>OZ007597.1:288806245-289487079 GCA_963931845.1 Maratus michaelseni | reverse complement strand
AAATATATATAAAAACAGACTAAAATTAATTAATACAAAATAAATTATATGGAAGTACTGAAGAGGTTTTTCCAAGCAGCAGAGAGCATTGTGGAATCGGATTTATCATTAACAATAACTTCACGATTAAGATAAATAGCTAAATTTTCCAGAAAGTCCAATTCAGAGATACTATTAGCATTAAAGATAATTTTAGCATTTTTAAAATTAAAACAATGGCCGGAATCCCAAGAGTGCTTGGCAATTGAAGATTTAGAAATTTCTTGATTAGTTACATAACGAGAGTGTTCTTTTAAGCGGATTTCGAGATTTCTTTTAGTTTGACCAATATAAGATAAATCACAGCCATTACAAGGAACATTATAAATTCCCCATTTACGAAGATCAGGAACAGGAGATTTGGTGGAGGGGAATTTGAATTTATTGACAGGTTTAAAGATAATGTTAAAATTGAAGCGTCTTAAAACTTTAGCTAATTTGAAACATAAAGGAGGATAAAAAGGGAGGACAACCAAATTATCAGGTTTGCTTTTTTAAAGTTTTTATGGTGTTTTAAGAAGTTATTTTAGTTCTTAGTGTTTCACACCAGTTTCAACTTATTATTTGACGTCTTTTTGCGCCTGACGAAGAAAGACTCAGATCTTTCGAAAGGCCTAGCGCATTTTAAAGTTTTTATGGTGTTTTAAAAAGTTATTTTAGTTCTTAGTGTTTCACACCAGTTTCAACTTATTTTATTTAAATTTTTATTTATATATATTTTTTTTTTTTCGTTCATAGGATAGCTGAGATTGTTCTCTAACGTTGATAATGATACGCACGTCCGATACACAAATATGATACGTCCGATCAATTTACTTACACATAAAAACAAAATATTTCAGACACTTAAAATTCGTCAGACACATAGTCTTAGCTTTTATTAAAAAATCAGCAGAACTTACGTATAGCAAAGACGCTCGGCGCGACGCCTCCGGTGAAATCTAAACAAGCAAGTCTCAAGTGATTCCTATTTCTAATAAATATCCCTGCATTATCAAGATTTTTAGTTATTCATTATTCTCCCTTCTTTTTAATAACCAAATGTCTTTCCTTCAATTTTAACATAAGTTAACTAAGTAGTCTACAAGGGGAGAAAAAAAAAAAGGATAAAAATTGCTATTGTAGTGTAAATATATTACTTTCTGATATATTTGAATTAAAAAGTGTCAAGTACCTTTAATAAAATATAGTGAATGCTCTAAAAGATTGTTATCTCTAAACTATTGGATCCCCATGCACGAAACTTTAAAGGAATATTTTTAATATTTACCCGGGACACATTTTTAAAATATATATATATATATACATATTAATTATTGGGAAAATGGTTGTTGTTTTCGGTCGAGAATGGACCTCTTGATGTCGTCACTTTATTTTTTTAAGCGTTTTTAACGAAATTCTGTAACTTTAGAAAAAAAAAATTTAAGCGTTTTAAACAAAATTCTGTAACTTTAGAAGCATTTTTCTTTGAATAGGCAATAGAAATGCAGAAAATCGTTACAAAAATGTTAAAGTTACAAAAAAGATTGATTCAAACTATCCGATATGAAAAAATGCCGAATTCAAAAATGGACGTCGGATGAGAAATCGCCTTATAAAGCAAAAAACGTGGTCTTCAAGTTTAATTTCCTCACAATACCTTTAGCTCAGACGTCAATCTAAACAAGAGTTAAACTTATTGTAGGAAGGACCCGACAAAATATTAAGGATAAGATATAGTAATGGAAAATGCGTTTCAATAACTGCGGCGATGATGGTTCAAAGGAATATTTTTGCGAGGACAGAGAATGCCAGGATCTCTTCAACTGTAATGGAAAATGCGTTCATTTGTAGATGATTCCGATGAATATTTTTGAATAATTAATATTTTAATTAATTTGGATGTATATTTTTTTAAGCTTTTGAAACATTTTCCCAATGGTTGTTATAATTTGTTAAATTACAATTTTTTTTTTCCCTAGTAGATTTGTTTTCCTGATTTTCGCACTCCTACCTAAAAATACTGTTGAAATAGGGCGAAATGACCTAAAACTTTCTAAATTTTCAAAAATCCTTTCTTATTACTTGCCTAGGTCATAACAGCTACATCTTACAGTCCAAATTTCGTGATCCTGACTTTAGTGGTTTCAGCTGGGCGTTGATGAGTCACCCAGTCAGACGTTCTCTCTTTATATAATAGTATAGATAATAAAACCTGCAAAGACGGAATCGCAATTGACAAAAGAAAAAATTTCGTTTTAAACAGGCTTTTGTCTTATCAGGTATAATTGTATAGTATTCCTACCGTAGGGACAATAAAATTTTTACGATTTCGTTATAGGGAGGTCTCGTTTCCATAGGGTTTATTGTATTTTTATGTCCCGATTTAGAAGTCACTGTCCAACTCTTTTTGTGCCTCAGTCGCGCTTTTTTGTGATACTGAACCCGGCAACACTAACAGTCATTCTTTCTTTATAATTCTTATGACGCTGTTCCTAGACTAGATTATACCTGAAAAACAAATATTTGTGATTTAAATATATATATATATCAAAAAGTTCAAAATCTATAAAATTTTATTCTATTTTTGAAAAAATTCTTGAAATTCAAGAATTCTTGAATTCTTGAAAATAGAATTGTTTGTTTGTTTTTTAAGATATATTTTGTAAAGAATTTAATTTCCTTTAAAAACAATAAGAAACATGTACGCCCGTTAATTTTCTCAAAAGTTATCGTATAACAGCTGAAAAACAGTGTTTCCAAACTTCCTGGCCCCACCAGTGGCTGAGAGGTTCTGCTCTCAAACCTGGTAGACGGGAGGTGCTGGGTTCAAACCTCTGTCCCGCTCGTCGACCTAACCGTTCGAAGTTTTCCGTGGTTTTCTTCGAACCTGCCGTAAATACGGGTTGGGATCCCTTAGAAAGACCCCCCCTCCCCCTAGGGTCTATATCCCTTGAGTAGATAATCGGCCGTTATAAATCAACCAACCAAAGTTCCTAAACCCCGCATGAGTTTTTTTTTTTTTTTTTTTTTTAGACACTTAGTCAAAAAGTGTTTTATTAAAATTACCTGGCTGTTATGCAAACAAAAGTTTCGTGTCCTTTCAAAATAAATAAGTAATTAATTAATTAAAAGTCAAACATTTTAAAAACTTGATACAAACATAATTTTATGAATACTAGCTGAATGACCAAAATTTTGTCATTCCGTGTGCATTTATAATATCAAACTTTGTAATTTGTCTGTATTTCACTTATTATTACTATTTCTCTGTAACTTTGGGGGAAATGCTCAGATCATTGCAAAATATTAGTGCATTTTGAATTATTTATATCGAAAATGTCTATTGCAACAGAAATAGTTTCTGTAGTATTATTAAACATATATTATATATTATATGACATGTTTTTCCCCCCATTCAAATCGATTCTAACTACTACTACAAAAAAAAAAAAAAAAAAAAAAAAAAAAAACCAGATGGCAGCTAGCATTTTTACTAGAAATCTGTACCCTTGCAGGTATTGATTATGTAATGCACTGTTGAATGTGGCTTTTTCGCAATTTCTGCAATATCTCGTATATTTACTTTTCTTCTTTTCAATAATTTCACAATTAATTTAAGTTTGTTTTTTCTCCATTTTCGAAACTTTTCACCAAGCAAAGAGAAAGTTAAACAGGTTTCAGTTACATAGCTTTTACTTGGACTCCTGCCAGAACCAGAAATCAACAATTTCTTCGAAATTTGCATAATTGCAACGCTAGGTGCAGGTGAAATGAATGTCCAAGTTTTACTTTGTCAGTGAAGAACACCTAATTTCATGTTAGACTTACTTTAAATTTTAGTGTAAAGTTTTGTTAAAGTTAAATAAATCTATTACTTACGTTTTAAACAATACTACCTTTTTATTTTTTATTTACCCATCATACGTAGGGTAAGTCTTGTAATCGGTTTGAAAATCGAAAAAAAAATTTGACGGATTTACACGTTTTAGACACTGGAGATTCCGAAAAACATATTTTTAGAAAAAAAAATTGCCTCCGTCTGTCTGTGTGTCTGTAAACGCTCTATCTCCCGAACAAATCGAAATAGAGACTTGAAATTGGGTGTGTACTTAGTATGTAATAATGGGAAGAAGCTTATTGAATTTCAGTCACCTCGATTATCCGGAACTATTTTTTCCGGAC
This sequence comes from Maratus michaelseni, assembly GCA_963931845.1. Taxonomy (NCBI): domain Eukaryota; kingdom Metazoa; phylum Arthropoda; class Arachnida; order Araneae; family Salticidae; genus Maratus; species Maratus michaelseni. The sequence goes on along the minus strand of OZ007597.1, from coordinate 289,482,876 downwards.
TCTCGAAATATTCGTTCTGATAAAAGGTATATAATTTTTTCGAAATTGTTTATTTTAAGGAAGGAATATAAAAGACAATAAAGAAACATAAATTTTGCATAAAGAATAAAGTCGATCGGATCATGAGTTGCCGAGATATTTTTTAATTATATTTTCCACACGCTTCGATTTTTCCTGACCCTGTATTTCATTCAAATTTCAATTCAAAGATATATTTTAATTGGAAATGAGACGCTTAATCCGTTAGTTAATATGATTATCAATTTTGGAGTAATAGAGCCTTAAAAGTTCATGACGTCATCAAGCCACAATTTTATTCGAATTGCAATGCATTTTATAAGTAGTTTACGCATGTTTTATTTTAATATTTTATATTATGCATATGCATGACGGGTAAGTATTACGGTGGCCCCCAACGACTAGATTTCTTCTGCATTTTGTTTGATTTTGATAGTACAACTTAAACAATATATATATACATATATATATTGAGTGACGAAATCCAATCGTATTTCCGTTCAACTTTTTTTAATTATTTGATTCACCGTACGTCAATTATGAAATAAAAATCTTAGGATAAATCATATTCACTCAGTACTCAGTCATAGCACCGCCGTCTTGTCCTTCTTTTTGTGTCTGCTAGTGCTGCCATCTATAAGGTAATTCCTTAATTAGAAACTTGAAATGATTCTTTATTGTATTGGTATAAACCTATTTGCTGATGTTTTTTAAACATTCATGGCCTTCCGAAATTCCGGAAATAATTGTAAATTACCCCGTATTTCTACTCGCAAACCTTTTATAAAAATAAATTCGTTTCCATAAAAGGGGCGTCAGTTGCGGAAAAGCTAGGGGGGGGGAAAGTTGCAGTTGCACCCCCTCGAGGAATTTGCTATATCAGAGTAACAATCATCAGATTTGCCTCTAAGAGGCGAAAAAAAAAAAAATCAAAAATTGCATAATTCTAAAGTAATTAGTCAGACTTTTTTTTTTTTAATAGAAACATTAGCATTAAATAAACACTTTAAGCACAGAAATTAATGATTATAAAAAAAAAAAAAAAAAAAATTGTTATTGGAGCATTGTCAAAATAAGATATAATTATCAGAAATTAGTATTATCATCAGAGAGTGTTAATTATCATCAATCATTTAAAAATGTATGTGAGAGAATAAAACTGTCATTTTTTAAAAAATGAATTACATCTTGAGTTATAAGCGATCATTGTCACATGATGAGAGTTTTTTTTTTCTTTTTTTTTTTTTTTTTTTTTTTTTCTTTTCGCACTTTCACGTCCGGTAATACCGTTAAAAATGTTAACTTTGAAAGCATTTTCTGAAAAATCTTCTACCTTTCAAAAAAACGAAAAAAATAAAGTAGATTGATAACATAGTTCCATAATAACAGCAGCTGTCAATTGGACACGTTTGCGAACAAAAATGAATTAAAAAAGTAGTCAGTTCGGATTAGAAAACAGCCTTAAATGAAATTCTCGTGCATGCGTCGAGTATTACGCGACCCGTTTCTTTCTAATCCAGGGTGTCAACTACATTATTTAAAAGTGATTTGAGCTTGGTTACGACTGTTCGACGGTTTAAGATTTGTTGACAAAAATGCTTTACATCAATACAAGCGGAAAATCGTTTTAAATAAACTACTTTCCAGATGCATTGTACCAAATTCAATTACATGACATTTTAGAACGCATTTTTTGTGATTCCCTCGTACTCCTGAACTCGATAGTCATGTTTATTGAGTTGCACTACCTACTAAAGTAGCGGCCAGACTACGTTTTCCGAAAGCGGCTTCTTTATTGTGGTAAGGCGGCCTATTTCATGTTGTATGCACTGAGAAAAATGACATTTTCAAATCCGAGTAAATCGATGTTTTCATTTTGTTATGAAACTTTTTGTTTCAAATTAGGACGACACAATACTTTCCATTCTGAAATACCAGAAATACTCAGTATATTGAAACATGGACATACTCAAAACTGGCAATATGAAGTCAGTTCATACTCATTTTTGAAACAGGGACATACTCACATAGGAGCGCATGATGTTTTATTCTTGAGTGTGTGCAGTGTACATATTTTCAGAAATGAGTCTATACATGTTTGAAACTTGAGTCATTTTGACTATCAACATACTCAGATTTGAGTATTTTTGCCCAGTTTTGAAAATGTCGTTTTTACAGTGTGACTTCCTTAGCAAAAAAGGCAAAAAAGTTAAATGTATGCTTGGCTGCAACACAACTGTGCTTCTATCTCTCTATATTAAAAAAAAAGTAACCACCGCAGCCACAGCCGCTGTCAATGAAGATTTTGTGCATTGAAGTCTTTCTGGACTAATAATATCCAGAAAACTATTGCAAATAAAAATTTAAAAATCGGTGGTTTTTTAAAGAAATGTTCGATAAACACGCTAAAGTAGACAGTTTTTAAATCGAAGAATTTTTTAAAGAGATATTTAATATTAAAGTTGGTCAAAATAATTTTCTTATATAAGTTTTATAGAAACGCAAACTATGCACAGGAATTTAACCATAATTTGTAAGGATATGGTAGACAAGGTTGCGGTGTGCAGACTGAAATTATTTTTTCAATTTGACTCATTTTTTGAGGTTATATTTAAATTTTTTATTCAAAATTTTCATTATTTTGAAAAAGATTTTACTTCATATTTCATAAAATCCATTATTTGAATTGTTGCCAATTTGTAAAATAGCACACAGAATAATATTCCCTTTCAATTAAGAAATGTATTTACACGTGACTGTTAAAAACAGAAATAAAACTTTAAAATAATAATTAAATGATCACGTGTTAAAAGCAGTAAATGTAGAAAATTACGTAATAAAAATATACTTGCGCGTGAATATTAAAAAGAGAAATAATTAAATTATTATGCGTTTTCAAAGCTTTAAGTAGGGAAATTTACGTCACATTTAAAATGATCAAATAACAATATTTCCAAACAATTTCAATTAAAAATTATATTTACATGAGAGATCAATTTATTTCGACAAATGTTTTACCTATTATTGCAAATTTTAAAACAGCGTAAATAATAATATTTCCTCTCAATTAAAATCTATATTTTTACGTTTAATAATTACCTTTAAAACACCGAAATAACTAATAAATTGTTACAATATCATTAACAATATGGTACTTCTCCTTTATTCCGTCGACCACTTTTCATAACAAAAAGCTATCGCCAAACTATAGGATTTAACACCAAAAATGCATGATCGTTTCGTCACATTCACTAGACGTCAGAGGCATTACATGTGTTTGTTAGGCCTTCAAGTGGTTTTTAATTCGACATATACATATATTTTCCATTATGTTTTAGTGATTTATTAATTATTTCATTAATTAAAATAACAACATTTAAACAAATACACAAACATTTATTCACCAGCCGAGAGGGATAATTAAGAAAAATAACGTAAATAAATATCCAAGATTATTTTTTTCTGTTTTCATTAATATATTGTAAATTTTATTGTTTAAACTTGCTGATAGTTGACACTTTGGTGAGTGGGGTTTTTCCGAATTTCTTGTATTTTAATTGTTTGTTTGTTTATTTATTTATTTATTTATTTGAGATTCCAATATCAAAATTCTTCTATTTGTTTATTTGGCGTTACAGTTTAACGATAGTTTTTTTTTTCTTCTTTTTTTAATGAAAATTGATCGACGGGATAATGGAGAAGTATCAAAAGACAAATAAACGTTGAATTAAAAATTCCTCGATGAAATAACTAATACGTGTAACGCATCTGATGTCAACTGAATGTGACACGACGCCACGATTATGCACGTTTGGCGTTAAATCATATATTTTGGCGACAGTTACAGTTGTAATCTGTTTCAACAGCAGTTGATTTTACCTTAAAATCCCTCAGTCAAAGGAAAATGAATGGAAACCCGGTTACAGCAGATCGCCACTGGTCGTTTAATTATAATACAATCTTCCATAATCGTTTTAGAGATGATCAAATCAGAGTGTTTTTAAATCATGCGGTTTCAGAACGGGGGTTGGCGAGCGTAGCTCGTAGGGGGCAGAGCCCCCTAGTGTTATAAACAGAAATTTGGTATCACTGAATGCTAACTATTTTCCTCTTTATTTAAATAACCTATTCTCCATATTTTGTATCATTTCTCCACTCTTTATGAATATAAATAAAATATAACTATACAGATTAAATTTTCTGTTATTTTTATTACGTTTGAAATTAAAATGTAAAAAATAAGAAAAATAAAAATAAGTTGCATTTAATCACTGCTTTTATACCATTTATTATATTAACAGAAACAATAGAGTATAAATGTATCAGTAATAGTCAGAGGGAAAATTCAGTAGCTATAATTAAGAAAAAAATACATTTTTTACCCTGACGTAAGTATTTTTTTTCCTAAAAATTAGTTATGAAAAAGTAAATTTGGGGGCCCCTTTGTATTTCAGTGGGTAAGCTCGGGTTTCACGGGCCTATTCGGTAAACAGGCCCTGGCTGTTAGCGGGCTCACAGACCGATGTTTTTTACAATTGTCACAGTTTAACTTGTAATTTCCAGTTTAACTATATAAATACTAGTGAAAATGTGTTTCTTTGCTGCCCTAGTACCATTGCTAGAGAATTCTGACTAGGTGAATTTTAATTATAATAGTCTTGTACATAAAGTTTAGTACAGAAACGGTATCCTATGAGTTAATCAAGCCTTTTTTTCATCTTTCGATCAAACTATCTCAGAGCCCGCTCATGGTAGCTATGCGACAATCTCTGTGACAGCAATTACGGGTAAGATTCCGATTTATGGTTAATTTTGTGAGTATTTTTTTAATTAAAGTAATCACATATCCTTTTTAAAACACTGAATGCTTGACTTATGATTGTCTTAGTTTTAAAAATAAAAACTGCCCAGTTAAACTGACGGCAATGAGCTCACAGGCTATTCACACTAACTGTAAATTATATTCTTATTTCAAAGAATTCGAAATAAGCCCTCGAAAAATGAAGAAATCGACAATATATTAAGGGGGGGGGGACCATCTCCCCGTTCTCCTTCTTATAATTAACCAATCAATCCCCAAAACTAATCTGGGAAGAGCCTTATCACAAGGAACCTATAAACAAAATTGGAAGAAAATCGAATAACTCTGCATGAAAAATTCATTTATCTAAATTAAGGGGGGAGGATTACCCCCCTCCCCCGTTAGCCCCTTTATACTTAACCTATGAACCCCCAAAACTAATCAGGAAAGAACCTTATCACAATGAACTTATATACAAAATTTGAAGAGAATTAGACAATTCTGCATGAAAAAACCATTTATCTAAATTAAGAGGGGGTTAGCCTCCGTCCCCCCCCCTTTATAGTTAACCAATCAATCCCCAAAACTAATCAGGGAAGCGCCTTATCACAAGGAACCTATAAACAAAATTGGAAGCAAAACGGTTATTTCTGTCGTTACATACATACATACAGAACGGGTGGGCACATAAGCTCTCAGGCTTTGATAGCCTGTGAGCTAAAAAAGAAATAGCCAGAAATCAGAAAAAAAGGTGTCATTTGACCGCATCTAAGAATAGTCTTAAAATACTTCGATATATTAGATTTAGTGTCAATACACCCTTTTAAGATGCACAAACGTTACCCAATCGATGATTGTCTTTAGTAAATGTAGCGATCTTCGTACTTTAGTATTCTTGGTTATTATTTTAAAAATTGTGTCTCTCTAGAATCAGGGTGTGACTCCCGCACAGGCCTATAAGACCCGGGCCTTGTAATTTCGGCACCCCAGAACCGATTTCGTTCATTAAAAATGTGCCCCTTATGAAATTATGATAAAATGTTTATTTGAAATATGGGTGAATTTAATAAAAAAGGTTATTTATTTGCAAAATTAGTAACCTTCTAATTCGCATACAAATGCTGGCAAATTTCAAATACATAACTTTAAATACATGCATTACTATCCAACCTCCAAATGAGTTGGGGGGGGGGGGGTGCGGACACAATTCATGATGTGCATTGTGCCTCAAACTATGTAAGTCAGGCTTTGCTTGGAATGACAAGGTTTTAACTGACATGATGGGCTAAAATGAGATGACGTCATGGTGTCTTACAGTTCGAGTTTCCATGTACAACGCATTCTAGCGAGTGTTTCGAATAGTATCAAATATCTAATGATATAGCACTAACAGCAAAACTATGGGAAGATCAAACTTTCACCTCATTTTTCTCAAAAACGTGTTTGAAGCACTAAGAATCGTGTTATTCCAAGCAAATATATGGCTTATATAAAACGACGATTGGATCATCCTCTTTAAAGTATGCAAATCTTTTAAGACACGACAATGCAAATACGTTTGTTTTTATCGCATGAATACATCTCAAGGCACATACGCAAATTAGATCATAGCTCGAATACACAATTTCAAAGAAAACACCTAATGCATTTGTGTTGTTTCTTTTCTTGGTTGATCCTAAACATGTGTTCTCTGATGTCCCTGTGTCTAATTGATGGTTGTTTACAAGATTATCCCAGTACTCATCGTGAAAGATCATAGTGTGGTGTGCAAGTGAAAAAAAAAAGTGTTCATATATACCAGTTACATTGACATTAATATATATTTATTTATTTACATATATTTACTGAAGTATTTGATAAAGGTAGAACCCTTTATAAAACGTTTATTCTTGCTTATCTGAAGTAGTATGAATGTCTTGGAAAAGGTTTAAATGCACGTTTAGCAGCGTCGCACACACCGCTGTAAAGGGAAATGAATGGTACACCGATTCATAGAAGCAAAAAGAAAATAGAGAGGAAGTGTGCTGCTTTGGCGTGAAGCCAAAAATGCAACCCTAAAACCGGTTACAATTCGGTCCAAACACTTGAAACTCGCTTTGAAACACATGTGGTGGTGTCTTGTTTGGACCGAAAGAGGACATTTAAATTTGAGCGATAACCGGCCTCATATTGCAAACCGTTTTGACGGTTTACTGCATCTCTATTATACTTAGAACTCTGCGATATCGATTAATGATGCTTGCAACATAGTCTGGTTAACCCTTTCAGACTCAACAACTCCGATTTTTAAAATATTTACTCTGATTTAAAATACATCATTTTAAGCATGTGAAAAAAAAAAAATAGAATAGAATAATAAAAAGTTAGACTGAAAGATACTTTTTTCATATTTGCAAAAAACAGAAAATTACATACTTCTCATAAATATTTTCAATTTTCTAATACAAAATTGTAAAGTATACGAACTTATCTTTGCAAAAAAAATCTATTTTTCGACGTCTCTAGCTTTTTTTAATTTGACAAAATTTACGAAATTCATTTTAACAATAATGATACGAAACTGGCTCAAATGATTAATAAAACTTTGGCATGAAAAATTAATTCAGTACCGCCATCATTTTGAGAATTCTATGAAACATTTATATTAACGATGTGTTGAAAGATAGCAGCAATTACTAGTAAAATCATCTTTTATAGCGCACTGTATGAGTAACACTGACTTTCGGTTATGTTGCAGATATGCAATGCGGTGATACAAAGGGTTAACATTCGTAATCAAGATACCAATGATTTCGCTTTCAAAGTTGCTAAATCTACTTCTGACCCGCTGGCAACCGGCCTGATCATCCATATCTATATCAAATAAGCAAGAAAAATCATTTTATAAAGATTTCAACCCTTATTAAACGCTGAAGTAAATTTCATTATCTCAGCTCTCAGTCTATTTGTGTTGTTTACTTTTCTTGGCTGGAGGTTTCGTTATCCTAACCTTGTGTTCTCTGTTGTTCCTCTGTCTAGGTGATGGTTGTTTTCCAGATTGTGATGCTCATCGTGAAAAAGAGTGTGTTGTGCAAGTAAACAAATGGTGTTCATTCAGGGTAGAAGATTCCAGGTGGGCTTAAGATACTTTATAATGCATGAGACGGCCTTTACCCCCCCCTTTCACATTTAGAATGCCTGCTTGTTTGCATGTCTGTTACTTGCTTTTCCCCCATTTTCTGATTTTTATCTCCTATTCCTCTCTTTGTTCTCGTAGATCTCTACTAGATTAATACACCTTATATTCCATTTTTAATTTACTGTACACGCTTCACTTTTTTATATATATGTTTCACAATTTTATGGATTTGTGTCATTTAATACAATGTATCGTAGGAGCCTAAAACTGTGTATTACCTAATCACGAGCATTATCCACAAATGCTTTAGCTAATATCTGTTTACTTCTGGTTTATGATTTTTTTTTATTTCGAAAGATGTGGAATGACTTTTTTCAGTCTCTATGTGGTGACATGGATAATTAGTTTGCATCAAGCAGGATCCAATAAATGGAGTAATCATAAATGACGTCACTTGATACCCACTTCCTGCGTCCGCCATATTTAACCGCGTCTTGCACTGGAGACTGCTGATTGGGCTGCTATAGGTCAAAATATAATATGGCGAACGCAGAAGAGGGGGAAAAAAACTCGTTTTTCAGCTTCAAAGTTTTCCACAGTAGAAGATTGATGTGTCTACTCCTTTCTTTTCTTAGCTCCATGGTTTGAGTCAGCCATTTTTATTTTGAAAGTCTTATGACTGGATTGGCATGCATCATCGTGTATTTGATATATGGACAAATGTATTTTATAAAGTCTTTTGTGACTGGGTGGGCGTCTGTCATCGACTTTTTTTCTAACTGGACAGACATCTTTCATCATGTCTTTTTTGATTGGACGAATATTTCGGACTGCTCGAACATTGTTTTTGATTGGACAAACATCTGCCATCATGTTTTCACTGTCTGAACGGTCCTGTGTCATCTCAAGTGCATAATTTGCCGGTCTATTTTATATCTCTAAGAAAACTGGGTGATATTATCCTAAAACTGCTGGAATATTTGGAAAAATTCATATTTTGTTTTTAAAATGCTGTCTTTAATATTCCTTATTGACAAACATCTATCATCATGTTTTTTACTCTAAACAGATACGATCTATCACCTTGTCGTTTCTGCCTGAACAGTATGTCTCAGAATCATTTTTTCCCTCTAATTTAAATGCATACCAATATCGTGAAAGCTTATATTAAAGACAACAAAGTTGATAGGATAACTTTGCTAACCCTTAACTGCTGTTAGCGGTCTCACAGATTGCTGCTTTATTCAACTTTAACGGTTTAACTTGTAGTTTTCAGTTAAACTATTGATATTATTGAAGTGTTGATTCGTTTGGAGCCCTAATACTATCGCTAGAAACTTCTGAATAGGCGAATTTTAATTATAATTGTCTTGTAGATAAAATTTAGTTAGGAAAAGTATGGAAATTGCTCCATGTTATTTTACTGAATTTGAAACTCCAAAACGTATGTTTTGCTAGCAGTATCATTGAGAATGTGAAAGATGTCTGTAAAATCATTTATAGACGTGATAACGCTAGATAATCACGATTAACGTCTGAAGGTCTGCAATTTTTCCATTTAGAAAAACAAAACAAGTGATAATCTATAGCTCATTTTCAGCTGATTACTTTACATGTCGAAGTACCTATTTTCTGGGTATAAGGTTAGCATTAAATTTGAACGGAAAATTCTTTCTCGTGCCGCACATGTACTGTATTAATAAGCAGTGTATGCACGGCACAAGAAAGAATTTTCAGTTACCGCCGCTCCTTTTAAACTGCGGTATATCTAGTCTGTAACCCGATAACGCCATCTGTTAGTCAGATGAGAAACTATTCCAGCCACAATTTGTGGGTGTTTTTTAGATAATAAACACTCTATTTTCATCCTTTCTATGCAAGTGGCATCATTCTATCTTCATTAATTTGCCAATTATGAGTTTTTGAAATTCCTTCTTGCTGTTGAAACATTCAATATTTCAGCAAACTATTATTCCTAATTCTGTATTGAATAAGTTTATTTCATGATCCCTTTTTTTTTAAATCTGTAATTTGTTGTCTTTTCAGAACTTCCTGAAGCCCAAAGAAACTGTGATATTTCCCCGCCAGAGGTACGCCTACCGTCCGTTCGTGGCCGAATCTGCACCTAACCGGCTCTACAACTCGCACTTCGAATGGATAAGAAACAAAGCAGCTTCCATACCTGGATCCCGACACTACTACTATAAATAACTGTGAATACTCTCTACTGGCATAACATGGCATACAGAACATACTCATACTACTAGAGTCAAAAAGTTCCCTGAATCGACCTACATAAGACACTGGAGAGGGTGCAAGTGAGGACTTGTTGTTGTCGAATGGCAACAATCCATGCGATGACGAATAGGGGATATGTCTATGAACTTTATCATGTCATCTGCGGGTATATAGAAGAAAAACACCAACAGGCGTGAAGAATATTTTAACACAGCTTCCCCTTCGTTTAAACCTTTCCGGCGCGGAATGAGCTGTTTGAAAATGATGAAATTATGGACTGACACCAGAATTTACCAAAGAATTTATTAGAAAATACAAACGCTTATTTTCCCGTACTTTATAAAAGGTAAAATTTAATTAAATATTCTTGGTGCCGTTTGTCAGTTTTGGAATTAAAATTAGGTGTCCTTTTTTGTGAACACCGCCCGTTAAAGGGTTAATAAACAGTCTTTTTCGGAGGGGATATACCCGCAGAGGCGTGGCTGTTGCTACTCGTGAGTAAAGTCCATTATCACATCACCGTGATGGGTAGTAGAAGTAAGAGCGCTAAGTTAATTTTCTACTTCTTCTATTTTTGATACACTGGTTTATTCAACACTAATCGAATATTAAATTTTGTGTTTTATTACAAAAACTCTTTGATGTTGACTAAAGCATATGAAAAAAATGTTTCAAAAAGAAGGTGGAGAAGTAGACTATATAAAAGTGATATAAGCACTCGCCCTAATAATTGCTCTTCCACTTTCATCTTTGATAACAAAATTCAGCGCATTACACAAATTATTAGTGGAAATAAATATTTAACAATCGATGAAACTGCATCTGAATTTGGGGAGTTAATTCAAACAGCGACGAAGCAGCTAATGACATTTTCAGATATTGGGTTCCAGAAAAGTACCGGGTGATTATAATTAAAGTTACGATTTCAAAAATCGATAATTTTAAAACTACTGGTCAGAATGACTTGATATTTTAGCAGAACAATCGTGAGTCAATGGAATTTTATTTGGCCAAGGAAAAAAATAGTTCTAAAATGTGTCGATAGATGGCGCTGTCAGGGTAATGTCCTGAGAAAGACCAACAATTTATTCTTTAAACACAGGAATGTTGTTAGCCAAAAGGAAAAAAATAGAGTTCAGGGATTTACTAAAAATGTATTAGCGAAAAGACAAGAATACGTGTTTACAGCGACAACAGCAATAATGACAAAAAAAAAAAAAAAAAAAAAAAAAAGCTTTAGGGAACAAACATTTTACTGATGATTAAAGTATAAGTTGTTCGATATGCCCTCCGCCTTGTTCCGTTACTAATTGGAAGCGCAAAACGGCATGCTCCACAACAGATCGGAGGGTATCTGTACTGATGCAATGGGTGTGGTATGTGGTTTCTTGCCTTCAAGTCGGCTAGATTCTCAATTCGCCCGCTGTAAACAACATTCTTCAGGTACCCATAGTTGCCACGTATTAGTAATTTGCTTATCTCCAGACAATCTAACCATTGAAAGCGCCATCTATCGGCACATTTTGGAACTATTTTTTTCCTTAGCCAAACAAAATTCCATTGCCTCACGATTGTTTTGCTAAAATATCAAATCATTCTGACCAGTAGTTTTAAAATTACCGATTTTTGATATCGTAACTTTAATTATAATCACCCGGTATTTTCAACAATTGCACAAACGTTGGGATAAGTTTATGAGTGAACGATGAAGAGAAAGTATTTTGAAGGCAGTGTGGGTTAAATAAATTTTATTGAGATAAATGATATATTTTTTAATTTATTCCGGTAACTTTTTGACTCTAGTGGTACAAAGCAAAACTTGCTGGAAGAACAAAATAATTTTGTAATGTTTGCTGCACCGGTAGTAGTATAAATGACAGGACATACCTGTTAAATATAATTAAACAGGGCAGTCCAAAAGTATGATACAAGTATAATTATGACATAGGCATAGAGGACTTGCTCATGCTACCCAACTTTCAGAAGACAAAGGAATGTTAAAGAGCATAGTCATAATACTATCAATAATAGACATGCTTTTCATGTAAACCTGAGCAATGCAGTCGAAGTACACATGTATAACTGTGATATGAAAGCTATATAGGACATGCTTACAGAACTCCTTCATACATCCAAAACTCCTGTATAAAAGCTAAAGTTAGTTGCAGCTATATTAGTATGCATGGGTATATCTGAATAGTGCAGTCGAAACATATCAAGCAGATAGTATGTAATCAAGGCCGTATTTAGAACACGTAGCAAACTGCACATTTTGTTACCAGTGGGTTTCAGAATAGTTATCTCCAACTTATCGCAGAATTCTCCGATTAAATAAGGTGAAGAGTATTATTCTAAGATATTGTTAGCAGAATGTACATATTGCATGTGTCCCAAATACTGTCCTGTATATAATAGATAGTATGTAATAGAGACTTTCTCATGCAATTCAAATAGCTGAAGGAAAATAGTAAAAAATATTATTGAATTCTAATACAGATGGCAAAATATATATCATGCATGAATAGTAGAACCAAACAATATGTATGATATGTGTGTAATATATGTATGATATAACTATGAACAGGTTTACAGAAATCGTTCATATAAGCTAGATTTTTTCAATAAATAAACACAAATTCGGCTACACCATACTTATATAGACATGCTTGTACCTATGATAGATATACCTGAATAGTGAAGTCCAAACATATGATACAGATACAGGTGTAACTATGATATACAAATCTCGTTCATAAATTTCTTTGAACACACCTTCCCTGGCATAATAGTGACTGTAAACACATCATAGTATGTTATTTAAGTTAGCCAGTTTCTTTCAGATTCCATATCTAAATATTTAATAATTAACAGACATTTTGTACACTTTATCAAAAGCGGTAAATTACAAAATTCAAAAATCACCGAAAAGGAACAAAATATTGTAATTAATATCGCGCCAATTTGAAGGCTATGCCGATTTTCGAAAAATATCTATTCTAAGAAACTGAGTCAAGAATCTAGAAACGTATGACAGAAAATTAACTTTAATTTTCTACTGCATAATGAAAATGCCAAAGATAACAAAAAGTTCTAATAATATAAAAATAAAAATATTTTTATTTATAGAATTGGGATTTCTAAAAAATCCTTTGGCTAAAAAATTAATGGCAGTTCCTCGCCAAAATGGTTAGAAAAATAAATACTTTTTAATATTTAAATTGCTTACGGTTCTAAATACACCGTACTTAATACATCATTTCCATACTTATTTACATCCTTTTGTATGCTTACGTCATATATACTTACATCCATCTTACATACTTACTTACAGTTTATATATTTACGTAAAACCACTTCCAATGCGTACAATAAATATAACAATCTTTTTTTACAATAAATAAAAGTAATAGTGATTAATGAATAAAAATCTTCCATAATCTTGATTCAACTGCAACCTAATCGATTTCATTGGTCTATGCAAAAATTGGTATCGTTTAATTTTTACTTGCACACAAAAATTAATCAGTTATAAGGAAAGGGCAGGTGACGTCACGATGGTCAAAATCGACGCTAACGTAAGAGACAGGCTGCCGCGCTACGTTTGGCGTTCGTTTCTATTCTGACCACTGGAGTTCTGTGATGGTTCGTGCGTCTGAATTCGTGCTTTTCCTGAACCTGCGTCACGTAAAAAGCATTGCTTGACTCAAGCGGTCCGAAATAAGATGAGCGTATAACGCAGTGCGGCAGCCTGTTGTTTCGTTAGCCTAGGTCAAAATGGAAGTATTGGTAGTTTTTATACCCTTTTCGTACACAAGAATTCAGGCGATCCGACTCGTCTACGATACGGTTGGACTTCGCCCTTCCTGCAATGATTGCTAAGGCAAAGGTATGTGGACTGGTTGACGGGAATATTTGTTTGTAAAAATGCACATTCCTTATATATTTTTCTCCATAACACAACACTCGCCAAAAAGAATAGTTTATTTTTATAATCAGCATGAAAGAAACTACTTTTCTCTATCAATTGAAAGCAATAAGCAAAACTGACAGTAAAAAAAAGAAATGAGAAATCTATAAACGGTGATCCACTCTGCATTTTAACTATAACTTTCTCCGTTTATAAACTTCTTGCATAAATTTCAAGCATCTGTGTGCCATCACTGTTATATCACTGTTGTAACGTCTGCCACACGAGAAACTTCCTTGAAGTACAAATACAAAACAAGGACTAATCAACAAAGCCTCCATGCCTCTGGACGTTCACGAACTTTTATTCTCTCTTTTAAACTGTGTATCTCTTTACAGAGGTTTTTTTTTTTTTCCAAAGTTAAGTTATTTGTGCCTCAGTTCTAATCTTGTTGTACATAAATTATTTAATAAACTTTTGATTTCTATTATAAAACTGTTGTTTGCGTTGTGTTTACTTTTTGCTTTATGAAATATGCTGGTTAATTTATTCACCCACAAAAAAAGATGTTTTCAGGAAATCGCCTTTAAAAATTTTAAGCTAAGGATATTTAGCCAGATTTAAAGGCCATTTCTTAATGCTGTCGTTATACATTTCGATATCAAAAATCTTGTTTCCATGAAAACAATACTTTTCTCCATTGTTGCTCAAACACGAACGAGCGCTTACAAGGACGGTCTCCATAAGCGCATACTCAGAAATTTTTGAAAAAATTACAGAATGTCTATAAAAAAAAATTCTGCGGAACCTCGATATAACGTCCGTAAAAAAATATGAACATTTCATTTATTTGGCGATTTATCACCGGTTGGCGACGGAATGAAATTAACCCTTTCAGGGACAAAGTACTTATTTTCTAAAATGTTGAAATCATTGAGTCACACCGGGATTTAACAAGAAATTTATTTCCAAATAAGTAAAAGATTTTCTTCACGTATATTATAAAAGTAAAATTTGATTCCAAAATTCCGGTGTCATTGTGGCATTTGGGAATTAAAGTTAAGTGGGATATATTATATCCCACCGCTCTTTAAGGAGTTAAAAAATACGCTTTTATGACAAATACTCTTTAAGGAGAAACTTTTTCATACTGAACTTGTTTATGCATGTTTAACTTACATAATAAATAAATTTTTATAACTACAATTTTGTGTACACATTTATATGTATATATAATGGAATTTAACGATTGTATTTTACGATTTAAAACAAAATTTAAATTGATTAAAATTGTTTCAAGTTCAAAAATAAGCCCGATTCGGAACATTGTCAATTCAAGAAAGTTTTTGTTGCTATGGAAACAACGACTTCTTCGATATAGAAATGTATATCGAATCCGTTTGTCATCGGGCTTTTCCTTTTAAATACATTTAAAAATTACTTGTACAAGCGTTGAAGCCATTTAAATCAGAAAAAATCGTGGAATGGAGGATAAAACAATAGGCAAATTTTCATTCAATCGGTAATAAATAGAGAAAAAACGTGAGTGATTTATTTAATCTGATTTAAAAAATATTTTAAATTAATATTAATGCAAACGTACAGAGAGTTGAAAATGTTGAACGCAAAATGCAAACGATTCTGAACAAGAGGGTATGGTATCATGAGCCATAGAATTAACCCATTCGTATAATTTTTTAAGCTTATGACAATTTTACGCTTTCAAATTTTGCAAAAATCTCATAGACGGGTCTCATAAAATGAATTTCTTCAAACTCTTCACGTACTTTAATATACCTTTCAGATTCATATATTTTTAAAATTTCGTTTGTTAACTAAAAGTGAAAATAAACATGCAGATTCAATACACATAACTTAAATGTCAGCTTCGCTATAATATAAAATAGATATTTGCAGCTTCCAAAGCATAGAACATATTTTTTCAGTGATAAAAATAAATAACTGCAACAACAAGCAGCTTGTATATATTATACAAAAAATAATAAATATTTCATCGTTTAAGTTTAAATTCATTAAATATCGCGCATTCGAATAATCATTTTACAAGCAATTTAAAATGCATTAAAATCGTTTGCGTTTGGCGAAGGAAAAATGTTGCTAGCCAAATTGTGTGCTTTTGCGCCAAATACTCGAAAGTATTTTTTTTTTTTTTTTTTTTTGCAGATTTTCTACTGGGATTCCGCAGCTAAATTTCACTGTTCCTTTATTACATACATGCGTAGCTTCATTAGCATTTTTTTTTTTTTTCAAAATTTTCTGCGTATGCGCTTTAAGGAGATCTTCCTTGTCAGAATCGGGTCCAGAGATTCGAAATTTAATATTACCAAAGAAATAGTCAGAATTAGAGTACCTTCATAAGAGAGTATTTACACATGCACATATTAGAATACCTTTATAAGAGAGTGGCAACAAACGCCCAACATGCATGCTCAGAACTTTAGACAATATTGAACTAGACAATGCGTGATGGCGGAATTGTTCTCATCAAGGGTACAGCCGCGGCAGATCATATTGAAAATGATTAATTGGTCAAGTGTTTGTATAGAATGAAAGAATTATGACAAGATTGTGTTATTATCGCGCATAGATCCTTTTGTCTATAAAGTCATGTGTAGTTGAGAAACAATCTTATGCTGATGAGAGAGTGGCGGCATACGGGCAATAAAATTTGATTAGTCGAGACGATTTTGGAAAACACGAAGCATCTTGACGAGCCTGCCATAATCACCAAGCTAATGTTTGTTAACTTGCCTCACACAGGGTTTCTCGTCCAGAAGACATAATAGAGTGGTAACCAGCTATTCCAGTAATACTTTAAAAAGTGCTAAAAAATTGAATCCCATAAATGATGAATGATGATGAATGACAAATCTCGATCGCAGCGACATCTGTTAGCTCTTCACTGGCTGAAAAGCTTTTACAATTGAATCATGATACAACGTTTACGTTTGAACTAACAGATATCGCTGAAAAAAAAAATTCTAAATTGATTTATCGTAACTTGAAGTATCATTTCCCCACCCCCATACTTTCAAAGAAAACAAAATGGCATAGTGTCATTTTACCTAAAATGGTTGAGCCCACCCAATTTTTTTCAAAAGTTGGCGCCCCTGAAAACTGGCAAATTCCTCACCTCGGGTTGAGACTAGACAACACTACCTACAGATATCTATAGGTGGCGTTGGACTAGACCCTATGCGGCCAGTGAAGAGCTACCAGATGTTGCAGCAATCGACTTTTATCATTCAACATTTGTGGGATTAATAAAAAAATCCCTGACGGCTCGGCCTACAGGCACAGGTAGATTTCGAAGACGCAGACCGTGGGGCGCCTGTTTGTTAGGAATTGCGGAAGAAATGACCTTTTTGCCATGATGCGGCAGTTGGAACCGCCTATTTCGAAACCTAACTTGTTTGCAGGCGGAGCCAGCAGGGAAATATTTTTTTTTTTTTTTTTTTGCTATAAGAGTTGGTCCTATAAAAAACTTGTCAATATAAAAGTTTTAGATAATATTAAGAGGATTTATAATAAATTTAAGCGGATTTGAAATCTTGGGAATTGACGAAGTTATGATTTTTTTTCTTCTAAACCCCCCCCCCCCTTCCACCCCCACCCCCCCTTGGAGCCATTTTTAATTATATCAAAAATCTGTCATACATAAATTTTCGGCCCTTCTCCTAGAAGTAATAATAACTTCAAACGGATTCGATACGTATCATATTTAAGAAATTATGGGTTTTTTTCTGTTTTTACAAAAAGCCCCCCCCATCCCCCCCCCTTGGTTCGATTTTGCCCATTAACGAACTTGACCGAGATTTTATGCCCCTTGATTTTATGTATCAGTTTCGAAAAGATGCGGGAGTTGGAACCGCCTACTTCGAAAAATAACTTGTTCGCAGGCGAAGCCGGCAGGGATTTTTTTTGTTTTTAATTTTTTTTTTTTTTTTTTTTTTGCTTTAAGGGTTGGTCCTATAAAAAACTTGTCAATATAAAAGTTTTAGATAATATTAAGAGGATTTATAATAAATTTAAGCGGATTTGATATTTTGTGAATTGACGATGTTATGATTTTTTTTCTTATAAAACACCCCCTTCCCCCCCCCCCTTGGGGCCATTTTTAATTATATCAAAAATCTGTCATACATACATTTTCGGCCCTTCTCCTAGAAGTAATAATAACTTTAAACGGATTCGATACGTATCATAATTAAGAAATTATGGGTTTTTTTCTGTTTTCCCAAAAAGCCCCCCCCCCCCCCAGTGGCGTAGCTACGTTTTTTGGCGCCCGTGGCAAGAAGAAATTCTGCGCCCCCCCCCTCCCCCTCCTCTAAATAAAAAAAGTCCTTCCGGCCTGTACCGGGAGGAAAAGGTAGCTTTCCTATATCTTCGTTTTAAAATTTTAGCTAATGTTACACGAAAACAGCAAGCTAAAATGCAAAGAAACGTTTACAAAAGATTCGTTAATACTGAATTTGAATAAGAAATTCTCCAAATTATTGAGCAATAGCCAAATTGGCTTTATTTATGAAGACTTATTTTGGTCGCCAAATTTGGCAATATTTCGCCAAATGTCACCAATTTTGGCGAGAATTTGGCGCTAACGGATATGAATATATAGTTTTATGCGTATGATTGGGAAAATTATTACAACAATGAAAGAAAATAATTTGCGAGTAATCGCGTTAATGTGCTGTTTTGTTTCAAAATGTCAGCCACCCTAGAATTTCAAACTGCTCTATCTCAGCCATTTTTTAAGATAGAGGTAAACCAAAAAATGCTCTGGAATCCTTGTATCAAGGCCTAATACGTAATTAAAAAATAAATTTGAATTTTTAGATTTTTTTTGTATATTTATTTTAGTTTTAAATTTTTAAATGGCCGCCATCTTGAAACAAAATGGCGGACCAAGGTGGCCAACGAACTCGGTCGAGACATTAGTGACCTTAATACACACAATTACAATTAGTTTCATCAAAATCGATTCATAAATACGGGCGCGTTATCGTATGACATTGGTCATATATATATATATATATTATTTGGGGTCTGGGGGTCATGATCGGTGAAAATATATCGAAATTTTTCGGATCTGCTTTCCTCCGAACGGCTGCAATAGGTAGCTTTATAAGCTTGAAAGCTACCTAAAAAATAAGGATATTGTTTTTCCTTAAGAGGAAAAAAATATACTTCCGGCTTGTACCATGAGGAAAATGTAGCTTCCCTCTTCCTTGTTTTTTAAGATTTTGGCTAATTTTACTCAAACACACGAAACTAAAATGCGTGCAACCCGATTATAGAAGATTCATAGTTTTCGTCAGTACTGAATTTGTATGTGAAATGCAAAAACTTATTTAGCTGTCGCCAAGTTGACTTCATTTATGGTGACCTACATTTATCGCCAAGATCTTTAGCCAAATACCGTCAAGCTTGACGAGAATTTGACGTTAGCATATATGACTATGTAGTTTTAAGCGCATGAGAGTTGCAACACAAATGATTACAACAATGAAAGTCAATTTACAAGAAGCCACGTTTGCTAAAACTTATGAATTAAACCCGATTAAGGAAAAAAATATGCTGCCTTGTTTCATTTACAAGGTGTGTACCCTCTTTTTGATTTCCACGGAGTTCCATATGTCCTACGTAAAAAAATAGAAAATGTTTTTCAATTGACTCATTGTTTTATGTTCTTTCTTTCCTTTTTTTTTTAATCTTTTGAACAATACATAAGGTGCATTTTATAAAATTTAAAATAGGATTCTCAGCAATATAAATAGTTTATTTTCTAAAAGCAAACATGTTAAGTAAAAAGTCTTTTTTATTGTATTTTAAAATGTGTCATGACATTTTAACTAATTAACTTTTTGAAAATGTGGTTCTTGCAGTTATAGAGCAGATTTGTAAAGAAAGTATGAAAAAAAAAATGTTGCATAAAGTTAAAAATTGTAGGAAAGGTGTGGTTTTAAATTTTTCTTTAAAAATTATTCAATGAAATACTTTTAAAACAAAATTTATTTTATCTGAAGAATTAC
This sequence comes from Maratus michaelseni, assembly GCA_963931845.1. Classification (NCBI taxonomy): domain Eukaryota; kingdom Metazoa; phylum Arthropoda; class Arachnida; order Araneae; family Salticidae; genus Maratus; species Maratus michaelseni. The sequence goes on along the minus strand of OZ007597.1, from coordinate 289,462,741 downwards.
GATTTTGCTTTCTTTCAAATCATAAAATTTTCATAAAACAATTTACTAATATCAATAAAAATTGCTTCTTAAACATTTACAACGGTGCACCTGGTTTGCAAATTTTAAATACCGTAAACTCTTTACATTGATTTTAACATTCTTTACAAAGATACATATATTTGCCCATTCAGATAAAATTTGTTATTTTCTGCCTATTTTTCTTTCTTTTAATCATGATGGTTAATCCTGTTTTGAAAAACAATCTAAAAACTATTTACAAACTTTATAGGCTTGTTGTTTAAAAGTAGCGGCATAACTTCCGCTGTGTCTCCGAAAATTATAATATTGTGGCTTAGTCATAAAATGTATGCAGATGATCTCTGCAATAGCATATCATACTTATAATAAATCCCGGATACAACGAGCGAGCGAGGAATTTGATTTCCAGTATAGTAAACCACCAAAAGTTTGGTATATGGTCTGCCCGTTTTTCTAGGAGCAACCCCCCCCCCCCCTCATCCTTCACCGAATTTATTCAAAGCATTCACACACATTGTCAAAATATGTGAGATAATTTCTGTTTAAAGCTCCTCTCAATTGGACGCCCCCGACTACAGAGTTCAGAGAAAAACTCCGTGGCCCTCAACATATAATCATTTTGTGCTTCCTTTCAGGTACGTAATCAAGTAAGGTACAAATTCAGTTGAGAAATCCTTAGAAACATTCATAGAAGCTCTTTCTTTCATTATTTGGTCGTATATAATAAAATGTTTTACTAAAGAAAACATTCACGCACACACACAAATATTTATTGTCGAAATATGTGGGATAATTTTGGTTAAGCGTCTATCAGTTGGGCGCCCCCAACGTTTAATCATTTTGTGCCTCCTTTCAGGTACGTAATCAAGTAAGGTACAAATTCAGTTGAGAAATCCTTAGAAACATTCACAGAAGCTCTTTCTTTCATTATTTGGTCGTATATAATAAAATATTTTACTAAAGAAAACATTCACGCACACACACAAATATTTATTGTCGAAATATGTGGGATAATTTCGGTTAAGCGTCTATCAGTTGGGCGCCCCCAACGTTTAATCATTTTGTGCCTCCTTTCAGGTACGTAATACTGTAAGGTACAAAGTCTGTTGAACTATTCCTAGAGACTTTATTCACAGAAGCTTTTTCTTTCATTATTTGTACATAATAAAATATTTTACTAAAGAAAATATTCACACGCACACACACAAAAGCAATTTTTATTTATTGTCGAAATATATGAGATAATTTCTGTTGAATTTTTTTCTCAATCTGGCGCCCCTTGACAGCGGCGCCCGGGGCGGATGCCCCCCTTGCCCCCCTTTAGCTACGCTTCTGCCCCCCCCCCTTGGTTCGATTTTATGCCCCTTGATTTTATGTATCAGTTTGGAAAAGATTTATGCAGAATTTTTCCAGTTATCGTGTTCATAAAAAAGTGACATAGATAGATATATATATAAAGTTTTGAACTGGGGTTGGTTTTGGGTTCTCTGGGAGTCATGATCGGCGTAGATCTGCAAAAATTTTTCAAAAATTCGAACTTAGGTGAAAATGTAATAGGTAGTATTTCTTACGAAATCTACCTAAAAGGACGATTAGCTTCATATTATCAGAAATTTAATCATTCAGTTCCTCTCATCAAAACAAATAAATATCAAATATCTGATATTTTTCATATCGTAATCTGTTCGGTTTTCTTTAAAATACTTTTTTTTTTTTAACGAAAAAAATAATTACTTTCCCATTACAATTGAATAAAAGTATGTTGCTTATTTTAGTGCTGCCATCTAGTATCAACTTTTGGAATTACAATTATTTTGAATACTGACTTAATTTGTTATAATTTCATATTTTTTCAAACGCTTATCGTAGCTACATCAATTGTGTATTTTTGTTTTCTGATTTATTTATTATTACCTATTTTTAGAAAACCAAAAATCGTGTTAATCTGTTTGAACAAAACAAACCTTTCTACAAACTAAAGAATCTTTTTATGATCTTATGAGTTTTGGTGCTGCCATCTGTTGGAGGATTTCTTAAGGGAACCAGAGAAGTTTGAAATGACGAAAATTGATTGAAGTTTGATAGTGTATTAATTTAGGCTTACTTTCTTTTTATAATTATTTATTCGTTTCATACGGAATAGTGGAACTTGCTTTCCAGACCCTCTTGGAGCAGGATTGTAACTTTGATCGGTCAAAAATAATTTTAACTAGGACATTGACCAAAACTAGTTAGAATTAGCTTCTATCACTCAAAAGTAGTCCAAACTCCATTAAATAATTTAGCTGAAATAAATTGCTCAAACAACATATTTATGTCGATATCAATGTCATATTGTATTATATATAACACAATTGAATCCATTTGGACACTACACTGTTAACTAGTATTTTAAAAACACAAATTGCACAAATTGTGCTTATTAGTTGCTAAAATCAGTGTAAAAATTGTTTTAAACTCATAAAAGAGCTAAAATCCTACATGTCTTCAGGAAATTAAAATTAGAAAAGATTGTATTTGTAATGATAACTTTTCTTTCAACATACCTAGTTTATGGGATACATTTTTAACCCCTTGTTAATTCATTGTTTTGTTTTTCGCTCTTTGGCAACAGAGAGCGCCCGCTTATTTTATTTAAACTTTTCCATACTGTTGATTTCAATTTTCTCGTGTCGAAAATTAAAAGATCAGTAGTCGTTTGTGTTGTTCCTCTTCCCCGATGATGGCTTTAAGTTTAAAGCCGAAACATGTAGGATTTTAGCTCTTTTATGAGTTTAAAACAATTTTTACACTGATTTTAGCAACTAATAAGCACAATTTGTGCAATTTGTGTTTTTAAAAGTATTATATATATTTAATAAAAAATTATACTTTATTAATTATTAAATATAGAGATATATATATATATATTTTGCTTTATGTGACAGTATTTCAAACAGAAACATACTTTAAGAAAAATAAGATAGATGAAATATATAACTACACTCATGTCCAAAATTAAGGTCACAAATAGAAAATCTGCGAAAACTGCTGAACTATTCACTGCGTTGCCACGAAATTTGGCACAGAAGCATATTACAATGGGAGAAAGAATATAGCAACATAACAATATGGAAAATATTTTAATTGTGAATTAAGAAACAGGGTATATCGAAAAGTGTTAAGTCAGGAATCAAAGATAAAGCATTTATCTCGGGAAATGTCTGTCTAATATGGAGTGCGATCCCCGTGCACTGCTATAGAAGCCACACAACGATCTCTCATACTGTTTATAAGGGTGTCGATAAATGTTTGTGGCAACAAAGTCCATTTTCCCAAAAGCACGGCTTTTAACTCCTGTCGGATCCTGGGAGGGGGGGTTACGCTGTGCAATGGCTCTTTCTAGACCATCCCAAACATGTTCAATAGGATTGAGGTCCGGAGACCTCGAAGGCCAAATCATACGGCGAATATCCTCTTCTTCAAGAAAATCATCAACAATGTGTGCTCTGCGGTGCTTTGCATTATCGTCCATAAACATGCAGCCCGGAACAACCTCACATAGGCTCGAGGCTAACGAAAAAGAAAGGCTACCGCGGTGCTTTACGCGTATCTTTTTTTACAGACCGTGGGAGTCACGTGATGCTCAAATCCACCAATGCAGATGTACGAAAAGAGCATAACGTCACTCTAGCGGTCTGTAAAAAAAGATAAGTGGAATGAACCGCGGTAGCCTGTCTTTTTCGTTAGCCTCGACATAGGCTTCAATGACCTCATCCTTATAACGATGTGCGTTGACAGTACCCGCATCGAAGACTTGCAGTGGTGTACGACTGCCCAACATTATGCCGCCTCAGACAAGAATTCCTTTGCCACCAAATCTGCCGATTTCTTTTTACGTAAGAGGGATGATAGCGAGCTCCACGATCTCTCCAGATGAAGATTCAACGAGAATAACTCAACTCTGCTTGGTGAATCTCGACTCATCACTAAAAGGAACACGCCCCTATTCTTGTTGTGTTCAAGACTGATGTTTTCGGCTCCACAACAACCAGGCTCTTGTTGGATGCAGTGAAAGGGACACACACGACTGGACGCCGGATGTAAAGGGAACTCTCTGCTAGACGTCTATATATTGTTTGCCTGGAAATTGTTTTTCCTAACGCAGCAGTAATGTCACTAGCAAGCTGAGGAGCCGTTGCCAGCTTATGTCGTCGTGCACTTAATGCCAAGTAGCGATCATGTACAGGTGTCATTGCTCTGTGGCGGCCTTTGCTGGGCTTCCTGGTGACATTGGGATGATCTAGGAAGAGGAAGAGCCATTGCACAGCGTAACCTCCCTCCCAGGAGTTAAAAGCTGCGCTTTTGGAAGAATGGCTTTGTTGCCGCAAACATTTATTGATATCTTCATAAACAGTATGAGAGCTCGTTGTGTGGCTTGTATACCAGTGCACGGTGGTCACATTCCATATTAGACAGACTTTTCCCGAGATAAAGGCTTTATCTCTGATTCACGATTTAACACATTTTGATACACCCTGTTTCTTAATTCACAATTAAAATCTTTTTGATATTGTTATGTTGCTAGATTCTTTCTCCCATTGTAATATACCTCTGTGCCAAATTTCGTGGCAACACAGTGAATAATTCATCAGTTTTCGCAGATTTTATGTTTGTGACCTTGATTTTGGACATGAGTGTAATACATTACGACATTGGGAGAACAGTAATGAAAAATTGGAAAATATTGCTTTGGAATTTGGAGATTTCGTAATGCATCGGATGGATGCCGGTGGACGATTTGCTGATTCTAGCTGGCCAAAAGTCGATTTTTCAAAGTTTATCCAACTGGAATTTTTTTTTTACCACATGTACCTTATATGTGCAGGTGGTGGGCACTGCAGATGTTTTTGATATAAATGCAACCGTACTGCCAGTAGGTGAGTATGAAGTTGGCGTTTATTAGAGGAGAATAAATCGATGATTTCTAGTATATTGTTTTAATATGTGAATGTTGAAGAAATTGTACATTATGAGTGCTTTAGAACAAGGCATGTACTTTATTTTTTTTAATTTATAAGCATAACTTTTTCTTTTGTCAATAGTTATTTCACATTTAATGTTTTTAATGACTTTATGTATTTTTTATAAATTTCATTTTGAAAATTCAAAAAGTTATATGATAAAGCTAGATAAATCTCAACTTTTAATTTTAGTAAATAGTTTAGAGTCTTAGATATTGGATAAACGTTTACTTGTCTGCTTCTATCTGCTTCCGGAGATTTTAAAGTTGTTTTTATCATACGAAGTCTAAAGTTATAATTCTATTTTTTATTCTAAGAACACTTTTCTTTTTACCAGGGTCATCAGAATGTAAACCAATCACACGAATAAGCTTTTATAATATTATACAGCAGCAACAAGCTTCCACATTTAACAAAAAATCGAATTGGCTTAATATGTTTTGTTGACAAATGAAAATTATAACGAAGTACAAATGAAAGTTTTCAAGCAGGAAATGATTATACAGAAGGCCCAGTTTAGACAAAAGTGGACTGCTGTACATAGAGCACATGAGAAATTTATAAAAAAATATGAAACTTGGCTGCAAAGCAGTTTTGAAATACCTCGTTCAATCAGTACTCGTAACTTACTGAGGAAAGCCAGAATGAAGAACTATTAGATGGCGAATTGTCAGAAAATTTCTACGCAATTTTCTTATTCCTTTGTATATATAATAATATGTATTACTCTTTAATATTTATTTTGTATCCCAATTTCTAGTAGATTATTATAAAAAATTACTTTTAAAATTTGGTATCATATAATAAATATAATTCTATCGCTTAAATCTTAATAATATTATAAAAGTTCATAAATATTGTCCTTTTTAGTTATCAAGTAAAATATTAACTCATTCATACATGTTTTAAAGCTTTAAATAATTTAAATATTTAACTGAATGGTACATCATAGTAATATAATAAAAAAATTCACATCATGGTGGCTAGTGGTCAGGGTAAAATACAGTCAAAAAAAGTGATAAACACCAGTATATTCTTATAGAAAAATTCATGTCGATTATTCGATCAAATAATTAACATGAATTTTTCTATAAAAATATATTGGTGTTTATAACTTTTTTTGACCGTATTTTTCACTGACCACTAGCCACCCTGCACATCTAATGTATTACATTAATAATTTTTAATTAAATATAATGATTTCTTATTAAACTACCGTTTAAAATTTCATATATTTTCTTTAAATCAGCCTAATATATCGTTTATATAAACGAAAAATAGATTTCATCAAATAGAAGTTGAAAAATAATTTTGGCCAGCTGGAATCGGCAAATCTCCCACCGTGGGATGGTTCTACAAACTCTTGATCAGTAGAATATGTTCCAAGTTTCCAAATCTGATAATTCTGTATAAAAAAGAAAGCCATTTATCTAAATTAAGGGGGGTGGGGGATTAACCCCCCTTTATACGTAACCAATGAACCCCCAAAACTGATCAGGGAAGCACCGTATCAGAATGAATGTATGTACAAAATTTGAAGAAAATTGGATAGTTCTACATGAAAAACCCATTTATCTAAATTAAGGGGGGAGATTAGCGCCCGTTCGCCCCTTTAAACTTAACCAATGAACCCCAAAATTAATCAGGGAAGCACCTTATCACAATGAAGCAAATCGAATATTTCTATCAAGAGTTATCGCGTTACGTATGTACATACATACAGAACCTGCGGGCACATCAGCTCTTAGGGTAGCCCCCCCCCCCCCTCTTGTGAGCTGAAAAGGAACATTAAATTGCACACCACCACCTAAATACTTTATGTGGTCCCAATCCAACTTCATGAGGTTTTTGACCCACAAGTGATTGGTGCAACTTTTGATGAATGTTTTTGACTGATAATTTCAAAGATTTGATATTTTGTATCTTAATTTTTTTTTAATATGTTACTTATGTAAACGACGTCAAGGTAATGTAACATCACACTAATCATTTTTGGTGTTACTCAACAGTCTCTGAAAATTTCTTGAAAATAAGAAACATTTCTATGAATTCCTGGTACACAAAAATTTGAAATTCCAAACAAGTCCTTCCGGCTCAGTCGAAAGAAGTTTTTTTTTTTTTTTAAGTTAAAACAAACAAACAAAAAAAACTAAACAATAACTAGATAGAGTTTAATCTAGGAAAAAGAGATTTGTAGCTTTTTGGCTAATTGCAGCCAATAACTGTTAGCCAAATAAAAATAGCTTTAGCCAAGAAAAAAAACTTTTATTTATACAAAATTTTTATATAAAGGAGTATTATTTGTAATTATACAATATACAAACAGTACACCACTCTGTAAGATTGACCCTCTCGAGATTTGGCCATACATCACACATCAAATGCTTTTTTAAATGGAAATTCTTTTCATACTTCCCCTTCCAAATTAATCACCATTAAGCTACTTAAATTTTTGATTTTCAGTCTATTTCTCAAGTCAGTTTTTGTTATTCACGAGACTCAATCCCCTTTCACAATCTGCTGTAGACAACAGAATTGTTGCTACAAATTCATACAAAGAAGTCACATTGGGAAACATGTCAGTAATGCCATTTTTATGAAAAAGGAATACAATCAGCTGATTTCATTTCTATACCCCTTGTAGCCAGAACCTGCCTGAACAACTTCCATTCATGAACCGTTTTGGTTTCATTTCCTAAGTTGGGATCATCAACAAAAAATTAACAAACTCTTTTAATTTCCTCAATACTTGTTTAATGCAAATGACGTCATACTATTTGTAAGATGCTTGCACAGAGAGGACGAGACAAATTTTGAAGAGAGTTGCCGGGACAGAGGCGGTTTGAGATTTTCTTTCACGCGGCAGCTGCAGGTTTACGAAAAGCAGGAACAACAAAATGGAAATGATATATATTTTTTTGGCTGTTGCTATTTGGCTAATCCACTAAATGCTTTGGGGGCAAAAGGTGCTTTCAGTTAGCTTTTTGGCTAGCTCTAGATTAAACCCTAAGAGTTCTAATACATGAAAAGTACCATTTTAATCCATATGAAGTTATTTCTAACTGTATGTGGTTTATTTTGTCTTAAGGGATTAGTCTTCATATAAAAAATTGAACATCTTTGATTTTTCAAATAGGAAACATTTCTATGAACTCCTGGCATATAAAAATTTGAAATTCCAAACAAGTCCTTCCGGCTCAGTCGACCATATCTGAGTTTCTTAGATCAAGGCAGTCTGGAAAAATATACAGTTTATCTACTTTTTTCTTAAATTATCTAGAGTTATAAACAGGATGCATATTCCATATCAACAACAAATTTAAATGACTTAACGTAGGTCATAATTCAACATTTTATCATACGAAGTTATTAATAATTATCATAATTAAAATCCTGTTTTTGAATTGAAAAAATGCATAGAATACGTTTGAGTCTATTCATTGTATTAAAAGAAGAAAATTTAATTGTATGACTTTTTGGAAAGTTATACATTAAAATTTATTATTTGAATTTTAAGACATTTAGCATCCTCAATTTTTTTCTCTATATATCTATCCAGCGCTGTCCAACCCGGCGCCCCTTGAAGGATTTCTTGGTGCCCTTTAGAATGTTTTCTGTGATTAGCCTTTTTTTTTTTTAAATATAAAATCCATTTTTTAAAAATGAGTGATTTTTTTTTATTGTAAATCATTGATGTTTACGTTCTTTTTACAATGTAGGCAGCATCACGGTTTTTGATTCTTTATCCTAGCAAAGTTTTTCAGATGAACCAAAAGTTCTTCAAATGACCAAATTCTAAATTTAACATGATTTTATATTTTTTCTGCAGTCTATATTTAAATGGGCTTGACTATCACTATTATGAGATGTATGTGTATCATACAAGACGTGTGTGTGCCTTTCAAATGCTTCATGTTACTAGTTTTTTTTTTTTTTTAAATATAAAAATTCCTTGTAATAATATACTTTTTTAATTGCTAAAAGGTGTAAAATAAAAAAAATATAAACAGTAAAATAACTTTTATTAGATTGTTGACATGTTTCGTCTCTCTTCTGTATGTGCAACGCAAAAGACGCATGTGTGTTCTTAACACTATCAAAATGAGATAATATTGTACGTTTCCAGTCATGTAAATAACAGCTGAGATGCGCCCCTGATAGCTGTACGGTTGGACAGGCCTGATCTATACTACACTGCTCAAAACAATTAAAGGATATTGCAGTTTTAGGTGGATTTTGTATCTGGGAAACTTTTTAGCTGATTGATACATGGTCGACAGACATAGTAGGTTATATGAGAATAAATTACACATGTTTGGCAAAAAAAAATGCATTTTATTGCGCATTTGTGTACAAAAGGAAAAAAACACAATTTGTGCATATGAGAAAAAAAGAATAAGAAAAGGTGTTTTCTTCAAAGAAAATCATTTTCAGTAGGGGGTATGGTTTCCACGGGCGGCCAGCTACGTTGAACACCTTTGAGGCATGGACTCAATGTGGCTATTAATGACGAGTTGGGGTATTCTGCCCCACTCTTCCAGAAGAGCTCTTTCCAGTTCTTGGAGAGTTTGTGGGGGTTTATGGCGGCCAGAAACTCGTCTTCCTAGAGCGTCCCAAACGTGCTCGATTGGATTCATGTCTGGAGAACACGCTGGCCATTCCATTCGAACGATTCCTTCCTCGAAAAGAAAATCCTCCACCAGGTTTGCACGATGTGGCCTGCAGTTATCGTCCATTAAAATGAAGTTAACTCCGATTGCTGCAGCGTAAGGGACTACAATAGGTCTGAGGATCTCATCCCTATATCGGCGACCAGTCAGAGCTCCATCTCGAATGATGTAGAGGTCAGTGCGCCCGTCAATGGAGATGCCACCATACACCAACACTCCTCCACCGCCAAATCTGACACTTTCGTGCACGAACGCAGGATTATTCCTACTGCCACGGTCCCTCCAGATGAAAATACGCCTATTATCCGGATGCACAGAAAAACGGGACTCGTCAGAAAACAGAATATTGCTCCATTCATTTCTCCTCCAGTTGACATGCTCGGTTGCCCACTCCCTGCGGTCGCGACGATGCCTTGATGTTAATCCAACACATACCATCGGTCGGCGAGCATACAGACCTACAGCATGGAGCCGGTTTCGGACAGTCTGAGTTGAAATCGTGGTGCCTGTAGCCGAGCGAAGGTGTTGTTGGAGAAGAGTAGTATTCATGTTTCGGTGTCTCCGAGCTGTTAACGCTAAATACCGATCTTCATTGGGCGTTGTTGCCCGTCTACGACCTTGCCCTGGTCTTCGGCCTGCACATCCACTCTCCAAAAAACGGTTCCAGATCCTGGAAATGACTGTGACACTCCAATGGCTTGCGCTACTTCGGCTTGAGTTTGGCACCCTTCTAACCTTCCAACAATTCTCCAAGCTTCTGAATCTGTCAAATGACTTCGCAGAGACATCGTACTCATCGAAACAAAGCAATCACTGAATGCCGATCATCCTTGTCTTCATTCTCTTTTATCCAGTCGAAAGTCAAATTTCATTCGCTGCCGCTGAAGCGACGTTTTTGACGTCGAACTCAAAATTTGCATACTCCACAGTTTGAAAACCAGAAAAATTTGCATTTGTGATTCTCTTCTTCTATTTTCGGCAAAAAAAATTTCGTTTATATCTTTATTTTATATAAAACTTCAAATATCCTTTAATTGTTTTGAGCAGTGTATGTTCTAAATACCTTTTCTATGGGCTGCCTTGATCCAAGGAACTCTGATGCGGTGTCAAAAGTGCATGTTACTATTTGAAAAATCACAGTTAGTGCAATTTTTAATATGCAGACCATAATAAAATAAACCATACACAATTACAAAAAAATTTCCTATGAATTAAAACAGCACTTTTTGTACTAACCAGAACTAGTTATAGCCATCACTTGATTTTTTTTTTTTTTCTTTGGGCGGGGGGAGGGGAGACTTAATACAAATTAATCTCACTCTTTCCACAGGATGGCTACAGAAATTACAAAATAAAGTTCCCTGATTTCCATTATTAAGGAAACACATACGGTATTTAATGTACGCTCATTCCTCATATAACAAACTTATCTAGCTTGCAAATACCTCATTTGGGAGAAAAAACAAGAGAAAACAAAAACATTGCACACTATTCATAAAGTACTGGTTTTATTAATCCGAACTCAAAATTGAGCGAGTCTAACAACTTCATATCAGGATTCATACCCTTTTTAAAAGTTAATTCCAGGAGTTTTCAAGGAGTCTCAAAAATTTTTTTCAGGTGATATTCTTGGACTTTTTAATACAACCTCGTTATATTTTTTCAAAATGGTATATACAGGGATGGGGTTGCTCCTCCTGAAATGTAAATCTTCGAAAATCTTACTAATTTTAAAACAGTAAAAAACCTTGGAAATATGAGAATGTTGATTTCTCATTATGGATCACTAAGCTCCAGTTGATACGTATCAGAAGCAAAAATTAATTTAAAATTTGCGTTTAAATTCCCTCAATATTTTAATGTCAAATTCACTGCTAAGAATTAGAAGTTCCTAGTTTAATTTTATTTTGTGTTTCCCCACGAACTCAATCGTTCTTCTTAGTTGCCAGTTGCAATTAACACTGCTCCATGACAAAATAAGTAGATTTTTTGCAATTTTCCTTCAAAATCAATACATTTTTAATATTTAATATTCTCAAAATTATAGAGAGTAAAAAAGTAATAAAAATATTGTAGTTTTAATTATTTTTTTACTCTCTATAATTATTCTATTTTATTTTTGATTATTTTCCAGTTTTTTTTTTTTTTAATTTCCAGGAGTCGCAGGTAAATTCCAGGAGTTTTAAGGGCCCTTGAAGTAAAAAATGGAATTCCAGGAGGCGTCTCGTATGAACCCTGTCATATAGTGTCCAATAAATATAGAGCAACCAGAAAATTTACTCATTTTTTTAAAGAATGTTCAATTCTGAGATACATCTATAACTGAAGAGAAAGCTAATTGTATTAATCTGGCTTATGCTAATGTATCATAAAATTTTCAAAAATGGATAAATTGCTTTCAAAGCAATATCCACAGAAAATGAGGACATCTGATCACCTTAATTGGTGTTAAATAACAAAAACTCATATCATGTGCATCTTTTAAAAAAATTTACTTTTCTTTATTACATACGATTATTAACTTAAATATAATCTGTTTGTCAACGAATCAGACTCATGCAAACACAAATAGTTTCACACATAGACGTTTCCCTGATTTTCAAGTACTTTTACAAAATTCCCTGACTTTTTTCCAAATTGACAAACCTTCCTGATTTCCAGAATCTGTAACCATCCTGTTCCAAGTTCACTATTTTAGTGAGAAAAGTAATTTGCAAGGAAATTTTAAACCAGGCTTACCAAATGTTATAATTCAATGAATATGAGGCAATTATATCAAAAATGTTGAATTTGTTGAAATCTGTTTAAAAATCACCTGCAGTCATATAATCCAATCCATTCAATGAATGCCATTGAAAAATTTTAACCTTCTCACTGCCGTGAACTGATACATCCATTCAGTATGCTGTAGGTTTCATGGCAATTATAGCATTATTTAAATTATATATATAATGTAGTTTTAAAACATTAAATAATGATTAATAGTCTCAAGGAATATATTCATATACATAATTAAGTTTTTTATATCATGTTTTAAATATGGTTTATTTTAGTATTTCTAAAAAATTAAAGAAAACAATATTACAATTTTGCCTGGCAGTCAGAGGGTTAAGTGTCCCTGTAAACAAATGATAAGAGCAACACACTTGGTTAACAAATTCACCCAAGATATTTGCAAGATCTATACACTGTCACAATTAGACTCGAATAGGTTCCGTATTTCAGACATTCTTGTGATAACAAAATTTGCATGTTTTTTGTATCCGACTTTACCAGATGCATTTTAAGAAAATTTCCCGTTGCGTAGTGTGTGCCGGACATACTGAAGGTAAAATAAATAATTCATCAATCGAAAATACAAAAATTTTCCAACTACAGATAATTTCCACTTCTGCATCCTTCAAAAATTTACTCTTAGAACTAAAATAGGAATTTATTTTTTCCTTCGAACTTTTGATGGGATTTAAAAAGAGTTTAGTTATATTAGTTGTCACTTCAAAATAAAAAAATAAGTATCTTTAATGAGTTTTAACTATTTTAAATAGCATATAAGGGTGGGTAAAAGTAGTTAATTGAAATTTTAGGAGAAGAGTGATTTAGATAAAATTTCTAAAGAAAACAAAAACTGTAATCTGTGTAAACATGGAAGATTCTCACCCAAAAAAAAAAGGGGGACATATAGCATGGGACAACACTTGCAATTATTTGACGATTATCATGAAATTGGATCCAATTCCCTTCAATTCCAGTTTTGATAAAATAGTGAAATTTCCGACATACTTAGCCATTTTCGAAAATTACCTTAATCTTCCAGGTCAGGTAGGGTATTAACCCTATACAGTAGAGTCTCCAAAATCCACACAGCTTGTGACCAGAGGCTGTGCGGATTTTAGAATTTTGCAGATTCTAGATTAAATGATTTTTTTTTCAACTTACCTGTGTCCATTTAGAAGATGTAATAATTCAATTTAAACAAATCAAAACTTGAATACCTTTAATTTACCTGCAGATTATTATTTTAACATACAAAATTATTTTTTATTACAACTTTTGAACATTTCCTGTATAGTTTTTTGCTTCAGAACTTTCCCTTTTTCTTGATGAAGTTTTTTTTGGATCCTGTAAACAGTCATTATTTCTTGTTGGTCTATGCAACTCTGCTGCTCCAAGAACTTCAAAAAGTTTTTACAATAATACAAACCTTCTTCAAACTTTATTTTTTTTCTTCAGAGTCATTGTCAGATTCAGATTCATTGTCTTCTGGTGGGTTAATAACTGAAGAAATAATTTCTTCATCTGCAAAATAGTTTACTAAAACTTCATCCATTCCATAATTTCATCTTCTTTAAAAAAACTCTTGTGAAACTGGGCTTTTGCATATTTCATCAATTCAGAAGCTTTAGCTTGTTGCAATGTTAATGGAAAACTTGAAAAATCTTTTTCTTCATCCTCATTTTCAATAAATAATGATCCTGGCCATATTTTATGCCATGCATTGATCAAGGTATCTTTTGTAATAGAAGCCCATGCTTCATCAATTAAATAAATGCAGTATTTTATGGTGAAAATTTTTCTGCGCTCGTCTATTGTTTCAAATGGCGAATCAGCATTAATAAGTTGCTTCAAAAAATTTGATTTATCGTGGCATTTTACACTATGGATAATACCCTGATCCATAGGCTGAATTAACAAGGTAGTGTTGGAGGGGGGAGGGGGGGACAAAAACATTGTAATAATATCTGAAATACCATTTAATTCAGGATGAGCAGCACAGTTGTCTATCAGTAAAATAATTTTACAATTTTCTGGCAACCCCATATTTTTTTTCAGGTGTTTGTTTTAAGATAGGGTGAAAAGAGTTGTTGGCCATTTATAATATAAACAGTGTAATATCTTGTGCCATTATAGACATTATTTATTCAAATAAATTTACGTTAAAAATAATTTTATTTTCGTTCAATAATATTTGGAGCAAAAATTATAAAGATTACTTCTTAACTGCAAATTTGCAACGCAAGCGGATTTTGGAGTTTTGCGGATTTTAGAAGTGCAGATTTAAGAGACTGTACATACATAATCAGTGGCGTAGCTACATATTCAGCGCCCTAGAGCAAGAAAAATTTCTTCTCAACTTCATCTCTACAAAAATTCCGACAAAATTTGTTTTTAAAGTCTTAAAAACATCTATGAACTTATTTCAATTTAAAACTGTAATTAATAACAATTTATTTGAAATTTAATGTTTTTTTAACAAGATTAAGATAACCCATTTCATTAAGCACAAATATAACAATAAAATAAATTGTAATTCTAAGACTTACAATATTTAATACATACTTTAAAATATTTACAACATTGACAAAATATATGCACGTTTAGTTTTCATATTTAAGACTTCAAAATTGTCGTTCTCAAGTGTTTATTTTCAAATTCGTCAATAACCATCCCTTTTCCAGATCAAGATAATCAGATTGTTCTTTCTGTAGATATAGTGGCTGATTTATAATTATAATTTTACCTATGTTTTGCCAAAGTGCTACAAAAAAAAAAAAAAAAAAAAAAAAAAAAAATCAAGCAAATAAAAAAAAATTAGTTAAATAAAATATTTTTACAAATCTTTATTTTGATCTTTTTAAATATTGCACCCTTATTATTAGTGCGTCTGGAGCAGTTTGCTCCCACTGTTCCACGGTAGCTACACCTCTGTACATAATTAATCCAAGATGCTGGCAAGATCAATATTGTCCCAATTAGGTTTGAATTTGTTCAGAATTGACATTATCATGACACAATATGTAAGTTTTTTTTTACTTTTGTGTGTCCCTGTAAATAAACTATAGCATCGTTTAGAAACTACACTGGAATCCTGTTTCAATCCGCGTCGATTCCATCATTGTATTTCCGAACCCATTTACAATGAACAAGCCGGTTTGAAGATGAAACTAGCCTAGGTCATTTTCACCCCTGCTAGCTCCTAGGGCATTAGCCCAGCATTTACCCATGATTCCTGTCGGTTAAACAAACAGCGCCCGTTCACACGTCAGTGTGTTGTTGTGTTCATCGTTTAAAAGTTTTGTCAGTGCTTTTATTTTTGCGCTATTTATTGTTTTTTTACAACTTTATTTTAAATTCTTTTTTGTTTTCAAAAATGCAAAATTACGTCAATTCTTCGCGATGGACGGTCGAAAATTTTGCTTTCTGCGATTTTTGAATTTTTAGCGTACCGCCGCGATTTTTCTGATCTTCATGAAAATAATTTGTTTTTAAACTTTTCGACTAATATAGTAAAGTTTGCCCCCAAGTTTTTTGATTTTTTACCGATTTTTAATAAGATTTTCAATACGATTCTTGGCGGGTTTTTTCCGTTCTGCTGCGATTTTTTACAATCGTTAAGAAAAAAAAATCAGTTTTAAACTTTTAGCCTAATATAGTAAATTTTGTCCGCCACGATTTTGGAAGTTTTTGCATTTTTCAATGCAATTTTTAGCACCCCCCCCCCCTTTCTTTTTTCTTTCCGCGATCATTTTTTTATAACCACAAAAAGAATTCTGTTTTAAACATTTATCATAATAAATTAAATTTTGTTGATTTTCAATACGATTTTTTGCGTTGTTGCGCTTTTGCGCCAATTTTTTTTATATTAAAAAACGAATTCCTGTTGGAATGTTTTAGCTCTCACTGTTACTGTAGTAAATTTCAAAGTAACTGTAGTAAATTTAACTAAAGTAAAATTAAAGGGTTTTTTTTCTTTCTTTCTTTCTTTTCGTTTTCTCGGCGATTTTTTAACATTAATAATAAGGAATCAAGTTTTAATCTTTAAGTTTAATTAAAAAAAAAAAAAAAGTTATCTTTTCAATAAAGTTTATTCGCAATTACGCATAGGGATTTTTGGAATTTTATTAGCATGGCAGAGATCTGCAAGGGCCGAACTCGGGCCAGGCCCGGCCATTCTTTTTCTGAAAGCTCGGGCCGGGGCTTATTGTTTTCCTAAAGGATTGGGTCGGGCCGGTCTAACTTATTTTTTCCGTACTGAGCCGGCACTGGTTTCATTCTTCCTACTCTTCACGGGCCGAAATTTTAAGTCCCGGTTTTGACCCGGCCCGTATGAAAATCATTGTCTCGGCGTCCGTTCAAAAAAATAAATAAATAAATAAACAAAGCATACATTTCTAAATCGCCATTATTCTGTAATTAAACATTAAAATTTATTCTTTTTAAAGAATAGTGGATTTTTAGGCTTATTAAAATATAACTAAATGAAAATATAGTAAAACGTGTGAAAAAAGAACCTGCCTATGACGAAATCCTGCTAAACTGAAAACTGTGTTGATCCATGCAAAATGAATATACTAATACGTAAGAAAAGAATATATAATATATTTACACCTGCGAAGAAGGGAACTTGTCTATAACGCATTTTTTTTCTTTCCTGTGCAATTCCGTCTTAGAAGATTTTACTGTACAGCATTTTTCAGATTTTTAAATCTCCAATACATGGAATATGGATTAACAATATTAATGATAACTGGAACATTTACATACAACAAATAGAAATTCATTAAAAAAATAAATATCGCAGGTTACAACATTTCTATAAAAATGAAGATTATAAACATGAAAAAAAAAAAAAAGCTAGATAAGTGCTTTTGGTCAGAACTCCCCGTACGAGACAAATTTTTAACCAAGTCGACGTAAAAATTAACATTTAGTAGAAATTAGCTCGGGCCGGCCGATGAAATTTTAACTTTTTTCTAGTCCGGCCGGTCTCGGGACGAACTTTTAGCTATTACACCGAGCCGAACCAATAATTTTTTCTACGGACCAGGCCGGGCACGAACCAAACTTAACTTTTATACTGGGCCGAACCGGGCTTCGGCCGAACTTTTAATTTTTATACCGTGAATATATATATATATTCTTTCTATGGGTCTGTTTGGCCCGTGCAGACCTTTATAACATATTATATAGATTAACATATAATGGGATTTTGTTTTGTGTATACGATTTCAAAAAGATATTTAACTTGTTACTGATATCATTATTTTGCTATTTGAAATTCATACACAAATTTTAATTGATTTGATTGATTAAATGTTTGACATATTTTGGCTCAATACTGTTTATTAAATTTAGCCACAGCCCTCGCTAAGAGGGGGGGGGGTAGCCCCCCCCCGCAAACTTTCGCGAATGCTGTTACACTTGACAAATTTACAAACTTGATTGGCAAATTTGTTTAAAACTTTAATAAAAACTATAATACACTTTCTATTTCTCATAGACTTGGCAAAAAATAGAAATATAATTGTGAACATTATTAAGCTTTTTACAAATAAAAACTGTTTATATTTTCTAATTGTGGTAACTTGGCAAAATTATAAAACTAATTGGCAAACGTCAAGAACTATCTATCTTTGTTTGCCAATGGGTTGGCGGATACTGAAATTTCACTTGCTAATTTAAGGTCCCCTCCCCCTCCATTAAAATCTCGTAGCGATGGCCCTGAAAGGGCCGTAGCGACCCCATGGGGGGGGGGGGGAGAGTCGGGCAGAGTCAGGTCCGAAACTAGAGAGGGTCAGTTGGGGCTTGTGCCCCAGGCGCCAGAATTTCATTTTCACAGATAGTGAAAATGAAATTAGTCAAAAATGCTCCCACAGTTTTAACATTAGCTTGCCATTAACTGTCTTCGCTTAACATTATGTGTCCTCATTTAGATAGATAATGTTAAGCATGTAGATAATGTTTTATAATTAAGATGAAAATGTTTTATTTGTAATAATTAAAATTCTAGTTTCGGTTTAAGAAATAAAATGGAATTTTAGTCTTTTCTGGGACCCCCTAGAAAAGGGATTTTGAAGTGTAAGTTTTACTCTTTGTATGAGGCTTTCTTGTAAATACTAGTAGAATATGATTTATTCATTTAATGCCAAGTTAGCAGTATTAGTAGTATTTTTTTAAATGCAAACTATCTTACGTAGTTTGATTTTTTTAAATTTCTTAAATGTAAACAAATTTTATACATATTTGTTTTCTATTAAAAAATATATAGTTATCATATTATTTACTTATTTTTTTTTTTAAAGTTTGAGTAATGGTGAAAAAACGATTGCGTCATAAGGGCGGAAAACGAGGCTAACGAAACAGAAAGGCTACCGCGGTACTTTACGCGTATCTTTTTTTACAGACCGGCGGAATCACGTGATGCTCGAATCCACCAATGCAGGTGTACGAAAAGAGCTTCACGTCACTCTCGCGGTCTGTAAAAAAAGATATACAGAATGCACCGCGGTAGCCTGTCTTTTTCGTTAGCCTCGGGCGGAAAAATAATGTTCGCCTCAAGCAGAAAATTGTCTAGCGGTGGTCTTGGCTCTGGTGTTACAAAGATGTCAATCAAAGTTTGCATTAACAAAAAGCGGCCAGACATTTTTATTCTCAATAAAGCAAAAGAACGAAGATTATCACACGCGAAAAGGACTGTAGGCGGTTTCTGTTTATGTTTACACCGGAAGTTTGTACCGCAGTTCCCTAATCAGCCAATCATAATTCAGAAGGAAAAATTACGCAGTTTCCGGTTTTTTGCAGGAGAGGGGTTTTATGCTTGCGTTTGTAAATGGGTGCAAAATGAAAGCAGGAACGATAGCGGCATATTAACACGTCCTTTGAATCCGGTTTGATACCAAGTGATATTGTAAACGCTGCTTATAAGAGCTATAACAGGGTTCATACAGAGTTTGCTAAATGAAAAATAAGGACTTTCTAAAGTTTATAAAAAACAGTATATATGCTTACTCGTATTAAAATTTAATCACAAGGTTGAAATTTTACATATTAAAACATAATTACCTGTTCTAATTAATAATTTTTTTAATGAGTTACAAAATGAAAATAAATACAAAAAATATATAAAACAAACATTTTATTAGTTGGCTATCAATTGTTTTTTTTAGCATCAATTTCTTTGGACAGGGAGGAAATTTCCTCATTTTTTTGTTTAGCAGATTTTCCACAATTGTTTGATTTGATAAATAATTCAACGTCTTTAGTTGTTTTAGCTTTATCGGCTAATTCATTGGCCATACTTTCCAACTGCAATACCTCCTTTGCAAGACACCATATTTTTTGCTTTATAAAACTAATTTTGAGCTGCCATACTTGGCGGATTATGAATGCTAGGAAATATTTTTTTTTTAATATTTTACAAACGCGTTAAATATTTAGCTCACATTAAAAATTAAGGATCCTTATTAAGGACTATCAAAATATAAGGAGTTTTTAAGGACTTTTAAGGTTCGTGCGAACCCTGTATAAACTAAGTGATTGTGGTAGGTGGATAAGAAACCAATCTACAATGACAAAAGAACAGACAAAATACAGAAAGCAATATTTTAAAAACAGTATCTCTTATTCAAAAAATTACATACATAAACAAATCAACATATATAAATAAATCAACATACAATTTCTCTTTTGGTTCAAAATAATACTATAGAAGTCTACTATGTTACTGAACAATGACAGTATAACACATTCTTGAATACTTTAACAATGCAACTGAAAATAAGTTTTAAAACATGGTTTGTCTTATTTACCAACAAAATCTATCAACAGAACTTTTAGTTTCAGATGTTATTTTCAAAGGCACTTTTAGAGATATTTCCTTATTAGTACAGCATTATGATAAATTGACAAGGTATGGAAAAATGTCTTTCAATTTTAATAAAACAGAAACCTTGTGTAACAAAATGGTAATATGTTATCAACTTATGAATGCATACAATTGTTTTTTATAAAATATTTCTTTACCTAATAGTAGGATGTCAACAATTTTACTTCCATATTATAAAAAAAAAAAATCACCAAAAGCAAATATAGCTGTTATTATATGTTAGCATACATCTACATTTGTAAATACAAATGGAATTAATTTTGTCATAATTTTCTTGATTAATAAACACAAATGTGTGTAAACTTAAAGATAGTACTGGTGGGAGAAAAAAAGGCTGTCACGATGTATATTTGACATTATTTGTACTGCTAATCAGTGAAATTATTTATTTTCTCTTTTTATTATTTCAATAATTGCTATTTATAATTTTATTAATTAAAACTTGAAATATGCTTCCTAATAATATAATGAAAAATTTAATTGCTTTGGAAACAATTATTTTTAGTCATTTAATGCATCAACACAAGGGGGGGGGGGACCCTCTTCTGTGAAGGTGCATTTTAACTTATTTTTAACTGCCAATCAATGGAATTACTTGCAGTTTTTAAGTGTGTTCGTAATTATATAAATACGTAGCACATATTGTCGTCGCCTGGTCCTTCAGTCTGTCTGTCCGCATATAGCAATGCAAAAACTACGCAATCGAATGGTTTGAAATTTAAGATATATTATCTTTGCAGAATTTTGTCGAGACATTTCAAATTTTATGAACATCGAATCAAAACTTTAGCAGATATTCATGAAAATATTTATTAAGAAATGTGAATTTTTTAAAAAGAAATTGGTGCTTTCTTGTTATAGGAGCTTCCGAGGTTTAACCGTCAAGTGACCGATATACTTATTTTATTACAGAAATTAATCTGCAGACGATATAATCCATTTCACATAATTAAATATCATCAAGATCTGAATATTTATATAACTGGCTATAGTACGAACGCACCTCATTTGTCACGTTTCACGTACAAAATTTCCAACTTGTTATTTCAATAATTAAAACACAAAAATATGCTTCTTAATATAATCTAATTAGAGACTTAAATACTTTAGAAACATAATTCTGTACAGTCATTCAATGACTCAACACAAGGGGGAAAAAGAAAACCTCTTCTGAGAAAGGTACATTTTAACTTATCAAATATACAAAAATAATCACAATCATTTTAGTATATATATTATAAGCATTATGAGTATATTAATCTGTTAATATTATTTACATATATCATATATATTTATCAATACAGGGTTCCCAGCAAATTCCCTGACCAAATCTCAAAACATTCTCTGACCAAATCTCAAAACATTCTCTGACCAAACGGGCATACAACGAAATTTGTTACTTATTTTTGCAATCCTTTGTCAAAAATTAGCGATTTTTTTCCTGTGATCGCTCTTCAAAATTCTCTATTTTTTCCCCCCCGAGACTATATGATGAATTTCACATCATTTTTCATTTTTTCTCCAAAATTTTTCCATGACGTTTTAGAAAATATTTGTAAATTCCCTGACTTTTCTTATTTTTTAAAATTTCCCTGACTACTTTGAAATTCCATGACTTTCCAGATTTTCCCTGACTTTCCATGACGCTGGGAACCCTGCAATAGCAATTTTGCTTATCCAATAATTTATTAACCAGCCATGAAAGTGGTAAATAGAAAAAAGGTGGAATATTTTTTCATGTTACACAGTGATAAATTGTTATACTTTAGTCAGATTTAATGGATATATATACACATATATAAAATGAAGGAATGTAAGATTATTTTAGATTTTTTTCTTCCTTAATTTAGAAAATACTATAAATGAAAGCCAAATTGAAACTCACGATGAATGTAGATCATTGAATCAAAAGACAACGGAAAACAGTTTGTCATAGGTCAAGTCCCAATGTAATTAATGAATTTATGTAAAGTAAGGTAATAAACCTTTCATGCCAAATTTTATTCTGGATCGTTTGTTTTCAACTTTTCTCTTCCTGTTCAAGAAAAATAAAAGAATTTTTTTTAACTAGGCTAGGTCCTTTTTATGTCAATTTTGTTTTTGTCCAAAGCAATACATCTCCACTACACTGAAACTATCCAAAAGTATTTAGATATGGATAGGCCAAAATATTATGTTCTTTATGCAAACTTTATTTCTTTTAAAGTCAGACATTTTAAACAATTTCATTCATATGATTTTCACATGTTCATAACATAATAACAAAAGCTGATCTTTCAAGAAAGAATAGGTAGATTTGACGTCTGAGAAGATGAAATGTTTGAAACTTTAATATATCAGATCCCTTCCCTTAATTCTCTCACTGACATGCCCGTGTTAATTACATTCACTAAGCTCCAGGTTTCACTGCAATACAAGCACTATTTAAATTAATATAATTTCTATAGATATAAAGCATTTTTAATGCATTAAGTAATGATCGATACTCTCAAGCCCCAAAGCAGAATATTTTGTAATGTTCTGCAACGAACCTTCAGTTGACAAAAATGTTCTGCGGGAATAAAAAAGTAAAACACAGGGAGATTTTCTTGTATATGTAGGAGTGCAATTTCATCTTGTACAGAAATGCTGAAGACATTTCGTAAAACGCTAACACACACACAAACCAAAGAAATGACGAATTTTGCGATTTTATTTGGATCAAATGATGAATATCACGGGTTTTCTCTCGTAATCAATTGACGATTTTTGCAATATTTTTTTAGATTTTTCTCTTGGGTAACTTTCTTCCCATGATCAACTGACAAATTGCATGAGCTTTTCTTGCGATCAATTGATGAATTTCCCAATCTTTTTCAATGAACGATTGAAGAAGTTTTTCCAGTGATTGATAGATGGATTTAGTGCTTTTTCCAATGAATGAATGAATGGTGAATTTTGATGAAAATGAGAATTTGAAATGTTCTGCAGAGAAATTCATTGTTCTGCGACGTACGTCGCACTTTTAAGCATATTCTGCTTTGGGGCTCTCAAGGATTATATTCATACATATAATTAATTTTTTTTAGATAATTTTAGAATAATCTTTTTTTTAGCATTTAAAATTCAAAACAAAAAAGAGAAAACATTAGTTAGGGGGCTAATATGCACCAAATATTTTCTTTGCTTTTGTGCATCAATTTAGAGAATATCCAAAATTGTTTTAAAAAAGGCAGATTTCTTCCTTTCATGCCCGATTGATTATCTGTGTATTATTGTATTTGGCAATAGCAGGAATGATTGCGGGTTCATAAAAAAAAACCCTGAAATTTTAGCGATAAAATGTTTCCATATAGAGAGAGGAAACATAATTTATTAGAGGGGTCAAATTATGAAAAATATTAATTATGTTTAGCAATCATATGAAATTGATATTTTAGTCTTATTTTATAAATTTAACTACCAGAATAACTGGAATTTTGGTACTGAAAATGAAAAAAATACCTGAATTTAGGTATATAACCTGAACTAAATCACCCCTGCAACAGCAATTGGGTGCTGAAATTATAAGCGTGAGATCAATCATGGAAATAAGAATGCATGAAAAAAGAAATGCAAACTTTTCTCAAATAGATACAACTTAGTACATTTATAATAGCAGCCATGGTAGAAAGGAAGTACTGTTTTTGATTATTTACACTCCCTTTTGTTTAGCTGCAAAAAAGAACATTCTTCATTTTCCAAGCACATTATTTTCATTTTATCTGCTGATTCAAACATTTTCCATAATATATTTATTTAGGTATTTCCTTTTCGTAATCACTGTTGAATTCAGGGGGTGGCCCGGGGAGGGACATTCCCCCCCCCCTTTGAGATTTTATGTTTTTAATGTTTAAAAAGTGCAATCCCCTCCCTGGAACTTTAATTTCCCACCGGAGCCACAGAAATCCTTCCTGGAGAAAAGTGTCTGAATTCAACACTGTAATGTCCTTGGCATAACTCAGGCTTAAACTAAGTGCAATTTCAGGCTGAATATTATAATTATAAACAGCAAAGAAAATGAACAGTGACCAATGACAAAATATTTCACTTGTACAGAAGCTGCACATATATAACATTATCACTTTAATTGGGGGAGGGGGGGAAGAGGTCCTGGCACTTGATATCGTAAGATATCTGTAGGGGAAGGAGTTCTTTTGATATCATTATCACTTATGATAAAACTTTTTTTTTTTTAACATTTCCCTTACATCAAAAGTTTCTTTTTTAGTCTGTTCCTATATTTATGAAAAGACAAAGTTATTATTAAAAACATTACATTATAAAATTATTTCAAAACAAAATATACAATATCTCAATGACTGACATTCCTATTATATTATATGGACATATAATCGGCTGTTGTAAAAATCAGATGTTAATGATATTTGTTGTGTTTACCAGTAAAGAAAAGAATGTTTCCACCAGTTTTGATGATAAGAAGTTCTGCTTGCCCCCTTCTTGTGCAAGGGGAAAGCGGAATAAGGCAATATTACGCAACAAAAATCCATTATTAAATAGTAACTATTTCTTTTAAGTGTTACTTGATATAAAGTAATTTCATATATAATAGTGATATTTTACTGATTTCTTTTCATTTGAATCAGTAAAGTATGCTAATAACAAATGCATAACAATATCTTTATATCACTGCAAACACATAAAAAGAAAGAAAAAGTTGTAAAAATAAAAAACTTTTAGACACTGATGATAGATAGAATATGCAAGTGTATGTTAGAAAAGAAATCTTATGTAAGCATGGTGCACAGTAAAACATAGTACAGTCAGCATCTATATTACATGCAGTATGGAAATGAGCAGAATGTGCTCATGATTAGGTAAGAAACACCAACTCCCACCCACCTTTGGCAACTTCTGCATTTTCATTTATATGGGTGGTATTAAAGACACTGCTTCTGTTCTCAGAATGCAATACAGCAGACCTTTATACAGGGTGTCTATTCCAGATCAGCAATGAATTTCCCTGACATTTCCAGGTTTTCCATACCAATAAAAGAAAAATTCCAGATATCAAGATTTTGCGATGTACACAAAAAATCTTAAAAGTTGTCAATTAGAGAGTGAAACTTTCACAACTGACTCTGAGGCACAAATTACTGATTTGTTACATAATTTTTTGCAAAATTTACAAATTGTGTAACTTTTAACATACTAAACATTTTGCAGATATACACTTTTAGCATCAGGTTCTATACATTTTGTCAAATCAGGATTAAATTCTTTATCACATCAATCACAGTTAAATACATATTGCTTAGACATATTTTAATACAAATAAAAAACATGCAATAAATCAAGCTAACAAATTTTGAGTTCCTAAGCAAAGATAAAAAAAAGCAGAGTGAAACACTCATCAATCCTACAACATTCAGTAGAAAGTTTCAGTGAAGCTGGAAAATATGAGTTACAAAGGAAACTGAAAGGGAGTACACAAAATGATTTGCATGAGGGGTACAGTACTTATGAAGAGCACAGTTTGATTTTAATGGCACTGCATTTTCAAATCCTTAGTTTTATAAGAAACATTTTCCTATTTTTTTTCTTGAAAGTTTCTAACTTTTTCAAATTTCCCTGACTTTTTCTCAGAAATGGTAAATTTCCCAGGTTATCCAGATGAATAGACACCCTGCTGTGAGCGATCTCCGAGACCGCTTGATCAAAAGTCTTGATTAACTCATAGAATACTGTTCCCATACTAAACTTTATGTACAGGAATATTATAATTAAAATTCACCTAATCAGAAGTCTCTAGTGCTAATATACTAGGATTCCAAACGAAATAAAATTTCACTATTAATTATAGTTAAACTGAAAATTACAATATTAGACTTAGAAAAAGAAAAAAAAGCAGTAGTCTGTAAGACCACTAACAGCAGTTAAGAGTGAATAGTAAACAAATTGCTTCTGAGTATGAAGTAGCGAAAGAGTTGCCAGAAAGCGCAAAAACTTTCTTTCGCCAAGGCTGATAAAAGGAAATACCATTATTACTTGCAATCAATTATTACTGTATTTAATTGATACAAAAGCCAAGGATGAAAACATCAAGCATAAAAAGAAATACAGGAAGATATGTAAAAGCAATTTCTTGCAGGTTTACAAAAGAACAGAGTGCTGCTGGTAGAAAAAAGGACTTTTTTAAAAATTCTTAAAGGCATATATATTTTTTTAAGTCACTTTTAATATTTAAAGTAAGAGTAATTAATTTTTTTCAAGACGACAATCAGCCAGCTTTTGCTACGCAGGCAAATTTTTTGACTGAGAGGCACAATTTTTTTAGGGGGGTTAAGGGGCAAGAAGAGTCATTTTTTAAACCAAAGGACCAGAAAGGTGAATCATCCCCTGAAGGAAACTCTGTACAAAAGTTTTAAAAATATATAAACAAAAAGAAGTTATACATATTTATCCGTAATAACTGACAAGATGGCACTATTTTAATAACTTATCATAAATCAAAATTTTCCCTATTTGATGATATTGATCCCAACGAAGTGAAAACTTGCTGAAACTTTATTTTTTTAAATTTTGATTGCTTAAAAAAAAAAAATCTGAATCAATTTTCAGAAAACTTTGTAATAACAGTTTTAGCACCCATTTTAAAATGGTATTCCTATTTTTATTTTTATTCTTTATACATTCTCAGTAGTAATGTAGTCAATCTCTGCTTAAGACATGGCGGATGAAAGTGTATAGCTGGCTTGAATTGTCATTCCCCGCATGGATTTCAAGCAACATGCATCGTTACACCAATGCGGAGCTTGCCGACATGCATTTCATGTATGGGGCTGCATAAGGAAATTGAGCGGCTGCTTAAAAGATGCACACGTTCAATGGTTATCGAGCTGCTTGAAGAACTATCCTCTTACTGAGCGTGATACTTCTTCTACTGCTGGAATTCTGTTATATCTTCCAGTGCCCGTATCATGCTTGGAAGCATAAAACGATCCAATTGCACACAATTCCGATGAAGACGCTCAAATGTTCAGCGATCCGGCAGATTCCTACCCAGGAATCGTTCCATGGACATCTTTTGAGCAGCCGCTCAATTTCCTTGTGCAGCGCCATACATGAAAATGCATGTCGACAAGTTGCGCATTGATTTAATGATGCATGTTGCTCAAAATCCATGTGGGGAATGACAATTCAAGCCAGTGAAACGCTTTCATCTGCTGAATTCAACAGCGCCATCTACTGCATCAACACTGCATTTCTGCACCCACATTCCTATACAAAATCTGCTTATTTGAGGTTCCCTCTACCTGCCTTTACATTTTTGACATATTTTAGGACCACCCTGTATAATGCATAAGCATAATTTCCCCCCCCCCCACTTTTGCTAACTTTTTTATTACGGGTGGAGTTTATTAAACGTAATTCTTTCCATACATTTAATGCTCTGTCCACTCCTAAGCCAAATTTCTGAACTTCACAGTGAATTTTCTGAAAGATTCCCTCCCCTGACAGAACTACAGATATTTCTCCCGGAGAAAAATGTCTGAATTAAGAGTCATGGGTCAGGTCCAGTAAACCAACCCAACCACGCCTGTTGGCTCTGTCTTAATTGTTTTTATTGCAGGTTGGGTTAACCCTATTTTTTGAAATTTAGTTCAGTATATTGTTTCAGATAAAAAAACTATAATAATAAAGATAGATGTTTGTCTCTGTAAGTGTTGTTTTATGAAAAGACTGCTACAATGTGCACAGAGCTACAAGATTTGTCAGGAAGGTATATTTATGTATGAAGTTATGACCTTTGAAGCCCGTTTTTAGATTTTTTGAATAGATTTTAATTTGTTTTTGCAGCGATTTTTCTATATTAGTAAAAAGAATCAGATTTCAATCTTTTAACCCAGTGCAATAAATTTTGAAGAAATTTGCATTTTTCAGCAATCTTTTGACGAAATTTGCATTTTTCAGTGATCTTTTGAAGAAATTTGCAATTTTCAGTGTTCCTTTGAAGAAATTTGCAATTTTTTTTTTTTTTTTTTTTTTTTTTTTTTGCTCAACCCTTTGATGAAATTCTTGCTTTTTCAAACGATCATTTGACAAAAATTTGCGTTTCTCACACAAGTCTTTGAAGAAATTCGCATATTTTCAGCAATCCTTGACGAAATCTGTGCTTTTTGCAGAAATTCGTAGTTTTAGGCAGATTTTCGTAGCACCGTAGTTTTTATCTCAAAATCGTAACAACTATGATTTTTTTCGCAGCAGTTGGCAGCTCCGATATACATATAAAAAAGTGACAGATTACTCTACACAGAGTTAAATTATGTTAAGTGTGACAATTTCTTTGTATAGCCTGTTTGTGTTGAGTACTTAACTAATATTGTCATCAAGGATGCAAGAAGTCTATCAAAGTCAAGACTGAAAACTTTTTTGAGTATTAGGAATATCCAAATGAAAATAGGCTAGAAGATTTCTATGTCTTACATTATGGCCAAAAATTGCAATTATTCAAGTACATAAAGTAGAATTTACTATCAGTCAAAAATCTCCAAGACTGACGTTAGTCCTGAAACTGAAGGTACACCCATGATTGTCAGTAATTTGCATTAAAATTTCTAAATTAAAAAAACTAAAATTAAAGCAGACTAAGTATCACATTCCTTGGAAGTCCACTGTATTATAAATCATAAAAATGCTAATACATTGAAAATATTTTATTTATTTATTTTTATAAAACATTACAGGACCTCCCTCCAGGATGTATTAAAAAGTTTTTTAGACTGTTCCTCAATTAAAGTAGTAAAATTTCGTTTAGTGCACAAAGCTAGCACAAAATGAATGAACCAAATGTTTTTAGCTAGCCAGCCAAATGCCGTCAAATTAAAGTCTAAACCAAAATCAAATTTTGCATTGCTACAAAATGTGTTCGGAAATAAAGAAAAAATAAAACTGCAATGGAGAATTGATAAATTTATGCTTGATGTGTGTAAATTTGCAGTAATCAAATTGCATTACACAAAATTTAAAATAAAATTATAATAATGAAAAATTTTTTTAGATGCTTCCTCAATTATAGTAGTAAAATTTCAATTATTTAACAAAGAACAATAACGGATGACCCCTCCCCCCCCCCTTTTTTTATAAGCTAGCTAGCCAAATGTCGTCAAATTGTTCAGTTGAAATAAAGCCAAAATGAAACTGAAAATCAAATTTGGCATTATTACAAAGTTTTCTGAAATAAAGAAAAAACTGCAGTGGAGAATTAATAAATTTGTGCTTAAATAATTTAGAAGTGTGTAAATTTGAAGTAATCAAATTGCACTACACAAAATGTAAAATAAAATTGTGCAAGATTTTAATAATTACTTAATAGTAAGTAAACTAACATAATTTAGCCTATAAAATTATAGAAAAGGCAAAATTAAACTTAAACTTGTATGTGTTTTTATTGTCATTTATTAAAAAGTTAAAACTTTTTAACAAAACATCAAAAATAATGCAAGATAACTTGACAAGAGCCCAGTTTTAACCAGCAAAAAAAAAAAAAAAAAAAAAAAAAAAATGGTTGAACCAACACAAAAGTATATTGATCATAAAAAGCTAGAAACAATTGCTAGATTAGAACAAACAAAGACTTTATAAAAACACACAATAAAATTATCAATTCTTTCATTTTTTCTAAATAAAATGGATGAATTTTGTTAGTATCTTACATGCAAATTGTTTCCATTTATAATTTGTGTGATCATTTATAAAAAATAAATTGTGAAATTTTACTTTTCTAAGTTCAATGAGTTAAAAAAAACCTCTTAAATAATATTTTTAAAAATTATTTAAATACATTTTTTTTTAAATGGTAAAGCTTATTTCTTCAACTAGTTTTTAACACGTTTATGGATTTATAAATTCAGAATTAAAAAATGATTAAGATAAATGTCAAGTTGTCATTACTAATTTAAACCAACTCTTGCTATTGCAAAAATTTAAATCTGTTCCTATGAGTCCTTTCTTTATAAAAATTTAACTAAATTCTTGCTTACAAATGAAATCTTGGTTTGCACTCTTGGTTTTGTTTAAAAAGTTGTCTGAGAATCTATTGTGGTTTTTCTTATTAAATGTTTTTTTAATTAGTGGGACAATAGAGATCAATTAACTGCACTAATCAAGGAAGACCCTCTTAAGAACATAATGAAAAAAGTATACATGAAAACTGACATTCAGAACGTCAAGAGGGCGATTGTAAGTCATGACATAGCTTTTGATGATAAATTGTGTTAAAAAAAATGTCCCCTTTCTTTAAGAATAATTAAAACAATATGGAATGGAAAATTACACAATCATTCTGCTCACTACTGGCAAGTGGATTTTTTTTTCCCTTGACAGGGCAAGTGAATTTTTAAGCAGTCTTAAAAACTACAAACTATACCAAAAACTATACATTTATTTCTTAGTCACGATGAAAGCCAAGTTTTATTATTGTACTAAACTTTCCTCTGTTGTATTTATTTTTTAATTTTATATTTAAAACAACATTTATGAAAATGCATCATAGTAATGAATTATTTTTGCAGTCGTGTAAATTTTGTCACAATTTTTAACTGTACGTTATAGCTTGCTATCAAGTTGGTAAAATAAATCCTTGGCTGACAAGATTTTCTGAAAATTCCCCCGCACTTGATAATAAAAAGGAGAAATACATTGTAGAGTGTAGGCAGGTAACCATAATCCAAGAATCCCATAACAAATTAGAGTAATTTAAGTCATTTCAAATTATCAGAAAACTAGGAGAGGGAGGTGAGAGGCATGGGAAAACTGCAAACTTTTATTAGCATAGAAATAATAATAAATAAGATACTTTTTATAGTAGCCTTGGCACTTTTTAAAATGGCAGTGGTGGATTTTTGGCTTATAGAAAATCAGATGTTGCTAAATGATATAAAGTCATAAAAACAAAATGGGTGAAGTACTATGCTTATTTGTGCATATTAAAATGAATTGCTTCTGTTTGTATATTTTACATAAATTGTTGCTGTTTGTTTTACATAATTGTGTAAATACAGAACATATTTCTTATGTATATAAAACAATGAATAAAATTTCATGGGAAAAAAACAAAACAAAAAACTAAACAATTTTTTGTTTTTGGCAAAGCCCCTATAATAATAGCTCCCAGGAATGAATCATCAAACACCAGAGATGTATCGCCAAGTTATATGACATTTTGGAACATATATGCCCGAGTTACAATTATATATGACAAAATATGACATAATGAGACAAATATTGAGTATATATGACATGTGTAGTAAATGATGAATATATGTTGGCGACCTTAGAATTATGGTAACTGAAAGGGGCCACTAAAAAAAAGGAGTACCAATAATAAAAATAATAATGCTAAATGAAAAAAGCTGCTTAAGATGTCTCTTCTTCCAGCAAAAAAAAAAAAAAAAAAAAAAAAAAGATGCAAATAAAATTGGAGAAAAACAAAAAGCACAAAATGTTTTAAAGATAACTTTCTATTAACAAAAGCCATGTTCACAATGAATACAGATATCCAGACAGTATGTATACAATAATTCTCTCTGTACATAAAAAAATGGCAGCTTTTCATTTAAAGGAAAGATGAAAAAATGAAATTTTTACCCAGAGATAAAAAACAAATTGCAAGTAAAACAAGTGATCTGACAAATCACAATGAGCCTCTCAGTGTATGTTTTGACCAATGACAATGACCTGAGGAAGTTTGCATATTTATTTCAGCTATTCAGTTTCAAATTGTCAGTAAACTTCGAGCAGGAGGTGGTGGAAAACTACAGATTTTACTCCCTGATTTTTACAAGAATAGAAATTAGTACAAAATAATTGTAAAAAAGGCTAAATGCCAAAGCTGCTCAGGATTGTTTCTTCTGTCAGCTGAAAAAATAGGTTATCAATAAAATGAGATTAGGAAAAAAATATATATCAAGAGTATTTTAAAATGTAGTTTTGAAGATAACTTTCTCTTTAAAAAAGGCTATGTTTTACAAAATGCAGAATGAATATAAGTACATCCATACAATATGTACAGAATAAATCTCTGTATGTACATAAAAAAAGAGCATTTTTTTCTATTTTAGTGCGAGATGAAGAAATGAAATTTGTACTCAGATATAAAAACAATGTCCTTCCTGATTACAAGTAAAATAGACGATCTGATAAATCAACATGCGCCTCTCGATGTATGTTCTGACCAATGAGTTGGGCAAGTTTGTGGGCATATTGGCAAGGTGCTGGAACACGCACAGTGCCAGGCCAGTTGTAGTAGAGATGAGTCATCTTGTAAGTCAATCTCTGCATGTGTTCAGGCTTCAAAACACTCGTATCATATATGACGACATAGTGAGTGGGCGAAACAGTTCCTTGACGAACATGCTGAGACACTAGGAAGAAATCGTACCATTTTTTTCGAGTTACGGAATGGTCCACAATGGAACCAGGTGGAGGATTAGCCAAGACTTGATTTCCCCTTTCACGCCGGATGGCATACACCCGAGTGTTGATCCGTTTCTGGACCACCACCACAGTCAATTGCGGGCAATAGTCATTGAAATTTGCATAACAGGAAGTCAGCTGTTCAACTTCATATTTAGCGATGAAATCAACCTGTCCGTCACCTACACCATCTCTAAAAAGTACAATTTTATCAGGAAGTTTATGATTCACTTCAAAATATTTCCTCAACGATGCAATGAATAACATTTTAAGGCTGTCGCCAGCTTCCTGACCAGGTTTTTGCATTGCGGTCATGCTGAACCACCGAGTTCTATTCTGGTTCATACTGGAAACAAACGCCAGAACAGACTTCTTGCTTCTGGAAGTATCGTGATACGTATCGAGGCCGCAGATCATCAAGTTCTCGATGGGGATATTAATACCCCACAATTCCCCTCCCAACTTGCAGTTCATCTGCAATGCAATCTTCTGCACAACGCTGCGAAGTTTTCTGGCATCCCCGATAGTTCTTGCATTAATGACTTGAGATGGCACAGGCATATCAACACAACACAATTTCTTTACAGCACTGTAGCGGTCATCTCTAGCCGAAGGAAATATTATGACTACAATTTGTACAGATGGATTGATATTTCCCTTCAGAGCTTCACAGTATGTTTCAGTGCGATCATTATGAATTTCAATACGGATCGGTTCTTTCACATTGATGCCTATTGCAGGACAGACCATGTGCAGCATTTTACAAAAATCATTAGCTCTTGGTGCATCCCGCTTGGTGAAAACGATCAACCATTTCTCAAAATTCACAGACACTAGAACTCTATTAGAGGTCACCTGACGACCCCAATCTGCTTCAGGCCCTGCATCTATTTTTTTACCGCCCCCGAGAATAAGAGTTTCAGACTTCAAAAGTCTTCCATCTAAATTCACAGGAGTTTGGTCCAACTGTAGATTCCAATTCTCAAAACACGCTTTCGCTTCAGGAGTACGATTGATGTTGTCGATGAACTTCTGAAGTGCCAGCTGTCTCCTTTCCGGAGTGACGCGTGTATGAACGGCAATATCCTTCATGACTTTGAAATCGGACCGCATCTCGTCCGTGAGGCCAGTTAAGAAGCAAAATTCAGGAACGAGACAAATTAATTTGTCCTTTTCAGCTTCAGGCATTACTTTCTTTTTATCCTTGCTTATGAGAAGAGGCTGGGTGACATCTTGTATGACGAGGTCATAGGTTCTTTTGTAGTATTCAACAAAGGAGATTTCCGATCCATCCCGTGTAGCGAACTTTGAATTTGCAGTCATATCCCAAGCTATATCATCCACTCTGTAAGTCTTGTTGTTGTACCTGTTGGAAAAAATAAAAAATAAATATTCTATTCTTAATAAACACACAGAACCATGCAGTGAAAAATTACACTTGAATGACGAGGCCAGTATTTTATAGAAAGGTTTATTTAATAGATGATTTTAACAAACTAGCCAAACACAAACTGATTAAAAAGCTTCTAGAATAATTTTCATTATGAGAAACAAATGCATTGTTTAACAAATCCAATTTTAAAATTTCAATTACAGGGTTCATACAGACTTGAGAATAAAAAAGTTCAAAGAGTCTAGAAAATCATAATGAGTTCTAGAATTGTAAAGGACTAACACTATTTTTCAGGTATGTCACGTCATGAACATGTGTTGGTCTACTGCAGATTTGTATAAGGAACATACATACCATGAACGGCTCTTATCTATATATATATATATATATATATATATATAAAAGAAAGTCCTTTCTGGCTAGATGATCAACGCACAGCCAAAACTACTGAACCTACAAAGACGAAACTTGCAGGAAAAATACTTCTTAGTATGTAGAGGCGCATTAAGACGGGATTTTCAAAAACTCCACCCCTAAGGGGGTAAAAAAGGGAACAAACTTAAAAAAATTCCTTAAAAATCGGGTATTGAAGTTACGTGACAAATGATAACATATTTTAATGTATTTTTGTATGCTGTATCGAGTGGTATCAATTAAATACTCATAAGTCAAATAGTTCGTGAGATATTGCACATTTTTCTAATTTAGCGAAGTCTTTGACGTCAAAATCTAACAATTCTAACAATACAAGTGATAATTTCTAAAAATACGTCCGTTACTATAGCAATGGAAGAAATTCAAATTAAATGTTTTTGTTTATTTTTGCAAATAGAAACATTAACTGCTCAATAGAAAATTGAATATTATTTTTACGGATATTTATGTAATTGTGTATTATTATTATTTCTACAAACGCCACGATTTAAAATAAAATGCGATTGCTGAAATAAAGGGTAAATCTCAATTATACCGTCGACCACTTTTCATTAAAATCATCGCCAAATATGAACTCCAAATAAACAAATGGAAGAATGTTGCCATTGGAACATCAAAATAAATAAAATAAAATCGGAAAAGCCCCACTCACCAAAGTGTCCAGTAAGTTTTAACACAAAAAAAAATTACAATATATTAATGAAAATAGAAAAAAAAAAAAATCTTGGATAGTTATTTATTGACATTATTTTTCTTGATTATCCTTCTCGACTGGTGAATAAATGTTTGTGACGTCAGTTGAAATTGATATATTGCACTTAACTATGAAACGCAACATTTTTACAATGCACTTTCTCTTTTAATGTCATGACACAGCCGTTTAAGGACGCAATTTTAATTTTAATTAACGAAATAACTAAAATATCAGAAAAACAAAATGAAAAATACAGGTAAATGTCAAGTTAAAAACCACTTCATGACATAACAAACACGTTTAATACTTCTGACGTCAAGTGAATGTGACTGCATTTTTGGCGTTAAATCCTATAGTTTTTTTTTTTTAAATGAAAAGTGGTCGACGGGATAATGGAGAAGTACCAAATAAAGTGTCGAAGGTCTGATTGGTATTATGTATTACTTCTTTATTTGTTTTCAGTCTTCAGCCATATTTCTCTTTTCCTTTGGGTAGTTATTCATACAATTTCAGGCTAATAATATTTATAAAACTATATATCTATAATATTTATAAAACGCAAATTCTTATTCCATTCCGATCGGTTAAAACTCAGGTTCTACCGTACAGATTTTTATATGATTTCACTGTTAGTTAGGTAATTTGTTTTAGAAAGGTTTTAAAATAAAGCACATTGTTCTACATTGCTTATTTATAGAGCCACGCGAGGAAGTTATAGATAAAATTAGGTGAACCTGATTATGAAAGATTACCTTTTTTAAAGTTCTACTGAACGTATTTTGATGGGAGTTTCGCAGTGTGATAATATTTCAGGAATTGATTTTCTACATTGTTTAGTTATGGAGCTATGGGAGAAAGTTGTCAGTGGTGTAGTCGTAAAAAAACCCAGTGCATATACTCTATAGACAGAGGATATATACTAGAGAGTATATATTATAGCTACGGACGGTATGCAGAATTTCGTCTTAAGAATTTCAGAAGGTTGACGGCGTATACCAGCATATACTTTCTACAAAATCCCTGAGAGTTCTATCAACAGGTGAAAATGATTCTGGAAGATACATTTATCTGTTTACTGTATAATGCAAAGGGAATTTCGATCCTGCCGCTTATACCTTGAATTCGGCTGGAACTTGCACTGTTAGTTAGCTATATTTTGAGGAGAAGTTTTAGTGCATAACATATCGTTCTACGAGGTAGAGTCAATAAATTAATGGAATGGTCGCCTACATTGACGCAGGTGTTCGTTGGAGGGGAAATATCTTTTTTGAAGGTTGGCAGCACTGATAAAAAAAACACACAGGCATCTGGAATTCATTTCCGGTACTGTTGGCATTAGCTTAAGATCATTTCTGACAAAGCGACTTTTTCATTCGTCGGATTTTGAAATGTCGTTTTTGAAGCAGCGTGCAAACATCAAATTCTGCGTTTTGCTCGAGAAATCGCCTTCTGAGATGCTCGAGATGCTGAAGAAAGCATACGGAAACGATAGCATAAGCGTTTTCGTAAAGGTCAGCAAAAACATCACCAAGGAAGGAAAAATTTCGCTTGGACAAGCGGAGGGAAAGTGATGTTGGAGATGTTTTTCGATTACGAGGGCGTCATTCACTACGAATTTATTCCTGAAGGCCAGACTGTCAATAAAGATCTTTACCTGGAGATCCTTAAATACTACGAGATGCAATCCGACGAAAACGACCTGAAAAATGGGCAACAAATGATTGGTTTCTTTTACATAACAATGCTCCACCACATCGCGCTCTGACTGTAAAAAATCACCTTGCCAGACACACTGTTACCACACTAGAACACCCTCCTTATTCTCCTGATCTAGCACCAGCGGATTTTTACCTGTTTCTATGGCTGAAAATGAAATTGAAGGGACACAGTTTTATGGATTCAGATGAAATGATCGAAAATGCGACGAAGCTACTGAAGGACGTCTCAAAAAATGGATTCAGGGAGTGTTTTGAATAGTTATACGAACGCTGGAAAAAGTGTATGGATACAGGAGGAAATTACTTTGAAGGCCAATAAGGTAAAATTATTATTTTATTTTCTAATAATTTGTAATTGACCTATTCCGGGAACTTTTTGACCCTACCTTGTATGTTGCTTAGTTAAAGAATTAGTGGGGTGGGGGGCATTTCTATAATCAGTTGAACACAATTATGAAACATTAGACTTTTTTAAAGATTCTGCTGAATGGATTTCGATGGAACTTGCATTGTTAATTTTCCAGGGATAGTTTTAGTATATTGCATATCGCTATATCATTCTTTAGAAAATCATACTGTAAAGGATTAAATAAACGAGTTGGTCTTTAACAGCCTAAATTTCGTGTAACACATTAGAAAATATAACAGCGTAATGGATTTCGTATCGTTTTACACCAATGCGGAAGGACATGAAGGTAAAAGTTCATGTTTCTTTAAAACACACAATCAAATTCACCGATATATTTCGATTGATTCAAGTTTTTTTTGAGAAAGCGATCAGCGTAGCGAGCAAAGCCTGCTAGGTAATAATAATGGTTAATTTTATCTGCATATAAAATTCTATGTTATGCAAAACAAAGTCCTGACTTGGGAGATCATCAACGCACAGTCCAAACTACTGAAGCTACAAACACGAAAATTGCGGGGAAAATACTTCTTAGGATGTAGAGCCGCAATAAGGTTTTTCTAAAATTCCATCCCTAAAGGGGTTAAAAGGGGAACAAACAGTAACAAAATTTCTTAAAAATCGGGTTTTATATTTATTTGTCAAATGATAACATATTTCAATGTATTTTTGCATGCTGAATCAAATGGTACCAAATAAAAATATTCTAACTCCAACAATTCGTGAGATATTGCACATTTTCGAATCTGGCGTTGCCTTTGGCGACAAAACCTTAAAATTTATTGCATTGTTCGCCAAGTGATATTTTCTAATATACATTCATCATTGTTAAAGATCAAACAATACTCTGCGATTTATAAGATTTTGAATAAGAAAAAAAATCACCTGATATTTTGATTAGATGAAATCTCAATAATGCCAGTTTTCGGGCTCTTTGTTTTAACATTTTTGTTTGCTTCGGGAATTTGGAATTGAATATTATTTGGTATTTTTATGTTAGCTGGGTGCCAGTGATTGCCAAAACTTTTTTAATCTCGCCAATCCTTTTTTTTTTTTTTTTTTTTGACTAATCTTTTAACGTTAGCTAATAACAACTAGCCATTATTTTAACATTGCGATATAATATCTTAAGAATCTTATTTAAAATAACTAAAATATAATCATAATAAAATACATAAACACAAACATATCAATACAAATAAAATGTCACTCAAAATATGCTTAAAAGTGTGACGTACGTCGCAGAACAATTAATTTATCTGCAGAACATTTCAAATTCTCATTTTCAACAAAATTCACCGTTCATTTCTTCATTCATTGGGAAAAGTGCTAAATTCATCTATCAGTCACCAGAAAAACTTCTTCAATCGTTCATTGAAAAATATTGGGAAATTCATCAATTGGTCGTGGGAAAAGCTCGCGCAATTTGTCAGTCGATCATGGAGAGAAAAATCTCAAAAATATTGCAAAAACCGTCAATTGATTACGAGAAAAAAACCGCGAAATTAATCATTTGATCCAAGTAAAATCTTAAAATTCGTAATTTCTTTGGTTTGTGAGTGTTAGCGTTTTACGAATTGTCTTTAGCATTTCTATACAATAGGAAATAGCACTCCTACATATACAAGAAAATCTCCCTGTGTTTTACTTTTTCATTCCCGCAGAACATTTTTGATCAGATGAAGGTTCGTTGCAGAACATTGCAAAATATTCTGCTTTGGGGCTCGCATCTTCGATATGATGGCTCTTTTGCACAGCAATTCAGAAACTAACTCCAATGATTTTAGAAGCCAAAATGTCAGATTAACTTTTCTAGAACATGCTTTCAATATTTTCTTTGCATTTTTGCATCAATCCAGAGAATGTTCAAAATTGCTTTTAAAAAAGGTAGAATTCCTCCTGTAGGAGGAACTCTTTCATGCCTGATCAAATTTGTAAAGCCCGTCTGTGCATGAGTTAGAGAGAGGAAGAATTAAATACTTTGTATCTTCAAATTACTATTGCCCTGATAGCACAGCAAAGTAGGTAATGTTTCTTAGACTGTTTCAAAGATTAACTGAAGAATAAAAATTCGTTCAATAATTGTTGGCTGCTTTAACCAAAACCTGGGTATTATTTTATTGCTATTTTCTCCCCATCCTCTCCATCCGTAGCATAATTTAAAAAAGTATTTTACAAAAAACGTATTTTTCGTAAAATATTTTAGTAATTTGTACAGGATGTCTATTCCAGATCAGCAATGAATTTCCCTGACATTTCCAGGTTTTTTTCCATAACAATAAAAAAATTCCATGTATTGAGATTTTGATGTTACAAACAAAAAATCTTAAAAGTTGTGAATCTGAGAGTGGAACTTTCACAACTGATTCTGGGACACATTACTGATTTGTTACATAATTTTTTTGCAAAATTTACAAATTGTTGAAGATTTTACAGAAACATACTTTTAGCATCAAGTTCTATCCATTTTGTCAAATCAGGATGAAATTCTTTATCACATTCACAGTTAAACACAGATTGCTTTGACATATTTTAATATAAATAATAAATATTCAATAAATTAAGCTAACAAATGTTCAGTTCCTAAACAAAGATAAGTATGCAGAGTGAAACACCTGATCAATCCTACAACATTCAGTAGAAAGTTTCAGTGAAGCTGGAACTGAAAATCTCTGAGTTACAGACGGACTGAAAGAAGTAGATAAAATGATTTTCACGAGAAGTTTTGAAATACTCTTTACAATACTTATGAAGAGAAAAGTTTGATTTTAATGGTACTTCAATCTCAAATAATTAGTTTTTTTTTTTATCTTTTTTTTTTTTTTTTTTTTTTTTTTGAAAGTTCAAAATTTAACTTTCTCAGAATTTTCAAAATTTCCTGACTTTTCCAGATTATCCAGGTGGCTGGACACCCTGTTTACAGGGGGTGCAGCAAATATTTTAAAAAAAATTTAGGGTTTAAACAATGGAATTTTAGGGCTAATTTATGTCAACCATCCCCAGTGATTTTTCAATGCATTTGTATTATAACACAAGTAATTTAATTTAAGAAACAACAAATAAATTCTTAGAAAATTCTTGATTAAATTTTTTTTGTCATGACAATGAAATATCCATACTATGCTGCATTGTACAATAGAAAATAAATTTCGAAATTTTATTTTGTTTCACATTTAATTATCTTCATCAAAAGTTGTACTTTCTCGATTTCAATTACTTAGAGCAGAGGTTCCCAAACTTTTAGACAGACGTACCACTAAATCAAAGCTCATACTTCCCCGCGTACCACCAAGTAACTAGCATAAAGCTAATAAAAAACACTGCAAAAACAGAACTTGTATAAAACGGAATATTTCCTAGGTTTTTTTTATGCTTCTGTCTTACCAAGTTTTACTTTACTTCAAAATGCAGGATTACATTACTAAATTGTTACTTAGATTGACTGCTTTATATTAATATTCAAATAAAAAGTATTATCATCATTACATTTTAATAATACATACCATATCAATATACAGTGTTCTGGTTGAAAAACAACCACAATACTTATGACATACTGATTCACACATAGTAGCTTTATTCCAGTAATTTCCTAGTATCATTAATGAGAAGGGTAAGCTTACTCTATCAAGCATAACTTCCTCATGTCTGGTTCAATATTAGTTAGCTTTAGTCGTAAGTCAGACTTGATGTCTAGTTTTTTCCTGTATTTGTTTTTCATATAAAGAATAGAAGAAAAAGTACATTCACATAGATATGTTGTGCTAAAACCTAGTAACAAAAAAAGATAATAGTGTTTAGAATCCTTAAATTGCATTCGAAAATTTCCTGGGTAATAAACTTAAGCAGTTTTTGATTTTATAATAATTTGGTGTATTTCATTTCACATACCAGTATCAGACTTTTGTGTACCAGTAGCGTGAGCTTCGTGTACCAGTACTGGTCCACGTACGATACTTTGTGAACTCCTGTCTTAGAGGGTAAATATATTCCATGCTAAATTTTTAACATCTCAAAGGCATGGTTAAATGAAACAAAGAATATTCAATTGCTTAAAAATAAATAAAATGCTGTATTGTATCATAGAAAATAAATTTCGATTTTATTTAGTTTCACATTTAATTTTCTTCTTTTAATAGGTACTTTACTCACACCTCCATAATTTTTAACAGCATCTTTTACAAATCTCAAACTTTTTATCGTAAATTCATTGAAACCATCTTTTAGCATACAATTGTTCATAGAAAATCCCTTCTCAAGATCAGCATTACTGTGATGTAAAGCAAGTGCAGTTTTAATTAAACTTAAAAAGTTACAATACTTTATTTCTTTGTTGTTGTTTACCACTTACTTTTGAACAACCAATGAAAATGCCTAACAAGAATCAGCTTTGGCGATCACAATACAAAGCAAAACTAACTTTATCAGTCATTTGTAAACGAAAATAGTTATCAAAAACAAATTTTAGGGAAACAAAAAAATTTTAGTACAATTTTAGGGCTGTAAGAAAATTGTAGGAATTACAGGGCGAATGCGATCCCTGTGTTTATAGCATTTAATAATGAATTGTATGTTCTATGTTAAAAAATTCAAAGTTACATACTGTTAAAGTTGAAATTAGTAAAAATTTAAAAGAAAAATTAATTGCATTCTCGTAAATAAAATGTATACTTATTTTTGCCACTTTGGCAAAAAACTATTTTAGCCAGGACAAATTTTTTCCACCTTCGGCATAAATTCGCCAGTGCCTTATCTGTACGTACTCTGCAATTAAGACAAGGAGAAAAGAAAACATGAGCTAATAAACCAACAGTACCGTGTCAGAACGACTGCCCCAATCAAGGCTTTGGCAACATTTTCTCGCAAGTTCCTTCCCTGCCTTGAAACATCCTGCATGATATCTCGTGCTGTGATCATTCTCAACACTCTGAATGAAGCGTCACAGTTCAACATGACACCGCCTTCGTATTCTTGCACTGCTGTCACATAACCGGGCCAGACTTCAAGTTTGTGCTGGGGCACAGACATGCTTCCTTTTGGATCGAAGTAATTTCTGCCAACCTAGAAGAATTATAATCAATTAGGATTCAGGGTTTGCATTTACTCACATTTTATGCATAAATCACAGAAAGCTCATGAAACATGACTCAGAAAATTTTAAAATTTCAAGTCAACAATTGACACCCACCCCTCCCTGAAATATATCATTGTCTGCTCTTTCAAAACCAGGGCTGTGGAGTCTGGGAAAAATGACTGATTCAAGACCGACTCATGAAATTTTAAAGGAACCAACTCTGTACAAGCCTGTTGGGTGGGTGATTATTATTCAGCTGCTTCATCGTTGTCAATTGTTTTGAAATAGCAATAGTCACTTTATTAAATTTGTCATTAAATAAAGGAAATTTTACTACTTAAAAAAAGTGGTAGCAATCAAGCAATCAGAATTTTAAAGAATACCCAACTGACACATTCCTGTTTGACTTTGAAGCATGTGATGTGCATACCTACCGATGGTTTTTTTTTTTTCCCCGTTCCATTTCTTCGGATGAATTATGGGTGAAAGCTGTGATAGGTAGTCAAGATCAGGACCCAGTTACTGCAGTGGCAAACTTCCAACAGTATTTTAGTATAAAAAATTTCACCTTTTTAAACATTTTTTTTAAAAAAAGGGAAAAATTATTCGAATAAAATGCTTGTGGAACTTTATTCCTGAATTGACTGAAAATATTTTATACACCACCCCCCCGTTTCAGAATGTACGCGACGCTGCGACGCAGACTTTTTAGGGCACCTGCAAACTAAAAGCATACAGCGATGCCGTGGACGCACTATAGTGCGTAAATTACACGAAAAAAAACGGCGAATTTCATTAAAGATTTGCAGGGGGAAAAAAAAGCGCAAAATTCATTTAAAGTTTGCGAAAAATGGTTAATTTCGTTGACAGATCACGAAAAAAAAAACAAATTTAGTCAAAAGGCCGTGAAAAAATGAATTACGTCAAAAGGCAGTAAAAAAAACATGAGTTTCTTTGAAGGATCGTAAGGATTACGGAGAAAACACCAACTTCGTTGAAAGATCGTAGAAAAAACTTAATTTCGTCGGAGGATCGCCACACAAACTGTAAATTTCGTCAAAGGATCTCGAAAAAAAAAAAAAAAAAGGGGAAATTTCTTCAAAGTATCTCAAAAAAAAAAAAAAAAAAAAAAAAAAAAAGACAAATTTTGTTGAAGGATCACAGAAAAAACGCGAATTTTGTCCAAAGGCCAAAGAAAAATCATGAAATTCATCAAAGAATCTGGGAAAATGGCTAATTTTGTCGACAGATCGCGATAAAACATGCAAATTTCGTCAAAAGGCCACAGAAAAACTTTATTTTCGTCAAAAGACTGTAAAAGAACCCCATGAGTTTCATTGAAGGATCGTGGAAAAAATGCGAATTTCATCAAAGGGCCACAGGTAAACGTAAATTTCGTCAAATGGCTGCAGAAAAAATGCTAATTTCGTCAAAAAATCACGAAAAAAAAGAGAAGTGAATTTTGTGAAATAGTCCCGGAAAAGATGCAGCATTCCTTTAGAAAACAGCAGACACACAAAGTTCTATGCTTATTAATATAGGCATAGTTTTTAATCTGAAGCAATACCTAATCTGAAATACAATAAACTTTCAACTGCCTTATCAAGGACTTTTGCCAATGGACAGATTAGGTTTATAGATTTTAACAACGTTAAAGTTATTTCCAGACAAAACAATCCTTTTAAAGCCTACATCCGTGAATCTATTGAAATTTCATTAAGAAAACATGAAATTTGTAACGATATTTCATCATTTTCTGTCCCAGCTATATGGAAATGCATTTTGGAAGGAACTTTAATTTAGTGGAACATGAGTTTCCAGTTACATCGCTGATTCATAGAGGGCGCCACCTGGCTTATTTTGAATATATATTGTTGTAATTCTGTTATTTTTAGCGTTGTGTCAGTTAGAACTTTGGATTCAATCATGTAACAAATTTTAATTTTTTTGCTGTTCATATTTTTGAAGTTTTTCTCTTGATGATGGTTATAAAGATTAACCGAAACGTCGAGGTTTATTTATATATGTAGTTTAAAATAACTCATATTTATTAAA
This sequence comes from Maratus michaelseni, assembly GCA_963931845.1. Lineage (NCBI taxonomy): Eukaryota > Metazoa > Arthropoda > Arachnida > Araneae > Salticidae > Maratus > Maratus michaelseni. Next base: position 289,418,153 of record OZ007597.1, on the reverse strand, counting down.
CAAATTTTACGTTGGAAGCAAATGTTTGATGAGTATTTATATGTGCAACGTAAAGTCCTTATTAATTATAAATCCTATAGTTTGGCGATGATTTTTTGTTATGAAATTTGGTCGACGGGATAATGGAGAAATACCTAAAATATTTATATGCATGTAAATTGTAATCAAAAAGTTAAATTTGAAACTATTAGAAATAGAAACAGTTGAAATTATTTCATTAAACTCATTGTTAAAATTTCCAGATTATAAGGCCTAGAGTTTAATCTTGAAAAATGCAAAGCATTAATTTATTAAACTAAAAATAATTTATTTATACAGTAGAACTCCAATTATCCGAACTCCGACTATCCGAATCGCTTTCAGAATTTCAGAAAAAACAATAAGGCGGAAACGTACTGCAATTCACAAAATAATGATTCTGTCTACGCGCGGTATATTGTCCTCCCTCCGCGAATCTAGTGTAGGCACAATGTGAACATTATTGTAATGACGAGTCACCGTCTCTTAGTGCATTTCGATTATTGGCTGTCGTCCGTCGCCAGGTGGCCGGCACGGCCCACCTGGGTTTCAAATTCTAAATGACGATGAATTTATTGAAAGTGTGAGAGAAAAAAGTGTCGAGGAAGAAGATGACCTTAATGTCGAAGTTGAAGTAGACACGGGACCATCAGCTAGTGAAGCAATTTCCGGTCTTGAAACTGCGTTGAAGTGGATGGAGGATCAGCCTGAGTGTGACTAGATGCAACTTCTCACTGTCAAGCGGATGCGCGACTTGGCTGCCCGAAAACGGATGAAGACTGTCAAACAGCTTACTTTGATCGAGCAATGTGACTTTCATTTACAGTACGATACGTACATACTATACAGCAGTTGTAAGTACGCTTAACATGTAATAATTATTCATTCTTTTCATTTAATTAATTAAAAGATCTTTTTCTTTAAAAATAGTTTTTTTCTCAAATTTTCAACGTACATACAGTAATTAATTAAAATATACCATTTTTTCTGAAAAAATCCAATTATCCAAATTTTTGATTATCCGAATAGGGTCCGGTCCCAATTGATTCGGATAATTGGAGTTCTACTGTATTTATGGCAAATTGTGTTTCAAAACCTATAAAAGAGCAAACATGCAGACAACTATAACTATTCATACATATATGCCAGCATATATGAGCAACAGACACAATTAAAAAGGAAAAAGTGGCAGAATGACTCATCAAATAAGAACCTTTTTTTTTTTGGCTGTGTTAGTAGCAAGCAAGTTTTCTGTTCCCATAACATAAAACTTGTTTTTATAGGGTAAAGTGGTGCATAGATTAGAATAAAGTTCAAGGGAGGAAAAAAAAAAAAAGATATTAAATAAAACATTTTGCAACAAAAATATTCAGTTTTATTTTTTTCATGAAAATAATCTATTACTAAACTAATAGTTTACTATTAAATTACTAATTTAGTTGTTATGTTAGTAGCAAGAACAAGTTTTTGTTATCACAACAGAAAACTTTTTAAGTATTAAAGCAATAAAAGATAACGAGGGTAGTTTACAGCTTGATCTTGAACATATCACTGTTAAAAAAAAAAAGGGGGGGGGGGGAAGATAAAAGTATTAAATATTGTCTTTCCAAACTATTCAGTAGTAAGTTTTTCTCATAAAATTAATTTATTATTACTAAACTATTTAGCTTATACTACTTTAACTAAACATTTAAAGTAATATAAATATATAATATTGCTACTAAAACTGAAATTATCATAAAAATAATTGTTAATAGAAAATTTAAAAATTAGATCAAAAAGAAAATAACACAGTGATAGCTAGTTAATCTAAACCCACGTTTAATTTCTTTAAAAATAAATAAAAAATTAAAAAGGACAGATCGAAACATACTGCAGTCGGATGGCTGAATATCCGGCTGCAAGTTATGCCGGATATCCGGTCAAATTGACATCCGTTGCATCTCTAGTTTATAAGCCTGGCTATTTATTTATTGCACTAGAGAACAACAACTAGGACAGGAGAATTTTTTAAATACAAAAATACAGATTTTAAATTTCCATGTATGCTGAGGGGAGGGGGGAGATTTAGATGATCGTTATTTATTGTTATTAGACGCAGTTATCAATATGTAGGGCAGATATCTTTAAAATAAATAAAGAGATTTAAACGATTAAACATACTTGTATTATAACACAAGTTATTTAATTTAAGAAACACAGCAAATAAATTCTTTTAAAAAATCTTGTTTAAATTTTTTTGCCATATTCAAAATTTTAAAATAAACATTCAAATGTTCTAAAAAGGTCTCAATACATAGCAAATAATAACAACAAAGTAAAGAAATTGTGTTACCTTAATTTTTCTATGTCTAACAGCTTTATAACATGTTTCTTTAATAAATGTTATATGATTTCTTGCAATCTTGTTCAGTATTTTCACAAAAACTTTTTTTTTAAAATACTTGAATTTTGTATATTTGAATGAAAAACAAAACTATTTAAATTTGGCTGAGGCTAAATGTATTCCTTTGCTAAATTTTAAACATCTCAAAGGCATAGTTACATGAAATACAAAAAATATTCAACTGTTAATAAAAAAGAATGAAATATCCATAATATGCTGTATTGTACAATAGAAAAGGAATTTCAAAATTAAATTCTGTTTCACATTTAATTCTCTTCATCAAAAGTTGGGCTTTCTCGCTTTCAATTACTTAGGAGATAAATGTATTCCTTGCTAAATATTTAGCATCTCAAAGGCATAGTTAAATGAAACACAAAGAATATTCAATTGTTTAAAAATTAATAAATGCTGTATTATATCTAAGAAAATAAATTTAGATTTTATTTAGTTTCACGTTTAATTTTCTTCTTTATATTCTGGACTTTCACCATTTCAATCTCTGAGCTTTTCTTCTGTTTCTTTCTGTCTTTCCTTGTATATTTCTGATAAGGTTTAGGGCGAAGATTCCACCATTATGTGTGACTTTTTTTTTTTTTTTTTTTTGCAAATTGAGACAAATTTGAAAGTGAAATTATTTAGATAACGTTTTACTTTTTTTTTTATTGCTATTACAGGACACATACAGAATCATTTTTTTTATTGACACCTTTAGTCTAAAGTAATAACAATTAAAAAAAAAATAATAATAGTCTTTGTTATGTGTGTGATTTTTTCTGAGTCACACACGTATAACCACGACTTTACTATTTTTTTTTCTTTTAATTGTTATTACTTTAGACTAAAGGTGTCACTAAAAAAATTATTCTGTATTGTGTCCTATTAATAGCAATAAAAAAAGGTAAAACATTATCTAAATAATTTCACTTCCAAATTTGCCTCAATTTGAAAAAAAAAAAACAAAAAAAAACTCTCTCTAAAAGTCACACACGTAACGGTGGAATTCTTAATATCATTTAACAAGAAAGTTAAAATAGGTACTTTACTCACACCTACATAAATTTTTAACAGCCTCTTTTACAAATGTCAAACTTTTTACCCAGTGTTGAATTCAGGGGGTGGCCCGGGGGGGACATTCCCCCCCGGAAGATTCGAGATTTTATACTTTCAATGGTCAAAAAGTGCAATTCCCCCCCCCCCCCGGAAGTCTATAATGGTGTCTGAATTCAACACTGTTTTTACCTTATGTTCATTGAAACCACCTTTTAGCATACAATTGTTTATAGAAAATCTCCTCTCAGGATCAGTATTACCCTGAGGTAAAATAAGTGCAGTTTTAATTAAACTTAGAAGTTACGATACTTTATTTCTTTGTTGTTGTTTACCACTTACTTTTGAACAATCGATGAAAATGTCTAACAAAAATCAGCTTTGGCGATCACGATACAAAGCAAAACTAACTTTGTTTATCAGCCATTTGTAAACGGAAATAGTAAAATTTTAAGGAAACATGAAAAATTTTAGTAGAATTTTAGGAATTAAAAGAGAATGCGATCCCTGAATGAGTGAAATTGACTCTTGGTCAAGAAAAGTGCTGTTTGGTAAAGGTTAAAATTCAATATTTGTATTAGTAGCCAGTGGCCGGTAGAGGCTGCATGTTTAGTAGCCGCTATTGTCAAGTTAGTGGCCACTAATTACTATCAGGGATGCCACTGAGAAAATATCGTGTAAAGGAAAAATTTACGACATTTTTCACAAAATTTATGCTTAGATTTTGTGAATTATATTGTATTGGATATAAAATAAATACATTTACATATTTCTTATGTTAAGGGGACACAGTGCCTTGAAATTGGTCAAAATATAGATTTTCTTCTTTTAATATTAATGAAAGCTTCTTTAATTGTGAATATTTTGACACCTCGCATTTTTACCTATACAACAATTATATTGCGAGATATTGTAAATTTTGTTTATAGATCCAGCGCAATTACCCATATAAATAAAAATTTTAAACTGATTTTTCTCCTTGTTTATGTTTTAATAACTTCTTGTTCGAAATAGTTAAGAATTTTTTTTTTTTTTTACTTGTTCTCTATGGTGTATTTAATATTTTTGTGTATGGATTTAACATTCAAGTTTATAGTTATTTAAAAAAAAATTTTAATTGAGAGTTTGTTGAATTTCTTTAATTGTTTGATATACACAAGGAAAAAAAAAATGTATTAAATGTAAAATCCCATACATCTAAAAATCCATACAGTTTGATGTAGTATATTCACAGGGGTGATTCTGAGTAAAAAAAAAAAAAAAAAACCTGAAATTAACAGCAAATTTTCTGAAAAGTTTCAACAGAGGGGTTTGGAAAGGGGTGTCCACTATCTCAACTTTTTTTTTTTTTTTTTTGCGCGTCTCTTTCACAAAATTTGCGTTTTTTCGCAATCCTTTGACGAAATTTGCAGATTTTCGAGATCTGTTGATAAAATTTGTGCTTTTTTTTGACGAAATTTGCCGTTTTTCACGATCTGTTGACAAAATTTGTCGTTTTTTTTCGCGATCTTTTGACGAAACTTGCCGTTTTTTGCAATGTTTTTGACGAAATTTGTACTTTTTTCGAGATCTGTTGATAAAATTTACGGTTTTTTCGCGATTTTTGACAAAATTTGCCGTTTTCCGCGATCTGTTGACAAAATTTAACTTTTTTGTGATCTTTTAACTAAATTTGCCGTTTTTCGCAAAGTTTTTGACGAAATTTGCCGTTTTTTAGACCTGTTGACAAAATTGGCTGTTTTTTCGCAATCTTTTGATGAAAATTGTGGTTTTTTTGCAATGTTTTTGACAAAATTTGCAGTTTTTTCGCGATAAGATTTCCGTTTTTTTCACGATTTGTTGACAAAATTCGCCATTTTTTGCGATCTTTTGACGAAATTTGAAATTTTTTCGCAAAGTTTTTGACGAAATTTGCCGTTTTTCGCAATGTTTTTGACGAAATTTGCCGTTTTTTCGCAATGTTTTTGACGAAATTTGCCATTTTTTTCGCAATGTTTTTGACGAAATTTGCCATTTTTTCGCAATGTTTTTTACGAAATTTGCCGCTTTTTTCGCAATGTTTTTGACGAAATTTGCTGTTTTCTCACAATCTTTTTGACGAAATTTGCCGTTTTTTCGCAATCTTTTTGACGAAATTTGCCCTTTTTTTCGCAATCTTTTTGATGAAATTTGCCTTTTTTTCTCAATCTTTTTGACGAAATTTGCAGTTTTTTTGCGATTTTTTGATGAAATTTGCGGTTTTTTTTTATAAAAATTGCAGTTTTTTCGAGATTTGTTGATAAAATTTCCGTTTTTTCGCGATTTTTTGATGAAATTTGGCGTTTTTTTGCGATGTTTTGACGAAATTTGCCACTTTTTGCAATGTTTTTGACGAAATTTGCCGTTTTTTCGTGATTCTCTGACGAAAGTCACGTTTTTCCCGCGATCCTTTGACAAAATTGGCGACTTTACTTCGAACGAATGACGAGATTGATTTTTTCCGGCGATCATATGCCGAAATACCGATACATTTTATGTCCAAATTTTCGGATTTATGACCGATATTTTTTTTTAATTTTCGGAAATCATTGCCTTCATTTTTCGGAAAATTCGGACCAGAATCACCCCTGGATATTCTAAAGAATGAGGGGGAAAAATTGAAGCAAAAATATTCATATTTGTAAACGTAGTAGGGATTTTTAAAAAGTTAATTAAAAAAAAAATTAATTTTAGAAAAATAGGCTGTTCTACAAGAATTTATTTAATTTTTAGTACTAAGTATTGTGCCACCATTCTCATTGAAGAGAGTTTCAAAGGTACTGTGTCCCCTTAAAATGTTTTATAGCTTTTTCTATAATAAATACACTGCATTTTCATAGTTGAGTTGGTGAAAACGGCTGGCTACCTGTCAATATGTACAATTTCATACTACATTATTTTGTGCAAATATAGAATTTGGTTTCATGTAATTCTAATTAGAAGCAAATACTCTGAATATTAAATAGTTAACAATTATTTTATATGTACAGAAAACCATAACTTCGTTCAAATGTATGATTTTCCCCCCCATCACCAACTATGAAAATGATTTTTTTTTTCGACCACTTGATGAATTTTGAAATTTTTTCTGCTATTGTTCAAAGGATTTCACGATTTTTTTGCGATCTTTTGACGAAATCTATCGTTTTTTCGCGACCTTTTGAAGAAATTTGTTGTTTTTTCGCGATCAATCGACGAAATTTGACCTATCTTCGCAATTTTTTGACGAAATTTATCGTACCTTCACGATTTTTTGACGAAATGTATCTTTTTTTTGCAATTTTTAAACGAAATTTGCCTTTTCTTCGCGATTTTTTGACGAAATAGGTGATTTTTCTTCGAACGATTGACGAAATTGGTTGTTTTTGGCAAACATTTGTCGAAATTTGCGATATATTTTATGTCCTAATTTTCGGATTTATGACCGACCTTTTTTTTCCGGAAATAATTGATTGCCATTTTGGCGATCATTTTTTCACGAGATCTTCCTTTTTTCGCGATCTGTTGAAGAAAATTGCCGTTTTTTTTTCGCGATCTGTAGAAGAAATTTGCCGTTTTTTTGCGATCTTTTAAAGAAATTTGCCGTTTTTCACAATATTTTGATGAAATTTAGTGTATTTTCGCAATTTTTTTTTACAAAATCCTCTGATTAAATTCGCGTTTTCCTGCGATCCTTTGACGAAATTCGCGATACATTTTATGTCCTAATTTTTGGATTTATGACAGATTTTATTTTTATTTATTTATTTTCAATTTTCGGAAATGACTGATCGCCATTTTGGCGATCAGATGCATAATGTAAAGTCGCCAATTTTTTTTACATTTAATCGCCCTGTGGCCGGTGGCGACCGGGAATTTTAACCTTTACTGTTTGGTGATAGTATCGAACACCTAGAAAAATTGCACTGGGTGGGATTGTAAAATTTTTGGTACTTCTCTATTATCCCGTCAACCACTTTTCATAACAAAAAACTATCGCCAAATAAATGGGAGAACATTGCCATTGGAATATCAAAATAAATAAAATATAAGAATTTAAGGACACAATTGTTATTTTAATGAATGAAATAACTAATAAATCAGTAAAACATAATGAAAAATACACACAAATGTCGAATTAAAAGCCATTTGATGATACAACAAACATGTATAATGCTTCTGACATCAAGTAAATGGGACTGCATTTTTGGCGTTTAATCTTACAGTTTGGTGATAGTTTTTTGTTATGAAAAGTGGTCGACGGGATAATAAAGTACCAAATTTTTTTATTGTTGTTTTTAGGGATGCACCGAATAGTGATTTTGGCCGAATACTGAATATTTGGTACACAGGTTAGCCGAATGCCGAATACTAACAGTGAGGATGAATGCAGAATATTTGGCCAACCGAACAGTAACTATTTGGCCGAATGCAGAATATTTTTATATTTCAGAGTTTAAAAGTATTAAAAGTTAAATTACAAAACAATTTTACATAATATTTAACACAGAAACTACTTTATGAACAAGACCTTTTTACAAAAAAAAAAAAAAAAAAAAAAAAAAAACTGTGCTTTGAGTTAACTTAAAAAAAAAAAGGCTAGTCTTAAAACTTTAATTAATAAAGCTTTAACTTTGTAGCTTCTTCTGTGAATTAAAATAAATTTATAAAATGTTCTTACATTCTAAAACAAATACTTTAAAATCAAAGAAAATTTTTGACTGAATTAGAAGAAACATTTTACACTGATGTAGTGTTTATTTGTCAGGAAGGGACTAAAGTAAAACAATAAAATAAATTAAAATGGTGGCAAATCAGCAAGAATAACTTTCCTGCTCCTTTTGAATTTGCAAGAAAGTTACCACAGAGCAGGTGTCTAGAATAGGTGATCATATTCAGAGGTTATAATAGGGTTAATCTAGCGCTAGCCAAATAGCTAACTGAAAGCACTTTTTGCCCCCAAAACATTTAGTGGATTCGCCAAATAGCAACAGCCAAAAATATATACAGTACAAGACCTATTATCCGGCACCATCGGGACCGATCCGATTCCGGTTTTCGGAATTTTCCGGATTTCAGATCCATGCCAAAAACATAAATATTGCATCAGCAACCCCCCCCCCCCCCATTCCTTTTCTCTTTTTTTTTTCCTCCCATGATCTAGTTTTTTAGATAAGCGCATTAGAGAAAATAAGTTTAAAAATACCTACCATTCTTGAAAGAAATTTCTAAAACTATAATATAATAATAACTTTAAATTTTCAAAAGCTTATTTTTTATTCATGACAGCAAACATATCAGTAATCTTTTTTTGTTTCAAATGGTTTGGCTGTTCTAATAACAATTTTTCTTGTATTTTATACACTGATAAAATGTCATGTTCTTTGAAAAATGTTTTTTGTTCCATTCCACTTATAAGTTCTTTAGTTAATTGAATGCAACGTTTTATAGAAATAGTCTCATCATTTCCTGCCTCTTCTACTTCGTCATCCTCAAGATTTGAATCGGTGTCTTTTTTCAGTACTTCGCTGGCGATCTCTTCATCTGTTAGCCTGAGCACAGTCGGGGCATTTTCATCGGCATTTAATGAGTCTTCTATCATTTTCTCATCAAATTCTACTTCACATGAAATGCTTTTAGCATGTTCCATTAGTTCTTGAATAGTTTCGTCTTTGTGCGATATGTGGAAACCGGAAAACTCTTTATTTTCCTTTTCCCCATCGAGAAAAATTGAAGCAGGCCAGATGTTATGCCAAGCGTTAATCAGCGTGCTTTGTTTAACGCTATTCCATGCATTAGCAATTGACCAAAGGGCATCTTTAATTGTAAACTTTTTTTGGAATTCATTCATTCCGTTTCCGGAAGCACAATGTTGTAAACATTTTCGAATGAAATCTGCTTTGTAGATACATTTAAGCGAACTTATAATACCTTGATCCATTGGCTGGATCAAGGATGTACAATTTGGAGGTAAAAAAATAACACGCACGTTATCCTTTTCAAGGGTATCTGCTTTGGGATGGGCTGCACAGTTATCTAAAAGAAGTAAAATCTTTGAAGCCCTACGTTACTTCGATGTTTCTTTGCTTCCGGTACGAAATAATCTTCCAACCATTCTCTAAAAAGTTCTTGGGTCATCCAAGCATGCTTATTACTCCTGTGAAGAACTGGCAAGATGACCACATTTTTTAATGCTCGAGGCTTACAACTTTTCCCAGTAATTAATAATTTGCACTTATGAGTGCCTGCTGCATTACTGCAAGTAAGCACCGTAAGTCGCTCTTTACAATCTTTAATACCGGATGGGGCACTTTCTTCTGCAGTTACATATGTTTTCCTTGCAAGGTATTTCCAAAATAATCCCGTTTCATCTGCATTATAAATAAGTTCCGGTGAATACTGACCATCAGAAATAATATCTGCAAATTCCTCGCAAAAAGACTCTGCACTTTCACTATTTGCAGATACTTTATCGCCACAAATGCTTAATATTCTCAAACCATGACGTTTCTTAAATTTATTGAACCATCCGGAAGAATAATCACACACTGTTTTCAATCCTAAATGTTCATGGAACACTTTAGCTTGCGCCATAATCAATGAACGATCCAAGGGCACTTTTTCGCTTCTTCGTTGCCGAATCCATTCCATTAAAACATCATCTAAATTAAGATTTTTTTGACTGGTGTAAAGTTTTACGTTCTTCCATTAACTTCTTTGAGTCACTGTCACTGTAAAATTTTAACAGTGCCGTTTTCTGTTTTTTTATATCATAAATTGTAGAGCTCCCTACGCCATATTGTTCACAAAGTAATTTTACTGAAGAACCTGCATCCATTTTTTTTAAGATCTCAACTTTTTGAGAAATACTTAGAGCTATTCTTTTCCTTTTTTTCCCCTCATATGAATCGCTTTTCTCACTGAGTCGCTTAGACATCGTAAATTGAAAAATAAAATCGCAAAAACACAGACACAAAAATAAGCAAACAACTGCAGAATTGCTTAAATACTCAACAACTCGACTGAAAAATGATAAACAAGTTTTTATTTGATTGCACTTTGAGATCAATCTAGAGAGGATTGATGGGGTGGCCCGCCCTAATGCCCTTTTCTGATAAAATCCCATCCTTATTGCCTCTTTTCCAGGTATAAACCAACCCTTCTTTTTTCCCAGATAAAAATCGTCTCTTTCTTTTTCTTTTTTTCAAGCAGTAAAATCCTGCTTTGTTTGCATTGTACTTTCAAAAATTCCTTAGCCATCTTTCCTTAGAATGCTAGTAGGATATTTCTGGAGTAATTGTTCCCTTTCCCCCCTGCCCCCACTCACTTTGCTCTCTTCTCCGTGGTATGTCACTAATCTTGGACTTGACATGAGTTTTCACTCTTTCAGATAAATGAAACATAAAGGGTTCATTTCACCCATTGATTCATTTCACCTTCTTTATCTTTAGTGAAATAGTATTATGACCTTTTGCTCTGACCTTTCTTTGACCATGCGATGACAGCTTATGCTTACACGAAGTTTATACAGAATCGAAAACAGCATTTGTACTTTTATCTTGTAGTTAAGTGAACACATTTTGATAAGAAATGAGAAAAAGTGAATACCGGTGGCTCCGGGGGGCACACACTCACCCCTCCCAGAGCAATGAAATGTCCCCCCTCGGAAGAGATTTGAGATTTTATTCCTTTAATGTAGGGGTGCACAACCTTTTTAAGCGAAGGGCCACTTACAAAAATGACTGGGTTGTCGAGGGCCACCATCAGTAGAATTTTGTTTACAGGAGGTGTGACGGGGGGGCTAGCCCCCTAGGTTCTTTCCTTCCCAGTCAACGTATTCAGTTCTGTTGGCAATGATATATCAACAGTTTACGTTTGTATTTATACAAGAGATATAGCTAAGATTATTTTCAAAGAGTGAAAATACTCCTTGACTTTATTTGAGGGAGTAAATTTAACTTTAAAGATTGCCAATGTCGAAAAAAAATTCTGCTTTCAAGAATGAAGGTGGAGAGGAGGAGAAACATATATTAAATTGTACTTCTTAACATATTCAGTCATAAAATGTGGATATCAAGTAGGGGTGCACAACCTTTATAAGAGGAGGGCCAGTCACAAAAATGACTGGATTGTCGCGAGCCAACATCCGTAGGGTGAACAAAATTTTGTTTTGGGGAAGGAGGGAGAGAATCGGCCTAAATGTTCATAAAATTGCTAATTTTATAAAAGGAGAGTTAGCTCCCTATACTCAACCACCTCCTTAGTCAGTATAACCCATTTCAGTTGGCAAGGATAGAAAAATCTTACATTTATTTTCCACGTGTGATTGACAATATTCAGTTTTTTTCCTAGTGATTGACAAAATTCACGATTTTTACGCGCCCGTTCGGCGAAATTTACGATTTATACGCACCTGATCGGCAAAATTCGCGATTTTTACGTGCCCGATCGGCGAAATTTACGATTTATACGCACCTGATCGGCAAAATTCGCGATTTTTACACGCCCGATCGGCAAAATTCGTCATTTTTTCACGCCCGATCGGCAAAATTCGCGATTTTTACGTGCCCGATCGGCGAAATTTACGATTTATACGCACCTGATCGGCAAAATTTGCGATTTATACGCACCTTATCGGCAAAATTCACGATTTTTACGAGCCCGATCGGCAAAATTTACGATTTTTACGTGCCCGATCGGCAAAATTCGCGATTTTTATGCATACGATCGGCGAAATTTACGATTTATACGAACCTGATCGGCAAAATTCGCGATTTTTATGCATACGATCGGCGAAATTTACGATTTATACGAACCTGATCGGCAAAATTCGCGATTTATACGCACCATATCGGCAAAATTCACGATTTTTACGATCCCGATCGGCAAAATTTACGATTTTTACGCGCCCGATCGGCAAAATTCGCGATTTATACGCACCCTATCAGCAAAATTCGCGATTTATACGAGCCCGATCGGCAAAATTTACTATTTTTACGCTCCCGATCGGCAAAATTTGCGATTTTTATGCACCCGATCGGCAAAATTCGCGATTTTTATGCACCCGATCGGCAAAATTCGCGATTTTTTCACGCCCGATCGGCAAAATTCGTCATTTTTTCACGCCCGATCGGCAAAATTCGCGATTTTTACGTGCACGATCGGCGAAATTTACGATTTATACGCACCTGATCGGCAAAATTCGCGATTTATACGCACCTTATCGGCAAAATTCACGATTTTTACGAGCCCGATCGGCAAAATTTACGATTTTTACGTGCCCGATCGGCAAAATTCGCGATTTTTATGCATACGATCGGCGAAATTTACGATTTATACGCACCTTATTGGCAAAATTCACGATTTTTACGATCCCGATCGGCAAAATTTACGATTTTTACGCGCCCGATCGGCAAAATTCGCGATTTATACGCACCCTATCGGCAAAATTCACGATTTTTACGAGCCCGATCGGCAAAATTTACTATTTTTACGCTCCCGATCGGCAAAATTTGCGATTTTTATGCACCCGATCGGCAAAATTCGCGATTTTTACGCAAACGATCAGTGAAATTTACAATTTACACGCACCCAATCGGCAAAAGTAACGATTTATACGCACCCGATCGGCAAAATTCGCGATTTTTACGGGCCCGATCGACAAAATTCATGATTTTTACGCGCCCGATCGACAAAATTCGCGAGTTTTACGCATACGATCGGCGAAATTCGCGATTTATACGCACCCTACCGGCGAAATTTACGATTTATACGCACCCGATCGGCAAAATTTGTGATTTTTACACACCCGATGGTTGAAATTCGCGCTTTTTTGCGTCCGATCGGCGAAATTGATCCACGGGCCACCACTAATCCGATCGCGGGCCACAGGTTGTGCACCCCTACTTTAATGCTTAAAAAATGCACCCCCCCCCCCCCCCCCCGGAGCCACAGAAATCCCTCCTGAAGAAAAGTGTCTGAATTCAACATTGAGCGCAGATTGTCGGATACTTGAAAAGTCCGGATAGTTGAGCACTACATCAGTCATGAAAGAAGAAAGTTGGGGGGGGGGGGGGGTACATCAATGTAACAATGAAACAGGAAAATGATTTTTATACCTATTTTCCTTTCATCGGGAAATTGATCAAATGATTCTTTTATTATTCTTAAATTTGCACTTTATAAAGTTAATTTTGATGAATTATAAATAAAAGTAAACAATATTTTGTGTCAGAATGTAATTTTTAAATTTATTTATTAATCTTTTATAACGTTACATTATTTATATTTAAACATCTCATAATGATTTTAATTTAGGACTAAGATAAATAACAAATGCTGTTCTTACTTCATGTGATAATAAATTAAGCCTCAACATGCAAAAAGTAACAGGCAAAACTAATAAAGTCAACTAAAAACAAGTGTTTTTGTTAGATGTTTTTCAAAGACTCTTTTCCTAAAACATCAACTTTGCATCTCTTCTTTTTTTTTTCCTTTTCGGAAAAAGCACGTGGACACTTGGAAAATTAAATTCTGTATGATTCGCATGTATTGCCTCAATTACATCCGAAATACAAGAAAAAAAAAAAGGGAACAGATGTGTTACTATCACGCTAAAATGTAAACAAAAGATTGGCGACTGTTTGTTTGGCGCGATTTCCAAGACTGCGCCAAACGAATAACTTAATACAATGGCTAGGTTGCCATTAAAGAAAAAAATCCCCTAAATTTGGCGACTTTTTTCTTTTTTTTAACCGATAATTTTTTTTTTTTTTTTAGCGTGCGTGTAAAGCATCTAAGCCAAAAAATGCAGCAATCTACAATAATAATGAATCTTTTCTGCATAGCTAGAACATTCATTATCAGATGCAAGATAACATACGACTTCACCTCTCAGATCACCAGGAAAAAAAAATTACAGTCAGCTCTTTTTTTTTTATGATTGAAGTGGACTGTTTTGGGAGGTCTCTAATTCTCTGAAAATTTAAGGTATTTTAATAGAAATTTGGTAAGTTGCCTTATTTATTATTATTTCAATTCGCTGAAAATTTGAACACAATCAGATAATTAAGAGTCCCTGAAAAAGTTGCACTTTCTAAAGGAAAGATTTCTCTTTCAGCCTGCTGGAACGAATGAATGACCTATTAAACATTCTGCCCTTCGACCTTGAACTTTTTTATCTGGTTCATTCTTTCAAACTTCGAACACGGCAGCTTGCGGCAGGGAGGAAAAAGAAAAAGATAAAATAACTTTTTCAGATTACATTTCCGTATTTATGGATTTTTTTTTTTTTTTATTGTAGTTTTTGTTATTATTTATGATGAGATCATAAAAATGCCGGTTTTCGGAATATTCCAGTTTACGGAATGCTGGATAAGAGGTCTGATACTGTATATCATTTCCATTTTGTTGTCAGCATTTTGTAAACCTGCTGCTGCCACGTAAAATAATCACATTGCCTCTATCCTGTCAACTCACTTCAAAATTTGTCTCATCCTCCCTGTGCAAGCATCTTATAAATAGTATGATATCATTTGCATTACGCGTATTGAGGAAATCAAAAGAGTGTTTATTTTTTGTTGATGATCCCAACTTAGGAAATGAAACCAAAACGGTTCATGAATGGAAGTTGCTTAGGCAGGTTCTGACTACAAGGGGTCAAGAAATGAAACCAGTTAATTGTATTCTTTTTTTCCATAAAAATGGCATTACTGACATGTTTCCCAGATATGACTTCTTCGTATGAATTTATAGCAACAATTCTGTTGTCTACAGTAGATTGTGAAAAGGGATTGAGTCTCGTGAATATAACAAAAACTGACAATCAAAAATTTAAGTAACTTAATGGTGATTAATTTGGAAGGGGAAGTTTGAAAAGAATTTCCATTTAAAAAAGCATTTGATGTTTAATGTATGGCCAAATCTTCAGAGGGTCAATCTTACAGAGTGGTGTACTGTTTGTATATTGTATAATCAAAAATACTACTTATTTATATAGAAATTTTGCATAAAACACAGTTTTTTTTCTTGGCTAAAGCTATTTTTATTTGCCTAACAGTTATTGGCTGCAATTAGCCAAAAAGCTACAAATCTCTTTTTCCTAGATTAAACTCTATATAAACATACAGGGTGTTTGTACATCTTGGAACAAACTTTCTGCATCAGATAATGTGATCAAACATCAAAACAAACATTTTTTGAGCAAGAAACATTATCTCAATCCACTTATTCCATCAAAAATACAATACATTCAATCAAAAACACAGAGTGTGTCACCACAAGCTGAAACTGAATTTTCGTTCACAACTTTAACAACAATGAATATATTTTAGTGAGATTATATGATATTATTGGAATTTGCTAAATCTTGGTCAGTGACAGTTAGTACTGTCAGCTGCATTCTGAATAAAAAAATATCTATCTCAGTGTTGTTTAAATATGAATGGTGGCAATTTCCAGCACTTTTCGTTATTCACAGAAATCAAAGTAACTATGTTGAAAATATAGTTACAATATCTTCAGTATTATTCAAGTAACAAACGAAAATCCATATTTGACCTGGAACCTGGAGTAAGATGCACTTTATTTTTGATTGAATAAGTGTGTTGCGATCCTGGTTTCCTGGATCAGAAAGGAAATATGATTCTGTTTCTAATTAATTTGAATATCTTTATTAATTGACAGTTAAAAGTAGAAATTGTGGGTGTTTTAAAAATATTTTTTTTTTTTTTTAAATATTCAGTTTGGTTGAATATTTCGATATTCAGCCAAACTAAATATTCGGTAGACAGAATAGTTTGATATTTGGCCTAACCAACTATTCGGTGCATCCCTAGTTGTTTCATATTTTTTGCAACATGTGTTTGAAAAAGCTTGATTAAAATTTTCAAAAAAAAGGTCTTTTTCATAAAATAGTTGCTTTTCAAGCCTTTTTTTGCTTAAAAAAGTTGCCTTAGTCTTCTGAAGTTGAAAATAGTAGCATTTTAGTAGCAAATGGCAGATCTGCCATTGCTGCCAAGCATAATATTTGGCACAAAATGAATCATTTGAAAAAATAAATACTGTTGGCATGAAATTGAGCATATAGAAATATAACATTCGAAAATTGCAGGACTTTGACGAATTATTTTATTAAATCAATACAAAAGAACAAATAAATATTATACGATAAAATAAAATAACACCATTTAAACTGCAGGTATGAAATTGTAAATATCTCTTAGCATTATAGTAAACATTTCATTTTTTGAATAAGATGTTCATGGTCTTTTTGAATAAAAACTTTTTTTTATGTGCATCTGAAGCCCTGAAACAATTTTATTGCAGCTTCCTCATCAGATAACCAAAATCCACCAAATGGTAAAATCCACATCAGCGTAAATTATATAAGTTGTATAAACTACAACTTAATAATAAATATGTCTATGATGCTTTACACTCACGCAGAAAAACAAAAAATTAATCGGTTAAAAAAAGGAAAAAAGTCGCCAAACTTTGGGGACTGTTTTTCTTTTATGGCAACCCAGCTATTAAGCTTGTATTTAGTTACTGGTGTTGAAATTTGTTATTGTAATCCGTATTTGCGTGGATGTTAAGGGAAATGTTTGCGCATGTCTGTATTACATCATTGATGATGAAAAGTAGAGAAAACGTGATTGATTGACCATATATAGAAAGGAAATAAATTTGCATAACTGTTGAGTTAATGATTGGTTTTTAATTGTCATGTGATTTATTACGTATTGGCGATTACAGTGGCAGTTAGAGCGGTAGAATTGAATTAATCATTCTATTTTGTTTATCGAAATTGTTTTGACGTTTGTAGTTGCTGGTAGAAGTTGGAAAATGTTGGTGGCTATGGATACCATTTTTCAAGAGTACCAGGTAAGTTTTTATGAGGAGGATTACGCATTTAGGCAAGTTCAGCAAGCACTTGAAATGACGCGATGATTTTATCTAATAGTTTGTGTTAAATTAGAATTTGAATTACCGAATGATTACCCTGATATAGTAGTGCTCTTTAAAAGATTGAAATGACTTAATTTTATCTAAAGGTTTGTGCGAAATTACAAAATCAGTTATCGAATGATTAATCTGATTGTCCACTTTAGAAGAATGACGTAGGTAAATTATTTTCTATTAAATTTATGTTAAAAAAATTTATTTTTCGTTTATTTTGATAATTTACTTTCTGGTTTTACTAATACGTCATTATTTATAAATGTTGTGTTCGTCATGAAATTAGAAACTAAATAATCGAATGTTTACACTGATATAGTAGGGCACTTTAAAAGATTGAAATGACATAATGATTTTAACTGAAAGTTTGTGTGAAATTAAAATTAGCATCAGCGAAGGATTACTGTAATATAGTAGTGCACTTTAAAAGATTGAAATGACGTAATTAACATTTTCCATTAAATTTATGTTGTAAAAAATGTATTTTTGGTTTATTTTAATTGTGTAGAAATACGATTTTCTGTGTGTTCAAATACGTTGTTATTTATAAATGTTCTGTTTTATGTTTCCAAAATGGCAACGGAAAATAGTAACTTGGCGCTGTCTTGGAAATCGCACCAACCAAAAAGTCGCCAAACTTTTGTTTACATTTCTGCGTGAGTGTAAAGCATCAGTTCCATAAATATTTTCTATTAGAAAAATAGCAAATTAAGATGTTTTGCGAGGTTACTCCATCGCTAATAGGGTTTCGTCTTTTGGTGTTAATCCCTTCCTTGGCGACTTTATGTTCCTATTCTCTCAATAAAAGAAACTGCTTCGGCAAAAGTTTGGTGGGAAAAAACAGTTTGGCGCGCTATCCTCCCACCATCATGGGAGATTACAGCTTTATAAAAAGATTACCAATCAGTGATCTACTATATATGAGAAATCTATGGTCGCACCCATTGCTGAAATAACCAGCAGAAATTACGCTCAAAAGATTTATTAAAGTATGCTACGCGTTTTTGTAAAGTCTAATTTTAAGAAAAAAATATTTCATTAAATAATTAAAAAAAAAAATTAAGATACTTTTTGTTAAGAAAAAAAAAATGTCCTGGATACTCTAATTAGAAAAATAAATCAAAACCTATAATCTACATATAAGAGAAGACCATGAGAAGATTAACAGAATGAAATATACTATTTTATATGAAAGATAATATAAAAATTTCTGCATCTTACTTGGGTCATCTTTAAAATATTCATAACTTTTCTAAACAACAAATTGTAAAGTTGAAGACAGTCGCTTGGTTGACACATCTTGATAAACTTTATGGTAACATTTACAGTAGTATTATCTGTAGGCAAATTCACAGAAACATCAGTCACAGGTGGAAGCTTTCGAGGAAGGTACAGTTTGGCCCCATCAAACGTTTTCACATTACCAATAATGTCTCTAACGGACTGCTGATTCACCAGCCGAAATTTCATTCTTTGACTGTCAACAGAAGGGTTAAATGACACATGATATTCGTATATGCCTTCGTTACCTAGAATTTTTAAACGCACATAGTTTACTTCCACTTTCAATTCAGAACCAGAAGTTCCACTGTATTTACCGATGCTAAGCTCTTCAATTTTAGAGGTCAACGAAGACGGGGAAGGTGGAGAAGGTGTAATAATTTCGGCAGGCACAGGTGAAGGTGTACTGCTATGTTCAGCAGTATCTGTTTTGGGCAATATGCCTCTTCCACCGCTGCTCAAAATGCTACTTAAGGCTAAGCCTCGTCCTCGTCCAACTGGCTTTGGTGGTTCAGATTGTTCAACAACGGGTATTGCTCTGCCCCTGGATTGTGCAAGAACTTTTAATAAAGCACCACGTCCTAATGCTGGCGCTGGCACTTCTGCTGGTGGTGGTTCTGTAGATGGCTGAGTGCTTTGAGTAGGTCCAGATTCAATTTGGCCAGGACGACGAGGTTGATTTTTTAATGCAGCAAGAAGTAAGGCACCTCGACCGCCACGACCTAATCCTTCTGGTGGTTTGTCAGCCATTATACAATCTCTAAACTAGGCTAAAACATAATAAAAATTACTTTAAAAATTTCTACAATGTCTATAATGTTATCCAAAATCGTTTTAAACAAAGAAAGCATACATACGCTGTTGCCATATGTAATCACTGGAATGTGGAATCTGTTATACGTTGCCATACTATTATGTTAAACAAAGTATAAATATGTAGAGGTGGGCTATAACACACTACCAGCATTTATTCGTACTTTACCACAGATTAATAGATTGAATAATTATTAATTAGTAGTAAATAATAATTAATTAGTTATATCCGTGTCTTCACAGACAAATAAAAAAAAATAGATTTTGTGACTGCCAGCACTGCATTCAGGGCTTGTCGCAATTTTGAACCAACCACTCAACCAAATAAATAAACTTAGCTTTTTATTTTCACATTTTCACTGTAATGTACTTTGACTGCGATCATGGACGAGAGTGATTCTGAGGATTTATTAGAAAATTCATGGTCTTTGAATAAAAGAAAGAGAATTCTGTTGAATTCTGATGAGAAGACCTCGAAACATTTACCCGTTGATTGCGAAAAAGATAAATTAGCAGAACGGTTTAAGGTTTAGTAAATTTCGTTGGTAATAATTAATGATATAGTTAATTCCATTGAAAGTAGTTAAGCATAGTAAAATTTATTATCATCTTTACTTTTTCAGAAATTTGAAGAGTTGAAAGCGAAAAGTTCTGATATTATGTTACGATCAAGTATGAGACATCAGAAAACGGAAGTTAGACGATCGCAAAAATTAATAAAAAAAGCACTAAAAGACCCTTGGATAAAAGCTGCTGTAGAAGGTGGTGAAAGTTCTGCCAGGTACAAAATCTTAATTGATGATGAATACAAATGTTGTTGAAATTGAAAAAGTAGCTGCGCTCATAATAAAGGAAGGTACAGATGTCGTATACGCACCACATTAGTGTGATTGCAACAAAATGGCAATTTTATGCCTCACGTGGTAACCCGGTTATTTTATAAATTGTAATTGTAATAATAAATTGTTGTTAATTTACTTTTATTTTAATTCTATAAATTTTTTTTATTATGTATATCAATATTTATTTATATCAAACTATCATTTATTTATTTTTATTTCCTTTTTAAAAATAATGGAAGCTATTTCATTTATTACGTTATTTTATTTTTATATTGAAATAAAAAATCACGTGCTATTATTGCATGCTATTTGAAACTAATATTAAAAAACAAAGTTTCCGCCAAATTAGCAAGGGGAAAAAATCGCGGCAATGTGGTGCGTATATGACATCTGTGCCCAAAGGAACAGATGTGTATCCCCTGGACATGACTTTTTGGCTAGCTTTCCAGGCTCGCGCCTGACTGTGAAAATGTGCCGCTATCTTAGTGGCTCTAAGGTCTAAAAGGTTAGTGGCTGCTGCACTAGAGGGTAGCAGTGTTTCTACAATGTGGAATGTAAGCACTTAACTGCAAAATTCAATGTTTGCATCTGAGAAGTTGTGCATTATAAAGATCATCTATTACAGGACTTGACAAATGCAGTCACCCACCAAATTTGGCACAGATGTTATATATGCACCATGTTGGCGCAATTTTTTCCCCCTGCCAATTTGGGGAAAACTTTGTTTTTGAATATTAGCTACAAATAGCATGTGAATTTTTATTTCAATATAAAAATAAAATAACGTAATAAGTGAAATAGCTTCTATTATTTTAAAAAAGGAAATAAAAATAAATAAATGATATTTTGATATAAATAAAGGTACTTACATATTATCCGGGCCAGGAGATAGATCACCAAAAATGGTCGCCAAGTAGACCAATCTTGTTTATAGTTGCCAGTCCTGATTTCAGACACAGTAATTTAACATTGTTAAAAATGGTAATTAATATAAAATAAATCAATAAATAGAATGTAATATTTGTTTATTAAATTCATAACATTGTTAAAAAGAGTAAATAACATTATTTTATTTAAAAATAACAGTAAATAAACAACAATTTATTTTTTCGCCAAATTGGCAGAGGGGGAAATCACGCCAA
The DNA here is from genome assembly GCA_963931845.1 of Maratus michaelseni. Taxonomy (NCBI): domain Eukaryota; kingdom Metazoa; phylum Arthropoda; class Arachnida; order Araneae; family Salticidae; genus Maratus; species Maratus michaelseni. The sequence continues at coordinate 289,396,668 of OZ007597.1, read as the reverse complement.
CATGGTGCGCGTATATCACATCTGTGCCCCAATTTTTTTTTATCTGCCGACCAGTATCTACTCTGCAAATTTTAAAGTAGTAAAATCAGAAATATTTGTTTGATTTCAACAGGAAAATGGGTATAATTATTTCTTAAAATTTGGAAATTTATTTTACATAAGAATGTGTTAAATTGCCTTCTGAAACAAGCATCCAATTTTCTTAAGCAGGGGTAGGAAAAATTACTTTTCTATTGTAGCGAACTACAACTACTTTAGTGTAAATGTAATTAAATACAACTATTGTACTGTCCTCTAAAAATTACTATTGCTTTGAATATTTTTGAGTAACAATATTCTTCATAACAGTTTATCTGATAATTTTACATAGTCTGTGATAAGATTTTTTAAAAGATAATTTTTCTTATAGAAAAACAAATGTTTGAAGTGTGTTTTGATTTTTATATAGTAAAATAATCTCACAGCTCACACATTCACAATTTTTTTTATATGTACTTTTGTATGACAAAATCCTTAATATTTCCCAATGATTGCTTAGCTTATACATTTTTTTTTAACTATATCTTGCCCAACTTTATCTTCTGAATGTACATAGTTTAAGATTTATACTATACTTAATACAGCACAAAGTCCAAAATCCAGAATCCTCTGGATTTCAGATTTTTCTGAATTTCGTTCTTTTCCGAATTTTTTCCTGTATTCAACTTAAAAAATTTTATGATTAAATTAAATATACACATTTAATGTAATTAATGTGTATTTTGATGTACATGTGTATATATTAAATAAATTATTTTTCCCTTTGAATTCACTGAGTTTTTTCCCATATAAATGCTATTGTTTTTGCACGTTTGTTTCACAATGCGGCCACTGGATTTTTGTGTTTAAGAGCCACTGGCTCCTTCCTGATTTTGGAAACTGCACTAGAGTCCTGCTCGGGTCGGGTGCAACCCGACCCGAACCCGCAAATTCCATTTGAAGTCAACCAGCAACCTGACCCGAACCTGACAAAAAGACTTTCTGGACCTGCAACCTGATCCGAACTTGCAAAAATAATTTTTGGTGACCCGCAACCCAACCTGAATCCAACATATTTCCACCCGACCCGCACCTGCAACGAAAGGTCAATAAATCATGTTTTAATGCTATAATGAAAAGTAATGTACAATTATATCTCTAATACCAATTTTATATTTTATATAGAAAAATAAAATAGACAAATATATATTCTTTAATATTCAAATATAGTGAAACCTCGAGATCATTCAATAGTCGTGCATCGGGTCAAGTTGCTTCTATTTATTTTTTTCAGGTCGGGATGACTCTAATTTTCTTTATACGAGTCAGGTTCAACCTTGAATAATTCTTCCGGCTCATATTTAGGTTTTAGCATGTCCGATTGTTGGGATTTTCACAAAAAGTTTGAACAAAACTATGTTACAGATGAAATTAAATACATATTTGAATATGAATAAGTCAGGGGTCTGAAAAACTACTTTTTTTAGTAGCGAACTACAACTACTTTATCAAAAATGTAGTTAACTACAACTACTTGTTTTAAAAAGTAGTGACTACAAACTGCTTTTCAAAAGTAGTCACTATTTCGCTACTTTTAGATTTTGTCGAAAGATTCAATCAACACTCTAAATTGGGGACATGGAATTAGAATTCTGCACGGGTCGGGTTGTGTATCCGAAATCCTGCTTAAAGTCAACTTGAAACCGATCTGAATCCCAAAATATTTATACCCGAATCTGACGGAACAGAAAATTAATCCATATTTCAATACAATTATGAACTAGTCGTTGGGGGCCACCGTAATACTTACCCATCATGGATATGCATAATGTAAAATATTAAAATAAAAATGTGTAAACTACTTATAAAGTGCATTGCAATTCAAATAAAATCGTGGCTTGATGACGTCACAAACTTAAAAGGCTCGATTACTGAATTGCTTGAAAGAAGCATCCTTATAACTCCAAAAATAATCATCCTATTAACTAGCGGTTTATTGCATCTGATTAAGCGTCAAATTTCCAATTAAAATATATCTTTGAAGTGAAAATTGGATGAAATACAGGGTCATGAAAAATCGAAGAGTGTGGTAAATAGGATTCCAAATATCTCGGCAACTCATTATCCGATCGACTTCATGCTTTATGCAAAATTTATGTTTTTTTATTGTCTTTTATATTTATTTCTTAAAATAAACAATTTCGAAAATTTTTATATACCTTTCATCAGAACAAATATTTCGAGAGTCCAAAAAAAATTGTTCCGGTTAATCGAGGTTATTGAAATGAAATAGGCTTCTTCCCATTATTACATACTAAGTACATACCAAATTGCAAGTCTCTATCTCAATTTTTTCGGGAGATAGAGCGTTTACAGACAGACACACAGACAGACGGCAAAATTTTTTTTCTAAAAATATGTTTTTCGGAATCTCCAGTGTCTGAAACGTGTAAATCTGTCAAAAAAAATTTTTCGATTTTCAAAACGATTACAAGACTTACCCTATACTACGTATGATGGGTAAGTAAAAAGTAGTCCACAAAGAAGATACCCGGTAACTATATAATAATGCGTTAGTAGATAAAAGCCTAACCACAAGAAAAAAAAAAAATTTCGTGAGCTAGCACTTTGTTGTGTTTTATCAGCAAGAGTCAATGGAAAAATCTGACACTGCTACTGAGATTTGTCTGTGACATTCGTAAATTGTTGCACAGAACACATTTTGTAAAAAAAAAAGCGAGTTATGATCAAATGATTAGAATGGCATTTGTTCCTCCTTTCCAAGTAGCATAAAAGGTAGCTTTTCGAGAGTGTCCATTATGGAGGTCTTAATGTATACATATTTTTAACCTGTAAAAATACTGTGTACATTCTTTTGGAAAAGCAGGTCAATCCACACCCAATCCGCAAGAGTCAAAATCCAATCTGAAACAATGAAACTCAACCTGACCCGAACTCGACCCGCATCAAAAAAGTAGAAGACAACCCGATCCAAACCCGAACCGCAACAAAAAAAATATAGTGCCAACCTGACCCGATGCAGGACACCTATCTACACCTATACTGTATGGTATTCCTTCTATAAGAAGTACAACATATTTTCATTTAACCCTTTCAGGGACACGTAATTGTGTTTCTGTAATGTTGAATTTGCACCGAAATTTTTTAACATTTTTATTTGAAAATAATGAAATTCAATTTTACAGCTATTTTTTTCAGCAAAGTTTTAAAAGTAAAATTTTGTTCAAAATTCTGGTACAAATTCTGATTAAAATTATGTGATGTAAAAAATATCGTACTACCCTCACTACTCATTCACTTAAAAACATTCGCTCGCTAATATTAATCCTATGAGACAGTTCTTTTAAAATATCTCGTTAGCATTTGAATATTTAAAAAAAATTTTTTTTTTTCATTGGATAGCTGAGGCTGATCCCTACAATGGCCACTTTCACTTTTTCAATTTTATTTTCTAAGTTTTTTAATGAGGATACTTTCATTTTCGAAACCGGTTCTGAAAGGGAAGTGTTCCCATTAAAAAACCTGCAAACAAAGTTCAAAGAATAAAAAAACTTCCATTGTAGAAATCAACCTCAGTTATCCAATGCCAAAAAAAAAAAAAAAAAATTAAAAGTAATGAAATGCAAATGAGATATTTTAAAAGAAGTGTCCTGTAGGATTAACATTAGCGAGCAGGTGTTTGCATATGAGTGAAGTAGCCTCTTATGGAGTAAGACAGGTTTCGATTATAAACAGGTTCTGTTTTCATAGTATAATAAATTTTTCTAACTGCAGAAAAAAGTTAGTTTAATTTTCTTTTTAAAATAGAAAAGTCTCAAGTAACACAAAATATGTAATTTGTAATATGTAAAAATTTACTTTTTTTTTTTAGCAATGAAGCAAACGATAATAGTAAAGAAGAAGATTGGAAAAATGTGAAGTCATTTCTTTTTGTGAATAAACATTTGCACGGTCCCGTATCTCATGGACATTGTGGTCCAAAGGTAAGATTTCTTTATATATTTTTTAATTTTCACCAAATCACTCACTCTCTGTGATAATAGGAGTCTTTAGAATCCAGCAGTTTTTATGGTACAATAGACTTCTTCAAATCCACCATTCTAAAATCTGCATATTGATGCAGGTGTTAACAAAGAAACTTACAGTTAAGATGTGAGCGGATAAATTCAAGATTTTTAAAATATCGTAGTCTGGTAAATACAGTGGTGGTCAAAATTATAAGGACAAGGCGAAAATCGCCAAATCTTGGCTACACTTGGCCGGAAAATTATGCAAATTTAATGGCTGGAAACCAATGAAGAATATTTTTATAAGTTTTTAGGGAAATATCCGAAAAAATCATATTTATAAAATGTATTATGAATTTATACAACCATGTAATATGGACAAAATTATAAGAAAAACTGTATTTGTGTGTTCTAAAAATTAAAATTTGCCTGTTTTTTGTTCTGCATACGGGACTTCCGGACGATATAAATGCGTAGTAAGCGTTTGGGATTGTCTTATTCTGTTTTCAGTCATGCCGCTTAGTTACAAAGTTTTTGTTCAGGACTTTCTGTACGTCAAATTGCGACATAGCTTAATAGAATGGTTATATACCATTATCTTAAAAATCCCGGTAAATATGGATTGCAAAGACATACAGGTATGCCATCTTATGTTTCTGTATAGGAGAAAAGAATGATAATAAGCTTACCCCAAAAAACAAACGTCAACAGAAATAAAACATAAATTGAAATTAGAATGCAGTGCTCGAACTGTTTGTGTTTTACAAAAAGAAAAATTTTGTAAGAGACTGGGGGTGGAGTTTGCCAAAAAATGCATTACTATGGGGGGAAAATGTGATGATCTTGTCTTTTCGATGAAAAAAAAAGTTTAATTTGGATGGATCAGATGGTTTTTGCTACTTATGGTTTGATCTCCGTAGAGAAAAAGAAATTTTCTCAAAGCGTGCATTTGGAGGTGACTTAGTAATGGTCTAGAGAAGTTTTGCAACTAGTGGAACTATTCCAATAGTTTTTGTGCATGGTAGAATGAATTCTGAGAGTTATGTTGATGTATTGGGCGATAATCTTTCACCTGAAGCACCGTTAATAACGAGTGAAGACTATTTCTTCCAGCAGGACAATACCTCAGTTCATGTTTTCCAAACTTCAAAATCATGTTTTGATGCTAATTTCGTAAAACTACTTGATTAGCCAGCCACAAGTCCTGATCTGAATCCAATGGAAAATCTGTGGGTATTCTGGCACACGAAGTATACAAAAATGGTATACAATATGAAAATAAGCAAGAGCTCATGTCCTCCATCGAAAAAGCCTAGTCAAAAATATCCATGAACATTCTGAAGGAACTGTCAAACTCCATGACGTCAAGACTGATAAAAGTGATTGACAAGAAGAGGGGGGGAGTTATTAATTATTAGTGTGTTTCAGGAAAAAACATTCATTGTCCTTATAATTTTGTCCAGTTTTCATATTTTGTTAATTATGATAAAACATTCAAATTTTGCATTTTCCAATGCTTTGCATTCTACAATGATTTCTAGCATAAAAAAACATTTTATGTATAAATTTCACTTTGTTTAGTTCAGAAATAATTTTTTTCTGTGCACTTTTCAGTTGTTCTTATAATTCTGACCACCACTGTATGATTGAACTCATGCTCCCTCATGAAGGAAGTATAAATTTATTTCCGAAAATATTTTAAAGTTGGTGCTAATATCAGTGGCATTAACAATCTTTTTACCACATACATTTGTTAATCAAGCTTTTTTCATTAAAAACGTGAGTATAAAACATCACAAATTTACTGAATGGTGTATACAAATTTAAAATTTATACATACATTAAAATTTAAAATATCGACGCTTCGACCAACTTCTATGGTCATCTGATGATGATCTAATGAGTATAGAAGTTGGTCGAAACGTCGATATTTTTTATTTTAATGTATGTATAAATTTTAAATTTGACATTTGTATACACCATTCAGTAAATTTGTGATGTGTTATACTCATGTCTTTAATGTAGTAATGTTTCATGGTGTAATTGTCCAGCATTTATATTAAGCTTTTTTTCATTTCTAAGTCTGCACAAACATGAAATAAAACTTTGTTATTTTGTGATTTTGATGTAAATTATTAGTGTATGTTTGTGAGACGAGTTTCATTGAATAATTCAAGAAAAAATTATCTCATCATTATTATGCATTATTTAGTTATGCCTTATTAATTATTTACTTGATCTTTGCTTTTAATATTTTAATCATTTTTTTAATTTTTCTTTTTTTACTTTATTATTATACTTAATTATTTTAATATTTTACTTTATTGTAAACATTCATTATAATTTTGAGTGCATTATTACATTCAAAGTACTGTTTAAAAAATGTAAACAAAACATGACTAAAAATCTGCAAAATTCCAAAATCTGCACAACCTCTGGTCCCAAGCTATACAGATTTGAGGGAGTCTACTGTTTGAAGGTAGTTATATGAGTTCTCGGCCTGACACAGAGGTGAAAAAGTATGACCAAATGACAATGATGTTTGTAAAGTATGATCCTTTAGGTGACATGCTACCAAGTTTCAGATGCTTGAGTTTATTGGTTATTGCTTGGCGATAAAGTAAAGTAAACAAGTTTTGACATTTTTTCTAAAAATGGAAAAAATTGAAGTTTGAGCTGTCATAAAATACTTTGTTAAAAAAGGTTTAACCCTCACAGACATACAAAAACAGTTACATTCCACCTTAACAATTATTGTTCTTCGTATTCGACGATAAAAAAGTGGGCTGCTGAATTTAAACATTGTAGGAAATCCATTCACGATGATGAACACTCAGAATTCCCAAAAACCGCTATAACTGATAAAATCATCTAAAAAATTCACAATGCCGTATTGAATGATCGTCGATTGAAGATATGGGAACTTGCTGACATTGCAATCATCTCGATAGACCGTGTCCACCGCATTTTACACAATGTTTTGGGTATGAAAAAGCTTTCAGCTCGATATTTGCCATGTTTGTTCAACATTGACCAGAAACGTGAAAGAATGAACATTTCTCAAGAGTTCTGTAATGCATTGTCTTGCAAGTTGAAAAACAAAATGAAATAGTGTCAAAAATCTTGTATTTTCTTTGTAAAGCTGAGAACTTTTCGAACCATCCTCATACAGGTTCACTAAAGATTTTGTACACAAGAGTTTGTCTTAAATGCATTGAGCTGCAAGGGGACTACATTGAAGTAATAAAACTTTTTTTTTTTGGGGGGGGAGGGGGAGGAGGCAGGGTTAATGAGATCTGGAACTTTTTAGTACAGTAGACTCCCTCAAATCCGTACATCGTTTTTGATGCAAACAATGAACCTTACAGTTAACATGTAGGTGTAAAATTAAAAAAAAAATTATATCATTCTGTACACATTTTAATATGTTTCAACTCATGTTTTCTCATGAAGGAAGCATAAATTTACTTCTGAAAAAATTCAAGATAGCGCTGATATCAGTGCCGATCATGATCTTTTTACCAAATACATTTATATATTAATCAAGTTTCTTGGTTATTAAGTATGGCTAAACATGAAATAAAACTTTGTTATTTTAAGAATTTGATGTGAATTATGAGTGTATATTTATAAGGAGTGTTTCACTGAATAATTTTAAAAAAAATGATCTCATCATTATGCATATTTAGTTATGCATTATAAATTATTTACTTAACCTTTACTTTTAATATATATATATAAAAAAAAATGTTTCTTCTTATTTTACTTTATCGTAAGCATTCATAATAATTTCGAGTGCATCATTAAATTCAAATTACTGTTTAAGAATGTAAACAAAACAATGACCAGAAATCTGCAAAATTCTAAAATACACACAACCTCTGGTTTTAAGCTACGCAGATTTAAGAGAGTCTACTGTATATATATATATATATAACCATAAATGAAACATTATCATAACACCCACTTAAACCATGAAATAATTAAGTATGAAATAATTAGTTGACAATGAAAGATTCCCCAACATACTTAATATGGAATCAGAAAACATTGAAAGAATAAGAAATTAAATAAAAATTGAATCAATGGAATTAAATGAATTAAATGAAATGAAATTTGTGGAATTTAGACAGAATTATCAAGTCCCAATTGCCTAAATACCACAAATAAAATTAGATGTTTCATATATATATATATATATGAAAGGAACAACTATGTTGGAAAGTGTTAAAAATTCAAACCTTCCATTTTTGTTTCAGCAGCAAAATAGAATGAAAAGTAAAAACTCAGTTTTTTTTTGCATTCCAGCTTTACATGTCAGCCTGAGCATTCTTATAAGTTACTCATCACTATTTACTGGCACATATTTGAAGTAATAAAATTAATGCAATGTTAATGTAATTTAATAAAATTTCTGTAAACAAAATGTATGAAATTATGTATGAGTTTAATGAGTATGTATGTATTGTATGAGTTTATATTATTTAAATACTGACACTCTTAACTCATACTTCTTAGGCAGGTCCCTGGAATATAAATGAGCTATAATGAGTTGTCATGAGCTACAATGAGCTCGAAGCCACTGCAGTCGTCCGATATATTAAACATCCCAGATTCCCCGGATCCACTGATCAATGTCTTAAACTTACTGAATTTGGCTTTTAAAGTTTTCCATTATTTCATAGAAAAGGCAGTGTGCAGCAAAATCCGAGGTCACGTCCTTTTTACACTGACCAGAATGGTAGCAGATTCGATCTCAGAAGATCTCACCAGAAAAATTTAAAAGCTGAATTTAACAAGTTTAAGACATCGACCAGTGGGTTCAGGTGGGACGGGATGTTTAATATGTCAGACAACCGCTGCAGCTTCGAGTACATTGTGTGTTTGATGGTCTTTGTACTTTGTTCTGCTGTATGTTTATTCTTAGGAAAGCTCCAGAATTTTATCATTTTGCAGTAACTTAGAAAACAAAATAAAATGACTTACTTAAATAGTGCATAACATCAATAAAAAGATTATTTCAATAGTTACAATGTGAAAAAATTCTCTATAAATCTTGTAAATGTGTCTCAAAATTCCCAAAACCTGTATCAGTTTTTTTACCAATAGTAACCAAATTTGAATAACAAAAAATTTATTCTATAATTTATTCTTTATCTTGCTTTCTGAAATTTAAACTCAATACTTTCTGACACCTTTATGAAGTAAAATTTTAGTTATAAAGGCAAAGTACTGGGAAATAGAATAGTATTTTACTTTTTCTTATAAAGGTAAAGAACCATTCAGAAAATTGTGTCAAAATGGGTAATTTATGTCAATTTAGAGACAGAAAATATTGTAATCAAGGGGCAAACCTCAAGATTTAGTATATGAATATTAAAATGAAAAAGTTATTTGATTGTGAATCAATTGAATAATAATGTCTGCAAATTTTAGTCTTTTACTGCATATGATTCTATAAATGTATCAGAAAGATTCGCATTGTTGAGCAGTTTTTCTTTTCATCTTTTTTAGAACAGTCTTAGCTTTAAAAAAATTTATTCTAAGCTAATTTCTGAAATGTTTCTTTTTATTTGATATGTTACGTTAATCTCTTTATTTCCTTCAAAATTTTCAGACAGAGCTTGAGTACAAGATTGAAGACAGCATCAAGGAAGCTGATTTTGAAAAAGCTGAACTTTTAAGTGATACATTAGCTAACAGACAAGTAATGTATTTTTTTGGCATGTCTTACTTCTATTAACCTGTAACTTGTGAGATTTTTATGAATTATTTTAATGCAATTAAAATTAATTATGTTTCTGTACCAACGTTTACAGGCTTCAAGAGGTTATAGAGTACACTATACAGCAAACAATTTTTGCGTAGCAAACAAGTATTGCAATAATGTCAGAAATACAGGATGTCTCTCTCCCATTCAAATCAAGATTTTATTTATATTTTTAACTGTAATGAAGGTATTTTAATGAAACCATACAATCCAACTTGAGCTACCTGAATTAAAGATGCCTGATATACTACCCGATGTTCAGATCATAGATGAAAGTCATTCTTAATTGAAAACACTAATTGATATTTTACATTTAGTATATTTTCTTAATGTGTCCACCAACTGCACCAAAATACATTTTTTGGTACTTTCATATTAACTGCATGCCAATGGTTAATCACAAAAAATTTTACTATATATAGCAACTGTTATTCTTATTATTTCAGTTTTTAAGAATGTTGTACAATTAAATATATATTAAATTCGTGTTTTATTTATTTATTTGTGAAGTTCACATTTTGTTTGGCAATTTAGTATGGAATATCTCACAGAAACAAACAAATGCTGAATTATTTACATTGTTTTAAATGAAAATGTGTTAATTTTTCATAATTGGATTGCATGCAGATTTAAAAATATTCATGCTTGATAATTATTTTAAAACCATCAAACATCAGTAATTTGAGATACAGTTTTAGAACAAACTAACTGGAACCCATCAAAACTTGACGGTAAACAACTCTATAATACCATTAAAAAAAATCATAGTTGCTTTGAAATTTTTGCAGAATAATTCAAATAAATAAAAAACAAACCTCGAATTAAAGCTAGGTTTGGGACCGGCAATTGGCTGAGTTACACTGGCACATACACTCACAGAATTTCTTTCATCTGACACTTTTCCATTTACTGGCACAATAGCGATAAATCATACATGGGTGGTCCATGGACCACCGGTTAATGACTTTTACTTTAAGGACTGTTCACAAAATTTTCCGTCTTAAAACAAGATCTTCCACAAAATTTTTATCTAAAAAAAAGACCTTTCACAAAATTGTGGACAATGCAAAAATGTACTCTTCACAAATTTAATTATCTTAAAATAAAATTGGCCACAAAACAACTGGAAAGGGTCATCTGTTAATTATATCACGTAAATTTCATGGGTATTTTTAGCCCTCCCTCCCCCTATGTCACAGGTTGAGTGATTCTCACACACTTGAGTGATACCTTCTGTCCTGTTGTGATGTATTTGTTACAACTATCTATTTATTTAGAGCTAATATTGTGTGAAAATACAACATACAATCTATTACCTAATGATACGAATAGTGTTCCCGAATTCATGGTGCATACTTTAAGAGTTGGTACAGGACACTATAACAATCATTTATTGTATAAGAAACCAGGGTGAGAAATTTATTTTATTTAGTCAAAATTACAGGGTGTCTCCCTCCAATATCAAAGTTGCGTTTTCGTTCATAACTTTAACAGTAGTGGAGATATTTTTACAAAATTTGCAACAGACTTATCTTTGTATGAATTGTAAGGATCTCATTAAAGTATCTTCATTACTATTAAAGTTATCATCGAAAACACGGCTTCCGATTGAAGTGAGACGCCCTGTAATTTTGACTCAATAAATGGATTTCTGACTCTGGTTTCCTATACAAGAAATGATTGTTACAGTGTCTTGTGCCAACACTTACAGTTTGAACCATGAATTCAGATCACCCTATATACTATAAAATCATTAAGATCTTGTGTGCTTTTTACTTCAAGCTGTTGCAATTCAAACAAAAATGGAAATTATAATTATGTATTAACTTAAAAAAATACATATTTCTTTAATAAACTTTATTTACAAATAATCCTAATCTAATTGTTTTCATAGTTTAGATGTGACATCATAATGTGGTAACCTACCCCGTCTCCCTTAAGGCTTAAGGGGATTGACATATATCCATCTTGTTGCCCAAAGTAATCACCATATTCATATTGTAACCCAGCTCAACATTAGTTTACCACCAGAGCAGGTGTTTGCCATCCCTATCACTGTCACTCACCATCCACCACTGTGGTAAGCTAACCGGTTTTAGCTTGGTGTTTGGTCCATTGGATTATAAAATGGCAGTATGATACAGCCTGTACTATAGGAGCTCTAGTCTCCCTGTCACACTGTGTGGACTCCCCCCCAGCCCTCCTCTTATAGTGTGACAAAATTAATGGATGACTCAAAAATTACCAAACAGCTTTTCTCCAGCTATATATATAAAATAAATATGCAGGGACTGATCTTTTTATGAGCACTTGGAGCATGGCCTTGCCTATATTTTCATATTCAATTTGTTAAAATTAAATGTTTATTTTCATTAAAGTATTGGCCACTTAGGATAGTGTGTGGACTTTAAGTCCATGGAGCCGGACTTAAAAATAATCTCTATATTTTTTTTATCTTTCAAGAGTTTGTTCCCTTTTACAATGTTATGTTCCAGAAGTCATTGCATTCAAAAGTTAAGCATGGATATACATAAAAAAAAAAAAAACTCGTACGAACAATTTGTATGACCTCTTTTCTTTGAAGCTATAAAAAAAAAATTAGAATACTTATCTTAAGAGTAATAATAATCTTTTAAAATATAAACCAAGAATTGAATGTGAGATTTTTTTTTTTTTTTTTCAGTTTGCAGTTGAGATTGCAAGTGCATTTGCAGCCAAGAAGTACAAAGAAAAGCAGCTAGAACTGAAAGCCTTAGAGGAGCAAAAGAAAAGGAAAAAAATACGCTGGACGTATGTTTTATTCTTAGTATTATCATTTTACATTTTTAATTTGCAGACTTTTTATGAAATGAAATGAAATTATTCTAAAATTGATTAGTGGACATGAAATAAGCTTGACATTTTCATGGTTGCCATGAACTGGCATATAGAACAAGGTCTTCTTTTTTATAAGACATCTTGTCTTAAGGAGGCAACAACAGTTGCAAAATCACATGTAAAACATTTTATATTGATGTACTTTTTTCACAAGATACAACTGAAGAAGCAATTTAATTTTTTTTTGAATTAGTTTTGGCAGTAGGTAAATTATAAATTGATTGTTCAGCTAGAATTAAAAGTAAACAATGCAACAGTTATGTGATTTTGCAAGAAAAGCAAAAAAAAATAAAACATGTGAACATGTAAAAATAATAATAATAATAATAATAAAATAACATTGATGTAATTTTGTCTCATGTACTAGTGGAGTGATTTCAATACAATTTTTTTTATAGTTTTATCAGTACCTAAACTACAAATTATTAGTTTAGTAATAAATAAAAATTAAAAATACAATAGTTATGCAAGTTTGTAACAAATCCAAGTTTTTCTTTTTTTTAAATTAATGTAACTATTGCATTTTTACTTTAATTTCTTGCTGAACGATCTATTTATAGTTTAGCTTCTGCCAAAACTATTTAAAAAATGTATAGTGAATTCCCTTCAGTAGTTCTTGAGAAAAAGTTACCAACTGTTTTACAGATGATTTTCGTTGTTGTTGTTTACAAAATCATGTAGCAATAGTATTTTTTATTTTTATTTTTTGCTGAATGGTCAATTTATAGTTTAGCTACTCACAAAGCAATAAAAAAAAAAAGTATTACAATTTCTTCAGTTGATCCTGGGGAAAATGTACATTAATGTGAGTTACTTTACATGTGTTTTTGCAACTGTCATTGCTCCCTTAACCCGTAACTGGGAAGATGCAGTCTCTCAGACTGCCATTCTGTCACTTATGTCTACTAAGATATTTTGATGATGAAAACACCATGATTTTAGAATTGTCTTCAGTGTGTAAATATGTCTTTAAGATTTTGGTTATGTTTTTCTGTATGTTTTCTCATTTATAATTGAAAAGGCAGGGGTCGTTGCAGGGTTTTTTGTTTCTTGGGGCCCATTTTGTGAAAAGTAAAGATTATTATGGTGAAATTTATTATATTTTTGTGAAAAATAACATTTTGTAACAAAAGTTGAAATACAGTTACTCAAATTCAAAATTAAAAAAAAAGCATTTGACAAAAACTTTTTAAAATCCTTTTGCTGAGGTTTTCTTCACTGGTGAACTTGTTTGTTTACAAATTCACATTTTAAAAGTCACAAAACAGTAAATAATTTTAATAGATAGTAGGTTTTTATGGAATTTTGTGAAAGGGCCTGTTTTATTAAAAGGAATTTTGTGAAGGGGGATATTTTATCAAATTGATTTTTGTGAAGGGACTCATTTTATTAAATTTATTTTTGTGAAGGAGTCTCTTTTATAAAATAGATTTTTGTGAAGGGGTCCCTAAATAGGCCCCAAATTTTGCCTGGATCGACCCTTGAAAGGTAATTTCTATCTGGAAAAATTAATCCATCTTTCTTTAATAACTGCTCATATTTTTCAAGACAGTATAAATGAAATTTAAGTTTTATGATTTATGAACATTAGCTGTAAAAGGTTAATATGAGGAGAAAATAATAATATTTAAATAAAAATAAAAATGACTTCAAGGAATTCTTTCTTAACTTATTTCACTGATAACTACTTGTTGCATGCTAATTGGCATGTTTTTGTGGTGACCTTCAATTAACTCCATTTGCTTTAAATCTCAATTAGTGGAGCCTCACCCTCTACGCTGGTCGGTTTATTCCAAAAGGACCTCGAATAAAACAAATTAAGCGTCCCACTGTTTTCAGATCTGGTCAACTCAGATTTAAATAAAAAACAAAACATTCTTGCATAAAGATATTTTTATTTATTTCTATTTAGTAAGAAAATTTCATTTAGAATTCTGCAGAAACTGCATCAATGTATTTTTAAAAACTTTATTTTAAATATCGTGGGTTTCTATAGTGCATTTTTGAAAGTCAACTGCTGAACGGTTAAACGAAATGAGTCATTTGTATCACTCTAAATCTGTCCGCCTTTTTTGTCCAAAGGGTGAAGAGTTTCTCTTCAATGAAAATTGATCCAGAAAACAAAATGGCTGCTTGTAAAAATCATCTGAAGGAAAAGCAGCCATTTCAAGGAAACAGAAAGTTATTCTTCCCATCCGAAGTAGGAAGAATGACGAATGGGTGGGTTTGAACCGTTTCCTTTTGTTCAGCCCCCTCCTATCTCTCCTTCTTTTCCTGTTTTCAAAAAAAGTTGAAGCATGCGCACTAAGGTCAATTTTATGTGACTCTTATCTTAAGAAATGTGCTTTTAGCTTTAAATATATAGATATTGCTAATAGCTGTCCTTTTGATCAGAGCTAAAAGTATGATTTTTTTCACCCGAGGCAAGCATGAATTTTGCCCTCCTTCTCAAAATAAATTTATAAAGAGACCTTTTTGATCCATTCCTTTAGTTTTTATTTTAAATATGAAATAGGAAGTATATTATTCTTAAGATTTTTACGTAGATTCTTTTAAAAATCGACCAATTGCAATCACTTTGTTTTTATACATATCTATCTATCTATATATAATGCAAATCTTGTCATAACGATAACGTCTGAAATACCGAACCAACTTAAACCTAATTGGTACAGGGTATGGATCAAGTATCTTGAATGAGTTCATTAATCAAGTATGCAGATGTTATAGTTTGTTTACAGGTACACACTAAAGCAAAACACGCAAAACTTGTCATCATGATAATTTTTTTTTTTATTGAACTATTTCAAAACTAATTATTGGTACAGTGTATGAATCTTGCAAGCATCAGATGAATTCGTTAATAAAATATTTTTCTGGCACCCCTAGACAGCCACCTAATGGAAAAATGACCCTATTCAAAGCAAAGACACAAAGAGTATAAAACAGGGATGCCACTTTTCCGCCTAAAGGCGGAATTCCACCTTTTTATAAATTTCACGATTTCCGCTTTTTTATATAAAATCCGCGATTTCCGCTTTTTTATATAAAATCTGCGATTTCCGCCTTTTTTATTATATTAAATCCGTAATTTCCGCGCATTCTCCTCCATAATTCCGTGATATTAGCTTTTTTGTCTATTGCCGATAGTTAAAAAATATATATATGCATTAAACGATACGAGTTCCTTGAGTTTCATATCACTACCCTGTATGGTTTGCTACACAGCAGCGCATTTTCCCGGAGATGCCAGGGACGAAGTTCTACTCTCCATCTTGCCTCACAGCCGATCGTTATGAAGATCGGCCATGATCCTGCCTATTATGATGATACAGGGATCAAATGACCTCAAGAAAAAAAAAAAAAATTCTTCATTGGATCGCGCTAAAAAAACAAAAACAAAAAAAACCACGTGAATTTAGTCAAAAGATTGCGGTAAAAAAACGCGAATTATGTCAAAGGATCGCGGTAAAAAACGCAAATTTCGTCAAAAGATCGAGGTTAAAATTTAAAGAAAAAGAAAAACGCGATTTTTGTCAAGTGATTGTGGAAAAAAAATATGAATATCGTCAAAATTTACTGCATAGAAAGGCTGCTAAAATATCGAAACTTATGTCAGAAGATCGTCGCAAAACATACGCTAAAAATCGTATAAAATTTTCAGAGGAGAAAATTAACTATATTGAGCTGAATACTGAAACAAGATTCCTTTTACGATTGTCAGAAAATGGCCGTGTTGTGTCGCTAACACAACTTAAAATTAAATATTAATTAATTTAATTTATTTCTAATTTGTCCATTTTTTAACTGTTAAAACATATTGTAATTATGGGATGTTTTGTTTATTTTTAATACTAATTGTTGTTTTTTATAGTTAAAGTTAAAGTTGCAGTTATGGTATGCAGGTTGATTTCATAGCTAAAGTTGTTTAATTTTTATTTATATTCTTCTGGCACAGAATTTTTGTTTATAATTCTCACACTGTCTACAAAAATCTATGATGAATTAATTATACAATTATCATTTGGGTTTAGTGGCCAAGTAATTGTGTTGGTGAAATTGATATTTTTTAATTGGCTCTTGGTAGGATAAAAAATGCGCAATTTCTTCTTCTCAATTGTGAAATTTTCAGGTATTATGTTTCTCTAATTAATTTGTGGTTTTTATTTCCAAAGATATAATTGTCATGCAATAATTTTGAAAATTAGGAGTTACTGGAGTTTTTTGTGTTTGAATAACATTTATGGAGCTACTGAGTTTAATTAGAAGCTTTTGGAGTCTTAATATTTTTATTAACGTTTTGGAGTTTTAATATTTTTATTAATGTTTTTGGAGTCTATTTATATTTTTATTAACATTTTTGTTGTAATGTGTTTTTCCATTCTTATCTGTTTTCCTAAGTTTCAAAATGGCAACAGGATCACAATTCCCGCGCAAAGAATAGCGTCACCATGTGACCACGCCACAACAGCGCGTCCCCATGTGACCGGAAGAGAGCGCATTGATTCACACATTTTAAAAATTCAATTAAGTTATGCAATTTTGAAATCACTGCAAAAGATGGTGTGAATATTTTTTAAGGCAAAGTTCATCAGTTTTGTGAAATAATATGGCGCAGGTCAACATCTTTCTTTATACATAGTGTCATTTTGAGGGGCACTATTTGTCGGTGCGCATGTGTCAAGAAGTTGAAGGTAAATCAAGGAGCTTTACGTGGGAATTCCAAAGGATCAGTTGGAGACCAGAAGCGAACATGTAAGGTGTTAAGAAAAGTGAATCAGCTCCGGAGCTGTCATGATGATGTTAAGTTCTTTTTCTTTCCTTTCCTTCTCATAATTAATTTTATCATGCATGAACTAACTTATCGGTATTTATTATTTTTTTTTATTTAATTTTTTTTTAATTGTGAATTAAGATTCACTTTAACTTAAGTTCTCCAAAATGACTCCAATTAGATAATCCTTTTTAACACTTTCCAACCTAGTTGAAAAGTGTTTATGACTTCGGTTTGTCTGGCCGTCTGCCGTCTGGCCGTCTGCCGTCTGTCCGTGCTCTAACTCCCGTAAATATGCTCGGATTGCCCTGCAATTTTTATATGTTATAATCATTATCTATAGCATGTTCCCTATTTCAATGGAAGTGTGTAGCACTTATAGTTTTTTTACAGGGACACTCAAAAGAATTCCGTTACATTGCGGTCTATGGGGAAAAATCATTTGCGGTTTATTTAAATAATGTTTCACTATTTTAAACGCACTGAAATTTATATATATCACTAAGGTGCATTAGAAGAAGCTTAATATGGAATAGGGTGTGCATAGCACTTATACTTACTTTACAGGGACAGTCAAAAGAATTCCGTTACATTACGTCTATGGAGAAAAATCGTCTGCGGTATTTTTAAATAATGTTTCCCTATTTTAAACGCATTGAAATTTATATAAGGTTCATTACAAGAGACTTACTACAGAATATTGTGTGTATAGCAGTCATCGTTCATTTACAGGGACACACAAAAGAATTCTCTACTGTATGTTAACAATAATTCCTGGAAGTGCGTTTTAAGTTACTGAACGCGATTTTAATTTTAAATCGCTTTTTGTATATTACGTGGTGTGTATAAATTCTGTAGATCCTATACAGGGAAGCACAAAAGTTCGGGAACACATTTCCGTATTATTTAACTCCAGACGGAGAATTTTAAACTGTGCTACGTGTTTCCTAAGTGAACTAAAATTTAGCATCCTATGTAGTATATATACAAATCTATAGATCCTATACAGGGCTGAATAAAAGTATTCGGATTACTTAGATGTTATCTTTTAGCTTATTAAAGAGTATGATTCGTAAAATTATTTTGGAAGCGTTGGAAAGTGTTACATAATCTATGCTTGACGCATGATTTTTCGTTCTTGTTTTGTAAATATTGCCAGTAGCTCCAAAATTATCACATTAACAAAATATTACAGGAATTAGTTTGAATATGTTAATTGTATGAATTATAATATGATGGTGAATTTAATTGTGGAAATAATTTTATATATAAAATAAAGTGGTGAAATATTGTTACAGATGAGGCTTTTTGAGATTAACTAAATTAACAAAATTTGTTTACTGTAAAATAATATATGCAATAAAATATTTAATTCCTGTACAATATGCATTTTCATTTACCTTGCAGTGCATCCTTTTAATTATTTTATTTCAGCCTTAGAAGAAGTGATTTTAACATTTGAGGGAATGCAGACAACTTATGTAAAGATTAATTTTTGTTAACTTTTAAGTAGTAATTTTAATAGTAAGAATGTAAATTTAGTACAGTCTAAATTTAATTATCTCTAGCGTAATTTTCAGTTAAGAAGTTGTCTGTATTCAATAAATTAGATTTTTGAGAATAACCGTTGGAACTGGTTGATATGGAGATAATGTATATGTTTTGAAATGGAGTTGAGGCAAATTGGGTTTTTAATTAATGATGGAGAATTGTGAGACTTTTTTGATATATTGAATTTGTAAGATAATGGTGATTTACCTTTTATATATTTTTTTGAATCAACTAGTTCCATCGCGTTATGTTTCAGGAGAACATTTTACTTTTCAGATATAAAATTTATTTCAGGAAGAAGAAGATTTATGATGGAGATTAATTTTGAGTTTGCTAATGAAATGAGACCATTGAAGTTCGTAAGAGTTTAAATTACATTTTTTTGGATTGAATTTTCAGGTGTTTTTATTTTCAAATTGTTTAGTTGAATTGTTTTGAATTTGTAATTATTGAACTAAAATTGTCTCATTTCTTAGTAATTTTGTGTAATTGAAGAGAGGAAGATTAACTTTTAATTAGAGAGAGGAATTTACAATTGAATAAAGATTTTATTAAGTCATGATTCACTTTGACCACTCACTTGGAGTTATTGTTGGAATTAATATGACTTAAATATTTTGATAACACAACGCACTTCTTTATAATTTTATTTAGTGATTAACTTAATTTTGTAATTGGGGCCAATGTAATTTATTTTATTTAAATGTAAATGTCAATCTAAATAGTCAAAATTTCTAAATGTAAAATAATAAAGTAAATTCAGTTTTGAGTGAAAAAGATAAAGTAAGAGTAAGTAATAAATTGGTATAATACTCTTGAAGTAGTAAATTAATTAAGAAATTGAGTAACAGTTTAATTTAAATGAATGTCTAGGTAATTTAGTTATCTTGTTGTGTGTTAATTTAATGAGAGGTAAGACACAACAGCCGTACAACACGAAAAAACTGTAAAAATTGCATAAAAAATTCAAAAATAGATGTAGGAATTCTGGATTCCTTTTACTAATGTAGAAAATTTGCTATGAAAAGAGAAAAAAACGCATAAAAAATTAAGAAAACTAATCCAAACACTGACTTTGAGGTCATAACTTCTGACATACTGGTACCTTCCTGCCAAATCTTGTAACTGTGTGTGCAGCAGTCTCTTCAGAACAGAGCACACACACAAACTTCTATCTTTATTATTATAGCAGAAAATTACTCTGTCTTGCATCTTTTATAATCAGAGTTATTATTAAAAGTCTTAAAAAAAAAAAAAAAAACTAGGAAGCAAAAAAATAATGTTCAAGGATATAAGAAAGGGAGGGACTCATGGGGTTCAAACCCTCCCCTTTTAAATAAGTATTTTTTTTTTAAGTCAGTTATGCTGATCTAAAGACTATTTTTTTTCTTTTGTCTCCCATGTTTGATTATTCATTTTTAACAAAACTCTGTATTTAAAAAATGTATATATTATAAATATTACTTACATTTATAACTTGTAAACTGCAGATCATAGGCCTTAATGTCAGTTCAGCATTTTTATTTTAAAATACTTTTATTTAATATTTAAAACGTTCAACCCACAATTTCATTTCTTTCACATAGTATTATAATTCTGAATTACTACAATCAAAATTTCAAATAGTACCAAAACTATTTTTCCCCTGTAAATTTCTTTTTTTGCTTGCCCCCTACAAAATCTACAAAAAAGTTATTTGAAGATGCAACAAACAGAAATTAAAGCATTTAAAAGGGATTATTAAAAGATCAAAAAGCAACTAATTATATGTCTAAAGATAATGAATTACAACAAATGCCAAAGAGAATCCAGGAACCAAATTCAAATACAGCTAAAATTATTAAAATTCATGAGAAAAGTAAAGCTGCTAATAAAATACCTAAATATGTTAAATCCCAGGAAACATTAAAGAAATCAAATTTAAATGAAGAAAAAAAAAACAGTTGTAATTGAAGAAAAAAAATAAAACTGCTAATGATATGACTAAAGACGTTGAATTACAGAAAGCATTAAAAAGGCCCCTAGAATCAAATTTAAATCAAGCAAAAAGGGTTAAAGTTGAAAGAAAAGGTGTTTTAACCATTAAAGAGATGTTTTTAAAGGCAAACAGAAATCAAAAATGAACATTTATAGAAGTGACATTACATAAATGCCTTAAACATAAAAAATACTGAGTTTTGGAAATAAAACTAATTTTTATTTGTAAATTTTTAAATAAAGTTTTAATTTCTGTAAAAGTGAAATAGTTATTAAAACTGATTATATAACATATTTGTTCATGTAATTTTATATTCAATATATATACAAAATTCACGCGTAAATGTTGTGAAAAATGTCGTAAATTTTACTTCACGCGTGATCTCCTCCTTTTTGTTATTTTCTGAGTGGCATCCCTGATAAAATTAACCAATACCAATATCTTTACTTTGGGTTATTCGATTCCATGACATTTTTGCCTAAATTTTGTTATATATATATATATATTGTACAGAATAAATGACGATCCAAATCTTCTTTTGATGTCTCCTCCTACTCTAGCGTCCAGGGCATATGCCCCCCCCCCCTAGTTTTGGCCCTGTTTTTGATGCATAGTTAATGATGAAATATTAATATTTTTTATGTTTCCTTGTAAAATAATTGTGCATGATAAGATGATTATCTTAAAAATTTAAATTTTAAGTTTCATTAAGTTTTCATACCTTACCACTATATTCAAATTTTGTGACAAATAGCCAATTTTTATTAGCCTGTAAAGTTTAAAAAAAAAAAAAAAAAAAAAAAAAAAAAGCTGACAAATAAATATTATTTTCAGATCCTGATGATATTGGAGCATTTATTCAAAAGTTATGGATGGAATATATATGATATATATATCCTCGTTTGTTGGAATTCAGTTAAAAAAGTTAACATGAGTGAAGTACGTAGGTGCATATCCTGACAGAAACACATTTATTTGTCAGATGTACCTAGACAAGGTCCATTTACTTCTGTTGCTTGTAGGTTTTGTCAACACTTTTCTGCTCGATTTTAAGTAGAAAATTAATGTATTTTTTCCCATCTTGGGTTTATAAAAGATCATTTCAGAGAATATTAATAGCAATAATAATATATAGAGTTCTGCATGGGTTCAGGACAATTTTCTTTCACTAAACCGGCTAGACCCAGCCTTACATTTTTTTTTTTTTTTTTTTTTTTTTTTTTTTTTTTTTCGCACTCAGGCTGGGCCAGACCCAGGCTTATGCTTTTTACTCTTGTACTGGGGCAGGTCTGAACTTAATTTTGTCTGTGCTGTGATATTTTTTTTTTTTTTTGAAAAAATAATAATGATATTGTGCATTTGTTAATGGAATCTTTAGAAATGTAATTCAGTTTAACAAGTTAGAGAAATATATATTTTTTAATCTTTTGTTTTTTTCATAAAGATTAGAAATTATGATTTTTCAAACCATATTTTTTTTTCCATCTAAACTACATTAAATGAGATTTCTTACTGAATTTTCATTGATTGTTTGAATTTTCATTGATTGAATTTTCATTGTCTGAATGATTATTAATGTCATAATCCCATCTTCCATTACTTCTCAAATTGTGATTTAAAATGTTTGAATAAATATGAATGCAGTGTACTTTTAAAATAATTTTAATTGTAGGAAAACAGTATAGTTGTGTGTGAGAAATATTGGCATCTTTGGTCTTTTTTTTTCTTTTTTTTTTTTTTTTTTGACGAGTCTAATTTTATTGATTTTTGCTCGGGCTGGGCATGAACTGGGAATTATCTATGATCTGGTAAAAAATGAAAGGACTGGGCCAAGGTTACAAGGGCTTACAAGCTGGGCTGGGACTGAAAATTTTGCCCAGAACTCTAAAAATAAATGCTTCAAAACTTTTTTTTTTTAAGGAATGGCATATACTATAATTGTTTTTTTTTTCGATGTGTAGTTAAAATGTTTCTTGTTTTAAATTTCTAAATTTTTGAGTATTTTTTTATTTTATGTGCCAGAAAGATTGATCGCCAATTCTGTTTAGCATTGACAACTGACCATCATGTTTAAAAAAAAAAATAATTTAATATTATTAATTGCATAACATCATGAAACTAGTCGTTGGGGGCCACCGTAATACTTACCCATCATGGGTATGCATAATGTAAAATATTAAAATAAAAATGTGTAAACTACTTATAAAATGCATTGCAATTCAAATAAAATCGTGGATTGATGACGTCATAAACTTTAAAGGCTCGATTACTGAATTGGTTAAAAGAAACATCCTTATAACTCCAAAAATAATAAACCTATTAACTAGCGGTTTATTGCATCTGATTAAGCGTCAAATTTCCAATTAAAATATAGCTTGAAAGTGAAATTTGGATGAAATACAGGGTCATGAAAAATCGAAGAGTGTGCAAAATAGGATTCCAAATATCTCGGCAACTAATTATCCGATCGACTTCATGCTTTATGTAAAATTTATGTTTTTTTATTGTCTTTTATATTCATTTCTTAAAATATACAATTTCGAAAATTTTTATATACCTTTTATCAGAACGAATATTTCGAGAGTCCGAAAAAAATAGTTCCGGTTAATCGAGGTTATTGAAATGAAATAGGCTTCTTCCCATTGTTACATACGAAGTACATACCAAATTGCAAGTCTCTATCTCAATTTTTTCGGGAGATAGAGCGTTTACAGACAGACACACAGACGGACGGCAAAATTTTTTTTCTAAAAATATGTTTTTCGGAATCTCCAGTGTCTGAAACGTGTAAATCCGTCAAAAAAAAATTTTCGATTTTCAAAACGATTACAAGACTTACCCTATACTACGTATGATGGGTAAGTAAAATGGTAAATAACATAGCAAACTAAAATACAAACCAGTCATTTTATATATATTTATTAAATACATAACATCTGGTTGGCAGCTTTTAACAATAAATTTTTGGTTTTATTTTTGGTTGTTTATTATCCCTACAGGAATGGGTATAGTATCTATATATATGTCCTATATACCTACTTTATCTATGAATATATATATATATATATATCTTTACAACACGGTGTATCTTCCTGGCTTGTATAATGTGCAAATAATAGTTTTTGATCCTCCTAAAAATGCATTAACTTTTTTTTTTCAGGTTTGATGCTAAAGAAAAATGGCAGATGAAAGGAAATATGTAACTTGTATTATTGCAATTTGTACATAATGTATTTAAATTATGCTTTTAAATGTTTTGTTGTGTAGTTTAGCAATAAAATGTAAACTTTATAATGAAAACTTTGAAAAGATTTACTTTTTTTAAAATTTAGTTTAACTTAACTTGGTTCATGTATATAAAGATGAAATTTTGTAATTAATTTTGTACCCACTTAGGTAGAGTGGTTTATTCAAAGCCTGATTAAAGCATGGAAACACTGGGCCACAGCCCTCAAATTTGATGTGCCAGTTTTGTAAAATGATTTATATCTGTTTTGATCATACTGATTATAATCAATATTTTGTACTTTTAGAGTGGAATAAGATTTAAAACAAAAAATATATTTATCTACATGCGTATTTGTATTTTAATACATGTATTCATTTTTTTTATTTTGTGACACAATAAGAAGGGGGCCCAGAATGAATTTCAGGCCCTGGGTTTTCTTTTGGATTGATTGGACCTTGGTTTTATGTAATAGTATAGTATTTAATATATAAAACCATCTATTACATATAACAGGGAAAATCCTAAAAAACTAATGATGGCGTCTAGAAATTTTAGCGATAGGATACCGTAACTAATGTAATAAAGGAAACACTCGTGATACTGAGCCTAATAGGTAAAGAAAATATCATAAATGTCGTAGTCACAATGAGTCTAACAAACAGTAAAAATCGTAAACATTGCACGAAGCTTTCATAATTACTGATGCTAGAATCATTCATTAAAATATTAATTAATTTTTCAGTATAATTCAGGGTTGTTACGTTTAAAACAGCTGTTTAAAACATGTTTAAAACATTACATTTAAAACAATGTTTAAAAAATGTTTATTGTTTATAATGTCACAATGTGACAATTCACAAATTAAATTCATGTGAAAATCTTTCAATAGAAAATTAATTATTGTAGAAAGAATTTTATTGTGGATTTTTAAATTGTTGGCAACTGCTATAACGAAAAATGTTTAAATTTAATAGGAAAAGGCTGTTAGATTTTTAGTTTTTTATCTCTCTATATTAAAATAATATGATTTTTTCAAAATGTTATGATTTTCAGAGTGACAGTAGGTATTCAGCTGTAAGTACACAAAATTTCAAGTCTGTTAGTTATACAGTTTCTGAGAACCGGCTCTGTGATGGACAGACAGAGAAGTGGGACGAATAGGGTTTCATGAGATGAATGAAAACCTAAAAATGTTATGCTGTCAGTTACCAGTCATAAATTTGCTACTCAAGAATCAAATAAAGTGGACAATTTTGTAGAAATAACACCTTTATCTTGGTGGATAAGCCTTGAAAAACACGTCGATAAAAATGTCATGCAGATCATAAAACAATTACAAGCAGCTGTATGCTCTACTGCTAGTTTAGAAAGAGTGTTTTTGGCTTTGTGCAGAAACCAGTTAGGTGTTTGATAAGGCTGCCAAACTTGTTACTATTTTTAAAGAACTTAATAATTAAATGTTTTAGTTTAGAATAAAAAAAATAATTGTTAATTAATGTTTGGTATTTATTATATAATTTTTTTCTTCCTTACTGTCTTTTAAAAATATTTTCATTCTTTATATTTAATTTATTAATTTTTGCTCACTTTAAACAAAATTGTGCTGTTGAATGAGAAAGAAACATTTTAAACGTTTAAAACATGTTTTAAACAAAAAAAAAACACGTTTTTTGCTTTTTTAAAAAAAGAAACATGTTTTTTTCCAACCCTGGTATAATTTAACTATAAGAAAACCTACAATACATGTGCATGTCACTGCAAGCCAAGTCAACAATAGCTTTATATTGTCACAGTGCAGTAAAAATTTGTAATTGCTTTAAATTTGTGCAACTTATTCAGTGATTATAAGTCAGTATATATATTATTTGCATGTATTTTCATTTTCTAATCAAATTACCAGTTAACATTTGTAGTTTTATATGCTACTGCAAGACATTATTACTTTAATATAATTTTTTAACAAATTCTTAAAATAAAAAAAAATAAAAACTTGGCTGATACAAAAGAGTTTTTTGAAACTAAAGCTATTAGTAACATATATACCACTATTATGACAGTCGTGGAAATGTGAAATAACCTAAATTTAAAAGTGTCTCCTACATTTAGGAGAAATTTAACACGACCTGGTGTATAGCATATCTAATAGGTATACTATACACCAACTTATACTATAATATATCTTAAAAATATAGTAATACTTATTAGATATAAAATTCATATTGTATGTATGCAGTCGAACCTTGTTAACGTGAACACTCAAAGGGAAACTTTTTTTGTTCATGTTGAAAGTAGTTCGTGTTATCCGAACTTAAATATGTTACATACAACTGGATGGGGCAATCGGAAACAGTTCGTGCTAAAAGTAGTTCACGTTAAGCGTGTTCATGTTAACGAGGTTTGACTGTATTATACTTTTTAGGTTACTATTATACATTTGATGTTATTCGAAACTCAGTTCATTCACGTTTCTGCAGTGAAAAAGTAACTGAAACAAGAATGAATGATTTTATGAATGAAAAATTAACAAGCATTCTAAGTTGCAATTTGGAAGAACAAAAACTTCATTATTTATGTTCTTAATACTATTTATCACATCTGTTTTTAAAGCACTAACATTTAAATGAATAAGAAGACAGATATAAACGAAAATACATTTATGAATTTGAAGAAGAAAAAAAATACATATTCTTTCTTCTCTGAAATTTTTAGATAAATTTCTGAAAAAGAAAAAAAAATAACTGCAGATTCAAAACTTCATTTTCTTTCTTATTTAGCCCTTTAAACAAAACAAACACACAAGCTTAGATGCTTTTTCATTTCTCAGTTTTAAGTGCTGACTGAACTATCCAAAGACAGAAAATCTTAATAGGAGTTGAGAAAGCTATTACTGTAAAAATTTGAGATATTGCTGTTTCAGCTTCTTTATTGAATGCATGATGTGGTTAAAAATTCCATTGCTAATTGATGCGAAGGAAGGAGGTTCAATACATGGAGTGAGCCCCATTCGCTAAAACAATCTTGTTCTTAGGGCTGCGATTCTGAATGAGATTTTTTTGGTGAATAAGATCCACTCCATGTATTGCACCTCCTTTCTTCACATCCATGCTGGGTAATTTCTGCTTTTGCCTCGATTGGATGTCGATTGCTCGCTGCACCATCTATTGCTTATAACTCGAACTAAAATCAGTAATCACAGTAAAAAAACTCCTGACACCATACATTACTCTCCTGCAAGAATTTTTTTAATATGTCACCGCTTGGAAATTATTGAATTTTAAAATCAGTCAGTCCATTTTAGGATACACTGTATATATAACGTATATAAACTGAGGTGTAATCTAATGCATTTACTTTAATGAAAACCAAATACTAAACATTAGTTTTTATGGTTGTAAAGCTGCACATAATAGTGTATTAAAATTTTATTTGTTCTTTTATTTTATATCTGATATGCATTGAATATTTTCAGTGTCTTTAATACAGATTTTATTCATTTATATTAAAATTAATAATGAATTATATTGATCAGCCTTTAAAAATTTATTCTGAAGAGTTAGTTTTAATCAAATAGATCTGAAAGTAAAGAATCGTAAAATCGATGACTCCCATTAATTTAAAGAATGGCTACCAAACATTATAGTTAATGAAACCTGCAATCACGATACATATTTTCATACACTTAACTGTTTAGTTATGGCCATGTATGGTGTGTATGTGGTTGAAACCATTAAAACTAACATTGATTTCGACAACAATATAGTCAAGGTGTTATTATACTATAAAATTTAATAATTAGAGAAAAAAAATAAAAATTAGAGATAAATAATTTTATTAGGTAGTAGCAGAAATGACATATAAAATAACAAAATACATTGACAGTTTTGTGGCATCAATTATTTGTAAAATTTCCATTTAAATCACATAATGCATAACTGTATCCTTAAGTAAAATAAAAATATCACAAAATTAGTTATAATACACAGAGAGTATAGTCACAATACAAGAATGACATTTGTATTCTACAATCAAAAGGAGGAGAAGAAAAACTTCTTTAATTCGTAACAAATTTCAGAATTACGTATAGCTACGTATAACCGTATAAGTATGAAAGTAGAAAACATTTTTTCAACCCCTGCTATTGAAGCTTTTGCTTTGTTTATATTCTTTTTCATCTATACATTCATGAGCAGATACCCTCTTTCATTTTCCTTTAGTTTCAATTTGTTGCAACATATTTACAGAAAAATGAAAAAATAATAGCAACACTAACTAATCCTTTTACTCGTAAAAATTTATTGTCCTTATAGGGAGTGAAATTTTTCATTATTTAAAATACTTTTTAAGAAAACTTTATATATATTCTAATTATATTGTTCTATTGTATAATATATATACAGTTAACTCCTAAAATTTTTGTAAATGCTTAAAATCTGCATATCAGTATAAATAATGAAATCTTCAGTTAAGATTAAGCAGAAAAATCAAGATGACCACATTTAATTGGTGGATCTTAATCTTTGGTGTCTTGTGCGTATGAAGCATTAGAAACTTCTGAATGCAGATCATCATTTTACTTTTCAGGTGCATTCATAATTATATAAATACGTAGCACCTATAGTCATTGTCTGATCCGTCTGCATATAACAATACAACCAAATAGTTTGAAATTTAAGATATATTATCTTTGCAGAATTTTGTCAAGACATTTCAAATTTTATAAAAATTGAATCAAAACTTTAGGAGATATTAATAAAAATATTTATTAAGAAATTTGATTTTTTTTTTTTTTAAATCGGTGCTTTCTTCTTATAGGAGCTTCCGAAGTTTAATCGTCAAGCAACCGAGATACTATTTTATTACAGAAATGAATCTGCAGACGATATAATTCATTTCACAGAATTAAAAATCATCAAGATCTGAATATTTATATAACTAGCTACAGTACGAAAGCACCTCATTTGTTGTGTTTCACGTACAATTTCCAACTTGTTTAATTCAAAATCTTACAGATGCAGAAGTTATAAGTAGTTTAACCATGCTGCTTTATTCAAGTCCAGTGCTGCATGGTGGGTTTTGAGCAACAGAGCAATTCAAAATATTGCATCCCTTCCTTAGTGGCTACAATAGTTTTTATACATAAATGAAATGAAGCAATTAAAATTCAACCATAAATTACTGAATTCTTGGGTGGAGGTTAACGTAGGATGAAATTTTCCAAACCAGGATTTGAACCTGGGACCTTGCCTTGAATTGCTGGTCTAGATACTTTTTACTCTATAGGACAAATTTTCTTCAAGAACTCGGTAATTTATGATTAAACTGTAATGGCTTAAAACTTTAATAAACACATGTGTAGTGTGTTTTCATCAGGTACAATGTACAGTGTTCACAGGACTGATAGTACAGTCAACTCTGTGAAATCCGCACAGTTTGGGATCAAGAGTTTTGCAGATTACAGATCATTCCCTTGTTTTCCTTTTAAACTGAGCTATAAATTGCTAATATTTGTACAAAAATAACAATATAAAAAGAACTAATATAACAGTACTAATATAAAAGTAATTTAATAATTCTTAGTACGTTGGAATTATTATAGAATTTAAATTTCATTGGCTGTTATTTAATTTTTTGAACATTTACTCAATGGGAATTTAAGTTTTGGCTTAAATCTGTATATATACATATATATATATATTATTATTTTCTGTTTGAGTAGTCATTATCTCCTGTACTATGATAAAATTTCCTTGTTAGAAAAATCTACAAATTTATATCCCAGTTGTTTAAAGATGCATTTAGCAAAAGAGCCTTTCAAATAAGACCAAATCAGTTACTGATTTCTTCAGATATTTCTTTAGTCAGCTGTTACATGAATGTATAGTTTAAAAATGTAAATTACTAATCTGGTATTTGCATTTAGTTGTTCCTTTTGCTTACCTAAAGTTATTATTTTAGTATGCATCATGCAAATCACAATTTAACCCTTTGGTGGTATATATTATATACCACCTAATTTTAATCCGAACTCAAACCAGAAACTTTTAATTAAATTTTATTTTTTTAACTTTGACGAGAAAAAGTTGAAAAATTGCTTATTCTTATTTTGAACTAAATTCTTTCCTAAATTCCGGTGGGAATTCAACGTTACAGGAGCACAAGTGCTTGCCCCTGAAAGGGTTAAAGCATTTAAAAATTGATAGTTAAAAAAAAAAACACTATATGTAATTTTTTTAATGAGCTTAACTATGAAAGCATGATTTCCCTTGCTTACTTTTGAAAATGGATGGCAGATTATAGAGATTTGCAGATTATACATCGGCAGATTTAACAGAGTCGACTTACCAACATGTGAGTGAATTGTGCAAAAAGCTAGTGTAGATCATTAATTTACTTCAAATTTTATGTAAAAGAATTTTTAAGAAAAGTTATTTTATATGCTAATTCACTATTTTTTTTATTATATTTTGGTTTAAGATCCACTTTATCCAGATTAGTGAATAGCATGATATGAGCTAAAACTTAAAAGTGTTGTGCATCCTGAAAAATCTTAACTTTTGGTGAACTGTGCAGTGGTTCTGCAGGACGGATCTTGGAGACCCTGGAAATCAGAAGACCTGGCAACATTGTTGCTATTAGCTAACAGCAATCTGTTAGCAACTTTTTTTCTCCAAATTGCCAGTCTGCTTATCACGGCCAGAGTATAATTCAAAATTTTTACATAAATAAACATAGGTCTGTAAAATTTAGGAGGTTTTGAACTTCAAAACCTCTCCATCTCCGCCTCAATTAGTCATCACCTAGAGAGACAATATTTTGTTCTTAAAAGTTTAAATGCATCAGAAAATGGAATGCATAAGTTTCGGTGGAACAATTTAAACGAGTTACACAATTCGTTAAATTTGATAATTAAAAAGTAGAGTTACAAAAAACATAGAAATCTGATATATATCCATGAGATGGACACCATTTTGTGCCAAGTGCAAGCTAACAAAAATGTGATTTGTAAATGTTATGTGCTGCATACAGAAGCTAATTTTAAGTAGAATATAAATATATATATAGATAAGTGAAAAGTATAATTATATTATTGAATACAAAATATAGAGCAAATTCACAAACAATAAAAATTAATATTTTATACACAGCTGGCATATATATACATTTGTCTTAAGTGAGTGATGCTACATAGATTTAATAAGTACAATTCATAGAAACCCATGGATGCATGCTATAAATATATAAATCAATAAACAGTAATTAAAGAAATGTAGGAATCCTGAAATCAGAATTCTGTGCGTGTATGTCTTTGTTTTATGATCACAGAGCCCTTATCATAAACCTTCGTGAACAAATCTCACAATGTGAATTATACATTTGCCTTAGAAAAATCTAATTATATAACGTTCATCATTCGGTAATTACCAAATTGTATAAGCTATATTAATATATATATATAATTAAAAGGCAAAGGCCACTAAATGAAAAAATGTGGTTACTAAAAAATTGTCTGCCAGCAGCCACCTTTCCTGCAAGGAGAGAATAAATTTTTCTTTCATTCCATAAATTATTCCATTTTTTTTTGCTGGTTGCAATATGTTAATATTGACACATTTATTCAATCTATTTAATTTTAGAATAAAAGTAATAGAAATTTTAACAAATTAAGTTTATTGTTTTGTTTTGCCACTAGTTAAAAAAAAAAAAAAAAAAAAAAAAAAAAAAAAAAAAAAGTGGAAACACTTACAAAACTACTACTACTGGCTTCTCAGTTTTGCCCTTTATAAATGATAATCTAATCATCAAAAAAAGGAAATATTCAAAGAAAATAGAAAACAATTTAAAAGTGATGAATTACTATAATCTGGCATATGCCAATGATAAATTAGCAAATTATCACGTATATTCTGCTTTGGCATAAAACTGCAACAAGTGTTCGTCTAACAGAAAAATACCAAAATTTTGATGCAAAGGAAAAAAAAAAATTGTGAACACTCGAAATCTTGATGGGAAGAAACCATTTACCTTATACCTTTATTTTTAGAACAACATTGAATTTTTTTTAAACTTAAACTACAAAAACACTGTCACACATTCTGTGAGATTGTTTTCACAAAATGCAAATGTAACAGTGCTTGGAATTTGGGAGGGAATTTTGGAATTCATGCCCAAAATTTTGAAATCCTACCAAAGAGAATTGTTATAATTTCCCCACCCCTCCCACCATACCGCTTTCACTCCAAAGAAAAAGCTAAAATGCTTGTTATGCATTTTCAGGGGTCGATGCAGGTTTTTTTTCTTGAGGTGCATTTTGTGAAAAGTAAAGATTATTTTTGTGAAATTTATTATATTTTTGTGAAAAATAACATTCTGTAACAAAAGTTGAAATCCTCAAATTTGAACCAAGCATTTATTAACGAAAACTTTTAAAAATATTTTAGCTGAAGTTTTCTTCTCTGGTGAACTTGTTTGTTTACAAACTACACATTTTAAAAGTCACAAAATGATAAATAATTAATAAATGGTAAGTTTTTATGGAATAGAATTTTGTGAAAGGGCCTATTTTATTAAAAAGAATTTTGTGCAGGGGTCTGTTTCAGTATAAAGAATTTTGTGAAGGCTTCCATTTTATCAAATTGATTTTTGTAAAGTAACTCATTTTTTGAAATTGATTTTTGTAAAAGGG
Source organism: Maratus michaelseni (assembly GCA_963931845.1). Classification (NCBI taxonomy): domain Eukaryota; kingdom Metazoa; phylum Arthropoda; class Arachnida; order Araneae; family Salticidae; genus Maratus; species Maratus michaelseni. The sequence continues at coordinate 289,363,760 of OZ007597.1, read as the reverse complement.
CTCTAAATAGACCCCAATTTTTGCCTGTATCAACCCTTGATTTTAGATAAAATATTAAAGAAAATTGTTTACCAGGTTAAACCCTAATAAAGATGCTGTATAATGAAAATAATTTCAATTAACGTAAAAGCCATTTTGTGAATTTTAAAGCAATGCATCTATTTCAAAACTTCCTTGTTCTGGTCATTTTCAAAATTTCCATGCAAAAAAAAAAAAAAAAAAACCTAATTTATTTCCAGCTTTGAATTTTCTTTTTTTCCTTTCAAATTTTGCAGTCAATAATTATATGGTACTTGTTGGGTTTATCGGCAACCAGAGTGCCAAGAAAAAAATATCACCAATTTGATTTTTAGTTTTCACTAACTTTGGATAGTACACTCAAAACAACAGAAAAAAAAATAATAAATAAATAAAATAAGCAGTGTTTTTAAACAATAGAATTTTAACAGAAATGTACTACTTAAAAAAAAAAAAAAGTTAAATGAATATTTTGATTGCAATCTATTAATTTAGAAAGCTTTATGGGTTTTTGTGTATGAAATTGATATTATATTTATAAAATACAAAATTTAATCTCATCACAGAGTTATAGCTTTTTAATAATATCAATAGTCATCATTTGGAAAATGGGGAAAGAATGCTCATAAATTTAAAAAAAAAAAAAAAAAAAAAAAAAATGGAATTGTTATTAGTACTTTTCTGTTAGCCCAGCCAGACGCAAATATCCTCAACAGGAGATACTTTTTTGTTTTGGCAACAGCATATCACACTATCCTCGCTTAACGAAGTCAAATGTACATACATCATTAGGGGAAATGAAAATTAATTTGAAAAAAATTTTAATTACTTTTCTTCTTACAAATAATAAATAAATAAAACTGAGAACATTTAATTTAAACACCAAAAGCAGCATTTATAATACACACATGCAGAGATAAAAGAAAAAAGGGTACTTTTGATGAGTTATAGCAGCCAGCAGCTCCAGAGGATGAATAGCCAAGCGACTAAAATTTATCGTAAAATTATAAAGCATATACATGACATTATAATAATATGATATATATAACATTTCGTTATGCATATTAGAGATCTGCACGGGCCGGGCCAAGGCCCGAAGCCTGTACTCGGCCCGGCCCGCGGGCCTATTTTTCTTCACGGCACTCGGGCCGGGCCGTGCCCGGGCCATATTTTTTTCTGAAGGCTCGGGCCGGACCGAGCCTAGTGATTACTCTTTACGGGCCGGGCCAGGCCTTATTTTTTTCCTGAAGGATAAGGCCGTGCCTTAAATTATTTTTTTCATACAGAGCCGGGACTGGTTTCATTCTTCCTAGTCTTCACGCCTCAAAATTTTTAGTCCTGGTTTTGACCCGTATGAAAATCATTGTCTCGGCGTGCCTGGTCCGTCCGAAGGTCAGTAAAATAAAATCTGGCATAAAAATCTTTGCACAACATGCATACATTTTTAAATCGCCATTATTTTATAATTAAACATTAAAATTTATTCTTTTTAAAGAATAGTAGATTTATACACTTATTAAAATATGGCTAAATTAAAATATAGTAAAATGTGTGAAAAAGAACCTGCATATGATGGAATTCTGTCTTAAATTGAAAAATGTGTTGATCCATTAAAAATGAATATACTAATACATAAGAAAAGAGTATATAATACATTTACACCTGCTAAGAAGGCAAATTGTCTATAACTCATTTTTTTTCTTCCCTATGCAATTCCATCTTAGAAGATTTTACTGTATAGCATTTTTCTGATTTTTAACACTTCAATAAATGGAATATGGATTAAAAATATTGATGATAACTTAAACACATACATACAACAAATAGAGATTTATTAAAAAAATAAATATTCCAGCTTTCGGCACCTCTATAAAAATGAAGATTATAAACATGAAAAAAAAAAGGCTAAGATAGGAATTTTTGGTTAGATCTCCTCCTACGAGGCAATTTTTTAACCAAATCGACGTAAAAATTATGTTTTGTAGAAATTCACTCGGGCCGAAGTTTTAACTTTTAAATCGGGCTGGGCCAATATTTTTTTTGTTCGGGTCGGGCTCGGGCCGAACTTTTAATTTTTGTATCGTGCCGGGCCAAATTATTTTTTGTATGGGTCGGGCCGGGCCCGGGCCTGGAAATATCGGTCCGTGCAGACCTCTAATGCATATGGCCCAATTATAGTCATATATGATAGTTATATGACATGTGTATAAGATATATATATCTATATATATATGGCATATAAGATGTATATAATTATATATATGAGTTTTTGGAGTATATATAAATTTTGCAATGATCTTGGCAAAATTGTAACTGCAATCTTGGCATAATTGTGGTAGATACTATAACCCAAAAGTACCAAAAAAGAAAATCTGTTTTTGTTATTTTAAGAAAATGAAATATTGTATTTTTTTTTTTTTTTTTTTGCAAGTTGCATCAATAAGCAAAATACCTTTTTCTACAAAAAATATTAGCGTTAGTTCCTTCGTTGAAGGCAATACTATAATTTTCTACATAATTAAGTGTGCTGGAATCCTGGCAAAATAACCAAGCACTGGATTTCACAAATTGGATGGATTATGAATGAAATTTTTTTTTGCATAAATGGTAGTGATGAAACAATGTTTGGCAATTTATCCCTGCTGCCCAACTAACAGAAAAGTACCCAATAATCCTCTTTTTGAATTAAAAAAAATATTAATAATAATTTCAAACAAACAAAAAAAAGCTTCCTACTTCTTATCACTTTTTTTTGGTTATGTTTTTGGGTTTTCTACATCGATTGGCGATAAACACTGCCACACTTGGCAATTAATTGCTCGTCACCGCTAAACTAAACAAGTACCACTTACAATGTCAATACAAACTCCTACATAGACATTTCTTCGTCAGTAGAATCATCATAAGCAGATCTTTGGAGTTTGTCAAACAAAACTCTTAATTCCTTTTTACCACTATAGTTTCTTTTCAATCCACGATCAAGATTACGACATCCATTCAAGTAAAGCATTTCTATTTGCGGACACTTTTCTAAGATGCTCTTAACAGTATCAGATGTAACTTGGGTATAGCTAAGATCTAAAAATTCGATTGGTGGCTCAATTGGCAATGCAGTAAAGACAAGAACGGCATTATTAACAGACATATTACTGGAATATGAAACGTCTGCCTGCTTCAGAGTGTAACACCATTTCTTGAAAATATCTGGAAGATTATTTGAATGAACAATTTTAGACCTGGACAAAAAAAGATATTCCACAGAATTCGCTGGTAGTGAACAGAGAATCTCAGCTGAAAGTGAACAATTGGTTAGGCTAAGAAATTTTAGATTTGGTGAATTAAACAAAAGACACTCGATGTCTTTATCTTTAATATGAGATACCAAGCTTTCATCAGTGTATGTAAATACTTCAAGATTTGGGAAACCTGAAGAATGTTTTCCCACACCTATGCTAAGATTATAGTCCAAGTGTAAAACCCTTAATTTCGGGCAATTGCACTGAAAGTGTTTTGTTGGAAAGACTCCATAGTTGTTCGAAACGTTCGTGAAGTCAAAATGTTCCAGATTTACACAGCTCTCTGATATGCATTTGAGAACTTGACTTGAATTCTGTACAGTGCAGTACGATAGTTTTATGGTTGTCAAATTTCCACCTTTAGAAGATAACAAATTTTTCAGCTCCGACAACCTTAAAATGACCTTTTTTTCGGAGGATGGTCTTCTGATTTTGATTTCAATTTCTTTCAATTTCAGACTACTTGATGAGAGACTTGAGATCATATTTTTTGAAAAACTTTGTACCTGCGATAAATTGATAATTTCTACGTTTTTTAAACGAGAAAATAGTTTTTCTGCATCTCCATCCGCCAAAAGTTTAGTACTGCTAACAATCAATTCCTTTGTAGAATCCAGACATCCCTTAGAGCAAAGTGCCTTCATAGTTTTATATTCAACTGTCCCATCAAATTTTCTCCATAGCACGCTGCTTTCACATACAGCTTTCCACAACTTGCATACTTTCGATAGTATACAAATTAATTTAAGTTGATTTTCCTGTTCCAAATAAAACTGGAAAATTCGCAGCAGGATTTCTACCGGCAAATCAGAAATCCCAGTCATTCTTGTTTTATCTAAATATTAATACATTACGTAAAATCACGAAATTTCATTCAGTTTTCAGGCAAATGAAAAGCTAACTATGTATTTTAACACATTAAACTTCCGAAAAGTAACTGAATCCTATTTTAATCACGATGTTATCAAATATAACTTCGACAAAAACACTTGTTGAAAATTAACACTTCGGTTGGTTGGTTGTCAGCAAGCGAGGGTTGCTAAGCTAAATAAAAATAGTTTGATCGGTTGGATGGCTGTATGAGACTCAGACACAAGGCAAGCAAAATGTCTATATGTCAAACAGAAAGAAGAAACTATAATAATTATATAACCTCTTTCCAAAGAAGTTTATAATGTAAATTTATTTTCAGATTATTCATTTAAATTAAATATGAATGTCTAAGATTCTAGAAGTCTACAAGACCTACTAAGCCATAACGCAACCTTTCAACCTACCAAGCAGTAGTCATTGTCTTGTGTTTGTAAACATCATTACTTTCCCAATTGTATTATTTCAGTGATTTTAAAGGTTAGTATCACATTAGCGTATGTTTGTAGGAAAAAATTTAAATAATTTAGGTGTAGCTTTTTTTTGTGCATGAAATAATTATTTCTTATTTTTCATTTCAGGAGGTCTCTTTTCTGAATCGACTGTCAGCAATGTTGTAAACTTTCTTGACGTCTCCTAATTCAACCTCTTTTCCATTTTTTAACGTGCTTTCCTTGATTTCAAGTTGAAAGTGATGTCGGATGAAACAAGGAAAATCGTTTTAGCTGCGGAAGACATGAAAACGTTACTTAGTTACACAGTTTCTGAAGAAGATACTAAGGTATTTGATCTTTTCTTCATTTATGAGCTAAAATTTCATCAGTGGCAATGTTGCAAAGCTTGGCATCAAACAACAGCGATGTTGGCAACAATATGGTAGTGGTTTCAAATGTAGCAAGAGTATGTGATTAGTTATCTATCAAGAATGTTTTGCATATTTACAGAATATTTAGAAAATATAGACTGAATGTTTAGATAAATACTTAAATCCATCAAATCAATTCATTTTATAAAAAAAAATTGCACAAAAATGACTGAAACAAGCAAACAAAAACCGACTTTTTTTTTTCAATTAAAAATATTATAATTTTGGTTTAGATTTGATAGGGATGTGCTCCAATTTTTGTATTATTATTATTACGGTTAGAAAAACTCGCCAAATTTTAGCAATAAACCACTGTTATGATACGGTATGTTTTGCTAACTGGGTCATTCCACGTCAAATCAACCAAAAATTTTCAATATTCAACCCGACCATTTCAGATTTTAATGAAACCTTTATGAATCATTCTCCCTGATGACACAAATGAGAATATACTTTTATAATTTTTTTATCTCAGTAAATTTTCATACAACTAATTTTTTTAATTTCGAAAAATCATCATTTTTTGTCTTGTATAAAAATTTTCAATTTTGAATTTCTCAAGTTCTATCAGGCATAGAGAGTTGTTTGATCCCGCATTTTAAAGAGAATTTCATAAGGTTTAATTTTATATGCAAGTTGACTATGCTTGGTTAAAAAAATTAATTTAATTTAAAAAAATTTAAAATAGTGTTTTTTATAAATTTTGAAAAAAAATATATGTTTTTTGGGTACTTACGCATTAACGCCACCGCAGCTACAGATTTGGCAGTTTTTAAGTGCCACCAATCTACACCTAAAATTTTTGCGACAAATCATAAAATAAAACACTTTATTTAAAATCAGAACACTTTCAAAATTCAAAACACTTTATTTAAAAACAAAGTAGTCAAGTTTAGTAAACGAAGTTTAGTAAATGAAGTTTAGTAAACTTCATTAATTAAAATAACAATTGTGTTCTTATATTTTATTTATTTATTTATTTTGATATTCCAATGGCAACGTTCTCCCGTTGCAATCTTGTTGTTCGCAAAAATTTTGGGTGTAGATTGGCGGCACTTAAAAACTGCCAAAACTGTAGCTGCGGTGGCATTAATACATAAGTACCGTTTTTTGTATATTATAAACTTTAAATTTGGAAAGTTTTAGAGGGAGGTTTCAATGGGATCAGCTGTTATAAAAAAATAATGTTTAAAATTAAATTATCTGTAGCATAATCATAAAGTTGGTGAGGTGCCAACTTTAAATACCAGTCCAACTGCTGTTTAACATTGGTTTTTTTTAGCGTAACTGTTGATCTCATTGAGATCCCACTCTAAAACTTTCATAATTTAAAGTTTCTAATATTACAAAAAACATAATTTTTTCAAAATTTTTAAAAAACACTATTTTAAAAAAAAATTAAATTTAAAATTAAATTAAATTAATTTTTTAACCAAGCATAGTCAACTTGCATATCAAATTAAACCATATGAAATTCTCTTTAAAATAGAGGTCAAACAATTCTTTACACCTGATAGAACGAGAAATTCAAAATTGAAAACATTTATACAAGCTAAAAAATGATGATTTTTCCAAATTAAAAAAATTAATTGTATGAAAATTTACTGTGTGATAAAAAAATAATAAAGTATATTCTCATTTACATCATCAGAGAGAATGATTCGTGTAAGTTTAATCGAAATCTGAAATGGTCAGGTTGAGTCACTGGTTGATTTGACATGGAATGACCCAACCCATGTTGGTACAGATGTCACAAATGCACTGGTGTTTCTTCTTGGCAGCAAAATGGCAATTTATTGCCTGACATGGCAATTCAGTGATTTTAAACAGCAGACCAGATACTGCGTATTAATTAAAACCCTCTGGTATTAATCTAGTTTTCTTGCCAAAATGGCACAAAGACAAAAATTGTGCCAATCCCAGTGCGTCTGCAACATCTGTTCCCCCATATTTTTTTCCTATGGGAGCAGAGAAAAGGAGGAATTTTTGTCACATGCTTATTTATTGGTCAGCACTGGAAAAGTAGGAGAGTAGTATTTTATTTAGTGCATGCCTATTTAATAAATTGATCATAAAGTGCTTTTTATTTAAAGTAAAATATAGAAATGCCATTTTTTTTAGAATTTCGTGAAATTGTCGTTTGAAAAAGGTTTGTGGAACATTTTGTTTTCATGGCCATGAAGTGCACATTTATGCATTTTAGTGCTCGTAGCATTGTCAAAATTCATGCATTTTTTAGATTCCTATGCAATTAGCAGAGTTTCCCCCAGACAGTTTCAGGAGGGCGCTGCGCCCTGCCTGCCCTTTGGTTAAACAAATAGCGCCCTTCTTGCCCCTCATCCAAAAAATAGCGCCCTTCTGCCCCTCGTTTTAAAAAATGACGCCCGTACTGCCTTTTGTTGTGCCTGCCCTGAGCGCGCGCCTGCAAGTTGTTTTCTCATTTACACACATAGGATCGCACGTTCGTCTCCCATCTGTTCAAAGTCCGCGAATGCGGTAGATTTAGAAATTCAATTGCAAGAATGTATAAAGAACTGTTGAAGGTACTATAATCAGAGGCGTAGCGTCAAGGGGGGCAGGATCACTTTACTACCAGTATTTTTATGTACTATATTTGGCCGCCTTTAATTCATACCTTCAAAGATTAAATAAAGCCAAATGTAGTACCGTAATTTCGTGCGTATACGCCGCACCTCAGACAATCCGATTTCCTACCAGAATTTTTTTTAAAATAAAATGTGACTTACTTCTGCTTAACACTTATTTGACTTCTTATTTTCAATAAAATTCCCGGTTTGAAAACTGGTAGTAAAATGATCGTGAATGCAATTAATAGATGCAAAGGAAACAATTTACTAGCCAAAGCGTTGTTTGTCCACAACCCTCCGGACGCACCACCCTCATTCAAAACTGTACGAGGGAAAAACAGGGATGGTACAATAAAGGAAATACAGGGATGGCCGGACTTGACAATAACAACGGCAACACTAGGTAACGACATAAGTGATTGGCATGTCAGTGACGATGTCTCACTCAGTGACCACAGATACATAAAATTTAAAATTAAAAACTACGAGAACATAGACTACCAAAGACATGGTCTACAAACAAAGGTAGGCAAACATGCAAAATTTGATAAAAACATTAGAAAAATCAGAAACAAATACATTAAAGAACTCCAAAAAGCAAGCACAACAGACCAGCTGGACAACATAACACTCAGATTGCAAAATGAAATCACATCGATAGCGTTTGCAAGCAAGCTATAAGAAAAAATCTACACCTGCGGTCACTGCCCCACCATGGTGGACGGATGAAATTAAAACAGCGAGGAACAAGGTTAGGGCACTCAGGAGGAAATTTCAAAAACAACAGAACGAAGAATTAAAAGTAAAACAACACATAATCTTCAAAAAAGAACAAGCCAAATTAAAAAAACTAATAAACAGAACAAAATCCAAAACATGGAAAGATTACTGCAACAAGGTCACAGACACATATGGCTCCCAATATAAAAACGCTAGCAACAAAAGAACAGGTCGGGTAAAACTAGTCAACATTCTACCCCCAAATACAAAAGTAACCATTAAAGACACACTAACACATTTCCTGGACAACTTATACATAACAGACCAAAATACACCCCACACACTAACAAAGGCAAATAAAGAAAACAATGAACCAGCACCACTGGTAGTAACAAAGGCGGAATTAAACAGAATAATCAGAAACATTAAACAAAATAAAGCACCCGGATTCGACTTCATAGATTACAACCTAATTAAAAGAATTAATAATGCAACACCGCAACTACTACTGACACTCTTCAATACATGCCTAAGGTTAGAATACTTCCCAAAATCGTTTAAAGTAGGCATAGTGGTACTGTTCCAAAAACCAGGTAAAGACCCAACAAATCCAAAAAATTACAGGCCAATTTGCCTCTTACCAGCGCTTGGCAAAATGTTAGAACGCATAATACACGGTCGGATAAACTTCCACCTAAACAATAATAACTATTGGAGCAACAAACAGTATGGTTTCAAACAGGGGATCTCAACAGAACACGCATTAGATAACTTAATCAACACAATAAAAGAAGATAAAACAAACAAATACCAAACACTCCTAATAGCCATGGATATCAAAGGGGCCTTCGACAACATACGCTGGCCAATATTAATTAATAATATTAAGCAATCTCCCTGTCCAGGGTACCTGGTAAACTGGATAGTGAGCTTCCTCCAACACAGGTACGTTTCACTAGAGGAAAACGGCATTAAAGTCACAAAGCAGACATTTGGCGGATGCCCCCAAGGAAGTTGTCTCGGCCCGCTCCTCTGGCTATTAATCGCAGACACAGCACTTAAAAGAAATTGGGGAAAACATGTTAGATTACAAGCCTTCGCAGACGATTTTATTATAATTCTAAGAGGCAGAACAAAGGATAAACTTAAGAGATTAGCAAACAAAATACTAAAGGAATTTAATGACTGGATAGAGGGGAATAACCTAACGCTGAACAGGGAAAAAACAGAACTATTATATCTTAACAGAGGACACACGGGAAACCTTCCAACAGAAAACACCAATGACATAGAGGGAATAGAACTCAACGGCCAGAGACTAAAAGTAAAAGAACAGATAAGATATTTGGGAGTCACACTGCACAAAAATCTAAACTGGATACCACACTGTCAAACACAAACAAATAAGGTACGAGCAAACTTCACAAACTTAGCACATATGGTAGCAAAGGGTTGGGGACTAAAAGCAAATATACTAAAAATCTGGTACACAACAGTAGTGGAAAAGACGCTAACCTACGCAGCACCGGTTTGGGGACACTGCCTCAGCAAAAGGTGCATACAGATATTGTCAAGCTGCCAGCGACATTTTGCACTGGCCATAGTCAGGGCCTATAGAACGGCCCCAACCTCGGCACTTCTGGTACTCTCAGGCCTGATTCCAATCCATCTTAAAGTCTACTACGAAGCAGCGTACGCCACAGTCTCAAGATTAAGGAAAAATGCAACAATACACAATGAAACTTTACACCACATCGAATACGACAAAAAAATAAACATATGGGAGAATCATCCAGCAGACACGATAGAACCTAGGATAGGGTACAAGACACAACGATATACACGGACGGCTCTAAATTGGAATCAGGTGCTACAGGTTCGGCCTTTGTAGCATATAAAAATAATCAAAAGATAAAAACATGGTCAGTGCCATTAAGGAACAGCAACAGCGTCTTCCAGGCCGAACTACTGGCAATACAAGAAGCAGCAAAATGGGGCAACACCACGGGTGAGTCATATAGCATCCGCTCGGACTGCAAATCGGCCATCGAATCACTTAGTAAACCATTCAACGTAAACAAAACAGTAGACACAATCCAAAAACTAATAAAAGAAGCTAACAACAAATTTAAAATCAGCTGGGTTAAGGCGCATGTAGGCATCCAAGGAAACGAAGAGGCAGACATGTTAGCCAAAACCGCAGCTCTAAATGTAAACAACAAAAGCAAATACAACCTGACTAAACCAATCTCAAAACTTAAAAGAACACTAAAAGATATAACACTAAAACAATGGCAGTTCGAGTGGGACTATGGGGACACAGGTAGGGAAACACACAGGTACTTCCCAAAAGTAGATAAAAATAGACTAATAAGCGATTACCTGCTAGCACAGCTATACACAGCTCACGGAGCTTTTCCAGCATACCTACACAGGTTTAAGAAAGCGGACACACCGGACTGCGAATGCGGAACGGTGGGTTCGCCAAAACATTACCTAATTCAATGTCCACTCACCCAAGCACACCACCTGGCACAAATAACAACAAACAACGAGAAATTATGGTATGAACAATTAGCGAAAAACAAACACGTACAAAACAAGGCAAAGACAGTAATCAGGTGGCTCCAAGAAAACTGCGACAGCATCACGACACTAATACAAAACAACACACAATAATATTTAGCACCCCAGCAGCAGTCGAAGGTGGAAGGTAACACAACGATAAAATGAATATGTATATGTGTTTATGTGTTATATGTTAAAAAAAAAAAGGCCTAGGAGCAATCCAAAGCCACCAAAAAAAATTATAAAATTGTCCACGGGTATTGTCCAATGGCAGTGTGCGGTAGTCGCACAACATCAGCTGCTTCCAAGGCCCGAAAAAGGAGCCCCGTAATCACAGAATTACCAGCACGACGTTCGTCACCAACGGATCAGCAAGTTGTGCATTATGACACAGTAAGAAGCTTATAATAGCCCCCGGCACTGTCTGTCCGTCCTAGTGTAAAAGAAAAAAAAAGTGTCTATTTATGTGCTTATGTGTTATATGTTAAAAAAAAAAAGGCCCAGGAGCAATCCAAAGCCACCAAAAAAAATATAAAATGTCTATGTGTTTTGTCCTAGTAGCAGTGTGTGGTAGTCGCACAATATCAGCTGGCACCACGGCCCGAAACAAGAGCCCCGTAATCACAGTATTACCAGCACGACGCATGTCATCAACGGTCCAGCAAGTTGTGCACCATGACACAGTAAGAAGCTTATAATAGCCCCCGGCACTGTTTGTCCGTCCTTGTGTTAAAAAATATTATAAAAAGAAGGGGAAGAAGACAGATGAGAAAGAAGAAGAAGAAGAAGAACTGGAAGGAAAGAGGTGATAAGTATAAAGGATAAGTATGGAAAGTAGACCGTGTACGTTAATGGGAGCTGGTGCACGTTAAATCTGTTCGTGGCTCTAATGTCCTCCAAGTTCTATATAAGCGCTACCTCTGGGGGTGCCAATCCAGATGCAGGTCTCTCATCTGGAATTGGTTCAAAATTAGGAGACTAGTTTCACAGTTATATGGATCATGTCAGCTATATAGAAATAAAAAGCTGCAAAACCGGGCTCTTGGGCCAAACCAACAACAACAACAACAACCCATTATGGTTTAGTCAGTTAACGGCAATAGTACATATTTTAAATTACAAATTGTTAATTATTTAACAACCTTTCATGGGCCCAATGGACGGGTAGCCAAGTCAATTAGCACAATAAAAGTAAATTAATTTCAATAATGTAGTTAAAGTGTAATTCAGAATAAGTTCAGTTTAAAATGTAACATTCTTCTCTTCCAGGTTCCCCTTGCAGTTCCTCGTGCTGCCGGTTGGGACGAGCCAATGGCCGGCCCCAACTGGTAGCACAAGGGTTTTTTTTTTAGCAGCAGTTTTTTTATTCATTTTATTTTTGACTGTTCGCCTCTTTATTAGGTGTAATTGGACATTGTCCGCAAAAGCTACCGGACCCGCTCTAATGGGACAGCCCACGGAGCCAGTTTTTACCAGGTGGGGTACGGTAGAAAGGCGCAGTCCCGTCAGCCCCCGCAGCGTTTTCGTCTGCCTTGCAACTCGGCCCAAAAATTTTCCCCGATGGTACGACTTAGCTATTGGCTGATTATATTTTCATTTCAGTGGTTTCATTATCTAGTTAATTTCTTTATTTAGTTTCCCTCAAAATTCTCTCCCCTTTTTCAAGCTAAGTTTAGTACCAACGTTTCGGCACTAAATTGTCCAGCCCCATTTCAACTGTCATGACGAGTACGTGGTGTGCGGCGTCAGATCTCAGAACATTTAAATTTAGGAGTGAACAACACAGAAAAATCCTGACTCAGTTGATTGGCCGAACTGGGTACTTGTCTTTGTGGACCGCCCCGATAGGGCGATCAGGCGAATTTCGCCCCAATGACCAGGCACTCAAACCCGTCAAACTGGGTCGAATCCCGGTAGGTAGGGGCCTGGTCAGTGGTCTCCAAATCATATCTGTTTATCATTAAAAAAAGAAAGAAAAAAATGGGAATTTAGTCAATTGAGTACGATAAACATGGCGAATTTTGCTAATCGGTTGCAGGGAAAATGATGTATTTCGTCTATCTCTCATAGAACAAAAAAAATCATGAGTTTCAGGCAGGCGTGAGATTCTTCCGCTGATCCGCGATTTTCCGACTTCTTGTCATTTCCCTTTTATTTCTTTTTAAATATTTTCTGCTTTTTTTTTTTTTCATTTTCCAATAGATTTTTTGTGTGTGTGTGTGTGCGTGACTTTCGTTTTTTATTCTATTAAATCAAAATAGAATGGTAAAATCAGACTTGCCAAGTCTCCCAATTTTTCGTTCTTTCACATATTGTTTTTTTTTTTTGTTTTTTTTTTCTATATCTGAAAATTTTGTCATGATGCATAAATAATAAGCTGTTTTAATAAGACTATTTTATTTTACTGGTGGAAGTAATGCGTTCAAAATATTGCAGTAGTAGTTCGTGTATGGCGAAATATTTCGTCATACCCAGTTAACAGGTTAAATTTGTAGGTCGTGAAATATTGAGAGATATTCTTAGAGGGAGACACGGGATTATGGACATGTAATTCATCCGTGAATTATTAATTTATGGCGGAATTCCGCAAGATCAATTCATGGGAAAAAATCGTTAAACGATTGCAGAAAAAAAAAACGAAATTTCGTCAAGAGATCCATTAAAAAATCGCGAATTTCATAAATTATTTTTACGCGCCTGTTTGACGACAATCGTGATTTGTACGCGCCCGATCGACAAAATTCATGATTTTTATGCACCCGTTTGAAAAAATTAATGATTTTATCGCTCCCGTTCGACGAAATTCATGATTTTTATGAACCCGATCGACGAAATTCATGATTTTTGCGCTCCTGAATGACGAAATTCATGATTTTTACACACCCTAATCTCGAAATTCATGATTTTTATGCGCCCGATCAACGAAATACATGATTTTTATGAACCCGATCGACGAAATTCATGATTTTTACTAACCTAATCTCAAAATTCATGATTTTTAAGCGCCCGATCGACGAAATTCATGATTTTTATGCTCCCGATCGACGAAATTTGTGATTTTTACGCGCCCGATCGACAAAATTTATGATTTTTGCACTCCCGAATGACGAAATTCATGATTTTTTAAAGCCTGATCGGCGAAATTCATGATTTTTATGCGCTCTATCGACGAAATTCGTGATTTTTGCGCTTCCAAATGACGATATTCATGATTTTTATGCACCCGATCGACTATATTCATGATTTTTACGCACCCGATCGACGATATTCATGATTTTTACGCACCCGATCGACGATATTCATGATTTTTACGCGCCCGATCGACGATATTCATAATTTTTTTACGCGTCCGATTGACGAAACTTTCATTTTTTTCCAAAACTAATTGGCAAAATAAGCAGTTCCTGAATTTCTTGAGATCTTGACCCGCTGGCCACAGATTGTGCATGTGTAATGCATATCATGTTGTGGGTTATTTAGTGCATAAACATACCTATTTTATTATTGTAAGACCTTAATTTTAGACAAATATATATATATTTTAAATGTACTTATATAGTTGAAAGAGTGTTGTCCTTTAAATATTAAAGGTGCCCTTAAAAATTAAAAAAAGTGCCCTGAAGAATGTAAAAGTGCCCTTTCCTCATCAGCAGCACCCTGCCCTTTTTTAAACCTGGGGGAAACTCTGCAATTAGGTTTTACTGCGTTCAGTGATTTCTTTTGGTTTTCATGGGTGCCTCTATTTATGTAGTATCTAATAACAAAACTGTTGTCAGGGGTCAATGCAGGCTTTTTTTCTTGGGGCCCATTTTTGTGAAAAGTAAAGGTTATTTTTATGAAATTTGTTATATTTTTTGTGAAAAATAACATTTTATTTTATAACGAAAGTTGAAATCCAGTTACTCAAATTCAAATCAAGCATTTATTAACAAAAACTTTTTTAAATGCTTTTGCTGAAGTTTTCTTCTCTGATGAACTTGTTTGTTTACAAATTGCACATTTTAAAAAGTTACAAAATAATAAATAATTAATAATTAGTAAGTTTTTATGGAATAGAATTTTGTGAAGAGAGACATTTTATCAAATTGATTTTTGTGTAGGAGCCCATTTTATTAAATTGATTTTTGTGAAGGGGTCTGTTTTATCAAATAGATTTTTGTGAAGGGGTCTGTTTTATCAAATAGATTTTTGTGAAAGGGCCCTAAATAGGCCCCAAATTTTGCATGGATCGACCCTTGGTTGTAGTACTATATGAATGTACACTTAGCTGGCTTATAGTGTCAACCTGGGAAAAGTTTCAGAACTGGGTATGTCGCGAATGTGTGTATTTTTTTTAAACACGCCTTGATGCAAATTTAATTTTATTGATGTAAGCTGGTTTCTTTTTGTTTATTTTTCTGACAGTTATTTAATACATTTCAAAAGAAAA
This sequence comes from Maratus michaelseni, assembly GCA_963931845.1. NCBI lineage: Eukaryota > Metazoa > Arthropoda > Arachnida > Araneae > Salticidae > Maratus > Maratus michaelseni. The sequence continues at coordinate 289,348,406 of OZ007597.1, read as the reverse complement.
ACATCTATTCTTTTTAAGTTTCGGATGTATTTTAGGGGTAATTTTTAAAATACAATCATGTTATGATATGTTATTTGATAGTACTCTAAGATATAAATAAATGGAAATAAATGTCACTTTTTGTTTGTATGTGTCAGTTATGTTTTGTATATAACTTATTTAAGTAAAATGATGATGTAATGAATTTAAATACTTCCGTAAACATTTGGTGCATAATATCCTAAATATTCTGTAAATATGCAAACATTTCTTGATAGATAACTGATCTCATACTCTTGTTACATTTAAATCACCACCACCAATACATTGTTGCCAATGGGTATAGGCAGAGTTGGGCAGTATCGAAAATACATGTATTTGAAATAGGGATGCACCGGATATGAATTTTTGCCGGATACTGAATATCCGGTACGAAATTTTACCGAATATCCGGTATCCGGCCGAATACTCTCATTTTTAATTTCAATAGTAATATTTCTATTTTATGCTTGCTTAAAGAAGAAAAACTTTAAATTATTATAATTTTATGTCATTCAAATGTTAATAATAGATTTAAACTCATTTATTAAGTTGATTAAAAACAAATGCTTTATTGTAATTAAGTATTAAAATTTAATCATGTTTTTCTTTTGCCTATTCTAATATACATAGTAGTTTTTTTTTCTTTTATTCAGGGTCATTGAACATAAAAAGATAAACAATTAAGTAGTTTCTCTGTTTTTCATACTTATAAATCTTTGTTATTTATAAATACTAAAAATCCTATTGAAGTGGATTTTTCTTTTCGAACATACTCGTACATATTATTATTTACTATAATAATAACTTTACTTACTTTTCCTGTGACAAATATTTTCTAACAGAATTTAAATAGAGAAGCTCCTCATTGCAAGTACCTTGTTTTGTAGTACAAAGGGGAGAGTGAACTATTCAAAAAAGTGGCACAATTCTTTTCATGATCAGTATTATTTTACCATAGCTGGTCTTCCATCCATATACAAAATAATGACAAAAGTTTCAATAAAATCATTTATACTTTCGAATTGTTGAAAGCAAAAGAAAAAGAGACAACCAGAGGAGTGAACACTTATTCTCAGAAGAAGGAAAACATTTGTGATCAAAAACGTAACAGAGCCTGAAAATGCTCAGCACCATAACTTGCCTTTAATTATAAATAATTAGTTGTCATATTTTAAATATATTTTCTTTATATATAAATCCTATAATTTAATTTTTGTGAAAATATGACATATTTATTTCTACTAACATTGTTTTAATGGATAATGTTGGTAAAAAGCAAATTAATTTCGCACTAACTTTTTCTGATAATGTTAAAAAATATGGATTTAAAAAATTAGTCACTATCCGGCAACCGGATATTGAAGTATTCGGCCGGACCGAATATCCGGTTTGAGTGCCGGATATCTGGTGCATCCCTAATTTGAAATGCATTTTCAAAATACATTTGTATTTTAAACGGATAAAACTAAAGTATTTTGGTAATGTATTTTGATATGATATTTCCATGTATTTTGTATTTTCAAGAATACTCAAAATACATTTCTCGATTTTTCAAACTGTTTGTACCAGACTTAAAGTTGGTTTAAACTATGATTTCTGTTTAAACTGCAAATTAATGATTCACCTGTTCATAACAAGAAAATACATGCTTGCCTGTTTTGTCTAGTCTTTGAATTCATTTCTAGTAGTTAATATAAACACATTTTTTCGACTCTGGTACAATAAGAATCTTCTGACGAAACATTTTTTGTTGAAGGATTATAATAAAAGTTTTTATAATTCTTAATGTTGCTATGAGAATAATAAAATTTTGTCGTGTGGTACACAATTAGGATTGTCCAGAGTTTTCCCCAGTATTACAATTTTTATAGTATGTTAGAAGTGTAATGCAGTTAGTTATTGCATAGACTTCTGAAAATATAGATAATACATACTTAAGAACTCTTAATGAAAGGAAATTAATTAATTGTGATAGATTGTGCTATGCATTATGCAGATATGAGTATTCTCGACATATTTCAAAATAATATTTTTTTATGATAATTGGTATAAGACCAAAATGCTATTTTCGGGTCAAAACAAACTGAGCCAAAGAATTTTTGTACGAACAGGGCCGGGCTCAGTGTGAACTTTTAACTTTTATACCAGTCTGTGCCCAATTATTTTACTACAGGTCGGGCTGGTCCCGTGCAGACGTATACTTTTGTTTACAGACTTGTCCATACAATAGATAAAAATTTATACCATGACAATGCACATTTTTGTGTAGTGCAAGATAATGCACAATAATTGAAACTAAAATTTTTGTATTTTAAATGTATTTTAAAAATACATGTATTTTGTATTTAGAAATTTGAAAAATATTTTGTATTTTAGGTTCTAAAACTAATGTATTTTGTATCGAAAATGGTTCTTCGATGTATTTTGTCTATCTCTGGGTAAAGGTCAATTGCTGTGGAAGTTCATAGACAAAACCTACCCAGTTGAAATGATGGGTTTCCTATCGCCCAGTATGAATAATATCTTGGAGTGAGACGCAAAAACAAGCTTTTTTTCATTACTATAACAGGGCTTGAAATTAAATTTTTTGTAAGAGGGGAGTCTCCCTCCGAACATTTATGTTTGGAAGGGAGTTGAGCTGTTTGAAGGGGGGGGGGGAGGGGGCACAAAAAAATCTTTAAATTTTACTATTATTTTACATGCTTTTTAAAGAATTACATTAATACAGACATGACAAAATATCATTGAAACAATTTAAATCAACAACTCTGAAAAATTATATAAAATGTTTTTTTTTTTTTTTTTTTTTTAAAGGAAGAAAATTAAGCTTTTATACAATGTCTATTTTTCCATTTTCACCAAATGTTATGGGTCCATAATAATTGGGTTGTTGAAGGAATTTCTGAATTTACATTTTATTGGATTTTGAGTGCTGAAGCCTCTTTCTACAAGGTACACTCGTGACATGCAGCACAAGAGTAACTTTTATAACTTTGGAAATTATCAGAAATGTATGTTTAAGCTCTCTGAAAAAAAATATCATAAAACTTTGCAAAATCTGATGTGCCTTCATTTTTAACTACTTGCATTAACAATGCATATTTGGTGATGACATTATCAATATCTACTTCTGAAAAAAAAAAATGCTTCGTTATATCCATAAAAGAAATACAGCTAAAAGCAGAATCCCTGGTATTTTCTTTGATTGAACTAGGTACTATGCGTTCTAATTTTTAAACTCATATCCAAAATTTGAAAGGGAAACTGTCTATTCATTTCCTCTATTATACAAGAAATGTAGGTTAACTATAAATTATAAAGTCCTAATTTCTGTCAATTGTAAGGATCAACTAGTTTTGTGTTTCTAAATGTGTTTCCTTGTTGTTAGGTTTTTTTTTTTTTCAAGTGCACTAAAGATTTTTGCAGTTCTTCTAATCTTATTTTTGTTTACTGCGGACTTTAGATCAATTTGGGAGGATACACTGCAGTGCCCGGTAGCCCTTACTGCCCTTTTTGATCTTTGCCTTTGGTCGAGATAGAAAAAAATCGCAAAATACATCTATGAGTGGTAGGAAAACAATTGTGAATTTCGGCAGTTGGTCGAGGCAAAAGAAAAATCATGAAATTCATCGATTGGTTGCAAGAAAAACTCATGAATTTCATCAATCTGTCGGAGGGAAAATTGCAAAATTTTTCATTTGGACCCAAAGAAATTTGTCATTCAATCTTGGGGAAAAAATCATGAAATATGTCTATTGGTCGTGAAGAAAAATCAAATTTTATTGATATGTTATGGAAAAAAAATTGCAAAAAACATTTATCGGTCGTGGGAAAATATTATGAAATTCGTTAATCAGTTGCTGGAAAATATCGGAAAATTCGTCAATCGGGTACGGGAAAGTAATGCGAAATATGTCTGTTGATAGTGTGAAAAAAATTATAAAATTTTCAGTCGGATGCAGGAAAATAAATCATGAATCTCATCAATCTGTTGTAAGAAGCTGTGAAATTCTGCAATCAGTCACTTAAAAAAAAATAGCAAAATTCATCTATTGGTCGCGGGGGGAAAAAAAATGAAATATGTCTTTCTGTTGCAGTAAAAAAAACACAAAATGCTTCAATTGGTCGCGGGAAAATGTTGCAAAATTTGTCAGCCGGTCACAAAAATTGATTGACATTTGAAACGGAAAAATTCTCCAGAAAATGATAAAAATCTTTGGTTGGGATTTCAAAATTTTGGGCATGAATCCCACCATCCCTAACTGAAATTCAAGCCCTGTATGTTTAAAATTAGTAATATTTAATGTTATAGTGGTTGCATCATTACCAAATTTCATGTGCTTTTCCAGGGATCTGTTTAGGAAAAAATTGGGTCCTTTAAAGGACTCTTCACAAAATTTTTCAATTAAAAAAAGGACCCTTCACAAAATTATTTTGACTAAAACAGGACCCTTCACAAAATTATTTTCCCTAAAACAGGACCCTTCACAAAATTCTTTGTCTTAAAAATAGGTTTTTCACAAAAATTTTCCATCTTTAAACCAAACATTTCACAAATTAATCATTCAAAAGTAAAATCTGACCTGTCACTTTTACATATATAAAGAAAATATATGTATTTTATATCCATATATCTTCTTAAAAATGCATAAACAAGAACCTGAATATAACAGCCATTTCAAATTCACAAAATTATGACGATTTTTCACAAATATAAAAAGTTGGTTACAATTTCACAAAAACAGGACCCTGTGAAAAAAGTCTGGACAGAGCCCTGTTTTCAGATTGTTATGAACAAGCTGCATCCAGTGACTTTTTTTTCCCATGGGCCGAGTAGCAGAAACAGTGCAGTGAAAATAATTGTGAAGGGTCTTTTAAACAGGATTGTAAAAAACCCGGGTTTTTTATAAAAAAAACCCAGCCCGGGCGGGTTTTATTAAAAAACCCGGGTTAAATGGGCAATTTTCCCCGGATAAATTGGGTTAAAATGCCAAAATGTGGACTATGATTCTACCTTCCTCACAAATAATAATCTTCAGGGTTGCTACTGTATAGGGAAAACTGGGGGAATTTAAAAATAAGTATTAAAAAACAAAGAATTTTACTAAATTTTGGTATGCAAAATTTATCCATTGAAATTTTGAAAATTCTCAGAGGAATTATTCAGGGCAAATTAAATTTTTTGCTCAGGAAAGCAGAAGGAATTTGATTGTCGAAATAAGTAGCAATCCTGATCTCAAATACAATCTTTGTGAACACTTCATAGTCTAATAGATGGCAATGACTTCATAGTCTTAATAATGATCTCAATATTTTTCTTAAAATATTTCTTAAAATACATATATGATCCCTTTAAATTAAATAACAAACAAATTTTAAATTGCAAAGCTATCAATTGCATGTTATTTAATAATAAAATATAAATATTACTTTAAAAAAAATTAATCCTTTGAAATTATCATAAGATTAGCAAATGTTGATAAAAGAAAATATCTTACAACAAAAATTTTTCTTATATGTATGTATAATCTATTCATATATGGTTAAATTTTTAGTTTTTAATACAATTCATTTAGAAGAAATTATTCCTATTCAAAAACTTCACCTAATATTACCATGTGACCTCCATTTTTCCTTAGCCTAAATGCATTTCTTTTTGAATTAAAACAGTAGCTGTGCACAACTATCCTTAATGGGCTATTCTTATTTCAATTTAAAAAAAAATATTATATCCATTATAAATAATTATAAATATGATATATATATGTATATCAGTGGCGTAGCTAGGATGGGTGACACCCGGGGCGGATGTAAATGGTGTACAACCTCCCCCCCCCACACACACACGTTTTCATAGAAACAAAGTTGGATATTACGTCTTCGAAGTCTGTATTTTGTGTGGCCTCGTGCTGTATGATCACCGTAGCAAAGTTACTCAATGCTCAACCGGCTATCGCTCATTATTAACTGCAAATAGTTTTTAATTAACTTCATTTTACTAAAACTCGTCTCACAAAATGCGAATGACACGCAAACCGTTAAAAATAACTTTAACGATAAAACTAAGTTTGGAAGGGATTCTATAAAATCCCATTCAACAATAAAAATTCAAAACTCAACTGTAAGGCAACTCAATCTTTGGTTTTTGAAACATCAAGATTGGCAGCTTTCAAATGTCTTCTTAACCTTGGTGTTTTTAGGAAAATTTCTCTTTCAGAAACTTCGTCATAGAAGGAAGTTAGTTTTGGTACATGGATTTTTAACTGTTCCTCACTTGTCTATAATAAATTGTTAGTTTTTGGTACTTCAAATCTTCCAGCAACATCTTGAATGCCATTTGAACGAATCTGAATTTCAGAATCGAGGTATTCCAACATTTTATTTCTGTTTTCATCTAGCAGAGATAATCCTTCATATGTAACTTGCTCTCTAGCCATTTTCTTTTGGCGGCAAATTCTGTGTCCAACAGGAATGTCGTTATCTTCAGATGTCTTGAGTGCATTTTCAAACTCTCTTTCTACAATTTCAGTCGTCCTTCTGTATATATACAGACAAAGTGCTTCTAATTTTACTAATGGTTCATCCAGGTTTAAGGCTTTGGCTTGCAATGACACCTGGGTACAATTCATTTCCTTTAATATATCATTCCAGAAAAAGAGACAGCACAGGAAAGTGAAATTGAGGAGAGCAGACAAAAGGTTTTGTACAACTCCAGTTTATGTCCAAATCTTCCGCAATGAATTCCGCGAATCACGGAATTCTTTAATTGCTGCTATAACTTTATCAAAATTTTCTGCCGTTACTTTAACTGCAGCATAATGAGAACTCCATCGTGTTGTTGAAACTCTCTTAACTGATATTCCACTGTGTTTAATCAACACTTCCCACCGAGTAGTAGATACAGGGATGACCACCTCAGGAAACCCAGCCTAAGCCTTTGAGTTTTAGTGCAATCCTGAGGGGCCGAGTAGTAGATACAGAGAAAAATGAATAAACTGCTTCCAAAGTTTTAAAAAAACGAACACAAGCGGGAAAAATTCTACCTTACGGCAGAATATAGATTGGCCACCCACGGCTTTTATCGTTGAGATATTTTCAGCCAACTCTAACTCGTCAAAGAAAAAAAAATGGAACTAACAAGCTACGCCCGCTACGCTGGTCAATTTATCTTAATGCACCTTTAATCAAACGAAATATTGACCTTGAATTTGACCTCGTGTTTTAAAACCATATGGACCTTTACTTGGAATGTCCTTCTGCATTTCTGAAAACGATACGAACGCCATTGCGTTATTATATTTTTAAAGTGTCAGACAAAATTTGGACTATTAAGGACAAACTCTTTTAGTTGATGATTTACAGTAGGATTTGGTAAAGAACGATAAAACCATATGCTATATGCTATAACATCCTTGAAAACTCATATAAATAACAGTGAAGGTTCCGTCAAAATCCATTCGCCAGAATATTTTTAAAAGGCTAAGCTTTCATAACCGGGTTCAACTGATTATAAAACTTTCCCCCATAATTCTGTAACTAAACAAAGTAGAACAATATGCGAGATACTAAAACCATCTCTGATAAATTATATAACTCCATTCATGCCAAAATCCATTCCGCAAGGTTAGTAAACATTTCCTTTTTGAATCGGCGAAAAATGTAAGTTATAACTTAATAAAAAGTATTTACGATTCATAAAATAGTAAATTAAAGTGTTTTTCATGCTTACGATTAAATAATAATTTTAAAAAAAGAGGTTCGTGTTGAATAAATAGCGAGTCACAGCGCTTGGCACGGTTCGAAATAAAAATTATTTGTACATTCAGGGTTGAAATAAATGGCGCATTAGCATACATTTTTGCATGATGTTGGTATAACGGAAAAGTACCGAAAGATATCCAAAAACTTCGTTCCAAATTAGGCCAATTCTCTGTAGACTGTATTATGGAATAGGTCAGCTTTAAAAAAATGAATAATTGCGTGTTACATTATGGTGTCTATGAGGGTTTACATTACGGAGACTATGGAGAAAAATAATTTCCTTTGGATTTTAATGAAGAAACAATACTTCAAATATAATGAAATTGATATGCCTCACTGAGGTGGACTAAAATATGCTATTTCTCGATAATTAAAGAAAAATCATGCACTCGTGATATCATAATTCACTTTTATATTTTAACAGAATAATAAGTCTACTATAATTTGTTACTCATGCTATAGACAGTATACACGATACACGCCGGGACACATTGCAGTTATCATTATCTTTTTACGCATGAAAGTTTCGCTATGGTACTTCATTGTGAAGATTGGTAATTTTTGAAATTCAATATTTGAAAAATGGCATAATCATTAGATTTGAAATTTTTATCAAGAAAAATACAAATTTTAGGGTTTCGTTCATCTCACGAAACCCTATTATTTCCACTCCGTTGTCTATCTGTCACAGAGCCGTTCTCAGAGCCTATATAACTAAAATTCTTTCTACAATAATTAATTTTCTATTGAACGATTTCCACGGGAAAAATGTAAATGAAATAAAAAGTTTCACCAATTGAAAAAAAAAAAAAGATTATGACATCATATGAGTAATAAAACGGAAAATTTCAAAGATTTCTCAATAATACAAGGAGTATGAATATGTGTATGTACAGAAAGCAGATTAATATTACGTCATTAGAGAATTAAAAAGAAAATTAATCTGACGTCATATCTAAAGTTTAACGGATTTCTCAAATGTTTGAGAATAATTCAAAGCGAGTATCAATATGAGTAATAGAGAATAGTAAATATATGAGTTTGAGGAACGTATTGAATCATGATAAAAACGAGATTATGGAAATATTCACATATTTTAACATTTTGATATCGGGCTGGTTTAGATATTCGAAAAAACGAGAAAAATAGACCGGTAAAATTTTACTTTATAAAAACAAAACTCTTTTTTTTTTGCTAAATGAAATTTATTTGGACTTAAAGAAAGGATAAAGTGTTATGAAAGGAATATTAAACGAAACCCTTTGTGCGATCTTGGATCACACTTACCCACTTGTTTACCTTTCTAACGCAGTTTGTCTAACAATTTTGTGACAAATGCCTTTCGAGCTTTTAATTTTTTCAGTCACTTCAAATATTTCATTTTCCGAGATTAACGTGTGGCAACGATGAATGGCAGTGACTTTTCATAAACATGAATTTTACTGTAGACTGAAATAATTAGCCATGTGTGGCTAACAAGAGGCATTTTGTGCAAAAGTATTTTGGCCACAGAAGTTAAGGGAATGATTAATACATCCGAAGAAAACAACTTTTTTATTTTTATACTTGATAATGGCTTGTATCCCCTCCCCCCAACCCCCCCCCCCCCCCCCCCACCGTATATTCCACTCATATTAGCTGCATTGCCATAACCTTGAGAGCGACACCTCATAATATCTAAACCCTCATTATCAAATTTTTTTAGAATTTCTTTACTAAGATCAACAGATTTCTTCAAGGGGAAAATCTTAAAAATGCTTCTTTTATTTCAACTTTTCTGTCACCAATTTTCACATAACGAATCACCCGAGACATTTCATCAGTATAAGCAACGAGAAATGACTAAAAACTTTCGACCATCATTTCACTCCCTTAGTGGTTGAATTTTTAAAATCTCTGAAATCTGTGTTTAATTAACTTTTAGTAAATTTGTTATCCTGAATTTTGCGCTTTTAACTAAAACTGCTGATGAGATATTGTGAAAATGTGAAATCCCTGAAAATTTTCGACCTCCATTTAACCCACTTAGTGGTTGAATTTCTAAAATTGCCTGAAATACATGTTTAACTATTCTTTAGTAGAAATGTTATTCCGAATTTCACGCTCCTACTTAAAACTCATGCTGAGATGTGCCGTAAAGACGAAATTATCCAAAACTTTCGACCCCCCCATTTAACCTCCTTAGGGTGTGAATTTTCAAAAATTCTTTCTTAGTGGGTGCCTACATTGTGTAAAGAACATGTCTTTTAAATTTTATTATTCTAGAACAAACGGTTGAGGCTCGGCGTTGATTATGATAAAATCAAGCAACTCTTTTATAAGTTTAAATATCTGATGTACTGTCAAACAGCGTGCCAAAATATACAGCGGATTTTATCTTTTCAAGAAGTTTGCTTTTAATGTGGTTTGATAAAATACTTATGAATTGATTTTGTATAGCTGGCGACAGATAAGAAAATTTTGAGACTAACAATGTTCCAAATTCAATAGATGTTCTTTCAATACAGCATCATACTGCACCAATTCAAGAAAATTACCGCTATTTCAGTAAGTATTAAGTATTGCTTTTATCGTGTCCACATGAAGTAGCAGATTTTGTTTAGCTAAAAATAGAGTGATATCCAATAATCTAGTCAACAGATACTTCCATTTCTTTCTTGAAGCATTCATTTGTTGCAAGGTTGTATGATCTATTTTTGTGTGAAATCTGACTAACCAAATAAGGTAATCCCAAATCAAAGTGCTTTGTCGAAAAGTTCTCTTCAGATTCTTCCGTTTTCTAAATTGCTAAAATAAACTTTTCTGACCACACGTGACTCATACGTCACGTGTCGTACACTCCTGGTGGTTGAATATTACAATGATTGTGAGCATGAGGGATTTTGTTCAGTAGTGCATACAGGCCTGTAGCTAGAAGTAAACAATAGGGGGTGCTCAAGAAAATGTAGGGAGGCTCATACTACTTCTCTCTCTCAGACATATGCACGCACAAACACAAATATATATGATCAAAGTATTATATAGAAAGGTAAATTAGTGCATATTCATATTGTAGGCACTATGTTTCATATTAAATTGTTTATAATAACTTTATTTGATGCTAAGAAAAGTAAAGGCTCCAGACAGGAATGTAATGGAGGATATACGGTGGATACGCCATATACCTTCTGGATTATTTTAAGGAATACCGTATACCCTCTTCTCCAAAACACTATAGCATAGCATGTACTTTTTAGAGTATACCCTCTGCCTAAAGCGTATGCCCTCTGGTTTTTTTACTACTACATCACTGGCTGCAGAATGAAAATTTTCAGTGTATAATTATACTAGTGAAATAATAAGTGATGATGTCAATAACTAAATAAAAAGCTGACAGTTCACCTGTTTCAAAAGTGTTGCAACCTTTAATTTTTTTCTGAATATTCCCTATCATTAAGGATTCTATAGTTATGTTTTCATATGATAAAAAACATTAGAAAAATCAAGGACATTTGCATTTAAAAAAAATTTTTGTGTCTAGTCAAAAGCTAAAACCACTTGTATTTAAATTGGCTATAATTCATTAGAATAACTTTGTTTTATGCTAATAATGGAAAACCCTGCACAATGAAAAATTTCAGTATATAACTAATGCAAAAGTCAATGTTTGCATCAGCAAAAAGTTGCTAATTCTGAGTATGTGCAGATAGGATGCGCGCCTATTGAAGCACTTATTTGCAGTTTTTAAACAAATACTACAGTTTAATATTTATGCAAAACTGTAAAAAGCCTCCAAAACTAAGTTCAATTTTTGAACAGAGTTTCATTTGGATTTTTGAAACAATTTCATTTGGTAGCCTTGGCAACTTTCCCAAGGGGGGGGCTCAAAAATTTTCAAGGGGTGCTGAGCCCTCCCTGGCACCCCCCTAGCTACGGCCCTGAGTGCATACCTAATTTAAACACCCCATTCTGTGTAAAATTTCAGATTCTCCAAGAAGAGAAAATTAACTCTGTTGCGTGATGCGCTAGAAATTTCATTTTATGGTCAGAATTATTTTCCAAAATCTTATAAGATTATATATATATATTTTTTGCAAATAAAGATCGGGTGTCACCCAGGGCGGACCGCCCCCCTCGCCCCCCCCCTTAGCTACGCCACTGATGTATATATATCACAAACACAAAGTAGATTACTTTAATTTTTAATAGGCTGATGCAATAAGACTAAATATTGCAAATGATCATTTGTTAAGTTTAGTTTTAAACATTTACATTTTGCCTTCACTATTCAATAAAAAACAACTAAAAAATGATGCTGTAGCGTAAACGTAAATCAAGAAACAGTTTTTGGCAAACACAGATTTAATTACGTCACAATTACTCAGTACACTTATCACAATTACATAGATTTTTACATGTAGGCGGTGTTTCAGGGATTTTTATCAGGATGAACGAATAGTTCCACCGGCACTAGGCGGCCGTAACAAATAGTCTCTCAAGAAGGAGAATTTTACCAGAGCAGGGCGCTCTCTCACGCACAAGTACGCGGAGTACTTCTGAAATAACCGGCAAGGTTCTTGCCTTAACCATCGGCACATGGACCGAAGACGTAGGCCTTCTCACCAGAGAAGCCTAGGAAGCTGTTGCTTGGCTGCAACTCAAAACAGACTCTCTCTCTGGCCTCTGCCCGTTTCGTATATATGATCGGCAAGATCTCAAGTGTTCATGAGTGTTTTTTCTCACCGGGGAGCACAGATGGCGGTTTCTGTAGTACCTCTGAAAGATGGAGTAATCTGGATTCAAGTGGCCAGAATATACGAGATCATAACTGTTCTTATAACGTCACTTCTTAGCAAGCGACACGAATTTATAACTGCTATAATTCTAAGTTTATTAGGAAGCACACATGCTCGAGATCGAGAAGTAATCTGGCGGTATGCACAGACGAAATTTTAATGCCTAACATCTGGATGCGGCACTTTCTGAAGTTGAAGGGCCTACATCTGGTTTACACTTCAGATCTCCATGTGTGAGTAGATTAAAGAAGAGAAGATTTAATTAGACTTATTAAATCTGGAAGGGGGGAATCGTCACAACCCCTCCCCTCTTCATGAAAATTTTTCATTAGAAAAATTTCACCTAATATTCCAGAGTTATTGTATTACAAGGCAAAATACAGCCCTTAAAACTTAACTTAATTTTCATTAAAATTTTGAAAAATTATGAATACTTGAATTCTCAAGAGAAGGGTGTATATAAATACAATAACACACACACAAAAAAAAAATATATACACAATTTAATACAATACACAATTCTTATTCACAGAATTTCCTCTAGAATATATCTCTCAACTCATTCTTTTTCTGTTATACAACCACATAATAATTATTACAGTTAAATTCTATACTTTGTTATTCCCTTCATTAAACAAAACACATTTCTCCAAACACTCAAACACTTCAATTTCTTCTAAAATCTTTTCCATTTAAAAGTTTAAAATATAATACAGTTCTAGCATTAATTTACTTTATATACTCTGATAATATAACTGTATAACAATTATAAAAAATCTTTACTCTTCTTAAAGTTACATAATAATTCTTATTAATTCAATTCAATTCCTCTTAATTACTTATTTCATCAAAAGAAAATTTAATTTTTTCTGAACACGCGAATACTTTCAATTATTTCTAAATAATTTCACTTTATATATCACACATATATAAAAATCTTAACTTTTAAACATTTCACTTACATTTATCACACAGATAAATAACTTTCATTTAAAACCATCCACATTATATGTGAAATATATCAAATACAATAAAAAGAAATTTTTCTTTTTCTACAAAGAACAACAACAAAACTCTTATCTAACTTTCACGACGATACGCAACTGCAAATACTACAGAACAACAAACATTTAACTTCCGCCTTTCCTAGCTAGCATTCCTCCAAAAAAAAAATTTCGGGGATCTTCCATCCCTCTATCATCAGAAAGGGAGGATGCAGTGTTGACCCACTTATTCAGGCATCGCGTTACCGAAGTCCCGTTATCTCTTTTAACGAAACTTTCTTTGCTTATCGGAAAACCTCTCTGAACAGTTTCCCCGTTCATTTTCAACACACGCGATGGCTTAATGCACTCATTAGAACATATAACATGTTTATACTCAACCGAATCTTTTCCGATTTCTGAATTCATTTCAAGAAACCCTTGGTTTATTACCAATCCTATTGTAATCAACATAATGAAATACAATACGTAACTTAACTTGGTTCTTATTTTAGTCATGAATTCCATCAAATTTGTATTCCGCATTATACCAGGCCTTTTCTCTGATAAATTTACCATAGCATTCTGAATGGATTTATTTCCTTCCAAATTAGTTTTAACTAATTCTAAGTTGCTTTCGGGTAATTTATCAGCTAGAATCTTCGTGTCGAAATTTTCACAAGTTTGAGAGCTTTTACTCGCATACTCTTTTGCGATAAAATTGTCTCTGTCTCTAATGGTAATCTCTTTTGGCTTGCGATGCGCCGCGACTTGTGTACCATTTTTCGAATCTTTTGACACGCGAGTATTTCTTCCAGCCTCAATATTTTTAATCTCATGCACTTCTGGTGCATTTCTAACGACTCTAGGCTCACATCGGTTTTCGAATTTCCCACAATTCTTAACCTCGTTTAATTTATCTCGTGGTTTTCCAACCGAACCTTCGTTAACCGACCTTGGGAACTTTTTCCTAGTTAACGAAACTAAACGTTTACAAACTGTTAGCGTAACTAACGCTTCGCAGTTTAATGAAGCTACAACTGCTGCTGTAATATAAATTCGTTGCGAATTCCTACCCGCTTCATTATCCCAAAGTGACAGTGGCACTTTAACAATTTCTGCCCTAGTAATCTTTCCTATCGCAGGAATTAAGTCTACCTTTTCACCCGTGTGAAATTTCTCAGGTATTAAATTCCTTCGAAAAATGCTAAGTTCTGTCCCAGAATCCTTTATCGCATTTACCTTTTTACCCAATATATTCAAACTAACTATTGGTAAGTTATCTTTTCGAGAAATTTCTTCTCTCTCACACCCTTTCTTACTAGTCAAGTTTCTCGCACCGACATAGCTCACTCGACTTTTTACTATAGTCTCTTCCTCGACATTATTCAAGGTTCCGCTATGTTTTTCTTGCAAAAACTTTGGGCAAAACCTTTGAACGTGGTTTTCCGAACCACACTTATAGCATTTCAATTTCACGCGTCTTTCGAACGCCTTTTGCCTTTCGATATCGCTCTGCGATTCCGTGACTTTAGTGTTGGGGTTAACACGCGGTTTATATCCCTCAGACTTTTCATAAACCATCGAACGTGTTCTTTCCTCCCTACTATCGCGAGTATCCCTCGACTTTGGACACGACGCTCTTACACTGTCATATTCATCAAGTATGTGCACTATTTCTTCTTCCGTTTTAATTTGGGACCATTTATCTATAAAGTGTTCTCTAACTTCCGGTTTGACCCGTTTTTTAATTTGATCGGCCACCATTAAATCTTTCAAACCCTCAAAAGAATTGACTTCAAGACATTCAAGCCATTCATTCAAGTAATTTCGTAATTCGAACCCAAAATCCTTCCAATTAACTCCGACATTTTTCTGATGTAATACGAATTTTTGCCGAAACGTATCTGTTGTCATTTTAAATCTAGTGAGTAATAATTTCTTTACAAAATCGTAATCCTCACATTGAGGTTCGGGTTCTCGTGCAATTATTTCTATTATATTTACTGGTAGTAATCCGATTAAATGTGATACCCAATTTTCTTTTTTTATCTTAACACGTTTTGCCTGACGTTCAAACATCACCAGATATAAACTAATATCCGTTTTTTCCGGAGAAAATTCAGGAATTAATTTTTTTAAGCTGATTTCGTTCACGCGAACATTTTCATTAGGTGTTGACGCCAGAGGAGGGACACCTTGTTCTATTTTTAGCCTTTCTAATTCATGATTTAGTTCGAGTTCCCTTTGTTTTATTTCTTTTTCAGCATCAATTTCCTTTTGTTTTATTTCTTTTTCTACCTCTAATTTTTTTGCTTCCCGATCCAAATTTTCCTGCCTCAATTTTTCCTCACGCTCAATATTTTCCTGTCTCGATTTCTCATGTTCCTCCCTAGCTAGTTTTACTTGCTTCTCAGCAAGAATGGTTTCGAATAATTCTTTTACTACCTCTTCATCGTAATTTTCATCGGCTGTGATTAACGCTTTTATTTCAAGTAACGTCTCGTTTCCCACTAACGGTATCTCCAACTCACGTGCTAGATCTAACACATCGATTTTTTTTCCTTTACCAAAATATGCCATTTTAGCCTTTAATATTTTACTTTAATTCTAACCATAAAATTCAAAGAAAAAAAGGAAAAAAAAAACAACAGATACATATAATCATCAAAATACAACCTTCTCTTTCGAATTGTATTCAAATTAGCGTTAAGTTTAAAATTAATATTATTATTTCAATAATAAAATTTAGCTTACAATAACAATAACTCTAGATTATAAAATTCTCGTACTCACTCATTTTCAGATCAGTAGCGGCAGCATGATTTATATCCAATAAACCTTTTAATTCTTCGGCAAATGTTTTGCCCACAACACACACAGAGAACTTCTATTTTCTAACCACCAAAACGAAACTATTCTTCCTCTTCCTGCTTCTTTTATCAACCATCAACGTATCTCTACTGGGTCGCGCACAGCTGATCGGTGGGGGACGGAGAACTTTTCTTTCTTCTTTTCAACGGAAGATAGTAAATAGATGCTCGTAAACAGATGATCAGGGGGAATCCTTCCTTTCCGTAAAACACCAAATTCTCGTGACGTCACTCGGGGAGGGGGAGATTCAGGGACCTTCCTTCTACCGTCTCGTTTCGTTTTCTTTTTTTCTTTTTCAGAAAACAAATGACAGCCACATCTCAGCACGGAAAATTCCTCGGACTACAGCAACACACAGGGGTTTTCTTTCTTTCAACAACTTGACAATTTCACAAGCGTACAAGGCCGCTTCTCGTTGAACTAAATTCTTTCTTTCTTTGCAGACACTTTTAAGAACTCACAAGGGCCGTTCTTTTCTTTCTTCGTGTACTGACTTTTCTTCAAATCATTTTCGTAATCGAATCCGACTTCTGTACACCACTGTAGCATAAACGTAAATCAAGAAACAGTTTTTGGCAAACACAGATTTAATTACGTCACAATTACTCAGTACACTTATCACAATTACATAGATTTTTACATGTAGGCGGTGTTTCAGGGATTTTTATCAGGATGAACGAATAGTTCCACCGGCACTAGGCGGGCGTAACAAATAGTCTCTCAAGAAGGAGAATTTTACCAGAGCAGGGCGCTCTCTCACGCACAAGTACGCGGAGTACTTCTGAAATAACCGGCAAGGTTCTTGCCTTAACCATCGGCACATGGACCGAAGACGTAGGCCTTCTCACCAGAGAAGCCTAGGAAGCTGTTGCTTGGCTGCAACTCAAAACAGACTCTCTCTCTGGCCTCTGCCCGTTTCGTATATATGATCGGCAAGATCTCAAGTGTTCATGAGTGTTTTTTCTCACCGGGGAGCACAGATGGCGGTTTCTGTAGTACCTCTGAAAGATGGAGTAATCTGGATTCAAGTGGCCAGAATATACGAGATCATAACTGTTCTTATAACGTCACTTCTTAGCAAGCGACACGAATTTATAACTGCTATAATTCTAAGTTTATTAGGAAGCACACATGCTCGAGATCGAGAAGTAATCTGGCGGTATGCACAGACGAAATTTTAATGCCTAACATCTGGATGCGGCACTTTCTGAAGTTGAAGGGCCTACATCTGGTTTACACTTCAGATCTCCATGTGTGAGTAGATTAAAGAAGAGAAGATTTAATTAGACTTATTAAATCTGGAAGGGGGGAATCGTCACAATGCAATCTGTAGAAGGATTATCATCACTGCTCATTGTTATTACTTGTATTTAAAATTCCAAAACAGCTCTCTGATTGGTTAATGGCATTGCAATATATTATAAAATGTTTTTTAATGGTAATTCTATAACTAATTTGTTTTATTATAACTATGAATAAAATATTTTCTGTAACTAAATTTTATTTTTATAACTATGAATAAAATATTTTCTTTGCATATACTATTCTAATTAATTTAACAAATATAATAAGTTTAGTAAATATAATACTCTTGAAGCTAATCGAAAAGCTTAAATTTACATTTTAAATTAAAATCTAAAACATTTTTAAATTACAGGGTTCCCAATCTAAAAGTGCAAGTAAATTAGTACAAATATATTTTCTAAGATTCAAAGAAGAGAATAAATAAAACAAAATAACCATAAACTGTTAACAAATACAACATTTGTTCCTTTCCAGAAATATATTTTTTTAAAAGCCCGGGTTTTTTTTAAAACACAGCCCGGGCGGGCAGCTGGGCAGCTGCCCACTACAACCCTGCTTTTAAAGGACCCAATTTCTCCCTAAACAGATCCCTGAATAATAATAAAAAAATGGAGTGAGACATCCTGTATTTTTGTCTGAATAAATGATTATGACCCTAGTTTCCTATACAAAAATTGTTTGTTGTAGTGTGTACTACTACCTCTTGAAGTTTGTCCAATCTTTTTTTAATCAACCTGTATAAAAGTATTGGTTCAAAAGTTATAAAGGAAGAAACCTTGCTAAGTTCACCCTCTATATAAACATACTATGGAAATATGTATATTGCTTAAAAACAATTTAAAGCTATTTAAATAATCCATATTCACTTTATTTATTTTTAAATTTTTATGATAATTGTGGTACTTTTCCACTGTACAGCTCTCGCAGATGCACCGGAGTATCTTTTTGGCAGCAAAATGGCAATTTTATGTCTGTGCGACTCGACGATTTTGGCAAGATTTTGCTTTGTATGACAACCCGGTAGAGCAGATTCCGTGTGTTTTATAATAAATTAATCATTGTGTGTGTTTTATAATAAAATAATTTGTATGTATTTATAATAAAAGTTGTGTGTTTTATAATAAAATAAACTTTTTCATTATAAAATAAAACTAACATGCTATTTTAGCTAGACAGGTACCCTAAAACAGGATTTTCTTGCCAAAATGGCGTCAACCCTGATGCATTTGCAACAGTTGTTACTTTTCCACTATAGGGGCTTCTGCATTTTTTAAAAAGTTTGGCATAATTCAAGCTTTGGGAAATGAGATTTGTTGCCAAATGATTAAACAGCTAGGAAAACCAACGTCATAAACTTTTATGCTGGTTTATATATGTAGTTATATAAATATAAACATTTATATCGAAATAAATTAAAAAAAACTTGCTAAAAAGGTGCATTTAATGTCACAAATATATAAAAAGATGTCCTAAATATAAAAGATGTTGTTACATAATAAAATAGTTCTTAAAAACTTCCAAAATTTCTCGCTGAGTGTAGAGTATGCAATCAAAGCTGCCCTGATGACGATCAAGGTCTCATCGAAAGCGCTCAGTGAGAAATTTTGGAATGTTAGAGTACACAATCAAAGCTGCCCTGATGACGATCAAGGTCTGATTGAAAGTGCTCGGTGAGAAATTTCGGAAATTTTTAAGTTTTTAAAAACTATTTTATTATGTAAGAACATCTTTTATATTTGTGACATCTTTTTACATATTTGTGACATTAAATACACCTTTCTAGCAAGTTTTCTTTAATTTATTTCAATATAGTTTCAAGGTGAATGGGACATTCCAACAGTATATGTTTTTTCATGTATACATTTTTTGTTTAATAAACATTTATATATATATTATTATTGTTTTTTATATACAATTTACTTACTGTTTGTATATAAAAACTAGTCGTTGGGGGCCACCGTAATACTTACCCATCATTTGATATGCATAATATAAAATATTAAAATAAAAAATGTGTAAACTACTTTTAAAATGCATTGCAATTCGAATAAAATTGTGGCTTGATGACGTCATAAACTTTAAAGGCTTGATTACTGAATTGCTTAAAAGAAACATTCTTATAACTCCAAAAACAATAATCCTATTAACTAGCGGTTTATTGCATCTGATTAAGCGTCTCATTTCCAATTAAAATATATCTTTGAATTGAAATTTGGTTGAAATACAGGATCATGAAAAATCGAAGAGTGTGGAAAATAGGATTACAAATATCTCGGCAACTCATTATCCGATCAACTTCATGCTTTATGCAAAATTTATGTTTTTTTATTGTCTTTTATATTCACTCCTTAAAATAAACAATTTCGAAAATTTTTATATACCTTTTATCAGAACGACTATTTCGAGAGTCCGAAAAAAATAGTTCCAAGATAATCGAGGTTACTGAAATTCAATAAGCTTCTTTCCATTATTACATACTAAGTACATACCAAATTGCAAGTCTCTATCTCAATTTTTTCGCGGGCTAGAGCGTTTACAGACACACAGATGGACGGCAAATTTTTTTTTTCTAAAAATATGTTTTTCGGAATCTCCCGTGTCTGAAACGTGTAAATCCATCAAAAAAAAAATTTTTTTTTTTTTTTCAAAACGATAACAAGACTTACCCTATACTACTTATGATGGGTAAGTAATAGATAATTGACTTCTTTATATTAAATAAATAGTATAATCATTGACAAAATTGCTTGTATATATGAAACAGTTAATAGGTTGCCAGAATGTATGCATGAAAAATTCCTTCTCTTGCCAAGGCCATTTGCTCTATCTCCCCAATGTCCCTAAACTGGGAAAGTCCCATGTTTTTATGTATGTTGTAATATTATTAATGTTTCCTGTTGTTTTTCTTAGCAATTATTTCTATTGTTGTTTCAGAAATACCAAGATGTTTACAATAAGGAAGAAGCGTCCAATGCCCTTGACCTGCAAACGAAATTTCAGTATGCGTGGTGCCTTACTCATAGTAAAAAATATACTGATATAAAAAAAGGAGCCAGCATGTTCGAAGGTGCCATTTTATTTTTTCTTATCTTTATTTTTAATTCATTTTATTATTTCACTGAGTCACGCCTAGTGTTACTTTTATTTTTTCTGCAAACTCTGGCCAGGTTTGTGCTTCATTCGATTTCCAGGTCTGACCTGAATTTAATTAATGAAAATTAGCCTGAATCTGTGTCAAGCTGCTATTATTTAATAACAAGAACGAAAAATCATGCGTCAAGCATAGATTATGTAACACTTTCCAACGCTTCCAAAATAATTTTACGAATCATACTCTTCAATAAGCTAAAAGATAACATCTAAGTAATCCAAATACTTTTATTCAGCCCTGTATAGGATCTATAGATTTGTATATATACTACATAGGATGCTAAATTTTAGTTCAGTTAGGAAACACGTAGCACAGTTTAAAATTCTCCGTCTGGAGTTAAATAATACGGAAATGTTTTCCCGAACTTTTGTGCTTCCCTGTATATGATCTACAGAATTTATACACACCACGTAATAGACAAAAAGCGATTTAAAATTAAAATCGCGTTTAGTAACTTAAAACGCACTTCCAGGAATTATTGTTAACATACAGTAGAGAATTCTTTTGTGTGTCCCTGTAAATGAACGATGACTGCTATACACACAATATTCTGTAGTAAGTCTCTTGTAATGAACCTTATATAAATTTCAATGCGTTTAAAATAGGGAAACATTGTTTAAATAAAGCGCAGACGATTTTTCTCCATAGACGTAATGTAACGGAATTCTTTTGACTGTCCCTGTAAAGTAAGTATAAGTGCTATGCACACCCTATTCCATATTAAGCTTCTTCTAATGCACCTTAGTGATATATATAAATTTCAATGCGTTTAAAATAGTGAAACATTATTTAAATAAACCGCAAATGATTTTTCCCCATAGACCGCAATGTAACGGAATTCTTTTGAGTGTCCCTGTAAAAAAACTATAAGTGCTACATACTTCCGTTGAAATAGGGAACATGCTATAGATAATGATTATAACATATAAAAATTGCAGGGCAATCCGAGCATATTTACGGGAGTTAGAGCACGGACAGACGGCAGACGGCCAGACAAACCGAAGTCATAAACACTTTTCAACTAGGTTGGAAAGTGTTAAAAATAATAGTGATATTATACACTTGTATAAGAAAATATTTAGAAATTTAATTTGGTTTAATAGATTACAGAGAAATAATTTTTAAATTATACTTTTTTCTTTATAGACTACAGCATTAAAATTATGAATTTCTTTAAACGTCTTTTTCTTACTATAGTTATTATTATCTATATATTTAAAATGAAAAGCGCATTCTGTCAAATTTACTACTCGAATATTGCCTCTTTGTGCATGCACCAACGTATTTTGAAGGCTTCTCCCCTCAGAAAGAGGAAACCTGATGGATTAGCCCTCACCTGTTTAGCCTAGGGGGATTGAAAATGGGTGGAGTCACCATTGCATTGAAAGCATAGACCTTCTAATATATTTTTGCTCTGACATTGAAAGCTGAAGCATTTTTTTAAGAACTCGTGTTTCCACTACTAAATATGCATTTTTTTTTTGCAAAATTTTAAAGAGAGCTTGGATACAGTTATATATTTATAACGGATTGAAATGTCAGAGAGTTCAGAAGATGAAAACAATTTTTTTATTGCTATGTTAAAGAAGCTAACGTGAAAACAAACAAAAAAGAAAACATTTCTTCTATAACTAATATTTTTTCACGAAATTTTTACACGGACTGTAAAACAGTTTTATTTATCAGCAATAAGGATTTCAAAGAGTTTGGAGAAAAATAACTTTTTATTTTAAAACTATGAAACAAAAGAACGTAAACAAGATATGAACACTTATATCACTAAATATCAATATTTTATTGTGAATTTTACATTTTAAAATATAATTTCATACAAAACTTTAAAGAGAGCTTGGATACAGTTATATTTAATGAGAACTAATGAATGAGACTAATGAATGAACTAAAATGAGAACTATTTTTTTACTGCTATGTTAAGATCCGACACGAAAACTAACAAACAAACAAAAAAGTGAGAAGAAAACATTTCTTTTGCAACTAGATAACAATATTTTTTCATGAAATTTTTACACGGGCTGTAAAACCATTTTATTTATTGCCAAGAAAGATTTTAAAGAGTTTGGACAAAACGAACTTTTTATTTTAAAACTATGAAACGACCCTACATAAAAAAAAAAACAAGAAAATGAGCACTTTTATCACTAAACATCAATATTTTTTCGCAAATTTTTCATTTAAAAATATAATTTCATACAAAATCCGGTTAAAGATATAAAACGATAAAAACTTGATGTTTCTTTTTAAAATTTATTATCACAGGGCGGAAGTCAGCTGGTCTTTTATTTAAATTAATGTTCAGTATTGTCTATATGATCATTAATATTGTTATTCCATACTCCTTGATTTGCAGAGATATAATCTGTAATGTGCTGTACTTAATTAAATTTTGCATACATATGTATGAGACCATTGGTTCTGTGCAAAGATTTCACACTTCAATCTAATATTGTTTAGCAATGTCTAATAATTTTTAGATGCAGATTAAAACTTCTATCAAAGTTGCAGTAGAAACTGATCGAAGATAGCAAAGGGCATGCATGAGAAAAAAATGATAATAGTAATAACAATCGTATTTTAACTGCATTAGAGGATGACTACATCTGCTTCGGAAAAATTATGGAACAAAGAAAAATAAATTGAATTCATAAAAAATATAATTTAATCTAATATAACAAAGCATATATTTTAGGTTACACGTGAAATAAACACATTTTCTTCTAAACTTTACAATTTCAATTTTGCTTTTTAATCAGAAATATAAAATAAACCCATGCAGATATGTAACACTTTATCTGTTTTGTACTATTTATTTTCTTTTATAATCATTGTTGAGCATGATAAAATGTGGTATTTTATTTTTGTGGCAACACTGATTTGAGAAAATCTATCATTCCGTTTATGAAACAATGCTGATTTAATTTTTAAGTAAAAAAAAAACATGTTTTATTGAAATGTGAGTGTACTATGTCAGAAGCTGGTTCAAAAACCTTTCGAATGGTATCTCATTCTTTGTTATGTGTTTTGTAGATGTATAGAAAAAAGGTTGTTGACAACAGAAATAATATACATAATACTCTTAATAAATAAATAATATATATAATACTCTTTTAACAGAATTTTAAATGTAGGATAATCTTGGTAAAAGAATATCTACATTTTCTGTAGAAATTGAGTCAGGACAGGCCATAAACTGAAAAAAAATAAATAGACTGTGCTTCTGCGTGAGCCGAACTTTTAGCTTTTATACTGGACTTGACTCCCATGTTAACCTATGAAGAAATTTAAATATGTGATGACTCATTACCTAATATAATTACTACAATACAGTTTTCACCATCTAAAGGTAGACATTTGATGCTGACATACTGTATTTTAAAAAATTATATTCCTACATTTTATATATTTTTAAAAGTGCTATAAACATTGAAATTTTTACTTGAGCAAAATTTTCAAAATATACTATCTTCTTAGAAATACTTACAGTTTAAGAAAACAAATTTTGAAAATGCAGTACATTAGCATTGAACGTCTTTTTATTGAGGGTGAAACCACATTTTGTTAATTATTTTAGGTAATGAGTCATCAGAGATTCCCCCAGACAGTATCCGGAGGAGAGAGTTGGGAGAGGTGCAATCTTCCAGTCCTCCGGTTAAAAAAATAGCTCATTTCTTGCACTTCATCCAGAAAACAGCATCTTTTTTTCCCCTTCTGTAAAAAAAATGGTACTTTTACTGCCTTCTGTACTAATAATTTTTCTTTCATAATGCCATTTGACTCATTATCATGTTTTAAAGAGTAACTGACTTTTAAAGGTACTTCTCTACTATCCCATCAACCACTTTTCATAACAAAAAATTGTCGCTAAACTATAGGATTAAGGTCAAAAATGCATGACCGTGGTGTGACATTCACTTGACGTCAGAAGCGTTACACGTATTTGCTATGTGATCAAGTGGTTATTAATTCAACATTTACCTGTATTTTGCATTATGTTTTACTGATTTATTAGTTGTTTTGTTAATTAAAATAACAATTGTGTCCTTAAACGGCAGTGTCATGATATTAAAAAGAGAAAAGGCATTGAAAAAATGTTGCAATGTATAGTTATGCCCATTAGATCAGTTTCAACTGACGTCACAAACATTTATTCACCAGCCGAGAGGAATATTGATATAATTAAGAAAAATAATATAAATAAATAGATTTTTTGTTCTGTTTTCCTTAATATATTGTAAATTCTATTGTTTAAGCTCACTAAGTGGGGCATTTGGGGCAAAATTTCTTGTATTTATTTAATTATTTTTTTTTGTTTTTGTTTGAGATTTCAATGTGTTGCAGAAAGAGAGAAAATTATCCCTCTCCTGTCAAGGTCATTTTTCCAGCACGCGCTGTAACCCTTTCGTTGCGTGCGCATCTTTTGTATGCAATAGTCGACGCACCAGACAGTCGCCTAAGAACTCTTCTCAGATCAACATGTAAATAAAAGTTTTGTTCTGTTTTTAACTATCGGCTACTTTTCTTTCCCGGCCTTTGGAATTATTTCTTTTTGCTTTAAGTACGTACGTCACATTCTGGCATCCCACTACCGAGATGAATGTTAATTATGACATTCTTATTTTGCCGATAGTTAAATGTTAAGCTTAAGTAAGTTTAAATTAAGTATTTAAGTATTTTTTACGAAAAAAAAAAAAAAAAATATGACGGATCTAGAAAGTACAAAGCAGCAGAGAAAAGCCACTAGATCATCTTTTACGAAGACGTCTAACAAGCTACAAGAACTAATAAGTGCCGCTGCTCCGGATTTAGATGATGTGGAAATACTGCTAGATCAACTACAAGAAAAATATAAAATGCTCCGAACTATAGATGAAAAATTTTTAGAATTTTTTCAAAAACAAAGCTGCTCTCAAGAAGATTACGAAAAGGAATATGAGGCAGCTCAGGAATATTACGAGAAGATGTCTACGTTAAAGGTGAAATGTAACAGGTTAAAAACGAAGCTTAGTTACAGTACAGTAAATGCTGTTTCCTCTTCTTCAATTATGGCGTCACCGGTTGCTAAACAGAAACTCCCTGAAATAGAACTCTTTAAATTTGACGGCAACCCAAGAAATTGGCTCACCTTTTGGACGCAGTTTAGCAAAATCGATGAAGACCCAAGAATAGATGTCCGCGACAAGTTTCAGTACCTACTACAGTCTACTAAGCCTGAATCAGTAGCTCGACAAATCGTGGAGAGTTTTCCTGCTACAGAAGCTAATTATGAAAAGGCATTGAACTATTTAAAAGAACGTTTTGGAAAAGAAAGTGTCCTTATACAGATTTACGTTAGAGAACTTTTAAAGCTGGTTATTACGGACAAAACTCAAGTGAATTTGTTGACTCTCTATGACAAGCTTCAAACACAACTGCGTGCCTTAGAATCTCTAGGAGTTACTCAAGATAAGTTTTCGCATATGTTACTCCCATTAATAGAATCTGCACTCCCCACCGATTTAATTAAAATTTGGGAGCGACAGAAAAGTACATTAGCTGAAACAGGTAAGACCGATTTAGATCTCTTAATGGATTTTGTTAAAAATGAAGTAGAAACTGAATTTAGACTTAAAATCACTCGTGATTGCTTAAATTCTGAAAAATTAACTGTTAAGAAAAATAAGCCCTCTGAACCTAAAAGCAGTGTGTCAACTGCTTATGAAAAGTAAACTTAATGCCAATAACGGCAACAATAGTAGTAATTTTCAAGAAAATTCTAAGTTTAAAAAATTTGATTGTATTTTTTGTAGTAAATTTCATAATTCAGAGAACTGTAACGATGCTTTTGCTATGAGTTTAGATTGTAAAAAAGACATAGTTAAGAAAAAGAATGCTTGTTTTGTATGCTTAAAACGAAATCATAAGGCTAATCAATGTAAGTCAAAACATCGATGCCCAATTTGCAAAAATCGGCACTTTGTAATTTTGTGTCCGGATTTAGTTTCTAACAAAGTTGATAATATCTCGGTTGGAGATAAAAGTGAAAACAAAACAAGCACTGAATAATTACATTAAAATTTCAGATGTACTCTTGCAAACTTTAATTGTAAAAATTCATAATGGTTCTAAAACAATGTTTATTCGTGCTATTTATGATAGTGGTTCAATGAAGTCTTATATTTGTGAAGATGTTGCACAAAGTATGAAATTTAGGTGTATTGGTGAAACGAAAATTAAGCAATCTCTATTTGGTGGTGTTGAAACACCAGAAAATGTATATAAAAATTATTTAATTGAATTAAGTGATGTAAATGATAAATATAAATGTAAATTAGAAGTACTTAGTCAGAAACGTATTTGTTCTGAAATTAAGCAAATTCCTTCTGGTCCTTGGTTAAATGAACTTAAGTTACACGGAATTAAAATAAATGATTCAGAAAACAAACATTTTAAAGTTGATAAGGAAATAAAATTGTTAATTGGTGCAGACGTTGCAGGTAAGCTTTTAACAGGAAACATTGCAAGTCTTAAATGTGGCATAACAGCGATAAATACGAAATTAGGATGGACATTAATGGGTAAATTTAATCCTGGCACTGAGCCAAATTCTCAGAGTACAGCTTCTCTTATTATTTCTTCTCTTTTAGTTAAAAATCGGTGTATAAGTGATCTTTGGAAGTTAGATGTTTTGGGAATTAAGGAACCCCCAATAAGTAAAACGAAAGCTGAATTGCAGGAGGATACACAGAAATATTTTGAAGAGACTCTAAGTATAAATAGTGAGGGGCGATATGAAGTTGCGTTGCCTTGGGTTCTGGACAACACTCTTTTACCGGATAATAAAATAAATGCGGAAAAATCTATTTTAAATACTAAAAGAAAATTGATGAATTCCGGAAAGTTTAATGATTATTGTGATATTTTTGAAAACTGGTTAGCTCTCGGCATAATCGAAAAGACATCGACTGAGAAACTAAAGGGTGTTTATTATTTACCTCATAGGGCGGTAATAAAGGAGAACAGCACCACGAATATAAGGCCAGTGTTCAACGCTAGTTTTCATTTACCTGGTTTTCCATCTTTAAATGATTGTCTGGCTACGGGTCCAAATTTAATAGAAATGATCCCCTCAATTTTGAATCGTTTTCGTATGAATTATGTAGGCGTCACCGCTGATATTGAAAAGGCGTTTTTGCAGATTGCGATAAAAGAAAGAGACCGAGATTTTTTGCGGTTTCTGTGGTTTGATAAAGAAAATCAAGAACAGGTGAATGTATATCGGCATCAAAGGGTAGTTTTCGGCGTTACATGCAGCCCTTATTTATTGGCCGCAACTTTACTGTATCATTTAAATACGGTTCCAGAAAATTTAAAGCACTCTGCAGATATTTTGAAAACAGCCTTCTACGTAGATAACTGCGTAACAAGTTTAAACTCCGAGATAGAAATGAGAAAGTTTTTCTTAGAATCAAAATTAATCATGTCTTTAGGTCATTTTAATCTAAGATGTTGGAAATCCAATTTAATTAATGAAATATTTGAGGAGGATTCCTCCACGAAAGAGGATGTTTCCCTATTAGGTCTCGTATGGAATACACATACGGATACACTATCGTGTAAAATAGAACAGGCTATAAATCCATTAGAATCAGTCACAAAAAGAATAGTTTTGGCAGTAGCACACCAAGTTTTTGATATTGTTGGTTATACAACTCCAGTGATGCTAATTCCGAAACTAATCTTACAGGAAACATGGAATTCAAAACTAAAATGGGATGACAACCTACCCGATGATTTGGCAAAGAAATTTAAATCGTGGAGAGAAAACTTAAATTTACTCTCATTGATAAATATACCTAGATGGTTTGGGCTTAAACAAAGTGATCAAGAAATAAGCTTGCATTTATTTTGCGACGGCAGTAAAAAAGCATACGGTACCTGCGTTTTCTTAAGAGCGGAAGACGACGATGGGGTAAAAATTAATCTAGTACAAGCAAGATCTAGGGTAGCTCCTTTAAAACCCATTACAATTCCTCGCTTAGAGCTTTTGTCTTGCAATATTGGCTCTAGATTGTTATCTAACATAATTAAAGATCTAAATTTATCAGGGGTTGATATTTATTGCTGGACCGATTCTACAACAGCCTTATGTTGGATTCAGCGAAAGCAAAATTGGGGAATATTCATTCAAAATCGGGTTACAGAAATTAACTCATTGACTTCGCCTCATTGGTGGCATCACATCTCAGGTTCTCTTAACCCTGCCGATTTGCTTTCAAGGGGGTGTTCTGCTGAACAGTTAGTTGAGAGGAAATGGTGGGAGGGACCTGATTGGTTGCACGAAAAAAAAGAAAATTGGCCTAAATCGAATGATGAGCCAAATGAGGATTTAGTCAATTCTGAGATTCGTAAAACAGTTATAACAACGTTAGTAAAAAATGATGAAGATGCTAAGTGGTATTATAAATATTTTTCTTCATTTAAGAAAATGGTAAGGATGCTAGCTTGGATTTTTAGGTTTTACGACAATGTAAAAAAAGTTGACAAAAATCTTTCAAGGGACTTATCTGTACCAGAAATTGAAAAAGGGGAAAAGGCTTTAATGGTACTAATTCAGAAAGAATCCTTTAAGGGAAAAAATGATGAGAAATTAAGACAACTTAGACCAATAGTTGATTGTGACGGCCTTATAAGAGCTAAATCAAATGTTGTGTATCGGGAAGATAAATACGATTTTAAATATCCTATTATATTACCATCTGATCATTCTGTTGTAAAATTGTTGATAATGAGTGTACATAATGATTTATTACATGCTGGTACTTCATTGTTAATGTCAAATTTAAGAGAAAAGTATTGGATTTTAAAATCTCGCAAGACAATAAGAAATTGTATTAGTAAGTGTCTAAAATGTCAAAAGTTTAAAGCGAAAAAATGTGAGGTCATCCCAGGAATTTTACCAAATGATAGAGTCCGCGATGCTTGTGTATTTGAAATTATAGGATGTGATCTGGCTGGACCACTTTATTTGAAAGATGGTAGAAAAGCATATATTGTACTGTTTACTTGTGCAGTCTATCGTGCCGTCCACTTGGAATTAATCACTTCCTTATCGACCGAATCCTTCTTTCAATCTTTAAGACGTTTTATCGCACGCCGTGGACGACCTTATACCATATATTCAGATAATGGAAAAAATTTCATAGGCGCGGAGAAATTTTTGCAAACTGTAGACTGGGATGGTCTCCGTTTTAAAGCTGCTGAACAAAAAATTCAGTGGAAGTTTAATCCTCCATCCGCAGCCTGGTGGGGCGGATGGTGGGAGCGTTTGATTCAGATTGTAAAACAAAGCTTAAGAAAAATATTGGGTCGTGCTTCTCTTGATTATGAAGAACTACTAACTGTATTGTGTGACTGTGAGAGAGTTGTTAATTCCAGACCACTTACTTACTTATCAGAGGACATTGATGAGGACTTTGCTATAACACCAGAGAAATTTTTACATGAAACTCCACAGTCAGGTGTACCTGATATTGATAATGTAGATAAAGTGAAATTGAGTAAAAGAACTAAGTATCTGCAGCGGATAAGAGAAACTTTAAGGCTTAAGTTTCGTACAGAGTATTTAGGGCAGTTACGACAGCAGTCTATAAAATGCTATAAAAACAAATCACTTAAAGTAGGAGAAATTGTCCTACTTGAAGATACTAATAAAAAACGTTCCTATTGGAATCTAGCTCGCGTATTAAAAGTTATACCAGGTCGAGATGGCCAAATAAGACTTGCGCTTATAAAAACAAACAATTCTGAGTTATTACGGCCAGTTCAGCGATTGTTCAGATTAGAATTGGAAAATCCAATACAAGAAACAAATGATGAGGCTATGCCTTTAACGACCAGTAGTGGCAGAATTGTCAAAACACCTGTAAGGTAAATTTTATATTCAGAATATTTAATTTCAGTAATTATTTTACTTAATTTCACTTCTCTTCTTTATATGTATTCCAGTGTTTATTGTTATTTTGCATATACTATACACTGTATTTATGTTGTAATTTGTAAGGTTGTATTTTGATTGTATAAGTGATTTCTTATGTAAGTACTATGTAATGTGTATTTTGTGCATAATATAAGTAAAGATTTTGAGTGTTTAGCTGCCCACTCAAAAGGTGGGAGAATGTTGCAGAAAGAGAGAAAATTATCCCTCTCCTGTCAAGGTCATTTTTCCAGCACGCGCTGTAACCCTTTCGTTGCGTGCGCATCTTTTGTATGCAATAGTCGACGCACCAGACAGTCGCCTAAGAACTCTTCTCAGATCAACATGTAAATAAAAGTTTTGTTCTGTTTTTAACTATCGGCTACTTTTCTTTCCCGGCCTTTGGAATTATTTCTTTTTGGTTTAAGTACGTACGTCACACAATGAAAACATTCTTCCATTTGTTTATTTGGTGTTACAGTTTGGCCATAATTTTTTGTTATGAAAAATAGTCGACGGGGTAATGGAGAAGTACTCTTTTAAATAATAAAGGTAACTTTTAAAAATCAAAAACGTGTCTTTGAAAATCTAAGTGTCCTTAAGAATCTAAAAAGTGTCCTTAACGAATTTCAAAAGTCCCCTTTTCAGACCTGCAGCACCCTGCATTTTTTAAAACCTAGTGGAAATTCTGGAGTCATCACCTATTTAAATTATCTCATAGATTAACATGGTATTTCACGATCATCAAAGAATGTTAAAGCATTATGCATTATAACATATTTATTAAGGGAAGCATTCCCTTAAATTCCTAATTTTTTATGATATTTAAAAATAATTTTCAGGCATGAAATTTGATCAATATTATAAACAGTTTTTTTTCTTCTCTGAATGCTCATTCTTTAATGCTTGCTTTTATAGAATTATTCAAAGAAAGTTCTGAAGATGTCAAAAGAGACAGCTTATTCTATCTTGCCCTTGCTGAGACTAAACTAAAAGTAAGCAAAAAGGAAAAGATAAATGTCAGCAATAAATAGTAGTATTCTTTCATTTATTCATTTCAGTAATACAATAAAATGTTTATGTATTATCTGTCCCTAAAAGATACACTGTGTAGTTAATATTTTGTAGTTGTCACATTAAAGGGAATTGCGGAAAGAATTTATATGTATGTATTCATAGATACAGTATTTCTATAGGTTATATATATTATATTCATTCTGCCGGGATATCATCCTGCCTAGAACAAAAATATCTTAAATATATTTTATCGCCAAAAGCCACCAATCTGGTGTTATGAATTTAAAAGTTTTTTAAAAAAACTCTTAATAACACCATCAATTAAGAAATGCGCTCGACCAGCCATACTCAACCTGCGTCCCGAGGCACATAATCATTAATCCCTAATTATAAAATTAATTAAGATTGTAACGCAGAAAACCCCTTCCCGAAAATTAGACTCTTCCCGGCGAAATGCGCCACACATCACGTGATCTAGAAATTTTTTCGTTCAGTGCAGTTGTCATGTGGGTTTTGCCGAAGGAAGTATGTTTTTTTTAAGTGTGGTTATGTATAGAACGTGATGTGTTTTGTTCTCCGGAAATGTGAAAGTAAAATCTTATATATACGTGTCATGTAAAGTTTTGTGATGTGTGTGTTTTGCGTCAAGTAATAATAAAATCTATGAAAATGCCAGCAATCTTTTACTTCTGGTGTTATTAAAGAAATATTCTTTCAGCCCCGAGATACGAAAAGTATAATTATTCTACAGTGCGTGCTACAAAAATTGGCTACCCAACTCGGGCTAGAAATCCACAGGGATTTATATTGTGATATTATGATATCATATATTGTGAATAGTGATAAAATGATTTATTTCTGCAAATAGAAATCCAGTGAAAATGCTAAATTTCTGCAACTCTAATCCGCAGTGAAAGTGTCAATGATTTACTTCTACAGCTAGAAATCTGCAGATAAAATGCAAAGTGCTTTATTTTGACAAATAAAATTCGCAGTGATATAGCTTACATCGAGAAGGATCTTAGGATCTTATTTCAGTGTTGGAAGCTTTTTCGTTTCTCAGGACAGTCAAGAAAATGGCGCAAACAATCGTCGCCATTGCATCATATGCGTTATTAAGTTTCGTTTCAAAGTTCTAAAAATTGTTTCGTGTACGCCCAAGAAAATAATGCATTATATGTGTTTTACAGAGTTCTACAAATTGTGTATCTCATGTGTGACTTGGTAAAAAACGGATCCGTATTTTTTTTTTATAAAAACTAAAGAATTATTCTTAACATTTTTTGGTTCATTCTTGCATTATTTTGTTATGTTTTATTTTGTTCTTACATTATTTTCCCTTCCCCCCTCCTCTACTTTTGATTTCATTCTTGAATGCTTATCGTGAAAGTGTTGAAATAAATTTTTATTGATTCAGAAAAGAAAAAAAAAAAAAAGGTAAAACTGATATCAGTTTCAAGTAAAATTATTATATTATCGTTTTCAGGTCAAATTAATATAAAGTATTCGTAATTTTATTGCAGTTATCATAAAGATGTTTTCTTTTTCTTTTATTATTGCTTTTAAAAGAATTGATTACTTTTTTGTTTTTCTTTTATTATTGATTTTAAAATAATTGAGTACAGTTTCGATGTAAATATTTGTTCTTATTTAATATTGGACGTAAGTATTTAATTCTGAGTTCTCGATTGAGAAAAGAAGCATTATTGTGGAATTTAAAACTGAATGAGTAAGTTATGCAAGTTTTGTTGTTTTGATTTTTTTTTAAGGTAGAAAGTTTTTTTTAAATTGTACTGAACAAAACCGATATTAAGCTGTCTTAGTAATTTAAAACTAATATTGGTTGAGAATTTAATTATTCCGTTATGTGTTCTGATTTCGTTTAGAATATTATTTAAGGAACAATTTAATTATTCAGTTATGTGTTTTGATTTCATTTAGAATATTATTTAAGTGACAATTATTCAGTTATGTGTTTTGTTTTCATTTAGAATATTACTTAAGTGACAACTATGCAGTTGCAGTTTATTTCATTTGAAATATTGTTTTGAACGTGTCGCGTTATGAAATCCAGTTTATTTTTAATGTTTGTTCTGTTTTGTAGTAATAGTTTATATTATGGTTAAAGCTCACTGTTTTGTTTTATTAAAAGTTTATATGATTTGTAACGGCAAAACTCACGTTTGGGGTACGGTTTAAACGAAATTTTTGGCATTTATAGGGTTTTCGGCTGGTTGTTTTGCTAAAATTTAAAATGTCTGAACTTAATAGAGCTCGCAAAGAGGATTTGTTCCAGGTTGCGTTAGAAATGAATTTAGATGTGCAAACCACTATGACCGTTGTCACATTGCGGGAAAAAATCAAATCCTCCCCCTCGTTCGATGTTGATTTTGTGAATTCATTAGTCAGGAATCAAATTGCAACTCGGGAAGAAGAACAACGTAGGCGGGAATTAGAGGATAAACAAAAAGAAGCAGAGTTAGCACAGCGTAAACTGGAATTAGAAGAGAAGCGTAGGGCAGAAGAGCTGCAATTAGAAGAGAAGCGTAGGGCAGAAGAGATGGAGTTTAAAAAGCTTGAGATGAATTTTGAGCTTGAGAAGCTTAAGCTACAGGTTCAGAGCCAAAGTACTTCCGGTGGAGTGGTAGGTGGTAATGCGACAGGGATACTATCTCACGCGGAAAGTAAGGTAGATGTCCAAAGGTTGTTGCCTACATTCAGGCCAGAAACAGATGATGTAACATTGTTTTTGGTTCTCCTGGAACGCCAGTTAAAGCTCTCGAAGGTACCTGAGCATCTATGGGTATCGTATTTACTCAGTGTTGTCCCATCTTCTATTTCTACGCTTATCGCTCGTGAATCGGAAGAAAACGCTTCACATTTTTCGCATGTTAAGGATTTACTACTAAAACGGTTTAAAATTAGTGCCGAAAAGTTCAGACGGTTGTTCTTTGCTCATCGCAAGGTAAAAGAAATCTCTTGGCGAGATTATTACTTCGAACTTCGAGATTATTTTGAAAACTGGCTTAAAGAGTTAACTGTAACGTCTTTTGAAGCACTCCAGGATCTGATCATAGCAGATCAAATGAAAAGGCGCGTGCCTGTTGAATGCAAACAGCATATGTTAGATGACTGGGAAAATTTTAATTCGCCAGTCGACCTCGCCGAAAAACTAGATGCCTATGAAATTATACGAAGTACGTTCCCAAAAAGAGATCCGGTTGTACCCCAAGTGAAAAAAGAGTTTTCTCGTCGAGATAATAATTGGAAGCAGAGTAAGCCTCCAAACGAAGACAGATCTCATAAGTTTGGTAATCGACGCTTAGAATCTGATATTGTTTGCTGTGGATGTGGTAAAGTGGGATTTATAAAGAAGAAATGCCCAGATTGTACCCCTTCGGTTAAAAAAGAAAATGTGCAAGCACATCGTCTTAAGTTGTATAGTTTAAATACTTCAATAGTTTCAGCTCCAAATGTGCCTATCATGATCTGCAATAAGAAAGTGTTAGTCTGTGCAGATACAGGAGCAAATCGTTCCATTGCGGGAGAACGTATGTATGAGCTATTTTTAAAAACTGGTGTTGCACTGAAACCCCATACTCATGATGTCACGTTGGCTGACGGAATTACAGTAGCCAGAGAAACTTTGTCTGCTACAGTTCCAGTAGAGATTGAAGGTCGAGTCTTCAAAACGGACTTCATTATATTACCAAATGCTAAGGGTAATAGAACGCTTTTAGGCATGGATTTTTTGCACAATGCTAACATGGTGTTAGATACTGCCAACAAAACGTGGTATTTCAGTAATAAGCCTCAGAAAAAGTTTCATTTTGTAGATGAATACGTTGAAGAAAATAATTCATCAGCCGGTGCAGTCGAAGTCAGTCCATACGCCTTACGTGAAGATGAAGGAAAAAATTTAACTTCTGACGAAAGAGAAAAACTGAATGGTCTTCTAAAAAGGTATGAAAAATGCTTTCAACCAGGGAGAGAGACAACCCCGTATGTAGAGCATCGTATCAATACAGGTGATAGTGCTCCTATTGCTGTGCCACCTTATCGGATGACTCCTGCTAAGAAAGAAATTCTTAAGAAATAGATAATCTTCTAGCTCAGGGAATCATAGAAGAATGTGAATCACCTTATGCTTCACCGGTGGTTCTCGTACCAAAGCCGGATGGTAGTATGAGGTTATGCATTGATTACAGAAAATTAAATGCAGTTACAGTGGCAGATAAATATCCATTACCTCGAATGGACGACCTTTTGCATGAAGCCAAGCATACTTCTTATATGTCAACTTTAGATCTTCGTTCAGGATATCACCAAGTCCGAGTCTACCCACCAGATCAAGATAAAACTGCATTTGTCTGTCTTTTCGGTACATTTCGTTTTTTAAAAATGCCTTTTGGACTTAAGAACGCCCCAGCTACGTTTCAGAGAATGATAGATCAATTTAGAAATGGTCTTAAGGATGTCCTTGCTTTGTCATACCTAGACGACATCATCGTTTTATCAGACACCTTTGAGAAACATCTCTCAGATCTTACGGCTGTGTTCGAGAGACTCATAGAACTTAAATTAGATGCCAAGCGTGAAAAATGTCATTTCTCTTGTGAAAAGGTCAAGTACCTTGGGCACTGGATAACACCAAATGGTCTAGAAGTAGATCCAGACAAAGTATCTGCAATTAAAGCGATACCTCCTCCTAAAAATGTGAAAGAGATCCAGTCTTTCTTACAGACCTGTTCTTGGTACAGAAGATTTATACCGAATTTTGCTGATATCTCAAGGCCCCTTAGCAATCTAACGAAAAAGAAAGTTATTTGGAGATGGGGAAACGAAGAGCAAACAGCCTTTGAAACTCTAAAACAATGTCTCATAACACCTCCTGTGCTTAAGCAAGCTGATGGGACCAAACCATTTATTCTGCGTACTGACGCTAGTAACTATGCTCTTGGCGCTGTTCTTCTACAGGGTGATGACAAGACCTCTGAACATCCCATAGAATACGCTAGCCGTCTTCTTACAAGTGCTGAAAGAAATTATTCCACTACGGAACGCGAGGCATTAGCTGTAGTCTGGGCCTTAGGAAAATTTCGTGGCTATGTGGAAGATCAAGAAGTAGTTGTAGCTACGGACCACCAACCTTTAAAATGGCTTCTGAGCCTTAAGTCACCATCAGGGAGATTAGCCCGTTGGGCACTACAAGTACAATCGTTCTTATTGAAAATTGAATATGAACCTGGAAAATCTAATGTTGTGGCTGACATGTTATCAAGTCCTGTCTGTAGTCATCAGTCTGCTTTCTGTGAGACATGCAACTTTGTCAGCATAGACATGCCAACAAGAAGTCCAAAGGATATCAGAGAAGCTCAGTTGCAAGATGAAAATCTTAAAAAGATTATAGATTGTTTTGAAGACGAACAGAAAAGTGAAGACTTTGCCAATTGGACTGATAGAGGATTCCTGATGAATCAAGGCGTACTTTACCGGTATGCTCCTGAATCAGACGCCAAGGAAGCGCAACTGGTCATTCCAGTACAAGAAAGACAAAACATTTTGAAACTTCATCATGACGACCCCTCAGCCGGACATTATGGTGAAGCAGGCACTTATCAAAGAATTGCTAAGAGATATTATTGGACAGGCATGAGAACATATATTTCTGAATACGTGAAGAAGTGTCCAGAATGCGCTCGTTATAAATCAACAAATCAGAAACCAGCCGGTTTATTGTGAACACCTGCTTATGCTCAACGGTTTGAGACACTCAGCATTGATCTTTTTGGACCATTGCCTCGTAGTAAAGATGGGCACCGATGGATTTTTATAGTAGAAGATTGTGCCACTAAATGGGTAGAACTGTTTGCCTTAACAACTGCCACTGCCCAAGAATGTGCGACTACGCTGATTGAAGAGATTTTCCTTCGTTATGGTATCCCAAGAAGACTCTTAAGTGATAACGGCCCTCAGTTCGTGAACGCTGTTCTACAACAAGTTTGTTACATTCTTGAAATTGATCAATCATTGACACCTTTGTACCACCCTCAGGCCAACCCAGTCGAACGGAAAAATAGAGACTTGAAACCTCGAATAGCAATCCTTGTTGGGGATGAACACGATTCCTGGATTGATAAACTTCCTTTTATTAGATTTGCTATGAACTCTGCCAAATCTGATACAACAGGCCAAACTGCTGCCTATCTGCATTTTGGTCGAGAACTAAGAACAATCGATGATGTGGTGAACGATTTTAGAGCAGTTGTTGAAAATGACAATTTTGTTCCTTAAATAACTCCATATCTTAAACGTCTTGCAGATGTCTCAAAGAGAGTAAAAGAGTGAGTTGAAATAAAACAAGATCAGCGTAAGAAATATTATGATAAAAATCGCAGAAGAGTTTATTTTACACCTGGTGAAAAAGTATGGGTTACCTTACACCCTGTGAGCAAGGCAAGTAACCAGAAAACAGCCAAATTTATGCCTAAGAGAGATGGGCCATATGTAGTTTTGACTCAAAAATCACTGGTGACATATGACATTGCCAGTCTAGACAATCCTACTCAGCGAATTGGATCTTATCATGTTTCAGCTTTGACACCATTCCAAGAAACTGAAACTACTCCAGTTGCACCTCTGAGAAAACGAGGGAGACCCAGAAAACATCCTGTTTCCTCTCCGAGACGTATGTCGGAAACAGAGGGGGAGGATGTAACGCAGAAAACCCCTTCCCGAAAATTAGACTCTTCCCGGCGAAATGCGCCACACATCACGTGATCTAGAAATTTTTTCGTTCAGTGCAGTTGTCATGTGGGTTTTGCCGAAGGAAGTATGTTTTTTTTAAGTGTGGTTATGTATAGAACGTGATGTGTTTTGTTCTCCGGAAATGTGAAAGTAAAATCTTATATATACGTGTCATGTAAAGTTTTGTGATGTGTGTGTTTTGCGTCAAGTAATAATAAAATCTATGAAAATGCCAGCAATCTTTTACTTCTGGTGTTATTAAAGAAATATTCTTTCAGCTCCAAGATACGAAAAGTATAATTATTCTACAGTTAGTGCTATAAGATGATTTTTAAAACACCTTCACTGTTAATTTATATATTTTCATGGGAAGGCAAAATCTGTGAGTTATTTGTAATTACTAATTTAAAATCATGTTAAAACATCTTAAATACCATTTCCTTAGTCAAAAATTCTTTCTTTTCATGTAGTTATTTATATTCGTGCTATAGTGGTGTACACTAATAAAACATTATTCCGAATTAATTAAATTTGCACTATATATTTCTACATTACAAAATAATTAAAAAGTTTTTGCAATGAAAAATTAATGATTTATTAAAGAAAATCTCTTTTTTTTTTTTCTTTAGAATTTGGTGATGCGCATTGTTACATTATTGTATTATGTTTTATATTTATCATATCTCTAATACTGCTTATTCAGATTGTCGTGGAAAAAAAATGGCTTAAAAAATTTTTACATTGCTATTTCTAAACAACAATATTTTCAACATATTTCTACATCATTTTCAATAGAAATATAACCTGAAGTAAATTTTTTGGACATAGTGGTGTTAAAAAAATTTTTGGTAACATTCTTTCCACGACAATCGTTCAATACTATTTAAATTATATTAACTTTTTATTTTGCTTTGTTACACTGCATTATTTTATTATCTTAATTACCCCTTTTTTTACATTATTATATTACAAAGTGTGTCGAGGCCCGCCTAACGCAGCAAACATATGTTTGCGGCCCGCGAGAAAAAAAGGTTGAGTATGGCTGCGCTAGACCTTTTGAAAAAACTTTTGTATTTTTTCTTCTGGTACAAAGAAGATGTGCTGCCATTTTCAAGGGAGGAGAAAGACAAAGTTCTTTCAAAAGGCCTACCGCATTTCTCAATTTTATGGTGTTTATTATTTTGCCTTTATTGTATCGCGCGAGTGTATTCAATATTTTAATGCTATATATTTAGTAAATTTACTATACTAAATTATCGTTTTCTGTTATTTTAGTTTGCTTTTATGTTATTTACTATTTCCAATATGTATGTTATGTATTTAATAAATGTATATTCGATTGATGTTTTGAATATGATTGGTGATTGGTGACTATCTTTGACGATCTATCTTCCAGGTATAAATAATGTATAAATATGTATAATAATATCTCCTAAAACTCCATACCATGTAAGAATGGAAAAAGGTGTGTCAAAAATTGTTAATTAGGATGTTTTATTTAGTGACTTAGGAAAAAAGTGTTTCTGTTTTCCTCAATTATCTCTATGTAGTATAATATGCAGCTGCCAAAAGAAAAAAAAAAAAAAAAAAAAAGAGATCAGAG
This sequence comes from Maratus michaelseni, assembly GCA_963931845.1. Taxonomy (NCBI): domain Eukaryota; kingdom Metazoa; phylum Arthropoda; class Arachnida; order Araneae; family Salticidae; genus Maratus; species Maratus michaelseni. Next base: position 289,308,199 of record OZ007597.1, on the reverse strand, counting down.
ATAATATCCCAAACATTTTAATCGCCAAATTGTCTCAGAGAAAAACAAAAATAGTCATTCGACTAAAAATTATGTTTTCTTTAAATATATGTTACAAAAATAGACTTAGGGTATGATTGTATCAAATTCTGGATATTTCAATATAAACACCTAATTTTGACACTGTATTTGGATTTTTAGGTAAATTTTACTTTTAAGATAGTAACAGGACATCATTTGGTTAAGAATTTTGGAATTATGGTAATTTAAAATTTTTAGCTTCTTATGTGTTAAATACATTTTTCATGGTTGTGAAACATGTTGCAATAATGCTGTTAGCTCTTTAACCCCTTAACGATCGCATAATTTTTAAGAAAACAGTAAAAAAGGTGTCTATTTTTTTATTCAAGAAAATTGTATAAAAATTATGAACAATATATTTATTCATTTTTAATTTTTCAGAAAAACCAACATTCAGGCTTAGTTGTGACTGTATGTTGCTAATCAGTAAGTAGAAAAGAAAAATTAAAAATATGTGTTTTAAACATTAAAAGAGAATTTTATGAAACTTAAGCATAATAGTAGATACAGTTTTAGTCCATACGCATCCAGGTAACAGTTGATTTCCATCATCACTTTTCTCAGATTCACTATCCAAACTTCCATAAAAATCAGTTACTTCAGAATACCTCTCAGATCCATTTATACTAAAATTAGAATCCAAGTCACTTTCTGACTCTTGACTGCATAATGTACGCAATATTAAAAAAATATATTTTATCACATAACACAAACCATGTGCATTCAAAAGCCTAACTGAGCTAAGATTAAAAAATACATATTACAATTTGTGTAGTGTTGACATCTAGTTTAAAAAAAAAAAAAAAACTATCTCCATTTACATTATAAATAGTCTGGTACTGCCATCTGTTATCTAAAATAAGAAATAAAAAAAATTCCGGGAATGTATTGTTTTTAATCTTTTTGTTGCATTAGTTTTGAACACTCCAGCCCGGAAATGTCATGGGCATGAGAAATAGAGAACGAAATTTCACCCCATCATTTTAACGGGAGCAAGAGGGAAGGGATCAAGGATAATTCAATACTTGGTGGAAAGAGCTGTAATTTTGGATTCACATGTTTGAAGCTTTTAGAAAGCGATTTCTGTTTAAAAAATCATAGGTTACAATTAGAAATGCACCAAATATTTGGTATGTATTCGGTATTCAGCCATACTACTGAATATTTTGTTATGCCGAATATCAAACTGCTCAGTTAGGCCAAATATCAAACTGTTCAGTTTGGCCAAATACCAAAATATTTGGCAAAATTGAATACTTAAAAATACTTTTTAAAATATCTTTAAAAACTTTACATAACTTCTATTTTTAACTGTCAATAAATAAATATATTCAGAATAATTAAGAAATAAAAATCATACTGTAATAAAAGAGATTACTTTTACATTATTTATTTGCTATTTGAAAATTGAAACTTACAAAAATTAACTATTAATGATTACATTTATAGGAATTAATGATACATAAAAACAGTTCTGAATATTGTCTGTTAATAATAGTCTGTTTCTTGCTTTTTCACAAGCAGGGTGTTTCTAAACAAAATGGAACAAATTTTTAAGTGTAATAATAGGCATCATTACAAACAGTTTTCGTAAAGGAAACCAGAATTGCAATCAAACTTATTTGCTCAAAAATACAATCTATCTCACTTCAAGCTGAACTTTGATTTTTGTTTGTAACTTTAACAAAAATGGAGATATTGTAAAAATATCTTCATAAGACTTCCTTTGAAAATATAATAGCATGATAAGAAGTGCCGGAAATTGTCCCCACTGATCTCTGATGCATTTAACCCCTTCGGGACCGGCGGCTTTTACACAAATTTTATTCGGTTGGCACCACTTTTTTGAAAAAAGCTACCTTTACTTAAACTATCGCAAAAGTGCTCGAATTAGAGAAAGTAAATATTGCTTATCTATTTTAAACTTTAGTACCTTCTTCACAAATAAACAATATATATGACTGTAAAATTTTCCTTCAAAATTTCTCTTCAATTTTAAAATATTTGTTTTAGAATATAAGAAAACTTTATTCATTTATTTTAATTCACAGAAGATGCCATGTGGTTTTAAGTTTTATTAATTAAAAAGGTTTTAAGACTATCCTTTTTTTAAATTATTACTCAAAGAATAGTTTTTTTTTTTTTTTTTTTTTTTTTTCGTTAGAAAGTTTACTTGTAAAAAGATCTTGTTTGTAAAAATGGAAGTATTTGTGTTAAATATGATATAAAATTGTTTTCAAATTTAACTTTTTCATATCTTTAAACGATGAAATGTAGGAATATTTGACCAGTTAAATATGGGGTATTCAGCTAGCCAAATATTTAGTATTCAGTTTACCTGTTTACTGACTATTCGATATTTGGGCAAAATCACTCTTCATTGCATCCCTAGTTACGAATCCTATTTTTTTTTTTTTTCAGATATTAATTTCAATATACATATATTTTGAAATTAATTTTTTTTAAAGATTGAAACGTAACCTAAAAAATTTTAACAGAAATCCATATCTAGATGCTTTAAGTATGTAAATCCAAAATTAGAGATAATTCTGCCAAGTAGTGTTTGATTTATTCCGAAAAAACTTCCCGTATTAGTATGTTTTGCAACTGGGAAAATGGTTTTAAAATCAGGAATTCAAAACTTTAAATCACCATTATTCTTGAACTATTTCACTGAATTACTTCTGATTTGGTATCCTAAAGTAAAATTTACCAAAAAAATATAAATATGATGTTAAAAAGAGGTGTTCCTATTGAAAATTTTAGAGTTTGATGCAATTTTTATATTATGATACGCAAGTGGGGTGATGATTCTGGGCAGAACCCATCCATCTAACAGCAATTTCCTATCAAATTTAAACATTTTTCATTATAGCAGCTGCCAACAATAAAAAATCCACAGTAAAATTCTTTCCGTAACAATTAATTTTCTATTAAAAGATTTCAAAGTGAAAAATGAAAATGAAATTAAAAGTTCCACAAATTGAAAAAAAAAAAAAAAAAGATTAATATGACGTCATATTAGAAGCATAACAGATTTTCTAAGAGTTCTCAATAATACTAGGAGCATAAATATATGTAAGTACAGAAAGCAGGTGAATATATAATCTCATATGAGTTTGAGGAACGTATTGAATCGTGATAAAAACAACCCGATTATGGAAATATTGGCATATTTTAACATTTTGAGGTTCTCTGAATTATTTTTCTCTATTTTTAAATTATTCCACATGTGTATGCGTGTATACTAAAAAATCCACAAATGTTCAGGTCCCCAGAGCTCATTGTTATAGTGAAGAACTGAAATAGAGATTTCAGATTTTTTTTTTTTATAAATAAAATTCACATGTTTACATTTCTTGCAATACAAGTCAGTAAAAGCTATTTGTATTGACATTGCATTCAATCTATATCTGTTTTCCTTTATCAATTAAGTTAAATCTGTAATTTCTTCTCTGTTTTGTCATCTTATTTACATCAAATAGCAAATTTATTGTTAAAACTCCAGAGGCGCATGCATTAATCAGGCCCTGAAATTAAGGAAAACTGACATGAAATGCTATTGTCAATGAATAGTATATGGATATTTTTATCAATTATTTCAAATTGTAAGTGAAAACCGTGATTTCTATCCACCGTCCTAGGACGGGCATTTACACTAGTTTCTAAATAAAGATAGTCCTCTAAACTTTTTTTTTTTTTTTTTTTACATAAACTGAAAGAAGACATAATCACAGTTGAATGGCTATTTGGCTATTTCTGTTTTTTTTTCTCTGGGAAAACTTGGTGATTAAAATATATGGAGTGTTTTTTGGTGGGGTGGGAGGAGGAGGCAACTACATCTCAATATGAAATTCGATAAAAGTAAACATTTTTGATTTGCTCAGGTTCATATTTAATGTGGTAATTGAAATGTTAACTGTATCAAACAACCTTAGAATGACATCTAACCATAACTGTACAAAATTACTGTGCACTTCACTTTGAAACATATAGAAATATGGAAATATTGAAAAGAAAAGAAAAAAATGTAGAAATATTAAATATTGTAGAGTTGTCCTTTGAATGGGGGAGGGTGCTTTGAGACCTGTAGTGGCATGGCTTATTGTAGAATTAAGGCTGCTCATCAATAAACTTCCCAATTCCTCTCACTAATGTTAAACCTGTAGGATGCATTCGTATTTTAAAAATATCTTCTCAGGAAATTAATATTTTTATCTTTTATTTTCTGTATACACTTCTTGAAGAATGTCTCTTTTTTTCTTAGTTATCAAAATATTTTTTTAATATGTGCTTAATTTATAATTTATGTGTTAAAATCTTAACGGAATTGAATAAGATTTTAGCACTTTACATAAAATTAAGTATATATTTTAGAAAAATTTTGACAACTAAGAAAAAAAGAGAGATTCTTTAAGTCTTTAAGTCTTCTCAGTACAAGGGAAACAGAAGTTAAAAATATTAATTTCCTGGGGAGATGTTTTTAAAATACGAATGCATCCTATTCCTATAGGATTAACATTAGCGAGGGAAATCGAGAAGTTTACTGATGAGCAGCCTTAATGTGTAAAACAAAGCTTTACTAAATTTGGTAGCATTACTATATAATCTCTTAATAAGCCCCTCCCTTTTGAGAAAATAAAAATGTATAAATTTAGGGAAGGAGCTTATAGTTGAGATTAAAAGAAAAACTCGTTCAACAAAGCTTTTTTTATTATTAATTTATAAGTACAAAAGGTAAATAAAAATCATAGAAAACTTATTAAAGAAAATCTTTTTTGTAAGTAATTACATATATTTTACAAAAATAACTTAAAAATCTTCACTTTTAGTAATGTGATAATGATAAATACCTCTATCATTGGAGATAGAATTTGCAATTCATTATCGAAGTTTGGCTAGTAATATTTTACAGTCAATTTTTTTTAAAAATACCTTCAGCAAGGCTTTTTTATTATTAATTTAATGTATGAAAGGTAAATAAAATGGTAAAAATTTTATTATATCATTGTTATAGTTAAATATTTGAATTTTATAGAAACAAAACCCCAAGATTATAAACCCCTACTATATATACAGTCAAACCTCGTTAACACGAACACTTAACGCGAATTACTTTTAGCACGAACTGTTTCCGATTGCTCCGTCCAGTTGTATGTAATGTATTTAAGTTCGGATAACGCAAACTACTTTTAACAAACAAAAAAAGTTTCCCCTTGCGTGTTCGCGTTAACGAGGTTTGACTATATATTTTTTTCCAATGCAAATTCAATTAAATTTAAGGAATGTTTATAATGCAGATTAACAGAAAATTCATTCAGCGAAACAGTCTTTATTATAATTTAATGTATGACAGGTAACTTACTCAATTACTTTTAGTTTTGAAATTTTATTTGTTTCTTTTTTCTGTTTCATGTAGAATTATTGTACTGCCAATAAGTATGTAAAGGCATTTCTAAGCGTGGAGCCGAGTAATGTTCAAGCCCAACAATTAGATTCATACGTTCAAAATCAGCTTAAGAAAGGTTAGTATGGAAGATTTTACAATTAAATTGGTAGATTCCTATTAGTGATGATTGTAGGCTAGAGTCTTGCATGGTCCGGTTCATACCCAGTCCAAACACAAAAATTCTGCTTGAAGGTCCTCTCCCCTCATGCGACAAGACCAGCTTGCTAATGTTAATCGTATGGGGCAGTATTTTTCTTATATCTCATTTGCATTTCAATATTTTTAAACTTTTTTTTTTTTTTTTTTTTTTGGCATTGGATAGCTGAGACTAATCTCTGTTTCTGCCGTTGATTACTTTTTCAAATTTTTTTGCGGATATATATATTTTTTTTTTAAATACTTTCACTCTCAAAACTAGTTTCGAAAGTGAAAATATCTTTGGGGAAAAAGAAAAATCTGCAAAGAAAATTAAAAAAGTAATAAACATCAGAAATAGATATTAGTCTCAGCTATCCAGAGCAAAAAATATAGTTTAAAAATATTGAAATGCAAACGAGATATTAGAAAAATAATGCCCCATAGGATTAACATTAGTAAGCAGGCCTTTTTGCATGAGGGGAGAGTACCCTTAAAGTGAACCTGGTCCAAATCCAACAAAAAAATTTCATCAACTCGAAATCCCACCCGAAACCTACCCAATCCCAAAGAAAATTAATCCATATTTTAATACAATTATGAAAAAGTAGTCTGAAATTATATCTCTAATATCCAATTTTATCTTTTTTGAATAAAAATGAACACACAGACACTCATTAATATCCATATATTTAGTTTTTTTGATTGAAAAATTGGGTCAACTTGAAACCGAACCAAATTCAAAACATTTAAAGTCAATCCGACTTGAACACAGCCTGCAATGAAAAAAAATTAGCATCAACCCAACCCGATCTGAACCACGAATCAGGTTGGATTTCGGTAAAATCAGGTTACCCGACCTAATGCAGGGCTCTATTGTAGACCTGAAAGTATCCTATCGCCATTCAGAACATGGCAACTAAACAAAAAATAAATAAAATAAAGATGGCAGTTTAAAAAACAGAAAAAAAGTCATTTTTTATATTTTACATTTTTAAAAAAGTTACAATTTTTATATTCATGATGGTCTTAGGATCTCGTATTTTTTAGTGATCATTTTTAGCAGAAACTCTGTTAATTGTTCAATTTTCAATATATTTAACTTTCATTTAATTTAATTCAGCAAGCATTAAGTTGGCAATAAAGTAGCTATTAAGTTAAAAAGGTCTGCCGGTCACTGTCTACTAACTAAAAAATTTTATTGTCAGCTCCAATATTGGCATTGTCTCTACTCTCCCATTTTTTTTTCCTCCAAATTAAATAAACATTATGAAAACCAGAAAATTATTTAATGAAATCTTTTATGTTTCTATTTGTTTATTAATTAGCCTCACGTATTTAATAAAATTTCTGGTTTTATTTGATTTGAAAAAAAAAAAAAAAAGTAGAAAGTTGGCTGTTTACATATAACTTTTTGAATTTAATTTTTGTGTATTAATGTTTAAGATTGCCAATTTTTTACATTGTAAATACAAGATATGGTAAATACAAGAAAAATAAATAATACAATAACTACAAGAAATGGAAATAAATACTGTATTTTCGAGTGTATAAGTCAACTTTTTAAACATCCAAATGGAAAAGAAAATTCACGACTCAACTTATACACCAGACGTAAAATGGCATCCGATGATCGCAGTTTGTAGCTGCAAGAAGCGTTGATCATTTTCTGTCAATTATGACCCATAAAATTTATCATTCGACATATTTCACATAATAATTAAAAACTTTTGTTACTTTTTAATGACTATTGTCATAAAAACATCAATTTATCATTCATAATCATTCATTAATAAATCATTCCAATATTCTCTTTTTTTTTCTGATGAATTTTTACATGAAAGTCTATTTTCTGAAATCAAAGTATTGTTTCTTTTGGGTGGGAATTAAGGTGTCGACTTATACACCGAATACACCCAAAATGTGCTGTTTTAGGATTATAAAATAGTGTCGACTTGTACACTGGACAATGCAATAAATTAAAACTAAAAGCAGATTTCTAAATGTGTGTGAAATATATAAATTATTTTGGCAGTTCTTCTTTGGCATATATTCAGTTAACTTTTTTGAAAATACACTTAATTATTTGACCATTTTCAATTTTCATTAATAGGTACAGTAGTAGATCTTTTAAACATCCAAATGGAAAAGAAAATTCACGACTCAACTTATACACCAGACATAAAATGGCATCCGATGATTGCAGTTTGTAGCTGCAAGAAGCGTTGATCATTTTCTGTCAATTATGACCCATAAAATTTATCATTCGACATATTTCACACAATAATTAAAAACTTTTGTTACTTTTTAATGACTATTGTCATAAAAACATCAATTTATCATTCATAATCATTCATTAATAAATCATTCCAATATTCTCTTTTTTTTCTGATGAATTTTTACATGTAAGTCTATTTTCTGAAATCAAAGTATTGTTTCTTTTGGGTGGGAATTAAGGTGTCGACTTATACACCGAATACACCCAAAATATGCTGTTTTAGGATTATAAAATAGTGTCGACTTATACACTGGACAATGCAGTAAATTAAAACTAAAAGCAGATTTCTAAATGTGTGTGAAATATATAAATTATTTTGGCAGTTCTTCTTTGGCATATATTCAGAGCCGTCCTTAGCGAGGACGACTTAAAGCGAGGCCCGGTGCAGGTATTTTGCAAGGCCCTTTCCTTCCAGATTCTTAACATAATCTTATCTATACTATCAATAAAAAAGAATGGTTTTCACCTATATACTGTAACCCATGGAGCCCGGGTTCGATCCCCTAGCTACTATAAAGAAGTAGCATTTGTTTGTGTGTTTTGTAGAGATAATTTCTGGAACTACTAAACCAATTTCAAAAGTAATGGTGTCAAATTGATGGTGAACATTCCTCTTCCAACATAGGCTATATTTTACTATCTTTTCTTACCTAAAATCATGAATTTATATTAGAGATTTTCTATTATACCTTCTTCTTTTTATTAAAGAAAACATATTTTGCGTCCGGGTGCGAGGCCTCTTTAGGCGCGAGTCCCTGTGCGGCCGCACCTGTCGCACACCCCTAAGGACGGCTCTGCATATATTCAGTTAACTTTTTTGAAAATACACTTAATTATTTGACCATTTTCAATTTTCATTAATAGGTACAGTAGTAGATCTTTTTACTGCACACCTTTGGTGCAGAAATTGTGCAGTTTATATACCTTCTGAGTTCAGAATATCATCAAAAAATTCTAGCCACCTGAAAAAGTCAGGGAAATTTGAAAATTCTGAGAAAAAGTTAGAAAATTTTGAATTTTTAAGAAAAAAATAGGAAATGTTTCTTATAAAACTAAGGATTTGAAATTGCATCACCATTAAAATTAAACTTTGCTCTTCTTAAGTACTGTAAAGAGTATTTATATCAACCTCTTGTGCAAATCATTTTGTCTATCCCCTTTCAGTCCTTCTTTGTAACTCGGAGATTTTCAGTTCCAGTTTCACTGAAACTTTCTACTGAATGTTGTAGGATTGATGAGGTGTTTCACTCTGCTTACTTATCTTTGTTTGGGAACTGGACATTTGTAAGCTTAATTTATTGAATTTTATTTATTTGTATTAAAATATGTCAAAGCAATTGGTATTTAACTGTGACTGATGTGATAAAGAATTGCATCCTGATGCTTAAAAGTGTGTATCTGCAAAATGTTTAGCATGTAAAATGTTCAACAATTTGTAAATTTTGCAAAAAACTATGTAACAAATCAGTAATTTGTGCTTCAGAATCAGTTGTGAAAGTTCCACTCTCAAATTCACAACTTTTAAGATTTTTTGTGTGTAACATCACAAAATCTTGATACCTGGAATTTATTATTATTGGTATGGAAAAGCCAAGGAAATTTGTTGCTGATCTGGAATAGACACCCGGATTTTATATTAAAAGTTTAAATCTAACATATTTTCTAAAGCATATATTTTTTTTTATTAACACAATTGTAATATACTTAATTGCTGAAAGGTGTTAAATAGAAACAGTAAAAACAGGTTTTAATAAACTGTTTACAAGTTTCAGCTCCATCGAAGCTAGTATCAAAGCAAATAAGAATATTCTACAATTGCACGATTTATGACATAATGATTTGAAACGCCATCATTAAATTTTTCACGTACTCTTTCTGATTATGCATGTTATTTTTAATTTTTATTTGAATGTTAATTTCCATATTCGCAGGGGTCGTACTTGTCCTGAAATTTCTGAAAAAAAAAATAAAAACACTTTGAAATGTTCTAAAATATGGTAGTCTGTCTTAATATTCCTGAAATTTTGCAAGTTTTGTGCTATATCGTTATTTGAAATTATCAAATTGGGGATAGTTGTACCTTTTTACTGATGCAAAACGATCACGAAAGTCACGGTTTTCTTCAGTCTATCATTAAAAATAGTGATTTTCATCAATTTGCACACAAAAAATCGCAATTTTTGGTGATCAGTTACCAAAAATCACAATTTTTATCAATTAGTCATTAAAAAAAGTTTGCTATTTTCGTCTGTCAGTCACAAAAAATCACAATTTTTACCAGTCAGTTATAAAAAAGAAAATCTTTTGCAATTTTCGTCGATCAGTGAAGAAAAAAATCAAGATTTTCGTCTTTCAGTAATGCAAAAATCACAATTTTTTTGCAGCTTGGTCAAAGAGTTCTGGTAAAATTACTTTTCTTTTAAATGTCTACTTTTGCAACAAAAAAATTGTTTATATAGTGTACTATTTATGATAATAAAATGTATTCAACAGTGAGTTAAGGGTTCTTTTAGTTAGTACGCCAAGCAAATGTGTCCTGAAATTATCCTGAAATATTGTAAAAAGTATGTCCTGAAATATCTCCTAGGGCTAGTACTACCCCTGTATTCGTAATTATTTTATTTTTATTTGGATGTTTATTTCCATATCTGTAAATATATTATGAATGTGAAAGTAAACATCCAAGTAAAAATAAGGTACTTGCGTATTATCCGGGCCAGGTTGTATTCACTGCGCCAACAATATTAATTACAGTAACCCTTAATTTTTTTCTTCATTTTAACTTGTATGGTTAATATTGTATAGTTGCCATATTAAAAGCAGTGGTGGAAGTATTTACATATGTATAACTGTATAATATGATATAGCATTTATATATAGATATAATATAGTAGCATATTCCTTATTTATTCTTCTTGATACAGTAGATTCATTCTGATGGTTTAGTTTTATTAGACTAATTAAATAAGTTTTTATTTTATACCTTTTAGCAATTATAAGAAGTATGTTATGTATTTATGAAATGTACATTAAATTACCATTTTGAACACAATTGGCAATTAATTGACAATGATAAACAAAATTGGTGACTGACAACCATTTTTGGTGATATATCTACCTGGCCATGATAACAAGTAAGGGCCAAATAAAATTACGAATATGGAAATAAACATCCAAGTGAAAATAAAATTGAATGATGGCATTTCAAATCATTGCATTACAGATCATGCAACTATAGAATATTCTTATTTGTTTTGATAATGGTTTCAGTAGAGCCGAAACATGCAAACAGTTTATTAAAACCTTCTTTTTACTGTTTTTATAGTTGAACACCTTAACAATCTAGTATATTGGATATCTCTGGATGTTGTGATTTGTTACATATTGGTACAATTGTATTTTTACTATAATATATCTAACTAATTTTCCCCCTTCCTTTTCCAGATGGTATCAAAGGCATGGCTCTATTTGGAGCTGTGAGTGTGTTGGGAGGTGCAACAGCCGTTGTCTTGGGAACACTCGCCGTGGGTGCTGCGGTTGGATTTGCTCTGGCCAGGAAAAAGGGCAAATAGCAGTGACTCTCAACAAGTAAAAACAAATAATTGCTTATTTTGAAAAAGGAACATGTTTGTTTTGCAGCCAGTTGTGCAGCAATTCAAAAGTTATAGGAGGGGGTTGAAACAGGGTTGTTTTTAAATAACTTGAACATGTAGGATTGTCAGTAATATAGCTGCCAACCTTCTGTTTATTTTTAAAAGTCAAATAAACATACTTTATACCAGAAATTGTTCTTTAAAAAATGAATTGAAATAAGTGCCATTTAGAAACAAGACACATTATTCAATAATTCTGCTTAATAAATTTTCTGGTTCCATGTATGATTTTTTGCTTACTTTGAAAGAGAATCATTTTTGTCTTTCAGCCAGTGGTGCAGTAATTCAAAAATTATAGAAAGAAACTTAAATAATATTCTTTTTTTTTTTTTTTTTTTTTCAAATAACTTGAACACACAAGTTTATCAACAGAACACATAGCTGCCAACTTTCTGTTTTTTTAAATCAAATAAACATACTTTGTACCAGAAATTTTCCTTAAAAAATGAATTCAAATAAATATCACATAGAAACAAGACATATTAATAAATAATTCTATTAAATAAATTTTCTGCTTCCATGTATGATTTTTTGCTTAAAATGCTAATGTTATCCAGAGCCCAATGTTAATTGTTTGATGCTAGTTTTATTGTCATCACATCAGCATGAGTATGGTTTTAGGATCAACGTCTGGTTATAAATGGAATGTCTGGGAATTTGAACCTCAGAACATAGTGATACAATATAATTTGTTTTAAATTTGTGTGAAACAGGCACATATCCAGGAGAAGAGAAACCCCTCCCAAAATTTTAGAAAATTATTGAAAGAAATATGCTAAGTTTCAACAAAATTTGACATTTCCACTTTGTTTCAAATATTTACCAAAGTAAAACCTAAATATAAGTTCATGTTCAAAAGTATAAATTTACTTCCTTAATTCCTTTCTGCTTCCTTTGTAAATATTTTTAAACCTCTTTCTTTTTGGATAGTTTATAAACTTTGCATTGTAGCATAGTTGAAAACAGTTGCCATACTACATGATACTTTTATGTAAAAGCTTGTTTCTCAAACATGATAAAGCAGTGTTACCTAATACTTCTGTAATTAGAAGTTCTTTCAGAATCTGACATGAACTAATGAAGTAATTTTAGCAGTGTTAGAGCATCAAGTAGAATTAGCAATTATGACTTTTGGTGCTCAATGTCTTACAAAGAAGAAAGGGATTTTTCTTTGGGTGTGTGCTTTTTAGGTGAAAGTCATTTAGCCGTAAAAATATTGGCATTGTTCTTATCCTGTTTTGCGTTGTCAAGCTTACTAATTTCTGTCTTCTGACCAAGAAAACTTTTAGGAATAAGCATGCTCTAAAAGATAATTCTGGTCTAGAGGTCTTTTATGAAATGGCTTTTATAGTAAAATATATAGTGTACACTATCATATAAATATATAGTACCATATTTAGTAAAAAGAAAGGTTCAGAAAGAAAAAAGTTGCAGTTTTGTTTAATTAAAAATGGCAATAAATAGTTATAAATAGTAATTGTAAAAAATATATACTGGGTGATTCAAAATAGATGTTATGCTGAATATCTCTCAAAGCATTGATGGTCAAAAGATACTTCCAATTACAGAAAGTAATAGCTTTTAGATATGGCATTTATTTTGCAATAAGATGTATACATATTAAAATACAAAATTTATTTTTGCAATAAGATCTCTGGGTCCTATAAGTTATATTTAGAAACATTTTCTCCATGCTCTAACTGGTAAAACTTTAAAAATTGTATTCTTCTATGAGCTAATGTTTCTACTTTAGTTAAATCTGACAGGTTGTTATAGCTTTTTGTACAATTTTTGAAAAAAGAAATTGAATCTGACCTGTGATGACTGATACATTCATAAATATTAAATTCTTTGAGGGAGGTGGCAACTATGTTTTCTCTCTAAATGAAATATTTTGTTGTGATTTGGTACAATGGTGGTTTGCAGCAAGAATCCTGCCCCCAATATTGGGAGTTTTACATTTTTCCAGTATTGGCAAGACTATGACAAATATGACTGTTAAATGTAATATAGGTGCAATATCGGGTCACAATATAACCAATGTTAGTCATATCTTTCTGAAACATTCACATAATCATTGGGATTCATGTAAGCATGAAACTTTCAGATGCCAAAGAATTGTTGGTAATGATGTAGTATACAATATACCTATTTAGTTAGTTAGTTATTAGATGGTGCTAATTAAATGTTTGCTCTTGGTTTGGTGGTTCTTGTTTTTATTACATCCATAATTTTTATATGTATTTATCATTATAACACTAGAAATTTTGGTAAATCAAATTAAAATTAATCAAATGGGTCGAGTGAAAGAATATGACATACAATATAGAACATCACAGGCACTAGTTTATTTTCAAGGTTGACATATTTTGCTGTACAGATAAAGCACTCAGTCTAACAAACCTTTATTTTATTCATCAATGAGCATTTATAGCATAATGCCAAGAACTGAAAGATTAAAAAAAAAAAAAATTTCATATTTTATTTTACTGAGTAATTAATTTTCATCTCTGTGTAATTTATTTTGTTTAGAATAGATTTTCATTTATAATTTTAAATTTATTTTATGGTATTTTTTATTAATTTTTCATTTCAAAATGTAGAATTAATGCTGATCTGATGACAATCTTTCATCTGTCTAATAGATGAATAATTAATTCATTGACAATATTTTTACATGCCAAATTTATTCAGGCAAATATTACACAAGCAGCAAATAAATATAAACAACAATTAAAATTATATTTTCACAGTTTTGAATGCAAAATTACATTATTTTTTTTATTTTTTCAAAAAACAGTATTGGGTTTGAAACAATGAATAGGACAAAATTGAATGACACATTTGATTATTTTTAAAAATTGACTGTGTTTAATTAGCTTTTATTACAAATGTTTTCTCCCATGTTTTTTTATTTTGCTTGTTTTTTTTATTTACTGTTTGTATGTTTTTAATATAAAATTCCTTGGCTCATTCTCAACTATTTCTCATGTCTTTTAGGTATTGCTCTCCAAATCCCAGTGAAGTTATCTGATTGGATTTCTGTTTTATAGTTATCATTTACTGGATCTCCATCAAACTGTCTCTCTGGTCATCAGTATCTCATTGTTTTAGGTTTTTTTAAAGATCAGAGATCTCTTTAAGATTTATATGCTTGGTAGATCACAAAGGTGACAAGACATTTAATTATTTATAATGCCTTAACTTTTTTTATATATTGGAATCTGCACCTATGTTATTGAATCTTTGTGCCTTAACATGTTGCTGACTGAATATTGTTACCCAACAATGTGTTATTTACAAGTTATGTGTATAGTATGCCCATGGTAACTTGGCTGGTGAGCTTTAAATAGTTCAGATGAGGATAGGGAAAAGAAGGTTGTTAACAGACAGAAATGGTGCAACAAAGCATTATTTAATTATAAACTAGATTCTGATAGTTGCTAAATTAACATTATTAGCATTATTATTTCTATTATTATTAGCCCCTGAATTAACAGATAAATTCATCTAATGCCCATGGCACAGAGAAGTCATTTGTCCAACTTTTCATCCAACACAACATTATAGACAGCAAATTTGCTTGGTCTTGTTGTAGCAGAAAATTTTGTTGTGTATTCTTGCTTAATTTTTCCGAGATCACATTGGTAAAGTTGGATACTCATTTAGTGCTCAATCAACTGAACCAATAAGAATGAAGCTAGGAAGGTAGAACAAGAAAACACTCCAAAGATATTCAAACTTATCAGATAGCCCTGTCTGTTCAATACACGATAGGTAATCGTGTATTGATTATTGAAGAATCGTGTATCCCTACAAAAAGTTTGAATAACTTGTTTACCCAACATGGAACAAGCTGAGTGATTACATTTTGTAAAATGTATTTTCTCCCATCTGATATGGTGATAAATTTGTGTTTCACATTCCAAGTTATCATGGGCAAATTATACTAAGCACCTTAAATGTTAGTAACAATATAGTTCAAGGGTGAAACTCTTTCGAGGATACCCCAGAATCATGGCTTTTTTAATTTACAAAACCAGAAATTCTAGGTTTTCCAAAATTCTGGATACAGGTGTGTTTACATAAGTTACATTTGCGAAAGTTTTGCAAAATGACCTTAGTTCTAAGTAACAAAACTGTAGATTAGCAAAGTAGAGTAACTTTTCTTTCTTGCATGTTTTGAAAGAAAGTTTTTTTTTTTTTTTTTTTTTTTTCATTTGTGTAGTCACCATAAGGAGATGGTATACATTATAATGTTTATTTCGTTCTAACTTGAGTATCTTTATAAAAGACTAGCAACATCACATACACAGGATGTATGTTCAGATTAGAATTTTTTGTCCAAAGTATGGCAAAACATATTTCAGAACTTAGTAATGTACTTGCCTAGGTAAGTTAGCTGAGCAAACGAACACTAGCTTGATAATAATGCCAGTCTCAACAAATCTGTTTTTTTTTTTTTTTTCCCTTGAAAATCACTTTGATCAATCAAATGACAATGCCCATATGTTGCTACTGTGATAAATCAGTATTAGCTAGATTTCATGCTTTGCTCATAAATGATATCTACCAATAAATACTTTTCATGGATTTAAGTCCATTTCACTCCTGAAAAACAATTTTGAATAGTATAATAATGATATTAAGCCCACTTTCACAACATAGTGAAAGAAACATTGGTTCTTATGTATTATTAGGGTCAGGAGGACTGCCAACAATGGTAAATATTAACAAAACTGAAATAAATTTGTATTAGTACATTAACTTCATATGTACACTGCTGTCTAAAAATTAAGGGGCAGCAGCTTTCACTTTTTATATGGTTTGTCGAATACCTACTGAAATTCTTGGCAAATTGTCATTGACCTTCGAGGATGTAAAGCACATGTTTGACTTCAAGAATAGTAGAAACAGTATAGTGAAATTAAAAGATTGATATATTGAATATTTGATGAGATATGGGCATTTGTATGAAATAATTTTTAACTACACATGCATAAACTATACCAATTTTTTTTTTCATGATTTGGTAGTCAATTCTATAGAGTAACCCATATAAAAAGACCAGTCAAATATCGTGAAAACACAGAAAGATATCAGCAATACAGTGAGCTAATTTACAAATTGGGTGATATGGGATTTCCCCCACCCCCAATTTGTCAATTAGCTCACTGTATTGCTGATATCTTTCTGAGTTTTCACAAAATTTCACTGGTCTTTTTATGTGAATTTCTCTATAGAATTGACTACCAAGTCATGAAGAGACATCTTTTGTATAGTTCATGCATGCACAGTTGCAATTTTTTTTATACGAACGACCATATCTCATCAAATATTCAATATATTAATCTTTTAATTACATTATACTGTTTCTACTGTTCTTGAAGTCAAGCATGTGCTTTATATTTTTGAAGTACAAGGATGGTTCATCAAGAATTTCAGTAGATATTCGACAAACTGTGTAAAAAGCGAAAGCATCCGGTCACTGAACCTTAATTTTTGGACAGCAGTGTACATACTTCATCTTACACAGGAACAGTAAACTTATGGTATGCTATAGAATATTTTTGATGCAGCATTGATCGATGTTCTAAACCAAACTAGAATGAAACTAAACAAAAATTACAAATTTAAACAATCGGAGCATTTCTAATCTTTATTATTGTATTTTTTTTTTCTAAAGCTGATGAAATTGAAACACAGCTTATTGAATGCCAATCTATTTCAATATGGGCTCAATAATTTATCAAATTAAGAGAATAGGCATTATAAGCAAAAATGCCAATAATGGCTGATCAATTTAAAAGAGTACCTGTTTGTTTTTTGTATTATCCACATCTGTAATATATGTAGCGAAACTTTCAAGATCATTACTTATTTAATATGTCTATATTTAATGTGCGGTTATCATTTTTTTTTTCACTTTCTAAATGTGAAAACTAGTTTTTTAAACATAAATTCACATGAACATCATTAGTAATTTTTAATCCGATTCTGCATTTAATTTTAATAGGCATCTGGCCAAGTTGAAAGGAGCAGACAAATTTAATCAAATCATTTGCGAAGAATCGGATAAAAAATTACTAATGATGTTCACGTGAATTTATGTTTAAAAAACCAGTTTTCGCATTTAGAAAGTAAAAAAAAAAAAGATACCCGCACATTAAATATAGACATATTAAATAAGTAATGATCTTGAAAGTTTCTTTACATATATTATAGATGTGGATAATACAAAAGACAAATGCGTACTCTTTTAAATTGATTACCCTATAGCAGCTTTGTATGCAATTTGCCATTTTTGACAAATTTCTCCTCTACCCATGCCTGCAAGCCGCCATTTTAAAAAATGAATGATATGAAAAACTCAGATAGAAACCACTTGTCAGATGACTCCCAATTCAGCTTGCATTCTGTTATAAGAGACTAGGTATGAACCTGATATTAATTATTTGGCATTCGAAATGCAGTAACAGAAATCACATTTCAATTTTTATTACTTTCTAAATTCTAAAATATAATAACTTACTGTAATAATTGCAGTGTATATTAATTACCTTCATATTTTTAAATCCTAACAAACAAAATTTCCAGTAACTTTGGTCCACTAAAATTTCTTTTTTTTAAATTTCTGGTACTTTTGGGTTATAGTGGTCCTCGAGGATGAATCGCCAAGCGACCACGATTTATCGCCAAATTATAAAGCATATATGATTATAACATTAACAAAAGACTGTATACGTCATATATTATTGCATTATAATAATATATGATGTATACAGTCAAACCTCGTTAATGCGAACACTCAAGCGGAAACTTTTTTTGTTCGTGTTAAAAGTAGTTCATGTTATCCGAACTTAAATACATTACATACAACTGGACGGGACAGTCGGAAACAGTTCGTGCTAAAAGTAATTCGCGTTAAACGTGTTCGTGTTAACGAGGTTTGGCTGTATAACATTTCATGATGCATATGGCCCAGTTATAGTCATATATGACGCATATATATGACGTGTATATGATGTATATATGGCATATAAAACATAAATAATATGTATAAACATTAATAGCATAGATAATGATGTATATGGCACATATATGAATGTTTGGAGTATATATATGCGTATATATGATGCACATATAAACTTTGCGGTGATCTTCGCGAAATAGTAACTGCAATCTCTTGCATAATTGTAATTGTTTGGGTTATTATAACACAAAAGTACCATTTCTTTTTTGGTTGTTGGAACATTATGGTGATGTAAATTCTGTTTTGAAAAAAATTGGCACGCAGGTGTGAAAAGGTTTGCTGTCCCTGTCTATGTGTGTATGTCTACCTTACAATGCATACAGCCTATTTTTATAGAGTAATTTGCAATAGATATACCATACTGTACAACATACTTATAATAAATATAACTTACAATGCATATAATATGTATTGCATTACTTACAATGTTGTAATGCACGCAACCATAGTAACTATGCAATTGCAGCCAAGGGTTACTTTTATTGTTGCCATTGTTGGCGCTATAGCTTCCTGCCATGGATAATACATAAGTGCCAAAACATTTTGCAGATAAGATCAAAAATTCATATTTAATAATAATTTCATAAGAAAAGTCTCCGTCCATGAAAGAAAGTGTAGGATTGAGTTTTTATGCTGTTAATACTGCTATTTGTAAAGAAAAATATGTGTCCAATTTGGTTCTTTTTTAAATACAATAAAGAAGTATTAACAGTTTACTTACATTTAAGTTTGTGCAATGATCAAAATTGTTGACTGTTTTAATTTTATTCTCTGTTTATTTTTGTTGTTATAATTCAAAAAGTTTATACATAATCAATGTGATAACTTGCTATTATTACTTTACAGTACAGCTGCCAACATTCTGTTTTTTTTTTTTTTTTTTTTTTTTTTTTTTCACAGCCAAAAAGATATATTTTGAACGAGGAATTTTATGTAATAAATGAAAACAAATAAATACTCTATAGTAACAAGATGCATTTTACTGAGTAAATTCTCTGGTTCAAAATATTTTTATTTGACTTTTTTTTTAAAAGGGAGGATTGGTAGCTATGCTACTTAATTAATTTTCTTTGGGTCCAATCCATATCAAATGTGCCTCTATGTATAACCTGTTTATAACAATATTTTTGCCTATTTCAATAGATATATATATATATTATTGTAGAAAGTTTCTACTTATATGTGTACATATATATATATAAATATGTTTACTATTATTATGGTCATCTATATGTGTATCACAACTTGGAATAAAATTTTAGTTTTATATTGTTTACCTTGATATGTATTTTATTTTCTGTGTTTTTCACATTGATGTGTTAGATATTAGAGATGAGTTCAGCATTTTTTTTTTTTTTTTTTTTTTTTTTTTTTAATCTTGACCTCAATGGTTTCCAATCTGAGCCTGAAAATTTTTTTGTCATCAGAACCTGAGTTCGATATTGAAAGTACACAGTAGAAAAATGTTTCAAGATTAATTTTCTCACTTTAAAATAAGCATTAATCCTAAATGACAACGTTTCATAGTTTTCATGTCCCTTTAAAATCTGTTTAAAATAGCACATTTGTTATTTATTCCCAACAACTGGCAGAAATCTGCGAAAGTTACAATTCTTGTGGCAGAGAGACGTGAGCAATTACGAGTGCAACTATGGCAAAAAGACACGAGTTCTGTTTTCCAATAATTCTAGAAAAGGGTTTGAAACAAAGCGGTGATAAACAAAGGATGTTTCCTGACTTCTTTATGTTACTAACACTGACTGTGCAAAGCTTCATAATGAGATAAAATATTTCTTGTTATATCACATCAATAACAATTCAATTCTCTTTCAAATTGATTTTTAAAAGATTGTAAAACACTGCAAGAAACTTAGAATACATTCTTGTTTCTCAAATATCAAGTTTATTTTCCTTTTTCCAATTTGTGAATAAATAAAATTTTCACTTTGAGTCTGAGCTCAAGGACTAGTATAAAAGACAAGCCTGAGCCTGTTTTGGGCTTGAGCACGTTCAAATCTCAGGTATCTATATAATGTTTATAGTGGTTATAACTTTAATGGTGATATAAGTGGTTATAGCTATATATAATGGTTATAACTTTAAAGTGGACAGTTTTAGGCATGGGTTGATGGCAGTGAATACATTAGAGAGGATGGCAAGTGAATTTTAAGAATACCTTGGTACTTTTATGTTAGCCAGGTGCCAGTGTCACCAATTTTTTTTAAATCTTGCCAACCCTTTTTCCTCACCAACATTTTAACATTAACTAATAACAAATAGGCAATATTTCAATAACATAATATCTTAAAAAACTTACTTAAAAATAACTAAACTGTAATCATGATAAAATAAGTAAAAGCGAACATATCAATACAAGTAACAAAATTTCACGCAATTGGGTCTATTAAGAGCTACTTCACTCAGGCAAAAATACCCGCTTGCTAGTGTTAATCCTATTGGGGGGGGGGGGGGGGGGGGGGGTTACGATATCTCATTTGCATTACAATATTTTAAATTTTTTTTTTTTTTTTTTTTTTTTTGCATTAGATAGTTGAGGTCAATCTCTATGCACGCTCCTTTGTACTTTTTGATTTTGATTACAAGTTTTGTTTTATTAAGTTACTTTCAGTTTCAAAAGTAAAAGTATCCTCAGTAAAAAAAACTGCAACAAAAATCGAAAAAGTAAAAAAAGAGCATGCATAGAGATCGACCTCAGCTATCCAATGCAAAAAAAAAAATTAAAAATATTGTAATAAAAACGAGATATTATAAAATATTTCTCCCTTAGGATTAACATTAGCGAGTGGGTGTTTCTGCCTGAGTGAAGTAGCCTCTTAATGATTAGGCTTAGTCCATTACAAAAATGTTAAAATAAGATATAACATAAACAAAGAAACATTTTATTTCATAATGAAGGCATCGTATCTAATTTTATATACACAAAAATAGCGTTATATAAGATCCCAAAATCTTTTAATATCATTTAGAAATTGTAAAAATGTATCGTCAGTTGTTGAAATCATTGTTCAATGGATCATTAGTTCTTGCAATTCAAATGATGTCAATTAAAACAAGATTTGGTCAGTTATCACTACCGCCCAGATAACATAAAAGTGCCAATACATTTTCTAATTTTGTAAAGTTATAGATATTTTTAATGCAGCTTTTACAGTGTTTGTCATTTATAAAGAAGTGATTTATTGTCAATTGAGAGGGCCCATTTAAAGATGTCTATATAGCATAAAACAATCTATCTTGCTGTTTAACAATTGACAACTAATATATTTCAACTAATGTTCCAATATGTTAGTTGGTTCAAGTAAAGTGCTATGGAGGATAGCCTTTGTTAGTGCAAAGAACAACAGTAAAATTTTTATGTTAAGACTTTAGTTTTATTTATTCAAATTAATAATATGTATTAGATATGAGATGGGCTCAGATTCAATTTATGTACCAGTCTTTGGGCTCGGGCTAAGGCTGAAAATGAAAATTTTATTTATTTGAAAATTGAAAAAAAAAGAAAAATAAATAAACTTGTTATTTCAAAAACAAGAATGTAATCTAAGTTTCTGAAAGTATTTTACAATCATTTAAAAATTAATTTGAAAGGGAATTGATTTGTTATTGACAGGATATAAAGAGAAATATTCTAACCAATTCTAATGCCTTAGCACGGTCAGTGTCTGTAACATAAAGAAGACATGGGATATCCCTTGTCTATCCTCACTTTCTGTTTCAAGTCATTTTCCAGAATTATTAGAAAACAGAATTCCATGTATTTCTGTCATAGTTGTACAATTATATTTTAAAAGAATAAGAATTGTGACTTTTGCAGATTTCTGCCAGTTGTGGGGTATGAATAAAAAATTTGCTATTCTAATTAGATTTTCAGCGACATGAAAACCACGAAATGTTGTCATGAGGGAGTATTTATAATTACAGTTGAAGCACTTTATAACGAACTACGATATAACGAAAAGCACGATATAACGAAATGCTCATAACCATTTAGTTGGTCTGTATGTTAAAGAATACTGAATTCGAAACGATATAACGAAAAGCACGATATAACGAAAATAATTCGAGCATGAAAATTGATAAAAAGAACGATTTAGCGAATTTTTTACTTTTTTTACTTAAAAAATGGCCGGGAAATAGAATTTTATTTTTTAAATACCAGATTTTTGTTTCAGGAGATAACCTTCAATATTTTTCTCTACAACCAATCACATATTTTCAATACTTCCAAGAGAGATTTGGGGGAGGGGCAGTATTTTAAGACAGACAGAGGGGCGACAGCTTAGCTGAACTGGATTTATGTTATTTTTTATTAGATGACTGATTTCATTGACATTTGCTTTTCGTGTAAATTTATCGCGTGCTAATTTTAAAAACTTTTTGTAAACTGGCTATGTCTGTCAAAAAAAATAAATAAATAAATAAATAAAAAGTTTGAGTTTAGAAGAGAAAGTTGAAATTATAAAATGCGTCAAAAATGATGTTAAAATAAGCGATGTAGCGAAAAAATTTGGGATTCTAAGTAGCACTGTCAGCAATTGAAAAATTGAGAAAAAATTATTAAAATATTCGAAAAGAGTGCAGTTTCCTCATCGTTTAAACGTATATGCACAGCGAAATATGAAGATGTGGAGGAAGTATTCTTTTCATGGTTTAACGAAGCAAGATCTAAAAACTTCCATATTAGTGGAAGTATTTTGCAATAAAAAGCATATGCGTTTTCTGAAACACTTCTATATAAAGACTTTCATGTAAATGATGGTTGGTTGAGTAAATTCAAAAAAAGATATGAAATTGTGTGTAAAAAATTACGTGGAGAAACAGCCTCTGCTTCAGAAGAAACAATTGAAGAATGGACGAACGGAAACTCAAACATTTTTTAGGATTACAATTGAAAAGATATATTTAATATGTATATGCCTGATAAAACTTTAAAAAAAAGAAACTTGTCACAGTGGAAGAAGGAGCGAAGACCGACTTTCATAAGCATTATGTTCTCTGAAAGGCGAAAACCTCTTGTAATTGGAAAAGCAAATAATCCATGGTGTATCCATAAAAACGTAATAAAAACTTTGCCTGCCATGTACATGCGTAATTGAAAAGCTTGAATGATGAAATGCCTTTTTAAAGAATTGATTTTAGATTTTGACGAATAGATGCAAAAAGCCAAAAGAAAAGTTCTGCTTATTTCAGACACCGTCTCAACGTCTCCTCGCGTGTGAGTTCTGTTTGTAATTTATAAAACTACTTTTTTTACCACCTAATACTACATCCAAAGTGCAACCATGAGACCAAGGAAGTATTTTTTAAAATCTGATTTCCGAGTTTAAATTTGATCAGTATGTTAATGTTGATTCAAACATAATGGCAAATGCAAAATTCGAAGAAGAGAACATCATAAAAAAAGTACAGAAGATGAGGTATGTGTTGGCAGTGTCAGTGAGGAAGAAGAATGAATTCCTCTTCCTGAAGAAAACATCCTTCTAGAAGCTGGTGAGAAGATTTTACCATTTGATGTACTTGAGTATTTACAGATAATTGTGTGTTGCATGCACAATGAAAACTTGTTAACGAATTAAATTAACATGTATGTTGCCAAAATAGGGTGTACAATATTAGTCAATGTTATTAAGAAAAGAAAGCAGAGCTTGTTAACTTCATTCTTCAAACTTATATAGGTATGTAAAACTGCCCTTTAAGAGAATTAAATCAATATATTTTTTTTTACATTTAAATTTGCCCGTTTTTTTATGTGTAGCGTAGTAAGATACATATATATACCATTAAAATAATACAACAATGCTCCAATTATCTGAAGTTCAGTCATCCAGATCTATCATCAGAAAATAAAAATTCTGTGTTATGAATTGTACATATTTATTCGTAAAAATATGATTTCCTAGAAATTCCATTTTAAATCAATGCCTTTCTTTTCTTTTCTGTTTGTAGTAAAAATGATTCTTACTATGGAGGCTTAATATAATATGAATACATAAGGCCTAGCTTTTTTTATTTTTTATTATTAAACAAAAGTTATTTTAAGACTTATCTTTATGTAATAAAACGTCCTTTTATATGATTGTCTCCATTATATGGAATTCTGCATACTCAGATTACGTTCAGACCATATTAGTCAGGGTAATTGGCGTTCTTACTATATAACGAAATAATTCGTTATAACGTTTTAACAAAAGCACGTTATAACGAGCAAATCTTTGGAGCACTTTCGATTTCGTTATAAGGTGCTTTGACTGTATTATCTATTTCTATGTAAGAAGAAAGAGATTTTCAAATGAGAAAATTAATCTTGAAGCAATCTTTAAATGTTATTAATAATTTTCTACTGCATGATTTCAATATCGGGCTCAAGTTAAAAAAAAAAAAAAAAAAAAAAAAGAACCCAAACTTATCTCTAATCCTATGTATTATTTCTGGTGTCAACATCTCTTTTTCTAAGCAAATACAAAATGCTGAACGACAAATGAGATGCCATATGAAAAGATTTTGAAGCAACTTCTGACATAATACACTTACATTTCATTAAAATATTTTTTTTTTTTTTTTTAAATTGCCATTAATAAGAAAATTGAATCAGCATTGTTTTCATAAATGAAATGCAAAACAGTGTTGCTACAAAGATAAAATATCGTATTATATCGTGCTCAATAACGATTCTTAAAAAAAATAGTAAAATAAAGATAAAGTGGGACATTGTTGCTGCACAAGTTTATTTTATATTTCTGATTAAAAAGCAAAATTTAAATTCAAATGCTCAATTTATTTTTCTTTGCCCCATGTTTTTTTTGTTTTTTTCTGAAACAGATTATTTCATCCTCTAATGCAGTTAAAATTGATATATATATATATATATATATATTTTTTTTTTTTTTTTTTTTTTTTGCCTTTGTTATCTTTGATCAGTTTTTCCTGTAACTTTGATGGAATCAATGAGATGCTATTCTGGCTTGACTAACGTTGTTTGCAGATATTTTTAGTCCTTATTTTTTTATAAGTTTAAACCACATCTAAATATATTAGACTGTAGTGCGAAATCTTCGCCCGTGTCCACTGGTGTGTATATAACTTAACAGATAATAGTATTTAATAATAGGAGCATATGTGTTTTAGAGTTTTTTTTTTTTTTCATCCTAAATGTGGTCCAATTAGTCTTGTGTGTTTCTTTATTAGCATTCTACTACTGCCTATCTAGGAAGGGGTGGTAAAAGCAGAGTGGAAGAAGGCACCAGATTTCATTACCCCATGGGTGCATAAAACAGAAATCCACACTTATTATAACAAGTAAAAAAGATTAACTGTATTTATATATGTGGTAACTTCTAAATTTTGAATTTTGAAAAAAGAAACAGTTAAAGTGTTAGTCAACAGATGTTGTACTCTCTCACCCTGTAAGAAAGCTAAAACTAACTTTATAGTGCATTTTTTCCTTCTTTCAATATCTAAATGAAATGAACAGTAAAATATGAATGTGTCCTTTAATTTACACAAAATTTTATCATTCTGGCAGATTAAGATTGTATGGCACAATCTATTTTTTAGGTTGATTTCATAAGAAATACTACCTATTACATTTTCCCCTATGTTGGAATTTCTGGGAAATTTTTGCAGATCTACACCGATCATGACTCCTAGAACCCAAAACCACCCCCAGTTCAAAACTTTATCTATCTATCTATCTATATCACTTTTTTATGAATACGTTAACTCCCATGTGCAAATCTCTTCCAAACTGGTACATAAAATCTCTGTCAAGTCAATGCATCCCTACCAAATTCATATACACTTTTCAACTATGTTGTTAAATGTCAAAAAACAATTGACTATTCATTGTTGAGCAATAAATCCCTATGTGTATGCTGGGGGGGGGGGGGGGCGAAGGAGGTACTATTGCAAGTTATCCTTTATTTGGGATGAACAATGTAGAAAATGTTGGAAACCACTGCTGTAAAGGACTGTTTTCAAAAAGGCATGCACAAAAAAAGTGGGAACAAACATTTTTGTAAAAATATTTAATAAGGACTGCTTTGTAATTTTCAAATGCATAGGCCTTAACATTGTACTAGAGTGATGATAAGTGAACATATTTTACAAGATTTTACAACGTGCATCAGTGTTAGAATGTCATCAGCATGAATCTCCATTCATAAATAGATAAGGTATGTGCTGCAATGAAATACTATTAAAATTACTATTATACAATATACGAGATGTTTTCAAAAAGTAAAGATACACCTCAGACAGCAGGAAAGAAAAAGTTTCAATGAACACCTTGGTAACACATATTGTAACCTTGAACATTTGACCTTTCCCTTGCACTCATTCGTTATTTGTACGGTGAATCTGTTTTGTGTAGCACATGTTTATAATGGCTGCATCCAGGGCTTTACAAATTTGATAAAATCTGGTAGCCAGCAAAAATTTCTAGTCGCCAGTAAAAAAATATACCGTCACCCCCCCCCGCCATTGTTTTTTAAAAAAAAAACACAAAAGTTTTCTATGGATTAAAAAAGATTTAAAGAATAACAAGCAAAGGTTAGAATTGTTAGTTACATAGTTTAGAACAGTATATAATTATACTCACATATAAACTAAGAACACACTAACATTTAACGCCTATAAACCAAGTTTTCTAATGTAACTTAACAAAATTATATATATCTCTGAAAAATGATACTATAAAGGCTGAATTAACCGGCTGGTTCTTGAAATGCTGATTGCCGAATGCTTCAAATGTCTGGATAGTTGAGTACTGATGAGGGGAGCATTAATGAAATATTGAAACAGGAAAATAAATTTTTTCTTATTTTCCGATCAAAATAATTCTCATTTTGTTATTTTAAAATGTACATTTGATGAACTTATTTTTGCCAAATTCGAAATAAAAGTTACAAATGATTTTTGTTTTAATATATAATTTTTATTTATTTTTTAGTATTTTGGAACTTTGCAACATCTATAATGAAACATTTTATGAGAATTTTAAGTTAAGATTGTAATTAAGATGAGTAACAGATGCTGCTCTTGATAGAAATTGTAAGCAACTATAATTGTAAAAAAATACTTTTTTATATACATAAACCGGCTCGAATAATAAAAAACTTTACGTGCTTGTAAAATAAATACATATATGAGAATTATCAAAACTGATTAAGCTTGCAAAATAACTCAAAAATCGTATTACGTAATCGAAATTAGCCGGCTGAGGAGAGGAGGAAGGTTTATTTGGATCCAACAATCCATGATTAAAATTGGAGGATAAAGAAAATAATAATAAAAAAAACTTACCCTTCTGAAGTGCAATGAATGATTTGTTCTGGTTCATTTGGTTTTGATTATTTGCCACCATTTTACTCCTTATTACCACTTTTATAAATTCCAAATGATTAAAAAACAAAACAAAACAAAAACAAGAAAGAATATTTTTTTCGTTTTTTACTTTCCATAATAAAAAATAAGTCTCCAGACAACAGTATTATAACATAAAAAAAAAAAAAAAAAAAAACGAAGATTCAAATGCAAAAAGATTCTAGGCCTCCATGGAGCGAGGCATTGCAATAGATTTCATTAGCGAAATAAATTGTTACCCCCCAAAAAAAAAAAAAAAGGATGCTTAATATTTGTTGAATTATTATTTTTTTCTTTTTTCAAAAGCTGCCAATCTCTGCAAACACTCTGTACCTTCAATCTTTTATGTCATATAGACTAGACAACTGTGCTACAAACCAGGGTGACGCCAAAGAATGGTGACGCCTACGTATTGTGCAAAGTGTGTGGTGTGCATGTGCAGCTAATAAAGGCGCCATGCATTTTACGCGAGGGAGAAATATTTAAAAAAGTACACATTTTTATTAAAATTAGTTATTCTTCAAATTTTAATTAAATTTTATAGTATACTTCAAATGAATTACTTATAATCACTTAATTTAGATGTTATTATTATTTAAAATGAATGGGATAGATTAATCAGTTTTAATTCTGAAATACAAAAATCTGATTTGAAACAAAAAAATACCTTGAGCATTTTGTAGCATTGTATCAAATTTTAGATGCCGTCAGAGAGGCTAGATTATCTTGACTGCTTACATTTTTATTGAAACCTCCCTCTTCCCCCCCCCCCCCCCCCCCCACTCTTCCCACATTGCAATCACGTGGTATGCTATAACGGAAAAGAATAACGTTTTCTGTGCATGAGATGGGAAATAAATGCCTTTTAAATCCGTCTTTTTTGCTAAATGGACGATAGAAGAGAAAAATCATTGGTTTCCGCGGACAAGTAAGGGTGTGTGTGTGTATGGAGGGGGGGGGGGGACCGCTTATGTTCATTTCTTATGTCAATTTTTATTTTAAAAAAAAATAAATAAATAAAAAGCCAGATTAAAAAACTTTTAACCTGGATAGAAAAATCTGGTCGCCAGATAGAAAAACCTAGTCGCCAGTGGCGACCTGGCGACCGCATTTGTTAAGCCCTGGCTGCATCCATTCAGAATCCTGCCAAATATGAAGTACGGACCGTTATACGTTTTCTTCATGCAAAAGGTGAGCGTCCAGCAAATAGTACAAAGAAATTGTTTCCATCTACGGGAACATTATGAATAGACATAATGTAACTAAATGGTGTTGTGTTTTCTCTGGAGGTAGAGCCAATGTTTATGAAGAACCTATAACAGGTAGGCCATCTGTGATCTCTGACCTTGCATCCAGCGACTACCACTTATTCCTTCCTCGTACCCAGACTTAACAAATGCCTGAACAATGACGGTAACTATGTCAAAAAATAAGACATATACCAATAAGTAATTTGTAATGGACATTTTATCAATTAATAGTTTTTTCAATGAGTTTGCGGCATTGTATCTTTACGTTTCGAAAACCCCTCGTAATATAATATTCTATAAGGTAAGTACAGTAAAACTTGCTAAAACAGAATCGCAAGGGATCAGAGAAAAATTTCATTTTAGAGACAGGTTTCTGCCTTAACTGGTATAATTCTTTCTGCAGAAACCATGAAAGTTTTTCATTTAAAGCAAGATGTCATTACAGACATGTTCCGTTTTTTTGGATATACTGTAGTATAATTTCTTTAGACTACTTTAAGCTTTGTGTAATGCTGAAAGTAGCCGAAACATATAGATAATGTCATGTGATGTCACGAAGAAGCTAAAGCTCCTACATTCCGGGCTGACTCACGGCACCATTTAATTGCCCATTTGAGAAGAACAATTGGTTATGACACTTCTAGCCGCATGGGCAACAATATGCTTCATGATTCAGGCTGTGTTATAGGAGCAGCAGCATCACGTAAAGACATACTTCTCAACTCGGTGTAGGCAGAAAGTAACAATTCTCACAGAACTAGTAATTTATAATGTATTATTTCCTACACATAATATGATGTATTATAACTACGTAAAAGTTACAAGAAATTTAGCTTAAAGTTTTTCCTACGTTGAGTTGAATAGACACGCAACAAGCCAATCTATTGACAAGTATGCACATTACCTATTCCTATCCCTTGTGATTCTGTTTTGCACAAGCTTTACTGTATAGCGAGTCCATCAGAACAAAAACATCTTTCTTCCATTTAATTGCTTTATAATTCGACATATTAAGTCCAAATAGGAAAAACTGGCAATCAGGGATGGTGCAATTTTGCGCAGGGCCCTAGCAAATCACTTAGCGGGGCCCAATGTCTCTGACTACAATATTCGACTAATAAAAAGCATTTTTTTTTTTAATGTATATATCCTAGAATAATTTATAATATAGAGCATGAAATCTATGAAAATTAACAGTCCTTTCACATGTAATGTGTATATATTTTTTTTTTTTTCTAAAAATCTTCAATCCTGTAGAGTATTTTTAATATTTATTTTTTGCACTTACGGTTACTTTTAGGATATCTCACATCTATACATTCTATATCTCACATCTATACATTCTATACCTCACATCTATACATTCCCCGACAGTTGATTCGTTTATTTTAGAAAAGCACAAGTCACATTTTTCAAATTTTACACCAGAGATAAAAAACTGTTCATATGACAGGATTTTTTGCTTTTTGTAATTCTTTGGATTGCATGTTAGAGAGGATAAAAAAATACACTTTGCACATGCTTTTCAGATTATTTGATTGAAAAGGGTAATTTCTGTGATTTTTTTTAAATTTTTTTTTTAGTCTTAGACGTGTGCCCTTTCTAAATTAAACACAGGTAAACTGGGAGTTCAAACAGTGAACACATGAAAATGAATGCTTTAATAAACAAGGGCACAAAATAGTGAAAAACATTGAAATATACCTTTTTTGTCACTTTTGCCATTCAAAGCTTTACTTTGTACTGTCTAGTGTTGTAGTCATGTCAATTTACAATGTTGTCGTAGAAGGACTTTTCCTCTACATATTTCAAAAAATTTTTGATATCTTCAGTTTTCTTTTTTTTTTTTTTTTGTTAATAGGGTTTTTGTTTTCAGCGACTCGTTCATTGGGGAAAGGACACGTATACATATTATGTGCCCTTTCTTAAATAAATGTGTTTTTCTAACGTCCATTACAATGAGTGGCATCCAGTTAGAAATGTGCCATTCTAAAACATAATGCGGCAACCTCAGTAAAACATATTTCTATCCAAACATCGATTTCCAAAAAATGTGACGTGCCATTTCTAAAATAAAAGATTCAATTATATCAACTTTGGCTGTAAAAAATAAAGTTAATGCTTCTTTTTTTTTTCTCTCTGCGAAAAAACATTTAAAGACAAACCTAGAGCAATAATATCTTTATTTTACACAGGGTAACATTATTTCGAATTGTATAGAGACTTGGGGCCCTAACAAAACTCCAACTGGCACGGGACCTTGGGCAGCTGCCCCATTTGACCAATGGTTGCACCGGCCTTGCTGGCAATCGCTGGAATTTCACATACACATGACGCTGTAGCACACTTGTTTAACATATAGACCTTTTATTATTATATAATGCATGTGGGCGTGGTGGTTATTCTCAGAATGAATGTTCTTTCCCAACCATAGCTGATCAAATAAAAGATGCTTAATTGGTCAATGATTGTCAGTCTTGCCTATCATTATCACACTTAGACCATTGGTCTAATCAAGATACGTGTAGTTGGGAAACATGAATGATGTTTATACTGATGATGCAGTATTACTGATATAGACAAAAGTGTTGCCATGCTCCTGTCTAATTGTAAAAGGTCTATAGTTTAACATCAGCAGGGCCCTCGCTAAGGGGAAGGAATAGATGAGACACCCCAACCCAAAAATTTTAACTTGGAAAAAACGCAAACATGTTAAGCATTTTCCTTAAAAAAATGCAGTAAAATCTGTGAAAACTTTTTTAAAAAATCGAGTTTACATGGAAGTCTTATTACATGTAATTGCATAGTATTCCTTCTGTCGGGACCATACAATTTTTCTATTTTAGACAGGTTTCCGTTATAAACAAGTTCCGATTTCACAAGTTTTTTTTTTTATAAAATACTTTTTGGTTAAACGGACACAGCTGGCAAAAACTAATTATTGGCTTGGCCTAATTTTAAGGCCTCTCCCCCCCCCCCCCCCCAATCAATAAATCCTAGTGATGGCTCTGAACACCAGTTCATCTTCGAGTCATTGTAAACATTTCATAATGTTCATAGTATAGTGATGCATTAATGTCAGTGCTGCTCATTTGTTATCATTGGATTCCGGACCACCCCCATGAAGAGGATGCTCCTCGAGTGGTTTTCCCGGATGAAGAACAGGAAGGGACGATCCAGGACGAAATCCACCGTCCTGCTGGGTCTCGAATTCCGGGAGAGTGCTGTGGCCGTGCCTGCAGCCGCCTAATTTAAATATATAAATAAATAGTAATAATTTTAAATAATAATAATTATAATTAATAAAAAAATTACAAAATTCTGTAAAATTGAATCTATTAGATAATGAAATTTATTCCGGGGGGAATTTTTCTAACTCTGACGCCCAACTTCGAACGAGAAACCTTTTGGACAGTAGGCAAATGAGCTACCACTGAGCCACCTACCTTACGCGAAAAAGTTACGGTTCTGTTTTAAAATCTAAATCACAGAAATGGTGTGATGTCATTGAATTAATTTATTTAATTAAAATAATATTAGACTTTATCAAAATTTTATGATTTATCATGTGATCGGAGATATTTAGCTATAAGTATGCAAAATTTCAAGTCTCTATCGTATACAGTTTCTGAGAACGAACTCTGTGACGGACAGAGAAGTAAGACTAATGGGGTTTCGTCAGATGAACGAAACCCTAAAGAGCGCAATATGGCCAATAACAAGGCAGCACCAAATAATTTAAAAATATATTAATAAATTATGAAATGAATACATGCCTCAGTCCCCCTCTCATCGACAGCGACGAACGCCTTGTGGAACACTGCGTCAATATCGAACGACCGATTGTCTGTCGAGAACCCCGTCAGGTTCAGGGCACCACCCTTTGACAAATCCCTCAGACCCATCCTGAGGAGGGTCGGCGAGAGCTGGTAGCTGTCCTCTATCTGGAACTTCGGCATCATGAGCAGCACCTGGGTGAAAGCAATTTTAGAATAGTTAGCAAAAAGTACAATAGTTACAAAGTTTCAAAAGAATAACTAGTCGGATGTGCCAATTCCAAAACTTTCTTCTATCTCATACAAATTGCACATACACAAATAAAAAAAAAGAAAACTGCCCAGTTAAACTGAGGACATTGAGCTCACAGGCTATTCCACACTCATTGTATATTATACTCTTATTTCAAAGAATTTGAAATAAGCCTCTCGAAAAATAAAGAAATTGACAATAATATTAAGGGGGGTCATCTCCCCATTACTCCCCTCATAGTTAACTAATGAACCCCTTAAACTAATCAGGGTATCCTCTAATTACAATGAATATATATAAAAAATTTGAAGAAAATCTGATCATTCTGCTTGAAAAACCCATTTATCTAAATTAAGGGGGGATTAGCCCCCCTTTCCCCCTTTATACTTAACCAATGAACCCCCAAAACTATTCACAGAAGCGCATTCTCAAAATGAACCTATATACAAAATTTGAAGAAAATGGTATAATTCTGCATGAAAAACCCAATTATATAAATTAAGGGGGATTAGCCCCCTGTTCCCCCCCCCTTTATACTTAACCAATCAATCCCGAAAACTAATCAGGGAAGCGCCTTAACACAGTGAACCTATAAACAAAATTTGAAGGAAAACGGATATTTCTATGAAGAGTTATTGCGTTACGTACATACGTACATACATACAGAACCGGCGGGCACATAAGCTCTCAGGCTTTGATAGCCTGTGAGCTAAAAACGAATCAACATCAATTTATGTCAAGGTCTAATTGAATCTGAAGTTTTATTAAATTCCGTGCATCAGTTCTTCAGATATGACTATCGCTAAAATCGTGTAAATCCTAAAAAATGCAGCATAGCAGCGCCACCTTTTGTGATATTTACACCAAAACCAGGGATCTGTTTAGGAAACAATTGGGTCCTTTTAAGGACTCTTCACAAAATTTTTCATTTCAAAAACCCTTCACAAAATTATTTTCCTTAAAACAGGACCCTTCACAAAATTATTTTCTCTAAAACAGGACCCTTTACAAAATTCTTTGTCTTAAAAATAGGTTTTTCACAAAATTTTTCCATCTTTAAACCAAACATTTCACAAATTAATCATTTAAAAGTAAAATCTGACCTGTCACTTTTACATATATAAAGAAAATATATGTATTTTATATCCATATATCTTCTTAAAAATGCATAAACAAGAATCTGAATATAACAACCATTTCAAATTCCCGAATTATGATTAGATTTTTCACAAATATAAAAAGCTGTTCACAATTTCACAAAAACAGAACCCTGTGAAAAAAGTCTGGACAGACCCTTGAAAACCTAATCAACAACAACTTATGTCAACGTCTAACAGAATCTGAAATTTGATGAAATTCTGTGATTTGGCTATTGAGACATAGCTATCGTGAAAATCATGAAAAAAGTAGCATAGCAGCGCCATCTGTTGGTCTGTTTACACCAAAACGTAATCACCTTCTATTTATATCACGGTCTAACAGAATCTGAAGTTTGATTAAATTCTGTGCTTTAGTTCTTGAATCTTGAGATATAGCTATCAGGAAAATCGCGAAAAATGTAGCATAGCAGCGTCACCTGTTGGGCAATTTACACCAAAAACTAATCAACATCAAGTTATATCAGGGGCTAATTGAATCTAAAGTTTTTTTTTAAATTCCGTGTATTAGTTCTTGAGATAGAGCGCCCACAAAATTTTTGTCACAAACAAACAGACATTTCCTAAAAACAGTCGGATCGTGTTCAGTATGATCTCTCTAAAACGTATAAATCCGTCGAAAGCCGGAAGTCGAATTTTTTCACGAATCCAATACTTTCTTCTTGTAAAGATCAAAGAAAGTAAAAAAAGAAAAAAGTCGTTTTTTTTTTCGTTTTTTCCCCGGGTAATTATTGTATTTTTACTTTCTTCTACCTTTACAAGAGAAAAGTATTGGATTCATGAAAATTTTCATCTTCCAGTTTTCGACAGGATTTATACGTTTCAGAAGGTCCTGAACACGATTTGACTGTTTTTAGAAAATGTGTGTCTGAATGTGATACGAATAATGATATTACATACATACGTACATACAGAACCTGCGGGCACATTAACACTCAGGCTTTGATAGCCTGTGAGCTAAAAATTAATCTAACGAAATCCTGTCTTTAGTGGGAAATTTTTGTGGTCCCGACAGAAGAAATATCATACAAATCTACTTGCTAAAACAAAAACCTGTGTAACATAAAAAAAATCTAGTCGGATGTGCCAATCCCAAAACTGTCTTCTATCTCACACACGTTTCGCATGCACTAAAAAGAATCAGCAACCAATTTATATCAAGCTCTAACTGAATCTAAAGTTTTATTAAATTCCGTGCATTACT
This sequence comes from Maratus michaelseni, assembly GCA_963931845.1. Lineage (NCBI taxonomy): Eukaryota > Metazoa > Arthropoda > Arachnida > Araneae > Salticidae > Maratus > Maratus michaelseni. The sequence continues at coordinate 289,272,570 of OZ007597.1, read as the reverse complement.
TCTTCAGATAGGACTATTGCTAAAATCGCGTGAATCCTGCAAAATGAAGCATAGCAGCGCCACCTTTTGGGAGATTTATACCAAAACCTAATCAACAACAACTTATGTCAACATATAACTGAATCTGAAGTTTGATAAAAATCCGTGCATTATTTCTTGAGATATAATTATCGTGATAATAATGAAAAAAGTAGCATAGCAGCGCCGCCTGTTGGGCAATTTACACCAAAACGTAAGCAGCATCTATTTATGTCAAGGTCTAACAGAATCTGAAGTTTGATGAAATTCCGTTCATTAGTTCTCGAGATATAGCTATCGAAAAATTGAGAAAAAAGTGGTATAGGAGTTGTTGGGAAAATTACACCAAAACGTAAGTAGCATCTATTTATGTCAAGGTCTAACAGAATCTGAAATTTGATGAAATTCCGTGCTTTAGTTCTTGAGATATTAGCTATCACGGGAATCGTTAAAAAGACAGTATAGCAACGCCACCTTTCGGGCGATTTATACCAAAATATAATAAGCAACTAACTGAATAATCTAACTAAACCTGAAGTTTGATGAAAATAAGTGCATTAGTTCTTGAGATAGAGCTATTGCGGTAATCGCGAAAAATGCAGCATAGCAGCGCCACCTGTCGGGCGATTTCCACCCAAAACTAATCAGCACCCATTTATATCAGGTACTAACTGAATATGAAGTTTTATTAAATTTCGTGCATTAGTTCTTGAGATAGAGCGGCCCACAAAATTGTTGTCACATACAGACAGACAGACATTTTCTAAAAATGGTCAACTCGTGTTCAGGACCTTCTAAAACGTATAAATCCGTCGAAAATTTTCATGAATCCAATGCATTCTTCTTATAAAGATAGAAGAAAGTAAAAAAAAAAAAAAAAAAAAAAAAAATCGGTTCCTAACGACGCCGTTTTCACATGTTTTACTGTAATTTGTAGCTCATTATTGATTGTTAGATTAATAGAAAACTGATTCAGTGAAACCAGCGAAGGCAGAATCGCTATTAAGAAAAAGCAGATTTCCATCTTAGCAGATATAAGTTTATGGAATTCCTTCCTGATTTTTTTTCGTTTAAGGCAGAACTCCATTAATAGACAGTTTCCGATTTCAAAGATTTTACTGTACTATGTGTATATAATACTGATTTAGAAAAAAGAAGTATACATTAAAACTAAAACCTATGAAACGGAATCATCTTAATAGCAGGCATAATTGTATGGTGTTCCTTCCGTCGAGAACATGAAATTTTTTCCGTTTAAGAGCAAGAAATTCCGCTAAGAAAACGGAATCCTGCCTTAAATGAAAAACAAAACCATGCTGACATAGAAATTAATGCCATACAATTATTTCTGCTAAGTAGAAAACCTGTTTAAAACGGAACTTTTCGTTCGTCCCTAACGATTCCGTCTCACTAGAGGTTAAATTTTTGTTTCAAGGACAAATGTTGCATTAATTGCATGGAGTTAAAAAATAAATATCTTAATTAGAACAGATTTATTAAGATATTAAAACTGTTAATTAGATTAAAACAAATAAAGATTAGGTTGCACATGAAGTTTATTTAAAGTTACGTCTATAGTTAATTAGATAGCTAATAAAAGGGGGACATGGATCTCTAATTGAGAAAATAAAATACAGCTGGAGAGGAAATCAACTTAAACTAAATAGTCCTTATTTTTTCAAAGAGATAGTAATAATAAAATGTTATTGGTCTTTATTTACAGGGTAATTCAAAATAGGGGTTATGCAATTATCTCAAGTCAAGCAATTCTGTTTATGTAATGTTGAATTCACACCCAGAATTTCCGAAAAGCTTTATTTCAAAATAAGGAAATGCAGTTTTATAGCTTTTGTTTCACCAAAATTATAAAGGTAATTTTTTTTTTTTTAAATTGTGGTATAAGTTTTGATAAAAATTAAGTGGTATAAAAAAAAATCCCATCGTCTCTCAAATATAGTCGTTTGTGATTGGTGGCTCATAATACAGGCTGCAAATTGACGATTGTGATTGGTTTGATAAAAATTGATGAACAGGTGATCACGTGGTTGAAACTAATCTATTTAAATAAATTTTTAGAGGTGAGAGGATATCTATTTGAGAGTAAGTTCCACTCTTCTACGACCAAAACTCAGCGAGTTATATTTGAATTTTCTACAATTTCGAATCTTTCCGATACTGAAAACTAGAGATCGACCGAAACAGGTTTTAAGACCGAAACCTAAACCGAATTTCGGTGATCTTCCCACTTTCGGCCGAAACCGAAACCGAAAGTGTCAAAAAATTCAAAAACTGATTAATACATACATAACTGCATATATAAATTAATTAATTAATTAATTAATAACACATAATTAATAATTACTTAATAATAACTAATTACATTACTAATTAATTTATTAATTATACGTGTATTGAACCACATTTCTAACAAACAAACGGACATATATATGTGTGTGTAAGTTTCAAACAAAAATGAAACATGAATAATACAACTTTTATATTTTATTATTTTATAACAACCAATAATTATAGGCATTTATCAATAGTTAATTAACAATTTAGTTAAATAATGTAAAGCAAAATCAATAATGAATATTTAATTTTTAAATATATTCGTATTTTCAGTTCGTTAATATTTTGCATTTAAATTGTTTAAGTATAAAGTTAAGTATTGGTTAAGTAAAAATAATTGTTTAAGTAAAGGGCACAAAAGCTAAAATAATTTGTTCAATTTGACTAAAAAAGGAAAATTAGCATTAGGACAACATTTTAAGCCTAGAAAATATTAATTATAAACTTTATTTTCCATTTCAATATTCTCAAAGAGAGACATGTTTAACACAATTTTGTACTATCTAATTTTAAATCTACCCTATATATATAAAATCCTAATGAAACTAATTTATGAAACGATTTTATGAAACGACTGATTAGACGACTGATTATGTTTCAGGGCTATTTTTAATAAAATATTAAACGCTTGATGGTGAAATTAATACCAATTGTCCATAAAAATCCGCGGATGTCAAAACTGGTAATAGAATTTTGAAATTGGAATTAGTTTTCGAGATATTAATTTTTTTCTAATTTTAATGATATTTCTGTAATGATGGCAACTAATTACTCAGTTTTTTTGTGACAAAAAAGGGAAAAAAATTGAAAAGGATCCCGATAGGGATTATTGATTTCTTTTTATTCGTCATTTTCAAATTGAAATTGAATTTATCTTTTATTTCAATCGATAATGAAGACAAGGTTGTGATTAAATTATGTTTTTCAGGAAAATTTGAAAAAAAAAAATCACATTTCTATCGTCAGGATTCAATCGTCTGTCAGCATTTAATTTAATTTATAAACTGAAAATATTTTGAATAAATTCGTCCAAATAACGTCATTTATGTAAACGCAAAAGAAAGGGGGGGAAGGAATTAATAGTAATTAATATTTATTGATATCATTTTGTTATTTTTTGTAAAATTTAATTAAACGAATTTATAAAATCACTAATTCGGATATTTGAAACGAATATATATAAAATAATAATTGCCCAACTGAACGGAAGGAGAATAAAATATCCTGCTTGGTTTTTTCCGCCAAGCTTTTTAAAAAAGCGTCAAAGACCCCTATAATAGAAAAGCACCAAAAGTTCATTGGGTTTGTTTTCATAACTTTTGGCAACAAATCTATATATATTAACGAAAATATCCCTTTTTGAAGCTCGAATTACGCCAAACCTAAAAGCAAAGGATCCTATACTGGAAAAGTACCAGATTTTCTTATGGACAATATTCAAGTGACATAACATTGGTGTAAAATTATCGCGGATAGCAAATTTGTTTAAATATCTCACCAATTGATGCCGAATAAATGCAGGCATGCATGCACAAAATATTTAATTAATTTTGTATGATACATAATTATTAGAAAATTCGTATATACATATTAATTAAAATAAATAATTTACGTATTTAAAATAACATGAAAATATGCATGATGGTGCACTAAAATAGAGAGAAAATTAAAACCTGTTAATGAAAATGTGTATAACATAGTACTTTTCAATACCGTGGTTCTTAATGTTATTCACAAGCAGATGGAATTTTTCTCATCCTTAAACGCAAAGGAAGAATAGAATACAGATCGTTGTTATAAAAGTCCGAGAGGTAGCCACAATTTAAATCTAACCATTTTATACAAGCTGGTTTTCAAGTTGTAATTGATTTTACTTATCAATCCCGAAAACAGTCGTCAGTTGTCGCAACAGCTGTGTATGAGACCATGGTAATCAAAAAATGCCCCATTAAAACGTTAAAAGCATGGCAACCCAATTACAGATTTACCAATATTTAAAAAATAAAATACGCTGTCATGTCTTTAGAGGCCTCAAAGTCTGAGCGGGGGTTGGCGAGCGTAGCTCGCAGGGGGTAGGCCCCCTAGTATATATATATATATATATATATATATATAAGGATAAAAATGTAACAGTTGTCAATTTTCTTTTAGGATGTGCACAATAAGATCAAAATAAATCTTTGCTCACTCACCGCCCCCCCCTTCCACCCTAAAAAAAAGCTTTACCACTCCCTGCCTCCCTAAGAAAGTATTGAAATGGAACCCCTGTTTGAAAATTTTATCTCCGGTGCCAAGTTGACTCTCTGTGCCTCTATCCAAAACTATTTTTTGTAAAATAAAACGCAATTAATTTAGCAATAAGACTGAAATAATTTCCAATTATACGAATTTCATCTGAAAAATATTTTAAGTATACATATATCGCTATATGTTTTGTAATAAATTTCGTAAATCTTCATATGTTTTAACAACACCTTTCTCATAAAGCATTCGAAACAATCTGGAGTTTTAAAGTAAAAATTTTTTATTACTATTAAGTGTTCAGCTTTTAAAGATCACGTGATAAGCATCTTTTAAGTTTAGTCATATATGCATTGCTTGCTTTATAATTTACACTCGCATCATGGATCAGTCATGACCGATAATGATAAACAGTGGAGTTCACAGCAATAAATAGTGTCTCATTTGAGCCGATACAACTCACATCAATAAGTAAAGGTGAAAATTTCCGAAAGAAGGAACGAGATTTTGAAATACAGATAGTTTCGGTCGAGTTTCGGTCAGGCCGAAATTTTGGCAGCAGTTTCGCCGAAAACGAATATTCGGCGAAACTCCGATTTTGTGCCGAAACCGAAACCGAAATTTCGGTCGATCTCTACTGAAAACGGACAGACGATTTTTTCATGTCGGAAAGCTCCGCAATTTCATAAAATTAAAAGTATCACAACTCGGTAATTTTTGGTCGTAGAAGAATGGAATTTTTACTGCTTTACCTGTCAGAGCATGAAGAAATGTTTCTAACTATAACTTATAGGACCCAGGAACCGTATAAAAATTAAATTTTGTTTTTTAACATGTTTAAAATCCCTTGAAAAAAAAAAATACCATATCTAAATGCTCTACTTGGTTTGTATGCTTTCTATATTTAGAAGTATTTTTCTAACATGGAACGGTTCAAGAGATAATCGACAATCGACATAACATCTGTCTTAAATCACCCCGTATAATGCACAAAATCAAAAGAATAAAATGTAAAATTGCAGACGGAGAAAGTTTACTTATATAATTGGTTTTAGTTTCACTCACCTCTCTCGGGAACATATCCTCCATTAGTGTGTTGAGCCGCGCCTCCGTCAAGGATGACGTCAGGATCTGGACTCCGTGTACTTTGTTTCTCGGAAGCATCGCCACCAATGTCAGAGACCGGCCCAGGTAGGGCATTTCCAGGGCCGCACACTGGAGATCATCGCTGGTCGCGTAAAGAAAAGTGTCCCTTAAAGTCATGGTGTCCACGAGTATGTAATCCAGGTGGGATACGTAAAAGGGCCTGGGTTTTGTCGCATGTGGGTGGAACGGTTGTAACCATGCTCCCTTGAAGTACATGGTGCTCGTGACGACGAACCGAGTGAAGCTTTGTATACTCAAAGGTGGGAGGATTTCGGAAATTTTGTTCTTTGTTTCCCGTCGTACCATGTAGTTGATCGCATGGCGAGCTAACTCGGGACTCTGGGTGAAATCGACGTAAGCCAAGTTGTCGTCTAGGAATTGCAACAAACAGTTTCTCACTTTCAAGTCTTTCTGGAGGAATAAGTTGTTGACCATGGTGAAAGAGGTGTACGCAGAGGTTCTTATTTTGGAGGTGAACCAGAGCTTGAGGGACTGGTAGCTGTGGGCGACTAGGTTCTTCTCCATGCCCTGCAGAGAGAATGATCAAATTTAACAAGAAAAAAAATCGTACGTCAAGTATAGATTATGAAAAACTTTCCAACGTATTCAGAAAACCATAACAAAACTTCCTCATTTAAAAAGGTGAAAAAGGGTATCTAAATAAACAATTTAGAAAACGCATAACCCATTTGAAAACCCAATTTCAGCAATTACCATCTATAGTCGGAAAAATATCCGAATGCTTTTGTGCAGGCTAAAATTTCCAAATCTTGCAGTGTTTCACTTCTTTTCATGATTTTCAAGAAGTTTTAAATTATATTTCACATTACACCAATTTTTATAATATCTATCTGTTTGGTCACCTTCTTACCTGCAGACCGAGTATCCCTTCGAGTTCCCTCTCTGTGGATCCCCTTGAGCCGAGGAAGATGAGTATCATGGAAGACCAGACGCTGAAAGGGCTGAAGAAGGCGTTGTTCTCTTCAGCGGAGGCACTGGTATTGTTCAGTGCTTGCAGCATCCTGATGCTGAATCGATTGGAGGCCCTGAAGAACGTGTCCATGTGGGACAGAAGCTTTTGCGCGGTGGGGGTAGGATCCATGTCCCGGAAGCACTGTCCCGATATACAAGTCGAGCACGCCAGAAAGACGACGACCTGGACGAAAGAAAAAGAAACATGACCGTCTTAGAACTCTAAATAATACCGTTTTGATTTTGTGTACAACGTGCATTATTTTTTTCAACATTTTAGGCCTAATAAGTGGTGTGCGCATTTGTACACGGAATATTTCCGACAGCTATATGAAACCACGTGCATGCTTTCACTAAGTCATTGAATCAGTGTTGAATTCAGACACTTTTCTCCGGGAGGGATTTCTGTGGCTCCGGGGGGGGGGGGGGGGAATTGCCTTTTTTATACCATTAAAAACATAAAATCTCCAAGCTTCCGGAGGGGACATTTCAATGCTCCGGGGGGGATTGTCCCCCCCCCCCCCCCGGGACACCACCTGAATTCAACACTGCATTGAATACAATACGTGTAGATATTGTGAACCGGTCATCTGTAGATTTGGCGATGACCATACAAAGGTAAAGAAAGAAAGTTTCAAATCTATAAGAGCATATTTAAAACATTTTAGGTAGATTTCGTAAGAAATACTACCTATTATATTTTCACCTAAGTTGGAAATTTTGAAATTTTTTTGCAGATTTACGCCGATCATGACTCCCAGAACCCAAAACCACCCCCAGTTCAAAACTTTATATATCTATCTATCTATCTATTTATCTATCTATGTCACTTTTTTATGACCACGATAACTGGAAAAATTCTGCATAAATCTCTTCCAAACTAATACATAAAATCAAGGGACATAAAATCTCGGTCAAGTTCGTTAATGGGCAAAATCGAAACAAGGGAGGGGGGGAATGGGGAGCTTTTTGTGAAAACAGAACCCCCCCCCCCCCCCCCATAATTTCTTAATTATGATACGTATCGAATCCGTTTGAAGTTATTATTACATCTAGGAGAAGGGCCGAAAATTTATGTATGACAGATTTTTGATATAATTAAAAATTGCCTTTTTTTTTTTTAGTTGCTATTCTCAACACTATGAGATAATAGATTAATTTTTTTTTTTTCAAATTTTCCATTTTCTTGCAATTAAAATATTTAGTGGTGCCATCTATAGGATTTAAAATGAAGCGGCTGAAAAAAGATTCGCCCAAATTTCCAAATTTGTTTCTGGATACGCCCGCAGATTCTCAGCCCCGGCAACCAGGGCCGTGTGAAGAGGGGGGGCCTTCGCCCCGGGCGAGGAAATTGAGGGGGCGCCAAATTTATACTACCACGGTTTAATTTATTCATTTATTCATTTTTTTGGTCATCGATCATTTTCTGAGGAATTTCTTTTTCTCTTTTCATTATTCTTTTTTTTTTTTTTTTTCTGTCTGAAAATATGATCTCATCAACAAATAAGTGCAATTTTCTCTTATGCTATTTAGTTGTTTGCAATTTCTGAATTAAAATTAAACCTTTTAAAGTTCCAACATAAACGCGAAATATTTATTCAATAGAATTTATTTCTGTTTCTGTAGTTTATCAGTTTTGTGTTATCTGTCACAAAAAGAAGGGGAGGGGGGGGGCGCCATATTGAAACTTTGCCCCGGGCGCAATTTTTTCTTCGCACGGTCCTGCCGGCAACCACGCAAATATGGGGCTAATTTTATCAAATACATTCTTTGGAGAAAAAGCTTGCATTTGTTTTAAAAATGTTTATTGTTTTGTGTTATTTTAATGGGCAACTATTTTATTAAATACGATGTACTATGCTGAATTCTTAAATAATGCTATAAAATGAAAATTAATGTACTATAGTAATTGAGATATTTGTCACAAAAAAACTATAGAACAATACATACAGGAATACATTTATAAGCGAAATATCATAGATTACATTACCAAAAATTATGTTTATAGATTCAAATATACATTTTACTTTTAAAGAAATAAAATGAAAAACTTACGTTTTCTATTTTATAAGAACTAATTTAAAAAAAAAAAAAAAAAAAAAAAAAAAAAAATCACTCACGGGAAAGGTAATGAGAGGGGGGGGGGGGGAGGGCAGCAAAGAGGATTTGTTTTCGGCGAGAAGGGGCAACTTACAGATTTTAAGGTACAATGCCTTTCTTTAAATTAATTTATATAAAGTAGCGCCCGGACTATACGTTTTTCGAACGCGGTTTTTTTTTATTGCGGTAAGATGCTCCCGTTCATGTTTATGGCTTCCTAAGCATATCTAAAGCTCAGAGGTCAGCAAGGGACATCGTTGACAGGTAGGTCACCGCCACCTTCTTTTGTTGATGACCACATAACATTTAGAGAAGAATGGGCAGTCGTAAGATTTACGACTTTCTTAGAAAAACTTGCTTCGCATGCATATAAACACTTTTTTAATGTATCTTTTCTAATTTTTGGGGCGATTCCCCCGAAGTACCTGTAAGGTTTTGATCTGCAAGAGTCAAAACTCAACCAGAAATCTAGTCGAATCCGAAACAATGAAAATCAACCTGACCCCGAACAGGAATCGCAGCAAAAAGATAGAAATCAACCCTACTCCAAAACCAACTTCAAAAATAGGGCGAACCCGATCCGATGCAGGATTCTAGTGAGAACAATGAACCCGGTATTTGCACTTATAGATGACCTCAACGAGACTATAAACACTTTTTTTAGACTTTCTGTTAAAAAAAAAAAAAAAAAAAAAAAAAATTGCTTTTTAAAAAGTTTTGCGTCTGAACCCGCATAAACCCTCGTACAATTACAGGAGGTACATGATGCGACTTAACCCTTTCCGGCACAGTGGTCCCACTCCGGGCACACCTAATTTTGATTCCAAACTTGTATTCGGCACCAAGAATATTTTAATAAAATTTTGTTTCTATAATGAAAGCTTAAAATAAGGAGTTCGTATTTTCTAAAAAAGTTGTTTGTAAATTCCGGTGTCAGTCAGAAATTTCTCATTTTACGAACAGACTTTGTCTGTGCCAGAAAGGGTTAAAGATTTATTTTTTATTTCTGAAAAAAATAGAGGAATCCCATAAATGTTTCTTGCGTCCAGTCTCCTTTAATGAGAAGACCAGCTCTGCTGGGTCGGGCACATATTATTGTTTGCCAATATTATTCGTTTTCCGTGCCTAAACCATTAATGGCCCTGGACATAATTGAGAGAGAAGGGGAGGTATACAATAACAAGGTATAAGTTAAATGTAGTTTTCAGATACAAAGCTTTTAAATTTACTTTCAACATTTTAATTTAGAATATAATTTCTTTGCATATATATTCCTATTAAGAAAAGTTTTCGAGCATCTTTTTTTTGCTTATGATCATAAAATCTATATTTCCTTATACGCTGAATAATACATAACATAAATCTGAATATTGAGAATCAAGGTAACTCCACTTGCCTTGTTATCGCAGACGGCCTCTCAATTATACAAAAACGTATTAAACACCGTAAGTATGTCGTTCCCGTTTCACGAGTTAAAGGTACAACCCTAAAAAAAAAAAAAATCCCTGACGGCTCGGCCTACAGGCACAGGTAGATTTCGAGGACGCAGACCGTGAGGCGCCTGTTTGTCGGGAATTGCAGAAGAAATGACCTTTTGCCATGATGCGGCAGTTGGGATCACCCACTTCGAAATCTACCTGTGTCTGGAGGCGGAACCAGCAAGGATTTTTTTTTTCTGTAAGGGTTGGTTTTATAAAAAAAACTTGTCAATATAAAAGTTGTAGATAATATTAAGAGGATTTATAATAAATTTAAGCGGATTTAATATTTGGTGAATTGACAAAGTTATATATTTTTTCTTCTTAAAACCCTATTCCCCCCCCCCTCCCCCCCTTGAGGCCATTTTTAATGATATCAGAAATCTGCCATACATAAATTTTCGGTCCTCTTCCTAGAAGTAATAATCGGATTCGATACGTATCATAATTAAAAAGTTATGATTTTTTTTTTCTGTTTTCACAAAAAGCCTCCTCATCCCCCCCCCCCCCCCCACACACACACAACTTGGTTCGATTTTGCCCATTAACGAACTTGACCGAGATTTTATGCCCCTTGATTTTATGTTATGAGTTTGGAAGAAATTTGCGCAGAATTGTTGAAGTTATCGTGTCCATAAAAAAATTATATAGAGATAGACAGATAAAGTTTTGAACTGGGGGTGGTTTTGGGTTCTGGGAGCCATGATCGGCGTAGATCTGCAAAAATTTTCCAGAAATTCCAACATAGGTGAGAATGTAACAGGTAGTATTTCTTACGAAATCTACCTAAAAATGCTACTTTCCGAGCTATTTTAACTTAGGGATCTCAAATAGAATGTTTAAAAATAGGTGATTTCATTTGATAAAATGAAACTTGGTACAATTTTTTACAAGTAGGCGACCTCCGAAACATAATTTATGAACACATTTAATAGTAGCATTATTTCCAGAGCCCGGTATTCATTCGGAGGTCTCCTTCCTATACTGGCTTAAAAAATGAGTCGTTTTCTATATGCCTTAGAATACAGATATGAACATATATATAAATATACATGTGCTATTTACTATATATATTTTTTTGTTTTTAATCTTACACTATCTTAAAAGTGCAAAATATTGATTATTAGTTATCAGTACAAAGTCGAAATAGATTAAAAATATCAGTTTTAAAAAAATTGAATACAAATTTGAGGGTCCCCAAGATCAGGGGCCACAGGGCTACAGCCCAGTGGGCGCACATTTTAATCAGGTCGTTTGATCCTATATCTATTTCTTTTAAATGCTAAAAGATGTAAATTAACAACATAATAAATACACAGTAAAATAAATTTTATTAGGTTGTTTGACATGTTTCGGCTCACTTTGAGCCATTTTCAAAAACAAATGAGAATATTCCATAATTGCACGATCTTTATACTATCATTTAATTTTCATGTACTTTTTAAAAAATTACGCACGTTATCTTTCATTTTTACTTGGTTGTTTATTTTCATATCTGTAACCATGGAGTCACTCGACACAATTTCGGTAAGTTAAAAGATGCCGCATCGTTACATATTGTAATTTTGCGTGTTATCTCTAATGGTTTCTCTTATTATGGATGGATAGTATAGACTGGGGGGAAAAATTATTTTACTTTCATTAATAAATTTATTTGGATGGTTTATTCTTGATATAATCTTGCCAGGGCTGTGGTTTTTCTATTATACTTAATATTAGCTATAGGCTCCTTTTTTCTGTAACTTAATTTCCTGCCGGTCATGCCAATATAGTAATTCTTAGATCCGTCTTCTTTAATAAAGTTATTTCATATACTCCTGAATAACTCTCAAAACTAATTGCGTCAATTTTACTGCAAATTATATTCTTAAATTTCTGAGGGGGTTTGGCTTTATTTAATATTAATTAATTAATATTAATTATTAAATAATAATTTATTATATTGCTAATCCTATATCTTTTTTTTTATGCGATAAACTGTTAGAAGTCATACATAATTCAGCTATGATAACTTTTTTTTTTTTTTTCCGAAGACTATGTTTGTACACACGGAAGTGCAATAAAAACGAAATTGAAAGTTGCTTTCCCATATCTATCAGTTGTAGTCTGTCTTTTCCGGGTACTCTTGACCTACTTCTCCACCGTGACGTCATTCAGGGACGTCCACTCGTCGTTCTACACCTTTGAGATGTATTCCAAAGCTCGAACCAGTAGCATTTCTGAATTGGTGTGAATTAATGAAGTTCTGCATGGGTCGGGATATAAGCTGACTCGAACGCGAAAATTTTATCATGAAGTCAACATGAAACACGACCCAAACTCAATAAAAAAATCGTTGACCCAAACCCAACAAAATAATTTTCGTCGACCCCGAAACCCGAAATGAAAGAAAGTTAATACATATTTTAATGAAGTTATGGAAAAAATAGTCTGTAATTTTATCTGTTTTGTTGAAAAATAAGTAAAATCAGACACCAGAGCCGCAGCAATAGTGGTGCGGTCGGTGCCCCCACACCAGGCGCCCTCAGAAATAGGCGCTGACATAGGTTTCATCAGCACCGTTACTGGTGCGCCGATCAGTGATATAAAAATTAACATGATTTCCGACCAGGAGCCAAATAGAGTTGCTGCAGTGCTGAGTACATTATACTTATTTATAATCAAATACCTGTTTGTAATTTTTTTTCATATGAACAAATAATCTGGACACCCTTCTGAAAAATTGGGTTAATCAGAACCCGACCCGCAAGAGTTAAAATCCAACATGAACCCGAAACAATCAGTCAACGTGACTCGAACCCTATTCGCAACGAAAAAATTACGCCAACCTGAACCCAGGATCTGTAAATTAAACCTAAGTGAGTGATTTCACCTAATAATAATAATAATAAAAAGCCCAGTGCAGGAATTCAATCTGCTGCAGAAAACCTGATAAGGTTCGTTCATACAATAAATATAAATAAAAAAGAAAAAGAAAAGAAAAAAAAAACCACTTAAACATAAATAAATTTAAAATCGAGTTCCAAACGAGACTACCCCCCCCCCCCTTTTCCCTTTAAGGCTTCAAAAACAATTGCACACCCATGCCTATACTTATACCTACATTTAATGCAAGTCATTTTATTTACCTTTGAAAATAATTTAAGACCTTTTTTTTTGCGCATTGGGATTTTTAAAGCGATGGAAATTTTATTTTATTAAATGATAAAGAAAATAAGTCCATCGTGTGATCAAACATTTTTTTAATGTATAAAGTTTTAATTTTTAAGTTTGAAGAAGAATTCATTACTTGTAAATCAAGCTTATGGTCTTAAATCAAAGATTCAAATTATAAAAAATGTCCTTCAGCTCTTTGTTTCTTTTTTCTTTTTTGTGGTGTCACAATAAAAAATGGACTTGTTTCAAGTAAACATTGCTCGATTGTAAAAAAAAAAAAAATCCACATGTGTTTAATCCAAACATTTGTTGAAACAAGCGGGAAAAATTCTACCTTACGACAGAATATAGATTGGCCACCCACGGCTTTTATCGTTGAGATTTTTTCAGCCAAATCTAATTCGTCAAAAAAAAAGTGTTTGTTAGCATAAGCCAGCTTCTCCACTTTAGAATTTAGTTAGCGCTCTAAGATTTTTTGTGAGGCTGGCGGAACATATTAGGCACGAACACACCAAGTTTTAAAAAGATTCGGTGACTAGAAGTATTTTAAATAAATATAGTAGTAAAAAGATGTGGCTCCAATGGGCTGAGACGTAGCGAGGTAGTTGTTGTTTACAAATCTGCTGACTTAATGACACACTTTAAACTGTTTTTAATGGTTCAAAGCATTTTAGCACTTAATAGATAACCTAAAAAAGGTAATGAAAAGTTCTATGATAGCAGCTTTTATGATGGATACAGCTAAGAGAAGTTGTTTAACAAATGATGAGTTAGCATTAATTGACTGGATCTTGGAAAGTGGTGGGGGAGCTATACAAAACACAATTGCTCTACGAGATCCGATTCAGGAACAGAGAAAAATGATAAAGACTAAAATAAATATGAGAAATTGAAAAAAATAAACAAGAAAAGTGCTCTTGACAGGAGACGGGCGAGAAGGAGGGGAAGAGAAGGAGGGGGGGAGTAGAACCAGACAAAAGTGCTTGATGAGATCAAACATTTGATATGGTACATGACGAAGTTTGAACACCTTGAATGTCTCCCCCGTGGGGGTGTAACTCCGGTCCTATGGGAGATAGGGCCTCGGGACCCTCTTAGAAATATCGTCCTCGACGATTTTAACTTCGTTCGATCCTTTAGAAGAGGCCTACGTCCTCTGTGGGGCTTAAAGGGGCTGAGAAAGATGGGATAAACTAAAATTTAAAAAGAGTTGAAACAGAGAACTATGTTTCTTAAGGGAGGGGGGAATGAGAGGCGGAGAGAAGGACCAGACCACAGTGCTTGACGAGATCTATCTATTGATATGTTACATGAAGGGGTTTACATGGGGTTTACATTTGTAGGGAGCAAAAAGGTCTTACTGAACCTTTCCCATGATTATGCCAAGGTTGAAGTTAAGATTTCGCCAAGATCATCGCAAAGCTTATATAGGCATCCTATATACGCATATATATATTCCAAACACTCCTATATGTACAACATACGTAATTATACACATATTATTTATGTTTTATATGTCGTATATGCATCATATACACATGTCATATAATATACATCATATATGCATCATATATGGCTATAACTTGGCCACATACGTACAGAAATGTTATATATATATATATCATATATTATTATAATGTCATACATGCTTTATAATTTGGCGATAAATCTTGGCCGCTTGGTAGTTCATCCTTGGAAGCCGCTATAACTCGAAAGTACCAAATTTACAATGTATTAATAAAACAGAAACAAAAATATTTCATGCTTGATGGCTGCTATAACACGAAAGTACCAAATTTCTTTTTTATTTTTCATACCTGATAATTTGCATCTATCCTTTTTTGTAATTTTCACATTTTTGTAACGATTTTATGCATTTCTATTGCCTATTGAAAGAAAAATTCTTCTAAAGTTACAGAATTTCGTTAAAAACGGTTAAAATAGTAAAATGCGAACATCGTTTGGTCCATTCTTGGCCGAAAGCAACAACCGTTGTCATTATCTTTTTATGCGTGAAGGTTTCATTATGGTACTTCATTGTGAAGTTTGGTAATTTTTGAAATTCATTATTTGAAAAACGGCATAATCATTCGATTTGAAATTTACATCAAGAAATAAAACAATTTTTTTCCTTTCTAACGCAGTTTGCCTAACAATTTTGTGACAGATACTTTTTGAGCTATTAATTTTTTCAGTAACTTCAAATGTTTCATTTTCCGAGATTAACCTGTGGCAACGATGGATTGCTGTGACTTTTCATAAACATGAAAAATGATAGAGATTGAAAGAATAAGCCTCCCTGTGGGTGGCTAATAAACATAAAAAAAAATCCTCAATATCGAAATTAAATTATGCGTCGGTCATGTTTTTCATATAATCCAATTTCCCACAATATAACCTTGTATGTGGTAAACAAACAAACGAAAAACCGTCCGCCGCGTCAGTTGATTCATTCCATTCAGGTGACGCAAAATATTTTATTTTTCTTTTGTGAATGGCAACAGCCATTGTTTGTTTTGATAAAAATTGTTTTGAACTGTGCGTAGCGGTTTGCCAATGGATGAAAAATTGTCTTATTTTTGTAGGAACTGGATTAAATTTTTGTATTAACAGATTTCGATTTTTTTTTCTATAATCGGGCATATTTACTGGAAATAAGTCGACTTTAGTTGTTACACACACACACACACACAAAATATAGTTAAAGTTAAGGATCAAATGTAGCTTTGCAGAGATTTTTTACGATTAGAATCTTTGATTCAAAAACATGAACCCGTTCTTAGTGCTAAGTTAATTCTGCCTTGTCCCATCGGTTCAATTATAATACTTAACATGATGTGTAAAAATTGTTGTTAAGATAATTATGACGGATCGTCAGATGAGATAGCACAAGAGCACTTTTAACGATAGAGGTCACAAAGCACCTACCAAGGCAAATTTTACTAACTTGCACTAAAGCTATTAAAATGCAATTTTTCTTACTTAGCTTGGTGGATGCATTGAGACCTCTATCGCTAAGACTGCTGTATCGTCTGACGATCCGTCATATGATTCTTAACAACAATTTTTACACATCCTGCAAATACTGTAATTGGACAGATAGGACAAGGCAGAATTAACTTAGCATAAAGAAAGAGTTCATGTTTTTAAATCAATTCAAATCGCAAAAAATCGGCAATACTACATTTGATCTTTATTTTTACTTATTTATTTATTTGGGGGGAGGGGGGTTGTCACAACAAAAGTGAACTTATCTCAAGTAAATATGACATTGTACAAAAAAAAAAAAAAAAAAAAAAAAAAAAATCAAATGCGTTTATCCAAAAATTTAATCTAATTCCTATAAAAACAAGTAATATAATTTTTTTTTAAGTCAATTTCTACTTTTTAATCATAAATACATAAAATAAACCCGTGCAGCATTCATGTCCCACGTTATCTTTATTGAACATTATTTTATAATCATCGTTGCGGTATTTTATTTCTGTGGCATCACTCATTTGAGATAACTCTTTCATTTCATTTATGAAAACAATGGGAGAAATTTTTTTCTCCCATTTAAAACTAAAATTAATTAATTCAATTTAATGAATGAATTAATATTTGAAAAAACTGTATTAACATAAAGTGTCATCCACTACAAGTTTAAAAAAAATGTATTTGAACTTGAGTGGATGAATAGAAAATATTTTATTAACGATTGAAAATTTGAACAAGATATAGAGAGAATGTGGCTAATAGTAGGAATTTAATAAGTCAATTTTCCATTAATTGGGAAACCGCCGCGCACATTTCAAAACAAAAAGGTTTAGAATTTTTATCAAAAGAAATACTGGCTGTTGCCATTCACAAAAGGAAAAAGAAAATACTTTGAGTCATCTGTCTGAATCAGCTGACGCGGCAGACGATTTTTTGTTTGTTTGTTTACAATATGCAACATGCAAGGTTATATTGTGGGAAATTAGATGATATTGATATAAAAAGCACGTCCGAGGCTAAAAACTGTGAAAAAAGAAAATTTCTGCTTTCTGTATTAAGAAGGTAAGAATACATTGTTATAGTCCTACACAGTCTCAGGTCTTTTTTAATGCGGACTTAGCTTATTTTGGCTTAATATAAATTTCAGAAGATAATTTTAATACCTTTTTAACACATCCGTTACAGTTTTCTAGAGTGTTGGATAGTACTTTATAATTTGCGTTTGATACAGGAAGTTTCTTTCTTTAAAAATAAATTTTCATCCTAATGTAATTTTCTAAGTTATCATATCAAAGTCGTTATTCCATATATTACATAAATAGCTTGCAAAAGTATAAGCTGAAAAATATTGTATTTTGAATAAATTTGTATGCAATATTCGTTTAGAATTTTAATTGTAGAATAATGTTAATTAAGAAATATCGGCACTTTTGGTTGAAATTCAGTTGGGCCGGGTCTATAATTCCATGGATTTTTGACCGGGCTTGAAATTTGAGCCCTATCAAGATCTCTACAGTTACGTCATCTTAAAACAGGAAGCAAATTTTGTTTTAAATCTTTTGTGCGTTAAAAAAAAAAAAAAAAAAAAAAAAAAAAATGAAATTTTAGATTTTATCTTAAGGCGATTCTCAAAAAGATATTTTTTCCCCGCTCAACAACGCAAAGTTACTGACACATTTAAAAGGCTCATTTTTAACGTACTAGCGCGACACATGCAGGTATGATTATTAAAGTGATTTGTAAATGAACGGTTTTTTCATTTTTCAATAACTGAATTACACTCGATTGTTGTCTAATGGCAGCATTTATTATTTTTCTTTCCCGCGCTTTCACGTCTGGAAATTCGGTTCAAAACACTCAGTTTGACAGCATTTCCTGAAAGATCTTCTGACTTTAGCGAAAAATTGAAAAAAAAAAAAATGTTGGATTATATAATTTCTGAATAATAACGCCTCCAAATTTCACGCATTTGCGAACAAAAATGAATTCAGAAATATGTCAAAATAGCCAGTGGATTAGAGAATAGCCTCAAATTAAAACTATTTTGGTTCTGAACATTTTGTTGTAGCATAAACTTGCACTGATTTTTTTTTATTTCAAAAATAACGCAAAAAGAAAGAGTGAATATCTATGCTTTTCTTCCCCTTCATTGAAAAGTTTTAAACAATTTTATCCCGGGATACAAATTAAGGTATTGCTCGGGATTGAATCAAAATCACTTCACTGAGACTGAATGAAAAGATTTAAATCGGTCATAAACCATATAAGCCAAGTTTTTTCTAAATATATATATATATATATATTTTGTCGCAAATGCTTCTTTAAAGGTAGAGCTATGAACTGAGTAATAACCACATAAGTCAGTGTATTCCTTCCTCTTCAAACAATGCCTTCTTGTTTTCGTTCATTACTTAAACGACATAAAGTCAGCGACTTAGTGGTTTTTGCATGCAATACCAGATTACATGCGCGGATTACTATATTATACATTACCCTATTACCATTTGCATGCAATACCCTATTAAAACATAAAAATGTTCCTGTATAAGTGCTATTTTCATCAATTTTGATTAAAAATATGATTAATAGGACTGTTTTGTTCAAATTAAATACCACCTGACCTTGTTTCCTGCTAAAACAACATAAGTCAGGAACAGTTTTTCTGTTATTCTTCTTTTTATTCTTCATAAATTATAAAAAATATTCGATATTTACAAACTTTGAAGTCCAAACTCTTATAATCAGTGCAAAAAATGCCATAAAAATTCATTTACTCGTGACTCGTGAATAGTAGTTTTTTTTTTTTTTTTTTTTTTTTTTCTTTTCTTTTCCCTGAAAAGTTCTGATTCCGTGACTTATGTGGTTTTTTGAAAATTTTCATAACTTGTAAATGTAATAATTATCTGTGAAATGAACTCAAATTTTGGAACTACTTTAGGGAATAAAAATGTTACGCTTACAATATTCCAATAGTATTTAATTTCTTCATATTAATTTTGAAATTTTAATAACAAATATTTATTTCTGTATTTTTTTTTTTTTATATATATATATCAGTCTATAGGGAATTGTAGGTATGGCATCTGACTTACGATAAAATAGCATCAAACTGAGTAAAGTCAAATTGACGCGCATAAATATAAAAGTTATGTTAAAGTTCAGGAAAGTTATTTGTGCACTCACTTTCCTCTTATTAGTAGAGGAGAATTTTCCTGAATTGAAATTTTAAGTATATCTATCTGCATTTACTTAGCGGTCAATTATTCCACTTTTTAGTTATCACTCCGGCCGAATAGAAATCTTTGCCTAATTTTAATGTTAATTAATCGCAGAATTCTGCGATTAAATAAAGTAAGGATTGTGATTTGAAAATAGTGTTAACACAAAAACAGAATAGTTTTCAGCTATGCATTTTTATGAAAAAATGAATGAAATTTTCAAAAATTAATATTTATATGCTGAAGAAAGATGATGATATAAAAGATATGAACTTCGATATGGGAGGAAAAGGAAAGGGTGATTTAGGCTTCCGTTTTTCGGAAGCGCTTGCACTGGGCTCCGTTGAATTCCCACCAATATTTAAATATTTACTAAAATCAGAGAAGTACCGGAGCCGGGCTCTGGCGCAATTTAAGCCCTGATCAATAGTGATAATTGAATACCACTCGCACCATTCATGTTGCGGCTCTGATATTTAGTTTTTTCTATATTCGGTCTTCTGTTTCAAGAAGAATTCCAAAGTATTTTGCATACCTAAGTTGAATCAACACAATATTATGTGGATTAGTCATAATGTTCTATAGCTGATAAACTCAATAGTTGTAAAAACATTTCTAAAAGAGGGAAGCCAAACATTATTTTCTTCGACATTTTTGCATTTGTATTTACACATTTTCTAACATTTTTGTTTAACTTTTTAATCATTAATATTAATACACACTATTTGCAGCCCGAAAGAAGAAAAATAACATTTCCCCTCGAATAAATTTTTTGTATCAAATGCTGACCGAGAAAGTCAAAAGGTTGGATGTCCCTGTTTTAAATTCAATCCAAACCCTGAAATATTAGATCCAATCCGACCCGAACACCGTTCACGGATCGAGTCCAGTACGGGCAAGATCGGGTTATTCCACTCGAAGCCTAACTCTACACTCTACCTCGAGCCTGTCCGATCATCAAAAACTATATTTAGAGGAGCGGTCTTTGCCCCCCAACTCCCATTCTTTCCGAAATTATTAGTAAGTAAACAAGAAAATATGACTTACTTGGCGGACATTCATAACGTCTCGAGAGGACAAACTTCACGTCACAACTTGACTGTGCACCATTTTTTCCCCTCGGACACCTGAAAACATCGCAAGGTTTCTTTGCCATTTTTTTTTCTGTTTTAATTAATTATTTCTAACGGGAAAGTGAATGAAAGTCCCTCGAAGGCTTTGACCTACACAAGCCCGTCACGCAATGAAACTCGCTAACCTCACGGGAACGAAAAGAAATAGTTATTATGCGTGTGTTTTTTAATTATTCTGGGATAATTCTTTAATGCGTCTAACGCTTTGTTTTGGTATGTACCGTCCTTGATCTCCTTTGTTTATCCCCGCGAATGCAAACATCTACTGCAAATGAATCATTCATTTTTGCGCCAGACGATAATTGGAATCCTAAAACTGCACGTTTATTTATTTATTATTTTTTAATTGCTATCGTGACGTAGAATACGAAAGGAGGAGGTGCTATAAAAATTTTCATTGAACACTTCCATCATTTATTATTTCATATCGATGAATGCATATTGCGTTGTTGAAATAACATTCATCGTTACGTCGTAATTGCCTTCGCCTCTTCTTTGTTTTATTCTTTTTCTATTGTTGAATTGAATTGTATCGACCAATTTGATTAAAATTAATGGATTAATTGATAATTAAGTTCTGGAAGTACGTATTAATACTCAGCGTATACGACTGGATTTTGATACTTCCCTAAATATGGGATTTAATTTTCACTATCCACAAGCATAGATTTCTTAGAAACCTATTACAGAGATTATTATTTGGAAATAGTGGCAGAAAAAAGTCAACTCGTGGAAATCGCGGGAGCTGTATACCATCGCCTATAGACTCTCTCTGGTCTAGGAAGAGTTGGCTGTGCGCGAACAATTTTAATTAAGTAATAAAAACGCATAAAAAAGGGAGAAAATGAAATAGTTATGTTTTTTAATTATTTAATATGACTTCAGCGTCTGCGCTTTGTTTTCATGTATACTTAACTTATTAGTCGTCATTGTTTATTTCTCGCGAACGCAAACAACTTCTTCAATGAATCAATCATTTTTGCGACAGATGATAATTAAAATTCTAAATTTGCACGCTTATTTTTTAGTATTCTTAAATTGTTGTGACGTAGAATACGAAAGGGGGAAGGACTATAGAATTTTTCATTCATTGAACACGTATATCATTTATTTCTTCAAAAAGTGAAATTGTTGGATGAAATAAATATATTCATTCTGACGTCATCGCGTTTTCTTTGTTTTATTCTTTTTCCATTGTTGAATTTCATTATTATTGATTTATTTAGTTTTAAAAAATCGATTAACTGATAATAAGTTCTGAAAATATAAAAAGATGGTATTGTTATCGCGAACACACACACAACTATACATAATTTCCTAGCAGACCAGGAAGTGGGAGAAAAATTGATTACGAAATTCCATCTTTACATACCCAATTAAGTTAAATAAAACGTTTACAAAAACCTGGGAGTGACTCCACTTGACTTTTCGAACTCTTTATTAGGGTTTAATCTAGAGCTAGCCAAATAGCCAAAAAGCTAACTGATAGCACCTTTTGCCCCCAAAGCATTTAGTGGATTAGCCAAATAGCAACAGCCAAAAAATATATATCATTTCCATTTTGTTGTTCCTGCCTTTCATAAACCTGCAGCTGCCGCGTGAAAAAAATAATCTCAAACCGCCTCTGTCTCGGAAACTCACTTCAAAATTTGTCTCGTCCTCTCTGTGCAAGCATCTTACAAATAGTATGACATCATTTGCATTAAACAAGTATTGAGGAAATTAAAAAAGTTTGTTTATTTTTTATGGATAGTCCCAACTTAGGAAATGAAACCAAAACGGTTCATGAATGGAAGTTGTTCAGGCAGGTTCTGGCTACAAGGGGTAAAAAAATGAAACCAGCTGATTGTATTCTTTTTCCATAAAAATAGCATTACTGACATGTTTCCCAATGTGACTTCTTTGTATGAATTTGTAGCAACAATTCTGTTATCTACAGCAGATTGTGAAAGGGGTTTGAGTCTTGTGAATATAACAAATACTGACTTGAGAAATAGACTGACAATCAAAAATTTAAGTAACTTAATGGTGATCAATTTAGAAGGGGAAGTTTGAAAAGAATTTCCATTTAAAAAAGCATTTGATATGTGATGTATGGCCAAATCTCAATAGAGGCAATCTTACAGAGTGGTGTACTGTTTGTATATTGTATAATTACAAATAATACTCATTTATATAGAAATTTTGTATAAATAAAAGTTTTTTTTCTTGGCTAAAGCTATTTTTATTTCGCTAACAGTTATTGACTGTAATTAGCCAAAAAGCTACAAATCTTTTTTTCCTAGATTAAACTCTACTTTATGTGTATCTTACTGTGCTTTCGTATAAATAGTAATACAAACTTAGATCCTAATTTTACAAAGTTGAAATATTTCCACTTGTGAAAATAACCCCATATTGTAAAGAAAACGTTAAAACTCAAACTTTTTTTCTAAAATATGGCGTAATTTCCAATGAATTTTCATTCCGTCTGTGCTGAAATTAAGACTCGATAATTAAAATAAATATTGAAATTGAATTTACACAAGTCATGCTAATGTTAAGTTGTTTTAAATATAGATATTTCGCCATTGTTCCTCAACAATATACAATACTTAGTTTCACCTCTATTTTTATCAGATTAATAAAACTTGCTCTAATTTTTTTTCTTTGCTTTTTAAGAGAAAAATGAAATATTATATTAAATTAAATCCTGTTCTATTGAAATATTATGACTGCTGTATTAACATAAGACGAGTGTTAACAATAAAAGTATTTAATTCAATAGTTGAATTAAAAAAAGAAAATATACATCGGTGTTATTTATTTATTTATTTTTGTCACCAAATGGTTGAAAAATGTTTTAGATGCAAAACCCGTTTACTGATTTGTACGAAAATGAATACAGCTCTTGCGCGACAATGACTCAAAAGTTTCTTTTGCCTGTGATTTTATTTTAGTCTTTAATGATTTTTGAATAGTTTCAAATTCCTAAAACATTTTTTGCTGTACACCTGTAGTCCTTTCAGCACAGACCACTCTGTGTGTTGTGGCACAATAGTTGAAAACATCTGCCCCAAAGATTTCATGTAGGATTATTCGGGCTAGAGTCCTTCGTGGGTCTGATTATACCCGATCCCGACCCGAACCCATAAATTTTATTTAAAGTCAACCCCGTCAAACCGAAGAAAAAAATTTCACCGACCCGCAATCGGATAAAAGCTGACTTTTCCTGAACGTTTCATATGGATTCGTAACTCGACCCGAAACCCGCAGTCAAAGAAAGTTGATCCACGATTTAATGTTACAGTAACCCCCTCGTTATATCGCGCATCCGGCTATTTCGCTGTTTTTTAGTTGTCCACCCGATAAATTTAGTTTCGCGAAAAAGCATATAAAACATTTGAAACGTCGAAATCTAAGCATATAACTGAAATGCAATTAGTTCATTTTCGTTCTTTAATTTCCAGTGGCCAAGCAGATAAAATAAAAAACAAACAACTCTGGATTCTTATTTTCAGAAAATACTATGAAATGTAAGTAAAAATGTATACTCTATATGTACGGTTTTGTATTTTTTTAACGTTTTACCATCTTTTTTGTGTTGAACTTGTAACTTGTTTGAACAAGTATTAAATCGAAAACCTCTTAGCTTATTTTTCATTTATAAATACTATTCTCGACCCCATCATTATATCGCTCCCCTCGATATATCGCGCTTTTTCTTATCGCCCAAGTAGCGCGATATATCGAGGGGTTACTGTATTATGGAAAAGTATATCAACATGTCTCTAGAATCAATTTTTTTAATGTCAAAAAATGAAAATGGTAGGAGTCATTAAAGCTGCTCATCAGTAAACTTCCCGATTCCCCTCGCTAATGTTAATCCTCTGGGCGTAGGATGCATTCGTATTTTTAAAATACTATCTCCTCGGGAAATTGATATTTTAAACTTCTGTTTTATTTGTACTGTTCTTAGAGTATGTCTCTTTTTTTCTTAGTTATCAAAATATTTCTAAACTATGTGCTTAATTTATAATTTTATGGGTTAATATCTTAGCGAAACTGAATAAGATTTTAACACTTCACATAAAATTAAGTACATATTTTAGAAAAATTTTGACAACCAAGAAAAAAAAGAGACATCCTTTCAAAACAGTACAAAGAAAACAGAAGGTAAAAGTATTAATTTCCTGAGGAGATATTTTAAAAATACGAATACATCCTACGCCCATACGATTAACATAAGCGAGGGGAATCGGAAAGTTTACTGACGAGCAGCCTTAACATCCAAATAGTATATTGTTGTTGTTTTTTATCTGGATCAATATTTTGGACTTTTGAAAAAAATAGATTAACCCGAACCCGAGCCGCGGTTCAGGTCAGATCGGGACGAAATCGGGTGGTTACCTGGCCCGCTGCAGGACTCTTTATTTCAAATTCCTAAATTATTTTCGCGTCACACCAAGGCCTTTTAGAGAACATTAGTGTGCCCCTCCTCAGCATTTGTAAACATCTGGACCAAATATTTCACGTAGGATTATTCGGGGCCTCTGCTAAGTTACCGCATAAAACGCCTATGACTTTCCCTTTTCGACTCGTTAAAACTTTTTCTGTTCTGTTGTTTCTCTTTAATTTATTTTATCTCTCATTTGCGAAGTTGCTGTTCTGTCATTCCGGTTGAACATCCCCGTTTTCGGGAAAGACGTCATCCAACCGGAAGTCACGTGCTTAGTCACCCATTATTGCAAGCAGCACAGAGGCGGAAGTCCGAAGCACTTGTTGCTCTTTCTCTCATCGAGATCCGTGTTCGTTTGGCGAAAAAGTGGGTGCTGCCCTAATCGTCTGCTCTTGAGAGTTTTTTTTCCCCCATTTTGCTGTCAACAGGTAGGTCAAATGTAAACAGATCTTTTTACTTTCTGTTGTATTTTCTGTCGTTTTTCTTGTGTTAAGTTTTGCCCCCCCCCCTTTTTTTTTAAATGTATATCTCTTGGCAACAATGCATGGCATGTAAGTAATCATTTTCCTAAATCGTAGTAAGTGAGTGAAACATCTTTGTTATTTACGTCGCTACGAGCGAGCGCGCAGTGGCGTAGCTTCAGGGTGTCCAATGGCCGTTCCCCGAAGTTCAGGAGCGCCCCGATCGGGGGCGTATTAAAGGGAGGGGCTGAAGTCCTCGCTCCGGGGGGTCGAACAAACCAAAAAGAAGCACAGGATTTGGTATTCATTTGGCGCCCCCCTTTTAAAATATAAGTTTTACGAGAATTGCGTACCGAATTTGTTGTACCCCAAAATCAAGGGGCCCCAATTGGTTCATGCATTAGTCAAACTCCCCATTCAAATGAAGACTTTTTTTTTTCATTTGGTTACCTTGTTTGTCCCAAAGACTAATACTTTCTGTCTTCAATTTCTGATAATTCATATGTGAAAATCATATCTGTACATACAGAAATACTGCATTAATAAATGTATTTCTAATGTGTAAATCTGCAGATCAGGAGCCTTAAGAGATCTCACGCGAAAACACCCGCTCGCTAATGATAATCCTATGGGAGACATTTTTTAAGATATGTCGTTTGCATTTCAATATTTATTTATTTATTTATTTTGCATTGGATAGCTAAGGTCGATCTCTACAAAGGCCGTTTTTTACTTTTTTGATTTTGTTTGAAAAGTTTATTTATGTGACAACTTTCACTTTCGAAACCGGTTTTTTCTGTTATATATTTTCATCTTGGATTTTAAATTATTTAAATAATTTAAAATCCAAGATGAAAATTTATAACAGAAAATCCTGCTATAGGCGGGCTACATGCGGCCCTCGGATTGAGTATTGCTGATCTAAATCATCTAATGAACATACATAAACAAGGCCGAATACCGAATATTCGTCATACAGGTAAACCGAATACCGAATATTCGGCTGGCCGAATGCACCTATATTTCAGGGTTTAAATGTATCAAAAAGTTAAATTTTAAAACAATTTTATGCATAATCTTTAACACAAATACTTCTGTTTTGATGAACAATACAAGTAAACTTTACACTAAAAAAAAGTAATAAATAAAAAATCTAAGCTTAAACTTCTTGGCTTCTTCTGCGAATTATAGTAAATTAATGAAATTTACTTATATTCTAAAACAAATATTTGAAAATCGAAGACAAATTTTGAAGACAAATTTTAGAGTCATATAGTGTTTATTTGTCAGAAGTGACGAAAGTAATTACCATACCAGGTTATTCCTAAAAATCTAGGAACAAATATTCAAGGGAGATACCTTCAAGACAAACATTTTTTGTAGAGCAAATCAACATCATAATCCACTTATTTCATCAAAAATAAAATACAGAGTGTTTTCGCTCACAACTTTAACACTAATGAAAATATTTTAGCTAGATTTTCATCACATTAACTTTGCTTGATATGAAATCTGACAACATCATTGGATGTGACTGGATTTGGGTTAATGACACAGTATATGTATATTGCCAGCTGCATTCTGAATAATGGAATGTCTAGCTCAGCGTTGTTTGGATATGAAGGGTGGCAATATCCCAGCACTTCTCGTTATGTCATGACATTTCGCACAAATCAAAGTAAGTGAGGCCTGATTATCACAACACGGGGCATGTGCACAGGGCCGTAGCTAGAGGGGTGCTAGGAAGGGGCTCAGCCCCCCTAAAAAATTTGAGCCCCCCCTCTAGGAAAGATTCTAAGGTCACCAAATGAAACTCTGTTCAAAATTCGAACTTTATTTTGGGGCCGTTTTATAGTTTGTCACAAATACTAAATTGTAATATTATGTATAAAAACTGCAAATAAGTGTTTTAAATTAGTTTAAATAAGTGTTTTAAAAACAATAATTTTAAAATGCGAAATACATCCTTGATTTTGTTAATATATATATATATATTTTTTATCGTATACAAATACAACAGGGAATTTTCAGAAAAAAAAATTAAAGGTTGCAAGTGTGCATGCAGGACAGTGCGAAGAGAAACTGCGCCCGGGGCAAAGTTTCAATTTGGCGCCCCTTCCCTTCCCTTCTTTTTGTGACAGGTTAACACAAAACTGATAAAGTACAGAAACATAAATAAATTCTATTGAATAAACATTTCGCGTTTATGTTGGAACTTTTAAAAACTTTTTTTTATAATTTTAATTCAAAAATTGCAAACAACTAAATAGCGTAAGAGAAAATTGCACTTATTTGTTTGAGAGATCATGATATTTGGAGACAGAAAAAAAAAGAATGGTGAAAAGAGAAAAAAAATTCCCAGAAAATGATCGATGACCAAAAAATGAATAAATAAATAAATTAAACCGTGGTTGGCAGTATAAATTTGGCGCCCCCTCAATTTCCGCGCCCGGGGCGAAGGCCACCCATCGCCCCCCTCTTCTTACGGCCTTGCGTGCTTGTGTCAGAGAGAGAGAGAAAAATTATGAGCCTTCCCCAATTATTCACGTCTAGCTACAGCCCTGCGTATGCCACAGGCCCACATTTTCAGGGGTTCGTTCATCTCACGAAACCCTATTACTCCCGCTCCGTTGTCTGTCTCTCACAGAGCTATTCTCAGAAACTATATAATTTACAGAGTTGAAACTTTGTGTATATAGCTGAATACCAGCTATAAAGAGCTCAAAATATTAAAATTTGAAAAATTCGTATTATTTTAATAAATAGAGATAAAACACCAAAATTCTCACAGCCTTTTCCTATTAAATTTAAACATTTTTCGTTGAAGCAGTTGCCAACAATTAAAAATCCACAGTAAAATTCTTTCTACAATAATTAATTTTCTATTAAAAGATTTCCACGTGAAAAATGAAAATGAAATAAAAAGTTTCACCCATTGAAAAAAAGATTAATAAAGGACGTCTTATTAATCTTTGGTAATAAAACGGAAATTTTCAAAGATTTCTCAATAATACCAGGAGTATGAGTATGAGTATGTGTATGTACAGAAATCAGATTAATATCACGTCATTAGAGAATTAAAAAGAAAATTAATCTGAAGTCCTATTGGAAGTTCAACGGATTTTTCAAATGTTTGAGAATAATACAAAGCGAACACTATTTGAGTTATAGAAAACAGTAAATATATGAATTTGAGGAACGTACTGAATCATGATAAAAACCCGATTATGGAAATATTGGCATATTTTAACATTTTGAAGGTTATACAACAGGTTTTGAAGATTATATGTTTAATTTTGAAATTGATTTTTCTTTTTAAATATCGCATTTAATACACATGACAGATATTATTATGACAGAGTATAATAGCTGGCTTCCCCGCTATCGGACAGATTCAGATTTTCGAAAAAACGAGAAAAATAGATCGGTAAATTTTTACTTTGTGAAAAACATGACCTTTTACTTACCCATCATACGTAGTATAGGGTAAGTCTTGTAATCGTTTTGAAAATCGAAAAAAAAATTTTGACGGATTTACACGTTTCAGACACTGGAGATTCCGAAAAACATATTTTTAGAAAAAAATTTTTGCCGTCCGTCTGTGTGTCTGTGTGTCTGTAAACGCTCTATCTCCCGAAAAAATTGAGATAGAGACTTGCAATTTGGTATGTACTTAGTATGTAATAATGGGAAGAAGCCTATTTCATTTCAATAACCTCGATTAACTGGAACTATTTTTTTCGGACTCTCGAAATATTCGTTCTGATGAAAGGTATATAAAAATTTTCGAAATTGTTTATTTTAAGAAATGAATATAAAAGACAATAAAAAAACATAAATTTTGAATAAAGCATGAAGTCGATCGGATAATGAGTTGCCGAGATATTTGTAATCCTATTTGCCACACTCTTCGATTTTTCATGACCCTGTATTTCATCCAAATTTCACTTCAAAGATATATTTTAATTGGAAATTTGACGCTTAATCAGATGCAATAAACCGCTAGTTAATAGGATTATTATTTTTGGAGTTATAAGGAAAAACCTCTTTCAAGCAATTCAGTAATCGAGCCTTTAAAGTTTGTGACGTCATCAAGCCACGATTTTATTCGAATTGCAATGCATTTTATAAGTAGTTTACACATTTTTATTTTAATATTTTACATTATGCATATCCATGATGGGTAAGTATTACGGTGGCCCCCAACGACTAGTTTTCTTTGTTGGAAAATGAAATTTATTTGTATTTCTTAAAGAAATGATAAAGTGTTTTGAAAGGAATATTAAACGAAGCCCTTTGTGCGATCTTCGGACACATTTTCCCACTTGTTTAATGTATTTTTACATGTGTCTTAGTTATATTCTTTTCCGTAAAAGTATGGTTTAAATTTTAAACGGCACATAAAGTTATGTTTGCCATCATGTTTGTAATGCAATTTTCTTGAAAAAGAGAGGCCTACATGTCTTGTGTGTCCCGGGTTCTATATAGAGTTGATCAGGCCCCGAGTAAGTCTTTTGAAAATATTGCTATAATACGATAGATTATTTCTGTTGTCAACATGCCTTTTTCTAAGCAAATAAAAAACGCAGAACGATAAATAAGATACCCTATGAAAGGATTTTGAAGCGATTTCTGTCATTAGTACACTCCCATTTCGTTAAAACGTGTATTTTGATTAAAAATTGCCGTTAATTAAAAATTAAATGGGCATTGTTTTCATAAATGAAATGCAAGGTTTTTCTCAAAGCAATGCTACCAGAAAAATAAAATACCGCATCAATGATTATAAAAAAAAAAAAGAAAAATGTTCAATAAAGATAAAGTGGGACATAGTTGCTGCACGGATTTATTTTATATTTATGATTAAAAAGCAAAGTTTAAATTCAAATGCTCAATTTATTTTTCTTTATCCCATGTTTTTAACACTTTCCAACAAAGTTGAAAAGTGTTTATGAATTCGGTTTGTCTGTCCGTCCGTGCTCTAACTCGCGTAAATATATATATACGTATTGTCATGCAATTGATATATGTTATTGAGGTGTACTATGGCATGTTCGGTATTGAAAATGAAGTGTGTAGCGCTTATAGTTTTTTTTTACAGGGACACTCAGACCAATTCCATTTACATGACGGTCTATGGGGGAAAATCAATCGCTGTTTATTTTAATGATGTTACACAATTTCAAACGTATTGAAATTGATATATATCACCGAGGTGCACTACAAGAGGCTTATTATAGAATATGGTGTGTAGTGTATAGCACTAAAATTTTGCTTTAAAGGGACACTCAAAAGAATTCCGTTGCATTTACGACCTATGGAGAAAAATCGTTTGCGGTTTATTTTAAGAATGTTTCACTATTTCAACCGTATTGAAATTGATATATGTCACTAAGGTGCATTACAAGAGGCTTACTATAGAATATTCTGCGTATAGCATTTATCGTTCATTTACAGGGACACACAAAAGAATTCTCTACTGTTTGTTAACAATAATTGCTGGACGTGGTTTTTCAGTTGCTGAACGCGTTTTTAAATTTAACTCATTTTTTGTATGTTACTTGGTGTGTATAAATTCTATATATCATATATAAGACAGCACAAAAGTTCTGGAGTACAATTACATTTATGGACGGAAATTTCAAAAGGGGAATTTTAAACTGTGCTATGCGTTTCCTAACTGAGCTAAAATTTAGCATTCTATGTAAATATACATACAAATCTATAGATCATATATTACAGGGCTGCACAAAAGAATTCGGATATGTTTTCCGAATATTGTTGGTATAATTCTTAAAAAATGGGTTTTTAAATATGTTATGCGTTTTCCAAATTCTTTTTCTTTACCGCTTGTTTAATTCACCGTATTAACGGTAAAGATTTGTAAAATTATTTTGGATGTTTGGAACGTTATTACATAATTTATGCTTGCCGCATAATTTTTCGTTCTTGTTCTTTTTTTTTTTTTTTAATTTGCGTTTGTTATCAGTACTGTTATAGTACTGTAACTTTGATGGAATAAAGGAGATATGATATTCTGACTTGACTAATGTTGTTTACAGATATTTTTAGTCCATAATTTTTTTTAGAAGTTTAAACCTGCATCTAAAAAATATTAGATAATGTTAAAAAATATTAGACTGCAGTGGGTTCACTGGTATCTTCCTTATTGCTAAAGTAATAAACAAAAATCCACTGTATCTAGAATACAATGTATTCTAGATACCGTGGTAAAATCCAAGTTCGCTCTGGAGTATTCTACTGTATTTTCGATTGAATAAGTGAATTGCGATCCTGGTTTCCTGGAAAAAATAAATAAAAATGTCTGCCCTGCAGGATCGTGCGAATAGAAAACGGCGCCCGGGGAAAAGCTTCAATTTGGCGCTCCCCCCCCCCCCTATCCACTTCTCTTTGTGACAGGTGTCAAAGAAATTGACAAACTGCAGAAACAGAAATAAATTCTATTGAATAAATATTTCGCGTTTGTTTTGGAAATTTAGAAGATTTAATTTTAATTCAGAAATTCCAAACAACTAAATAACATAAGACAATTGCGCTTATTTCCTATGCTTATGAAATCATGATGTTTTGCGACAGAAAATAAGAGAATGACGAAGAGAGAAACTGAAATTTCCCGGAAAATAATGGACGGTCAAAAAATGAATAAATAAATAAATAAAACTGTGGTTGGTAGTATAAATTTGGCGCCTCCTCGCCCCTCTCGTCGCACGGCCCTGCTGTCCTGATGCCGATTATCACCCCTGAAAGTTTGCTCCATTTTGTTTAGAAACACCCAGTTTCTGTTAAAACAAGAAACAGATCATTTTCCACATACAATATTCAGGATCTTGCATGCATGCATCATTAATTCTTATGAAGGTTGACGTTAATGGTTTAATTTTCTCAAGTGTCACTTTTCAAACGGCAAATAAATGAGGTAAAAGGATTATCATTCTCTTCTATTTAAATAGGATTCTCTTTCTTAATTATTCTGAATAACTTTATTAATTGACAGTTAAAAGTAAAAGTCGTGTAAGGTTTTCAACCCTCTTCTAAGCGTTTTTCCCGTATTTTTCCGTTTCCCAAAAACAACTTAAATCGGCTCTAGACAAAAATATTTTTAACAAAATTGTATTTTAAGATATATGTAAAACTAGTCGTTGGAGGCCACCGTAATACTTACCCATCATGGATATGCATAAAATAAAATATGAAAATAAAACATGTGTATAAACTACTTATAAAATGCATTGCAATTCGAATAAAATCGGGACTTGATGACGTCCTAAACTTTAAATGCTCTATTTACTGAATTGCGTAAAAGGAACATCCTTATAACTCCAAAATTGATAATCATATTAACTAACGGTTTATTGCGTCGGATGAAGCGTCTCATTTCCAATTAAAATATATCTTTGAATTGATATTTGAATGAAATACAGGGTCATGAAAAATCGATGAGTGTGGAAAATAGGATTAAAATATCTCGGCAACTCATGATCCGATCGACTTCATGCTTTATGAAAAATTTATGTTTTTTTTTATTTTCTTTTACATTTACTCTTTAAAATAAACAATTTCAAAAATGTTTATAGACCTTTTATCAGAACGAATATTTCGAGAGTCCGAAAAAAATAGTTCCGGATAATCGAGGTTACTGCAATTCAATAAGCTTCTTCCCATTATGACGTACTAAGTACATGCCAAATTTCAAGTCTCTACCCCAATTTGTTCGGGAGATTGAGCGTTTACAATCACACAGACGGACGGCAATTTTTTTTTCTTCTAAAAATATGTTTTTTGGAATCTCTAGTGTCTGAAACGTGTAAAGCCGTCAAAAAAAAATTTTTTTTTTCGATTTTTAAAACGATTACAAGACTTACCCTATACTACGTATGATGGGTAAGTAATAAAGAGACAGGAAGTGTATTTTAGAAACAAACAGGAAAGAAAATTTAAATTATTTTAAGTTTTGCAAATATTTTTATGAAAATGGAAGCCCTCAAACGCTCAGAGGGTTAATATATATATATATATAAGTAATTAGCCGAATGTTCCGATGTTCGACGAAACCGAATATTCGGTAGGCCAAATATTTTGGCATTCGGCCTAACGAAATATTCGGTAATTAATCCGAATGCCGAATAAATACCGAGTATTCGGTGCATGCCTAATTTAAACATATTTAATGTAAGTATCAACCTGTTGTCCAATGTTATCGACACACGCCTGCTTCCATTCCAAAGAAAAACAAGTTGGAGATTTTACGTCAAACGTGACAAATGAGGTGCGTTCGTACTATAACTAGTTTTAATAAATATTTAGATCTGCGTGCAATAGCTGTTGCACTCTTACGCAAAAATGCATGAATACAAAATTTATTTTATGTGCATGTTTTCATATTATATAGATATTCATTTTATTTGATGAAATTAGGTTTCAATATACTTTTACAAACTACAATTAATTACAATTCTGTTACGTTAAAATTATACCATGCGCAAATATCCAATACAAGACAATTTTAAAAAATCATCGTTATTATTTCGGTGAAATTATTTATATCGTCTGTTATTATGATAGTATTAATTTCCGTAATAAAATAAGTACATTTTAAGTTGGCAACATTTTATCTTTTGTTGACATTAACTGAAAATTCAAATGGGAAACTTAAGCCTAACTTTGAAAATTTCAGAACTTGAAATCCATTTTTAGACTCTTTTTCCATTTAATATCTATTTCTCCGGAAACACCTATCCAAAAAACTATCGGTATAATGAATAAGAGGAAAGTATTTTCAACTAGGTAAATCATATACAATGGTTGGAGTATCATAGTTGAGATTTATTCCAACAGAGCGAAAAATGGCGGGACCCAGGACTCGAATCCGGGTACTTTGGCTTGCCGTGCTAACGCTCGTCCTACTGAGCTATCCCAACGATATCCTGGCTGGCATATTTCACTCTTATATATATGTTGGAAACGCCTGCGAACTGCAGCATTAATTTCATTCATCCGAGCTATAACTATAGCATTTTACATGATGAATCTGAAATAACACGGAAAATCGCATTTTTCGCTCTGTTGGAATAAATCTCAACTATGATACTCCAACCATTGGATATAAACTGTCGGTAGATTATACGATTACTATAATGAAACAATTTTAGTATACAAATTCGGTTTTTAAATTCAGTAATACGGAAAAAAAGGACACCATCTTAAATAGGACGTCTTCACCATGGCAACCTAGAATTATTACCTATCATGGGATATCATTGAATTAATTACGTACGATAGGATTTAAAAGAATGAAGAAAACTATTATTAATATCTTTTCAAATTTCGATTCGATTTCCATAAAATTTGAAATGACTCGACAAAATTCTGCAACGATTATACATATTGAATTTCAAATAGTGCTCATGAATATGCGTTTATATACGTTTAAACGTATACGTAGTTAAGCCTTTTTACCATATTATACCTATCCAAAATCGTTACCAATTACAATACGTTATAAACGTATTAAGCGTATATTCACGAGCACTAATTTCAAACCATTCGGTTGGGTTAGTTTTTGCGCTGGCGGACAGACGGATAGACGGACAGACAAACGAACCAGACGACGACTATTGGTGTTACCACAGAGTAAGACAGAGATCCAACTTCGCCTGAAAAGAGCGACTGCGGCGGATGACATAAGAACTAAATCATCGCTTCGGCGATTTTTATCTTCGTGATTTCCGTTTAAGTGTAACCCTATTCTGCTTAGCGTCTTTCTGTTGTCATTTGCGCATGTGCAAATTTTCGGCGTTCGCTAATTGATTTTCGAATCTTGTTTATTACTTATTATTAAAATTATTCTTTGAAGATCAAATAGTTGATTGTAATTATTAAAACTCTTACGAAGAGAGGAGTGTATTGTTTGTAAGAACAAGACGTCAAAGTTACTTTTTATTCCTAAGAATCGGTAAGTTGTGGTTTATTTCTATGTGTTATTTTTGTTTTTATTTTTCAAGTTCCATTATGTATGAAATATTTTATATATATTCAGTGTTGGCAGATTTTTAACAAATTTTGACTTTATATTATCGTTAAAATAACTGCCATACCATAAATCTCATTCATGTTAAAAAAAATTCTCTATATAAAATTTTATTCATATACATTTTCTATCGCAATGTAAACATGGTACTAAATTTTTTCCTATACTAGTAAATCTGCAGATCATTTTTTTTAAATATCATTTTAACTTCATACAATCCGCAATTATTATTTTTTCAATTGCATGCATGTTTATAAGCATATAAAATTGTTCGAATGTTCCAGAAATTAGAATCCTTAAATTAAAGTGGTAAGTAAAAATAAATGATTTTAAAAATTGTAAAAAATATGAAAGTAAGATGTTTATATTTCCCGAACAGATGCAAAAACATTTTTAAATATTTTAATCAATTAATTTCTAAATTCTATTAAATTTGTAAGCAAAATTTTAAAACTATTGGAAATCCGTATCGAAAATTTAACATTCACCATTTTACATCTAAATCCATTACGCAAATATTCCATTTTCATTTCAGATAAAAATGAAATTTGAAAAATCGTCTGCATCCCCATAAGAAAGCATTATGACCTAAAAAAATATTCTATATTTTCCGAACGAATGAACCAAATTTAACCAAAAACTATACAGCTAATTCCGGATACCTCGCCAACATACCTACTAAAAATCAACCTAATCGGACCGTTTTTACGGCAAACAGATAGACGGAAACCAAAAACATTTCGCGACTCTACAGTGAGCCTTAACATGACGTTTCGGCACAAATCTGTCAACACTCAATATATATAAAATATTTCAAACATTATGGAACTTGAAAAAACAAGAACAAAAATAACACATGAAAATAAATCACAACTTACATTTTGAAGAATTAAAAAAATCAAATTTTCCTTTCAAACTTGGAGAAAAAATTTTTTTGTTTTACCACAGCACTTATTTTAAAATAAAGTTGAATTCCGATTGTTTCAGAACATGTTAAAAATAATAAATCTGTTTTCATTCGCGTAGATAGATAATCGACCATCTTAAAATCAATCAATCAACCAACCAACCAAAACAAGAAGCAAGTAATCGCCGTTTTTTTTTTTTTCCTTCCCTCATTTGTCGCCAAGAAAGCGATATATAGCTCTATTTAGCAACCTCTCTTCTGTTACGGCTGTAGTTTTCACGTCATCCGCAGCTAGCGCCACTGTGTATGTGTAATCCCATGTTAAAGAAGTTACAATTGAAGTCTATGAGAGTTGATTCTCTGTTTAAATCTCCTTACTCTGTGGGTGTTACTTATTTTAATTACGAACGCACCTAAAAAGGCATAAGTCGACAAACCTTTTTGTTTGAATCAGTTCAGAGTTCAGGTGTTTTTACCTTCCTACTATCTACTATTTATTTTGAGAATCTATATATATATTTGTCTTACGTGGGGCGGAAATAGGGCTGAATTTCTACCTTATCGTTGGCAATAACCGTAGTTTCCAGAGCTCAGACCAATGAACAGACAAGATTGTGTTAGCTCCACCTCCAATATGGCGGTCAGTGTCAGAGCAGTGAAACTCAAGTTAGCAATTATTAAAAATAAAATATGAACGTAATCCAAAGCGTCTGAGATGATTCCTCATTTTAATTATGAGTAATATTGTTAATTTCAAATGAATTCTCAACTCTTATTTAGAATTTATTTACGAATTTCACTCGCACAAAAAATCGGAGATAATAAAATATAAACTTTTTAGAATGCCCCTGCTGCCATCTGCTGCTGTTTTATTGAAGTAAAAATAATTTCTTTTTCCGAAATCTATAATCAATTACAATAATAAAATGTCGAACGAAATTTAAACAATCATTGATGATAAACTATCTTCCTACCACGTAGTTTTTTTTTTAAATGAATTTAAGCCGTGCTGTACAATATTATAGGTGCAATAAGTTTTAAACTAATTATGTTTCCAAGATCTTTTTTTCATAGTATTTAAATGATTTATATGCCCTTTAGTAGCATCAACTAAATGCATTTTGAGTTGTGTTTTCAACGGAGTTTTCAATTACTTTTTTACATTAAAAAAATTGTAAATTTCATATGTTCAAATGATTTATTGTAGTACTTATTCCGGCTAGAATTAAGAGCGAGCTGGGATCGCGTAGCGGTCTCAATGTGAATTGCTTTGCAATTCACGGGGGGTTGACGAGCTTAGCGAGTAGGGGGCTGAGCCCCCTAGTTTTTTTTTAATTTGTTAGAGAAAGTGTCATCCTGAAAATTATAGTTAAATGTTATTAACTAGAATACCCAAACTAGAGTCCTGAGAACCCACATACAGTTATGAACTATTCGATTAGTAATGAAACTAATCGAAGCTATTGACATTATGCTATATTTCAAAGCGAAGATATATGCGATCAAAGCGATAGCGCAGAAAGCGACATTTAGTGTTAATTTTGAGCTTAGCAATAATGGACGAACACTTTTGTGTTTATAATATGTATCATATATTCTAATACGAGCAAATCTTGTGTGTGGTTATATATATATATATTATGCAAATTTTATCTTAAAAATGGCTCTAACGATTTGACGAAATTTTGTATCCTACCGTTTTGGGGCACCAGAAAACCATTGGGATTAGGTCACGTGTTCGAGAAAATTCGATTAGTGGGTCATTTTGGGTCATCAAGGGTCAGGGTCAAGCTAATTCTATCTAAAAACGGTTCAAACGATTTTGACTAAATTTTGTATCTTACCATTTTCGGGCACGAGAAGACTATTGGGCTGGGTCACATGTTCGAGAAATTTCGATTAGTGGGTCATTTTTGGGTCAACCCGGGTCAAGTTAATTTTATTTAAAAAACGGCTCTAACGATTTTGATTAAATTTTGTATCCTACGAATTTCGGGCACGACAAAATCATTGGGCTAAGTTACATGTCCGAGAAAATTCGATTAGGGGGTCATTTTTGGGTCACTATGGGTCAAGCTAATTTTATCTAAAAAACGGCTCAGACTATATACACTAAATTTTGCATCCTATGGTTTTCGGGCACGAGAAGACTGTTGGGCTAGGTCACGTGTTCGAGAAAATTCGATTAGTGGGTCATTATGGTCATGAGTCATTATGGGTCAAGATATTTTATCTTAAAAACGGCTCAGATTATTTACAGTAAATTTTGCCTCCTATGGTTTTTAAGCACGAGAAGACTGTTGGGCTAGGTCCAATTTTCAAGAAAATTCAATTAGTGGGTCATTTTGGTCATGGGTCATTATGGGTCAAGCTATTTTATCTTTAAAACGGCTCAGACTATTTAGACTAAATTTTGCCTCCTATGGTTTTTGGGCAAAAGAAGACTGTTGGGCTAGGTCACATGTTTGAGAAAATTTGTTTAGTGGGTCATTTTGGTCATGCGTCAGGATATTTGAACTCAAAGCTAATTTTGACTGAGCATAGCTCGGTCTTCCCTGCTCGTATTACTTTATGTGTCGACACGATTTTAATTTATCTATATATATATTTTGTATTAGGGCTGAACGATATAAAAATTTAATATCGCGATATAGCATCGAGTTAATATCGATATTGGTGATATATCGCGATAACTACATTAAAATGTGTGGGGATAGAAATATTGCTAATTTCGAAAGACAAATGTACGAGCAATTTAAATACCAACAGATGTAGAAAGCAACGAATCATATATATATATATATATATATATATATATATATATATATATATAAGAGAAAAGTAAAGAAACTAACAAAAGAAGAAGAAATAAAAATAAAACTGCCCATTTAACTGAGGGCATATTCACACTAATTGTATATTATACTCTTATTTCAAAGAATTTGAAATAAGCTCCTCGAAAAATAAAGAAATCGACAATATAATAAGTGGGGGGAGGTCATCCCCCCCCCTTATTTTTTGGATATATCGATAGAGCTATTATATCGGTAGAGTTTAGCTTAGATATCGTTATTGGGATATATTGCCAGAGTCAGCTATCGTTATTGGGATATATCGTCAGTGTCAGAGCTTAGATATTGTTATTGCGATAATTAAGAAATATCAATATTTGATCGATATATTGATAAATAATCCCGCCTTATATGTAATATGTATTTACCACATATTCCCACAAAAAATATTTATTTACCAACATAACGTTACGTAAATTCCATTGACTCGAAAATGTAACTTAAGTGAATATTCGTGTAAATATGTTTCAAAAACGGGGAAAAAAAAAAAACATTTTTATGAAATTATAGTTTAGTAAAAACTTATAAATTTTGAAGCATATTAAAAATCTCCATCTTAATTATTTTCTAAATCATAGATACGTTAAATGGAAACATCAAAGTCTGCATGGGTTCTGGCCAGTTTTCTTTCATTAGACTTGGGCCGGGCCTAAATTTGAACTTAATTCATTCAGAACCTTGTCGGGCTAACTTTCTTTTGGAAAAAATATTAGTGATACTGCACATTTGTTTAACCTATTCGAGACTGATTTGTTTTAAGGGAGGGAGGGGATTTACTTTCAGGTTAAAAAAATAAAAGTACAGTGATCTCTCACTTATACGCGATACACAATAATTATTTTTCACCACCAGTTTTCTTTTAAAGTAATTGTCTTCTTATTTAATCGCAGAATTTATAAATCGAATTTTACTGTTTTAAAATAGTGATACGAAAGAGTAATTTCGGAACATCGCGTATAAGTGAGAGGTCACTGTAGCTATTCAAATCACAGACGTTAAGGTTCATTAAAATTTAACGAATGTGTCATTTAATGAAATTAAAACGAATATTTTACGTACTATTAATATGACAATAAGTTATATTTTTTCTTCGAGACGTTTTGAAAATGTCTTTTTAAAACAAGATTGAATAAGCGTAACAACTTTCTAGTGTTTTTAATTTTTTTTTTTATCATAACTTACTAGTTCTGAAAATTAGCATCTGTTTTAAATTTAAAAGAATTAAACATGTGTTTAAAATAAAAGGATCATCAACGGTAAAAAGAGATATAAGCAAACGTTTTAAATTTGTTTTATTATTAAATGCTTAAGCATAAATGAAGTGATAACTATACTATCATTTCATTGGTACATGCAGATAATTACAAAAATAATTGTTAAGACAAAATAACAATCAATTGAAAATGACCGGTACTTTTAAGTACCGGTCATACCTGGTCAATTCCGTTAACCCGAAAAGGTTAACGGAATCTTTCGAAAGTTACTTTAATTTAATAATAATTTAATAAATAACAGACAAATATTTTCAAAATCTACCTGTCTTTCTTTGTGGAATTTTAAAGTTATGATTATGATTAAAATTATGATGATATGATTATAAAGCTCTTCTTTATATATCTAATCTCTATGTATAATGTCACGATAACACCCGAAATAACTGAACCAATTATTATTCTCATTGCAAGACTGTATTGATATTGCAAGTATATTGGATGAATTCGTTAATCATGTAGTTAACCTTATAGTTCGTTTACAGAGACACACAAAAGTTTTTGATGATATTCGTTGAATAACTTGGGTTTTATTACAGACTACGGGCGATTTTTAAACTATGAATTCAACAAATTTTTAGCATTTTTGATATAATTGCTTCGTATTAATTGCATTTGTTAAGCCTAATTTAAAATTTCCATGAAAATTACCTTTCTCCCCAAAATAGTAAACTTAGAAGGAGTGAGACTACTTTGTTTATTTTGCATTAAATCTGATGTGTGTACCTTAAAATAAAATATAAATAAATAAACCTACAGTTCCGACACAGCAAGAAGGACTTATTTTGATTTTTTTTTTTTTGCCCTATTTTTCATTCACTATACCAACAATAAATAAGTAATTATCTAAATCTTCTCAAATTCTACTCTTTATTTATCTACTTTTAGGATTCGCCTTAGTCGGTCTCTCAAAAAATGATAACGACAAATGAACTTGACAGCATTATGTCAAAACAGATTTTTTTTTTTATTATTATTTTAAAAAAAAGGGTTTATCTATAAATATTTAAAGCCTTTTGTCTGTTTAAACCTTTATCTAAATGTCCAAGATTTTATTCCGATTCCTAGATAAGATTTGAGTTAGTGAAAGCTTTTAAAAGAAAAATCGGTGTCATTCACATAGCACTCTGGCAAAACATCTTTCAGGTGATTAAGTAACGCATAAAACTATTTAAAAAACGCAAGAAAAAAGAAAGAAAGAAAAAAGAAATGTTGTTTTACCGTTCACTTTCTCCACTAATTAAAAAGGAAAGTTGAAACGATATTACACGTGGAAGAAAAAAAATCTCTGCCGGCCCCGCCCAAATCTACAAAAAAAAAAAAAAAAAAAAAAAAAAAAAAAAAAGGCCCGGCCGGAGTTTAATGAATGAAAATTTCTCAGAGCTCGGATTACGGGAGAGGACCGGGCGCCCGTGTAGGTCCCTAATATATGTTTTACCAATTTGGTCCACCGTTCCGGGAGACCATTGCCCCCCCCCCCCCCTCTCCCGTTGGGAAAATTCTGGCGCCGCCCCTGCGCTGTTAAATTCCTGCTGTTCAATTAGCATGTATGTCGCTTGAACATATTTTTTGAACATGAAAATGTTTATTTGAGGTATATGAGAATTGATAGCATCCAAAAAATCGATATTTCAGATGGTATCAATTGTCAAGTAAACATTGTCAGCTTCATTTATACATACAAGAATAGCACAATAATGTTCATTTTAAGCTGTCAAGTTCATGCTGTTAATTCAGCACGTATGTCTGTTGGAACATGTTTTTTGAACTTGAAAATGATTATTTGAGAATTGATACCTTCCGAAAAACCGATATTCTGAATATTATCAATTATCAAGTAAACATTTTCAACTGCGTAAAAGAATTTATACATGCAAGAATAACATAATAATGTCCATTTTAAGCTGTCAAGTTCCTGCTGTTAATTCAGCACGTATGTCTGTTGGAACATGTTTTTTGAACAGGAAAGTGATTGTTTCAGAACTGATAGCTTCTGAAAAACCGATATTTTGGATACTTACTATCAATTGTCAAGTCAATTTTTTCAGCTTCGTAACAGAATTTATACATGCAAGAATAACACAATAATGTTCATTTTAAGCTGTGAAGTTCAAGTTCATACTGTTAATTCAGCATGTATGTCTATTTAACATATTTTTTGAACAGGAAAATGATTACTTTAGAATTGATAGCTTGTGAAAGACCGAGATGTTCTGGGCAAGGTTACTATATCATAAGGTTGAGCAATTTCCCTCTGCAGCCAATAGGGACCCACTCGCTGTTTGACGTCACTCAGCGTGCTCTGATCCGTTTTCCAATTGATTTGAATTAGAAACGCGCTGTTTTTAATTGAAAAATATCAGTCGAAATTTTAATGTGAAAAGAAATTTAAAAATTAAAATATATTCTTTATACATAGGACTTACATCACATCTAAAATTTAAACTATTATCTCTTTTAAATTTGCCGAAATTTGATTGTTAAATTGGCTATCTTTATCATTACATTTCGTTTGCGCCTCAATATGCAAAGTTCATTTTCACAAACATACAAATGCAAAATAGTAATTTTTGTAAATAAAATCTTAAAGACCTACAAGAGCATCAAATTTG
Organism: Maratus michaelseni; assembly: GCA_963931845.1. NCBI lineage: Eukaryota > Metazoa > Arthropoda > Arachnida > Araneae > Salticidae > Maratus > Maratus michaelseni. The sequence goes on along the minus strand of OZ007597.1, from coordinate 289,229,188 downwards.
ATGTTTATATGACTGCAGTTAATAATTTTTAGTATAGTATATTTATAATATTTGATTGGTATTTAATTTGAAATCTATAATAATTCTAATATTATTGTAATTTTGACATGTCTTTCATAAAAAAAAGTAAAAAAAATAAAATAATAATAAACACTCAGATTTCAACCTCACACACAGATACACAATATTGAGTTTTGAATGATTAGATTAAAAAGACAAATAAAATAGAAACTTTAATAGGTAAACAGCTGAATATTTAATATTTTTAAACTAAAATATTCATACGATATAATTATAAGATTTAGTGGAAATAAAATTTGAAACTCGGAGTAATATATTTTATAAACACATTCCGAAAAGTTTATATTTAAAATACTATTTTAATACCATATAATAAACATAAATGCACATGCATAATTTAACAAAAATAATAAGGTAAATTATTGCGTGAAAGAGAGTTTTACGTTATTTTTTTTTTTTTTCAAATAATATTTAAAATTACATCTTTTTTGAGCGTTTAAAATTTAATTTTAAAATTTAATGTTGTTTCTTCAGATTCCATTCAGATAGTTGATGTGATTGAATATCAAATTGATATATATATATATATATATATATATATATATATATATATATTAGAATAAAAAGGAGCAGTATTTATAAGGAAGATTTAAAATACAAATAAAAATAGAAACTTTAATTTTTAAATCGCATATTTGCTTAAAACTCACAGATTTATGCGATATAGAAAAATTATATTTGAAATTCAGAATAATATACTTTTATAAACAACTTCGAAAAGTGTTACTTCCATAATATTTTAATGCTGTATGATGATAAAATTATATAAAAATATTTTAGGTTTTTACCCTCAGAATAGGCTTTCATTTCAAGCATTTTAATTCATCACATGGTGCATTTTGAAGACGTATCTTATATGTGCGCTCCATTATTTGCTGTTTTTCATTTTACTGTGCAATCAAAGTTGATTGGCTCCACATTTTTGATTTTCTGGGAGCGTATCTCTTTTTTATTTCTGATGAATATATTTGATTACTATGTCTCAATCGAATGAAAGTTCTTGTTTTCACAAATGTTTTTATTATATTTTTGTGCATATTTGGAAAAACCAGTTAAAGAGCTAAAACCAAGAGATGTTGCACTAACAAAAGCTGGGAAATATCTGCTACTATCTAGCAAAACTGACCGGAAGTCCCTCTTTCTGAGAAGCAATTAAAGCTTCGTGTGAGGCAAAACTGCCCTGGCTGTCACAGAAAATGACAATAAATGTTTACTTCACACTCCCATCTCTTTCAAAGATCGACCAAAGATAACAAGCAATAATAACTCCCTATCTTAGCAAAAAAGATACAGGACTATTTCATTTGAAGGAAAAAAAAAATCCCTCTAAATCGCTTTATTCCTAGAAAAAAATACTTTCGCTAATGCAAAATGTTTTATTTTGAAGAAATATGCTCTCATATGACCAAAGGAACGATTTTTTTTGAAGCAGAAATACTATTTTAAATGAGAAAATGCGTACTTTCCCATTGAAAGAATCCTACTTAGCACGCGCAGTGACGTCAGAAAAACCGAAAACTTGATACCAGAACTAAAGGGAAATGGCACCCCCTGGTTCTGGGCACTTACTATCAATTGTCAAGTAAATTTTTTCAGTTTCGTAAAATAATTTATACATGGAAGAATAACACAATATTGTTCATTTTAAGCTGGCAAGTTCATGCTGTTAATTCAGCATGTATGTCTGTGGAACATATTTTTTGAACATGAACATTTTTACTTGAGAATTGATAACTTCCGAAAAACCCCTATTCCGGATTGAAAAAATTGATTAATTACACTGCAAAAACAATTAGGAAATATTCCGAAAATTGGAAACTTCAGTTAAGACACAACAATCGCGTGTTACTCAAGATGTAATTTATTTATCGGAAAATGAAAAAACTATTCTGTTCCAAATCTCTTCAATAACCATTCCATCAAGTTTCATGCTTTTTACGTTTAAAAATGAGTCCGTGAATGTGTCTGAAATTTTCACGTTGTTATTGAGCGAAAAAAAAAATATTTTTTTTGAGGAACTCCTTATGAGAGTAAAGTAAATTTTAAAATTGGGAAAAAAAAAAAAACCCTACAAAATATCGATTTTTTTTTTAAACATAATAATCATATTTATGACCACAGCTTCCGATTGAAAAAAAAAAAAAAAAAAATCCTTACAAAATATCGAATTTTTTTAAACATAATAATCATATTTATGACCACAGCTTCCGATTGAAAAAAAAAAAAAAAACCTTACAAAATATCGATTTTTTTTAAACATAATGATCATATTTATGACCACAGCTTCAGATTGAAAAAAAAAATCGATTATGATCTTTTTGAAGCGAGTTATGCCACGGAGTAAAGAGGAACTTTCTCTTAACTCTGTGGAGTTATGCGCATTTTTGTGCAGTCGCAGGCAACAGCTGTTTCAGCCACGCCCATTTAAAAAACCCTTTGCATAACTGCTTCATTTGTGAAAATCATTTTGTTCTTTCAAAATTTGCTTCTAATTTCGACACTGGTAACTTAAAATGACGGCATTTGACTAAGTTATACAAAAAACAAGTAATATATACAGTGTCTCACATAAGTGATGGGACACTTGTGCTTTACAAAAGGAAACTAATCAAATAAATTAAAAAAACATGTACACATTTTTTGTGGGTGTGTTTCATACTTAAATTTAGTAAAGATTATTACATAACATACATTTTGTCAAAATATTAAAATATTAATTTAATAAAAATACAAATGTTTAGAACGGAGCAAAAAATAGCTCACATAAGTGATGGGACACCATTATATATGCAACAAAAATCGTCTGAAATAAGCAATAAAAATATTTTTTGGGGTTTTATTTTTACTTAAAAGCAATTGGCAATAATTTATAAAATCGTCTGCAGTATTTCTCTCCAGTTTGTTTTGGAATTTTTGTGTTTTTTAGCTCTGTGTAGCCATGAATGCTAAACGAAAAGAAACTTCGCCTGAAATTCGAAAATTAGTTATTAATTTGCATATTGAACGTGGAAAATCTATTAGAAAAACTGCTGAAACAGTTAACTTGAGTCGTTCAACAGTTTTCAATATCATTAAACGATATAAAAAGAATCATATGATTCAGGATAAAAGAAGACCTGGCCGACCATCAAAGCTATCCAATGGAATAAAGCGAATTATCGTTCGAAATATTAAAAAAAATCCAAGAAATAGTGCTTCAAAAGTTGCTGCTGATTTACAAGCATTATATGGAATAATTGTTAATCCTGAGACTATTAGAAGGGTAATTCGATCTGCTGGATATCACGGTAGAGTAGCCAGGAAAAAATTCTTCGTAAGTGAAAAGAATGGAAAACTCAGACTAGCTTTCGCAAAATCCAACATAAATAAGAATTTTGATTACTGGAATAAAGTTATATTTGCTGATGAGAGTAAATTTAATATATTTGGTTCTGACGGTAGAATCTTTGTGTGGAGAAAACCCAGGGAAGAATTTCGCAAACAGAACTTGGTACCAACAGTAAAACATGGTGGAGGAGGAGTTATGGTATGGGGGTGTATGTCGTCCGCTGGAGTTGGTAATCTTGTTTTTATTGACAGTATAATGGATCAGTACAAGTATATTGATATTTTAAAGCAAAATTTGAAATCTTCAGCACGAAAATTGAACCTTCATAACGATTTTAAATTCTACCAGGACAATGACCCCAAGCACACTGCTCTGAACGTTAGACTCTGGCTGCTATATAACTGTCCTGAAATAATAAAAACACCACCACAATCTCCAGACTTAAATCCCATAGAGAATATTTGGCAAGAATTGGAATCAAGAATTCGCAAACACACCATTTCTTCAAAACAACAACTAAAATCGGTGCTTCAAGAAGAATGGGGTAAAATCACTCCAGAAATCACAAAAAAATTAGTTGAATCCATCCCAAAAAGATTAAATCATGTTTTAAAAGTAAAAGGAAATCCAACAAAATATTAAAACCTTTTAAAAAGTAAAATTTTTGGATAAATATTTGATGGAAAAGTAAGTGTCCCATCACTTATGTGAGCCATTTTTTGCTCCGTTCTGAACAATTGTATTTTTACTAAATTAATATTTTAATATTTTGACAAAATGTATGTTATGTAATAATTGTTACTAACTTTAAATATGAAACACACCCAAAAAATTTTTGCACATGTTTGTTTATTTATTTTATTGCAGTTTCTTTTTATAAAGCACAAGTGTCCCATCACTTTTGTGAGACACTGTATATTTTTTTAAAAGTCAATTCCTATTTAGGTCAACAAAGAAAAATTTTATTTTAGTTACTTTTGACAATATTTTTCTCCGATATAAAACTAAAATTTAATGATTAAATTTAATTAATGAATTAATATTTGAAAAAACTGTATTAACATCAAGTGTCATCCACTACAAGTTTTAAAAAATGTATTTGAACTTGAGTGGATGAGTAAAAAGTATTTTATTAACGATTGAAAATTTGAACAAGATATATAAATATATATAGGGAGAGTGTGAACTAATAGTTGGAATTGAATGACATCATTTGGACAAACTTATTCAAAGATATTTCAGGTTTATGAATTAAAATAAATGCTTTAAAAAAAATGTCATTTTTCTCGCTAAATAATACGGTTTTTAGCGCAGCCTTGTAAAAAGTTTTAATTGCTAGCTTTAAGAAATAATTACTTGAAAATCGGCGATTTTTCTTTAAAGTTATTTCTTGTGAATAAGGAGCAATAATTCTCTAGTTAAATGGAAGGAGCTGAAATTTGTTTTTGTTTATGTAAAATTTCTAAGCTACGATGTAATTATTTCGATGTCAGACGATTTTTTTTTTTTTCATTTTAGAATAAACTGATTCAGGAAGATTGTATATCTAAAGTTTTTTTTTTCTTAAAATTTTTTTCTTAATGTAATTTAATCAAGATATTTTCTTTTTATTATCTATTTAAAATGAAAAAAAAAAATAGTTAATTTAAATTTTAATGCGAAAATAACGTGAATAAGTAATCTATTAACCCCTGTCATTTTCTCTTTTCTTCTTTTTATCCATAAAAATGGGGGTAAGTTAGTTACCACCATTACATAAATATCTTTAAATAAATTTATAGCTCGGAAACTAATTCAAATTTTAAAATTTTGAGAGTTTATATGACATTCTAGAATCCACGCGAATAGCTGGTGTTAATTTCATTGTCCAACGTTCCATATTCTAGGAGAAGTAGTTGTAAACACAAACAGACAATCAGATTTTAATGTAACTGATATGTAATAATCTTAATCTATATTAATAAGGAAAGAAGTGTGTGTGTGTGTGAGAGAGAGAGAGAGCGGAGGGAGAGGGAGGCAGATAGAGGGGGAGGGAGAGAGAGAGTCTGTCTACTATGTTCTGAAGAGACCGCTGCACGCAGATCTGCAAAATTCGGTAGGAAGGTAACGCTATATATCTAGTTATGCACCTTGTAGCCCGATTTTGAATTTTTTTCATTTAAATTTTTATGCGACTTTTAGCTATTTTTCAGGTTTTGCGGCGATTTTTTCACATTAGTAAAATGAATGCAGTTTTGTTCTTTTAACCCAATATAGTAAATTTTGTCCTCTTTTCAATAATGTTTATTTGGAATTCGCACATCGATTTTTGAGTTTTTCGCTAAATTTTTATACGATTTTTAGAATTTTTCCGCGTTTTGAGGCGATTTTTCCACATTGTTAAAAGGATTTTTTGGCCTAATATAATAAATTTTGTCCTTCTTGATTTATGATTTTTTAGCGAATTTTATTGAAATTTTTATTGGGATTTTTAGCGATTTTTCGCGTTTTGCGGTGATTTTTTGACATACTTGATTTAGCTCACTATAATAAATGTTGTCCTCTGCAATTTTTGAATTTGTAGCAATTTTTAATGTGATTTGGTGTTTTCTTGCGTTCCGCGGCGATTTTTTAGACATTTGTGAAAGAATTCCTGTTACAATGCCACTATGGTAAATTTGATCTTCTTTTCAATAAAGTTTATTCAAGATTCCTACAGCGATTCTTTAATTTTTCGCGAATTTTTTATGCGATTTCTTTTTAGTTTTTTCGCGTTTCGCGACAATTTTTCAACATTAACCCCTTAATCGTCGTGCCCGAGACATTCACGGGCAGCGTAGGTTACGCCTGTTTTACTCAAATTGTTTGATTCCCACCAGTTTTTTAAAATAGTTTTATTGGCTTTATTCTTGCATTATCTTATCTGTCTATTAAATAAGACGAACATTTCTACTTAAAAAAACTGGTGGTAATCAAGCAATCTGAATTTTTAAAAAGTAGCCTACACTTAAAGTGCGCGACGATTAAGGGGTTAATAAAACTGAATTCGGTTTCAAACTTTTAGCCTAATATAGTAAATTTTATCCTCCTCCTCAACTTTTGAATTTTCAGCGAATTTTATTTTAATTTTTAGCGAATTTTAACATTCCGCAGCGATTTTTTGACATTCGTGAAAGAATTACGCTTATTAATATATTAGCCCACTACAGCGATTTTTAGAGGTTTTTTTCGCGTTTCGGGCTATTTTTTGACGGGACCGGGCAACGCCGGGCGGATGAACTAGTATTTAAATATTACCGAATATTTTATTTATTTATTTTACGAGCGACCGTTTCTTTCAGACTAATCTTTTATAAACGCGCGCGAAGTGTCCTTTAATTGTGTGGTGGGCGATAATGGTTGTTGTACTGCTACTTTGCTTCGCTTTCGATAGATGAAGTCGACCTTGAGTTCACTCCACACAATCAGATAAGGACAAGAGAAAATTGTGAATGAAGGAACCGCATACTTTCCTGCTACTTAACTTCACATTCTTCCGAGTTTGACAGAAAAATTCGTTCCAAAGGGTAGATCGACACACATTCACAGGGCCGCAGAGACTTTGCGGTGGTAGAGTCCTGTATTGAGTCTGGTAACCCGATTTACCTGAACCCAAACTCAATTCATTTTTCCGAGTCTGACAAAAAGTTCGTTCTAATAAAAGGCAGATCGATGCACATTCACAGGGCCGCAGAGAGTTTACGGTAGTAGAGTCCTGTACACACATTCACAGGGGTGCATTGGGTCTGGTAACCAGATTTACCCGAACCCAAACCCATTTCATTTTTCCGAGTCTACAAAAAAGTTCTTTCCAAAGGGTAGATTGACACACATTCACAGGGTCGCAGAGAGTCTGAGGTAGTAGAGTCCTGTATTGGGTCTGTTACCTGAACCTAAACCCATTAATTTTTCCGAGCCTGACAAAAAAGTTCGTTCCAAAGGGTAGACCGACACACATTCACAGGGTTGCAGAGAGTCTGCGGTAGTAGAGTCCTGTATTGGGTCTGGTAACCCCATTTACCCGAACCCAAACACCTTTCATTTTTCCGAGTCTACAAAAAAGTTTTTTCCAAAGGGTAGATTGACACACATTCACAGGGTCGCAGAGAGTCTGAGGTAGTAGAGTCCTGTATTGGGTCTGTTACCTGAACCTAAACCCATTAATTTTTCCGAGCCTGACAAAAAAGTTCGTTCCAAAGGGTAAACCGACACACATTTTCAGGGCCGCAGAGAGTTTGCGGTAGTAGAGTCCTGTATTGGGTCTGGTAATCCGATTTACCCGTACCCAAACTCAATTCATTTTTCCGAGTCTGACAAAAAAGTTCGTTCCAAAGGGTAGACCGACACACATTCACAGGGTCGCAGAGAGTCTGCGGTAGTAGAGTCCTGTATTGGGTCTGGTAACCCCATTTACCCGAACCCAAACACCTTTCATTTTTCCGAGTCTACAAAAAAGTTCTTTCCAAAGGGTAGATTGACACACATTCACAGGGTCGCAGAGAGTCTGAGGTAGTAGAGTCCTGTATTGGGTCTGTTACCTGAACCTAAACCCATTAATTTTCCCGAGCCTGACAAAAAAGTTCGTTCCAAAGGGTAGACCGACACACATTTTCAGGGCCGCAGAGAGTTTGCGGTAGTAGAGTCCTGTATTGGGTCTGGTAATCCGATTTACCCGTACCCAAACTCAATTCATTTTTCCGAGTCTGACAAAAAAGTTCGATCCAAATGGTAGATCAACACACATTCACAGGGTCGCAGAGAGTCTGCGGTAGTAGAGTCCTGTATTGGGTCTGGTAACCCCATTTACCCGAACCCAAACACCTTTCATTTTTCCGAGTCTGACAAAAAAGTTCGTTCCCAAGGGTAGATAGACACACATTCACAGAGCCGCAGAGTGTATGGGGTAGTAGAGTCCTGTATTGGGTCTGGTAACCCCATGTACCCGAACCTAAACCCATTTCATTTTTCCTAGTCTGACAAAAAAGTTCGTTCCAAAAGGTAGATCGACGCACAATCGCAGGGTCGCAGAGAGTCTGCGGTAGTAGAGTCATGTATTGGATCTGATAATCCGATTTAACCGAACCCAAACCCATTTCATTTTTCCGAGTATGATAAGAAGGTTCGATCCAAAGGGTAGATCGACACACTAACCCGTGGCAGAATCGCAGCGACACAGCGACAATGTTGCAGAATGGAAAAGATTTCTTGCAGAAAAATATTTTCATTTGGGAAAAAAAAAATGTTTTTGAGAAGGCGAGAGGATCCATGCAACAGCAAAATGATCTTTATGTTTCAATTTTGCAGAACGATGTTGGTAAGAGGTGACAGTCTTCAGCGTTTTAGCAGATTTTCGCCCCCCACCCCCCGAAAATTTCGTTTCCCTCCCTTTACCTCCCCCACCCCCCAAACATTGAAGTTAAAATCTTTAAAATTGTTAAGCTCTGAGTTCTGCACAGTTTTTTACTTTCTTCTATCTTTACAAGAGGAAAGTATTGGATTGATGAAAATTTTCGACGGATTTATACGTTTTAGAAGATCCTGAACACGATTTGACTGTTTTTAGAAAATGTCTGTCTGTAAAAAATGACAAAAATGACAAAAATTTTGTGGTGGCTCAATCTCAGGAACTAATGCACGGTATTTAACAAAACTTTCGATTCAGTTAGACATTGACATAAATTGGTGCTGATTAGTTTTTGATGTAAATCTCCCAATAGTAAATCTCCCAATCTCCCCCTGCTATGCTACATTTTTCACTATTTTCGCAGTAGCTCTATCTCAAGAACTAATGCACGGATTTTCATCAAACTTCAGATTCAGTTAGACGTTGGCAACAGTTGTTTCGACTACGTTTTGGGCTAGCCCAACAGGTGGTGCTGCTGTTCTGCATTTTTCAGGATTTACACGATTTTAGCATATAGTTATATCGAAATGCTCTTTTACTTTGAAACACTAATAAATAAATAACGGATCGTCTACATTTCCTCCCCCACTGAAATTTTTAGTCAACCCCTTCACATTGTTTAAAATATTTAAGCTTTAATAAACTGCTCTATTTATTATTAAATTCCTACTATTAGCTCACACTCTCTCTATATATATCTTGTTGGAATTTTCAATCGTTCATAAAATATTTTCTATTCATCCATTCAAGTTCAAATAAATTTTTTTAAACTTGTACTGGATGACAATTGATGTTAATACAGTTTTTCAAATATTAATTCATTAATTAATTTTAATTTTTATATGGGAGAAAAAAATTTCTCCCATTGTTTTCGTAAATGAAATGAAAGATTTATCTCAAATGAGTGTTGCCAACAAAAAATAAAATATCGCAACGATGATTATAAAATAATGTTCAATAAAGATAACGTGGGACATTAATGTTACACGGGTTTATTTTATATATTTATGATTAAAAAGTAGAAATTGACTTAATTTTTTTTTATATTACTTGTTACTTTGAAGTAACAATAAATGAATGATTAATCATCTACCACCCCTCGAAAATTTTAGTTCCCTCTCTTTGCTCCTTCCTCTCCAGCAGCATTAACCCTTAAGAGGCTACTTCACTCAGACAAAAACACCCGCTCCGCTAATGTTAATCCTATGGGGGGAAATAATTTACGATATCTCGTTCGCATTTCAATATTTTTAGACGATTTTTTTCTTTGCATTGGATAGCTGAGATCAATCTCTATGCACGCTCCTTTGTACTTTTTCGATTTTTGATCCAGTTTTTTTTAAAGTATCTTAATAAAAAAAAACCTTGTCATCAAAATCGAAGAAGTACAAAGGAGCGTGCATAGAGATCGATCTCAGCTATCCAATGCAAAGAAACAAATCATCTAAAAATATTGAAATGCGAACGAGATATCGTAAATTATTTCCCCCATAGGATTAACATTAGCAAGCGGGTGTTTTCGCCTGAGTGAAGTATAGCCTCTGTGACCTCTGCGACCATAGACCTTCTAGTATCTTTGTTCTGAGGCTGTGACAAAACTGTTGCATAGATACTACGAGCGGTTTCTGCAACCGCTTCTTTCATCCCTAGTTAACCCATTAGGCCAAGCATAGAAATTTTATAAAATGTGGTATTATTTGCATTGAAATTTGCTTAAATTACATTCATTAAGACACCAAAAAAGTTTCGTGCATGAAAAATAATATTTTATTTAATTTGACGTTACCATTATCAATTTACCATTAATAATTTACCATTAAATTTAAATAAAAAAATTTAAGTTTTCTTATGACATTTGTTTTATTTTTATTTTATTTACAGAACTTGAAACTTTACTCCATTACAAAAACGTATGATTAATCAATCTCAAGTGGAATAATTATACATTTTCAAAGAGTCGAATTTGTCAATAACCGTTCCAAGTAAAAAACCAGCGTATTTTGAAAATTTCTCAACAGAAAGTGATTACTTCAATTGAGTTACTAATATTTTATAAATATCTCCAGAACCCTTCAAAATAGCAGAAAAATAAAATTAGTGAAAAATATACGTCACAGTGTTAATAAAAATATATTTATTGAAATGGTGCGTTTACGCACCTTTGGCCGAAAATGGGTTAATACTTTAATATTAAAATTGAAAATTTAATTCCTTGCACATTTTGGATATGTACCAGTGTAAAAAGCTCGAATTTGTCAATAAAGTGTACATTTATATTTTTGTGTTCTCTTCAAAATTAGAATTTAAAAAAAGTTATTTTCATTTATATATTTACCGTATTTTGTATTAAAAAAATGTTTTAATTTAGAAGATTTAAAATCTTTTCCCTACTCTTTTAGATAGATTTCGTAAAAAATACTACCTATTACATTCTCTCCTTTGTTGGAATTTCGGAAAAAAATTTGTGGATCTTCACCGACCATGACTCCCAGAACCCAAAACCACCCCCAGTTCAAAACTTTATCTAATCTATCTATCTATGTCACTTTTTTATGGACACGATAACTCTAATAATTCTGCACAAATCTCTTCCAAACCGATACATAAAATCAAGGGGCATAAAATCTCGTCAAGCTCGTTAATGGGCAAAATCGAAGCAAAGGGGGGAGGGGGGGGGGGCTTTTTGTGAAAACATAAAAAAACCCATAATATTTTAATTATGATACGTATCGAATCCGTTTAAAGTTATTACTTCTAGGAAAAGGGCCGAAAATTGAACTATGACGGATTTGTGATATCATTAAAAATGGCCCCAAGGGAGGAAGGGAAAGGGGGGGAGGTTAGAAGAAAAAAAATCACAACTTCGTCTATTCACAAGATATCAAATCCGCTTAAATTTATTATAAATCCTCTTAATATTATCTAAAACTATTATATTGACAAGTTTTTTATAAGACCGACTGTTATAGCAAAAAAAAAAAAAAAAAAATCCCTGCCGGTTTCGCTTGTAAACAAGTTAGGTTTCGAAGTAGGAGATTCTAACTGCGCATCATGGCAAAAAGGTCATATCCGCCGCAATTCTCAATAAACAAGCGTCCCACGGTCTGCGTCTTCGAAATCTACCTGTGCCTGTAGACCGAGCCGTCAGGGATTTTTTTTTAAAACGATATCTTGTTTCTCGCAAGATTTCACATGCGGTTACTGCAGAGGCATTGCTATTTATCAAATACGTTTCTGGATAATGCTATTTTATATCATTAGTAATTTATTTTAATAAACTTCAGCAATGTGCCGTAACAAAACAGCATGACTAATATAATTTTGTAATATTTTCAAATTTTCATTTTCTTTTGTTATTTATAAAAATATCAATTGAATGTGATAATAACTTAAAATATGACTCATAAAGATAATGTAATCTACTAGATTAGTTTTGTTATTAGTCATGTCACGTGACTATAATTTAATAATATGAAAACAATAAAAAGCATAATTTCTTTAATGATACAGGGCGCACTTATTTATTTATTTTGATGTGATTACTTAGCAAATTCTTTTTCTTTTCCTTATTTTGAAAAGAAAAAATAATAATACTTTCTAATGGCTTTATACCTAGAAAACGGCATGGTGGAAGCCAGAGTCAGAGCCTGATTTACGGCAGGGCATTCGGGGCACGGGCGCAGGGCTCCGATTTTCAGGGGGCCCCAAATGCTAATGAAGATTTTCCAATTATTGGCCAAAATCCGATGCAGTTTTAACTATTACAAAACAAAATTAATATGCAAAAATATGTTTATTTATTTATTTTTTTACTTCCCTCAAGCAAAAACCACCCGCTCGCTAATTTTAATTCTATATGGCAGAAGTTTTTTTTTTAAATATCTCGTTTGCGTTTCAATATTTTTAAGCGATTTATTTTTCCATTGGATAGTTGAGGTCAATCTCTACAAAGACCGTTTTTCACTTTTTCGAATTTATTTACAGGTTTTTTTTATTAGGATACTCTCACTTTTGGAACCGATTTCAAAAAATCGTCAACGAGATAGAACAGTAAAGATTGATTATGAGGATGTTATAAAAACTTTTACTGCTAAAAAAATGAAAGAAAATTTATATAAATAAAAATCATTAAATATCACAAAATTATTAAAGTCAGTAGTGGTTATCTTAATAATTACCGCTTTCAATGATATATTTTTTTCTCTCAAGACCGCTGTAAGCTTCGGTGTAAGGGGGCCCATAAGCATCTGTGACAAGGCCCCCAAATTTGTAAATCGGTCCCTGGCAGAGTTGTCAAAATTTAGTCAATAAAAAAATATAATAATAATAATAATAATTTTTTCTGTTTTAACCAGGGGTGCCATTTCAAGAGTTTGTTGGGGGGGGGGGGGGATCAAAATTTTCTTTTGATTTTTAACACTTTCTAACATACTTGAAAAGTGTTTATGAATTCGGTTTCTGTCTGTATGTCTGTCCATGTTCTAACTCTTGTAAATATACTCGGATCGTCATTCAATTGATATATGTTATTGAGGTTTACTAAAGCATGTTCGGTATTGAAAATGAAGTGTGTAGCACTTTGTTTTTTTTACAGGGATACTCAAAAACATTCCATTACATTACGATGTATGGGGAAAAAGAATTTGTGGTTTATTTAAATAATGTTATACAATTTCAAACATATTGAAATTGATATATATCACTGAGGTGCACTACAAGAGGCTTACTATAAGGGTGTGCATGGCATTTATAGTTCCTTTATAGGGACACTCAAAAGGATTCTGTTGCATTACAGTCTATGGAGAAAAATCTTTTGCGGTTTTTTTTAATAATGTTCTATTTTATGGTATGTTCGGTGTTGAAAATGAAGTGTGTAGCCTGTATAGTTCATTTACAAGGACACTTAAATAAAAGAATGCCGTTACATTACGGTACTATGAGGTAAAATCGTTTTCGGTGTATTTTAATGATGTTACACTATTTCAAACATACTGAAATTGATATGCATCACTGAGGTGCACTGCGAGCTGCTAACTGTTGAACAGAATATGCATAGCATTCATCGTTCATTTACAGGGACACACAAAATAATTCGGTTACAGTACTGTCTATGAACAATAATTGCTGGCAGCTCGTTTTGATTTGTGGTGCGCGTTTTAAAATGTGACTAATTTTTCGCATATTAATTGATGTGTATAAATTCTATAGATCCTATACTTCCTAACCTTTTTTCTCTCACGTACCCTTTGCTTAGACTTTTCATGTATGCGTACCCCTTCTATATTACGTAGTTATTAGGTGACGAATGCAACTACGTTTTGAAAATTATTGCACAAAATGTTCTTATAACGGAGGGTACAAAAGGCTAATAAAAGTAGTTCAGACATAGTTTTGGAAAAATATTATTTCTTTCATACATTTAATTTCATTTACATCCGATATTTTCATTTACATCAGATAAACCGGTTCCAAATATTTTTGATTTCGTTCGTTTGTAATTTTCTTATACTAGTTACCAATGTAAGATGCAGGTCTCAGAATTCTAGTTTTCGACCACTTATCCATTTTGAACCACAACACGGTATAAACATAAAGTCACTCAAAACACTAAATATTAGCTACAGATTTCCAATTAAGCTCTTTCAGGAATAAAGCTACACACATTGATACACGTTAATGAGTTTATGCTATACTGCAAACAAAAAAAAAGTGTTGATTTTACAGTAAGCGCGGTAGCATATTATTGCTTATTTTACTGTTTATTACTGTTAATTTTACGGTATAATACTGGCAGCTGGGGTGTCAGTATTATACTGTAAAATCAACATTTGCTTTTTTGCAGTGTAATGCTGCCCAATCGTACCTAAAATGACAACACTGGTTTCAAATGGGTTTTAAATGAAATTCCGATAGATTCATGTTTTATCTACTATTTGAAGAATTACCAGAAAGAAAAGAATATTAAAAGAAAAGGGGGATGCACATGCATAAGATGTTACAAGGAGTTGGCGGATATAATGGCAACAAATGATAAACCAAATACTGAGTTATGGCATTTTCTTTCAATGGGAATAGCTTATTATAACTTTTATATGCAAGTCTGTCTTTGTTAATTAAAAGTTTACGCAGTTTTGTTTATCTCTTTTCATTCTCATTTATTTTTGCGTTTTCCGTCATTACTAATGTAATTTTCACGTACCCCTATTTTAACTGCCACGTACCCCAGGTTGGGAACCGCTACTATACAGTGTTGCTCAAAAGATCTGACGTACATTTTCGTTTACGTCCGTGGTCTGTGTCTGTCCTCATTGTATCATCGAAAATTGTCGATATACATAGAATTGAACCAATTTTTTTATAGGTTTGTAACTATGGCCAGCAGGCCCTTCTTCAGTTTTGGAATATTCCGTCGGAAGGGGGCGCTGTGATTTGCATTATTGTATCATCGAAAAGTGTATGCAGTTGTTTATAGAATTGAACCAAATTTTATGTATATGTTTTTGACTATTACCTTCAGGTCCCAATTGAATTTGAGGCTATTCCGTCGGAAGGAGGCGTTGTGATTTGCATTATTGTATCATCGAAAAGTGTATGAAGTTGTGCATAGAACTGAACCAAACTTTTTATAGGTTTGTGTGACTATGGCCCGCAGGCCCTTCTTGAGTTTTGAAATATTCCGTCGGGAAGGGGGCGTCGTGATTTGCATTATTGTATCATCGAAAAGTGTATGAAGTTGTGCATAGAACTGAACCAAACTTTTTATAGGTTTGTGTGACTATGGCCCGCAGGCCCTTCTTGAGTTTTGAAATATTCCGTCGGGAAGGGGGCGTCGTGATTTGCATTATTGTATCATCGAAAAGTGTATGAAGTTGTGCATAGAACTGAACCAAACTTTTTATAGGTTTGTGTGACTATGGCCCGCAGGCCCTTCTTGAGTTTTGAAATATTCCGTCGGGAAGGGGGCGTCGTGATTTGCATTATTGTATCATCGAAAAGTGTATGAAGTTGTGCATAGAACTGAACCAAACTTTTTATAGGTTTGTGTGACTATGGCCCGCAGGCCCTTCTTGAGTTTTGAAATATTCCGTCGGGAAGGGGGCGTCGTGATTTGCATTATTGTATCATCGAAAAGTGTATGAAGTTGTGCATAGAACTGAACCAAACTTTTTATAGGTTTGTGTGACTATGGCCCGCAGGCCCTTCTTGAGTTTTGAAATATTCCGTCGGGAAGGGGGCGTCGTGATTTGCATTATTGTATCATCGAAAAGTGTATGAAGTTGTGCATAGAACTGAACCAAACTTTTTATAGGTTTGTGTGACTATGGCCCGCAGGCCCTTCTTGAGTTTTGAAATATTCCGTCGGGAAGGGGGCGTCGTGATTTGCATTATTGTATCATCGAAAAGTGTATGAAGTTGTGCATAGAACTGAACCAAACTTTTTATAGGTTTGTGTGACTATGGCCCGCAGGCCCTTCTTGAGTTTTGAAATATTCCGTCGGAAGGGGGCGTCGTGATTTGCATTATTGTATCATCGAAAAGTGTATGAAGTTGTGCATAGAATTGAACCAAATTTTATGTTATATGTGTTTGACGGTCCCAGTTGAATTTGAGGCTTTTCCGCCGGAAGGGGGCACTGTGATAACGATCTTTATGCGATTTTATCGATTTTTCGTAGTTGTGTTGTACATCGGCTGCTCGTGCAGCGAATAATTATGATAACCCGGCGATTCGCAAGCATCTGACGTAAAACAGAATGACGAAAAATATTGATTTTTTGGTCGTTGTATTGTGATAGCGAATTTTGAAGTATTAACATATATGTGATAGAAGAAAGCTTTGGGATTGGAACATCCAACTAGTTTTTCAGTGTGTTTTCTCCGAAACTTTAGGCATAATTTCTAAAACGCACATTTATTATAATTATTCTTTTATTATCAATAAATCAGTTTCAACTGACCTCACCCTAGCAATCAACTGGACAACCTCTTGGGCATTTTATTTGCCCATTGGTTTTTCTCAACTTTGATTGGTTGGGCGATGATATTGGTTAATAAATCAGTGATTTCGATTGGTTAGGTGAAAACTAGGAGCTTGTGGCCACGTAGTTGAAACTTATCTATAGCGAGCGTCCGGTCTTTCCAGGATCGCACGTGTGATCCAAGAATTTCCCTTCGAAACCAGCTTATGCGGACGAAAGGGAAACAACGGTGTCGATTATATCTTTCCACTCGCATAACCTTCAGTGTGCTAAAGCTCGAATATTTCGCTGTCTCTTTCTTGTTTATCATGAAATTTCCTTTGGTTTCCTAGATTCAGTTGGTCATTTTTGTTTGTTTATTTGTTTGATTGTATGATCTTCTTTCATATAAAGTAAAATGTTACATTTTTTCTAAGTGCATGTTATTTTGTTTAGTTGCATTGTTTTTATTTATCTTTTGAAAACTCAAATGTATTATTATAACCTGTACATTTAATATTTTAAAAACACAAATTGCACAAATTGTGCTTATTAGTTGCTAAAATCAGTGTAAAAATTGTTTTAAACTCATAAAAGAGCTAAAATCCTACATGTTTCGGCTTTAAACTTAAAGCCATCATCGGGGAAGAGACGACATCACACAAACGACTACTGATCTTTTAATTTTCGACACGAGAAAATTGAAATCAACAGTATGGAAAAATTTAAATAAAATAAGCGGGCGCTCTCTGTTGCCAAAGAGCGAAAAACAAAACAATGAATTAACAAGGGGTTAAAAATGTATCCCATAAACTAGGTATGTTGAAAGAAAAGTTATCATTACAAATACAATCTTTTCTAATTTTAATTTCCAATGATTCCCTAATGGCGGCTTTAAATGGGTTATTGAACCTATGTATAATTCTTGCTTTATCGAAATTAATTACAGTATCATTATTTTTAGCGTAAAACCGTACTGTAATTAATTTCGATAAAGCAAGAATTATCCATAGGTTCAATAACCCATTTAAAGCCGCCATTAGGGAATCATTAGAAATTAAAATTAGAAAAGATTGTATTTGTAATGATAACTTTTCTTTCAACATACCTAGTTTATGGGATACATTTTTAACCCCTTGTTAATTCATTGTTTTGTTTTTCGCTCTTTGGCAACAGAGAGCGCCCGCTTATTTTATTTAAATTTTTCCATACTGTTGATTTCAATTTTCTCGTGTCGAAAATTAAAAGATCAGTAGTCGTTTGTGTGATGTCGTCTCTTCCCCGATGATGGCTTTAAGTTTAAAGCCGAAACATGTAGGATTTTAGCTCTTTTATGAGTTTAAAACAATTTTTACACTGATTTTAGCAACTAATAAGCACAATTTGTGCAATTTGTGTTTTTAAAATACTAGTTAACAGTGTAGTGTCCAAATGGATTCAATTGTCTGTACATTTAAGTCAATCTGGTTGATTTTATTTTCGCAATTTATGTATCATGAACACCCATTTAAATAACTCACGAGCCGACACTGAAGCATGGCATTATAAAATAAAACATTGTGTATTTGTATTCTCCGTTACAATTATCATTTAGGAAATCACCTCCTAAATCTGTTGAAAATAAATTAAACGCCAAGTAAATGAGAAGTCTATATGGCCAGATATATAAATATTAAAAGTGGGGAGAGATTAGCGAATAAAAAGAACGAAAAAGTTAAAGATTAACTATAAGAGGTGAAAGATTAAGAGAAAAAGATTAAGATGTAAAAGATTAATTATAGATTAAGTTGGGAAACTTAAGATGTGAAAGATTAACTATAAGAGACTTAAGATGTGATGATTAATTTACGATATGAAAGATTAACTTAAGATGTGAAGAAACTTAAGATATGAAAGATTAACTTAAGATGTGAAGAAACTTAAGATATGAAAGATTAATTTAAGATGTGAAGAAACTTAAGATATGAAAGATTAATTTAAGATGTGAAGAAACTTAAGATATGAAAGATTGACTTAAGATGTGAAGAAACTTAAGATTTCACATCTTAAGTTAATCTTTCATATTTTAAGTTTCTTCACATCTTAAGTGAATTAACTTAATATTATAACTTAAGATTATTAATTAATTAATTAAGTTAATTAATATTAACTTAAGATGTGAAAGATTAACTATAAGAAGTGAAAAAATAAGAGAAAGATTAGGAGGTAAAAGATTAAAAGGTGAAAAAATAACTATAATTTTTTTTTTTTGGTTTAAATATTTTTATTGAAATTTTTACGCATAGAATGTAACGTTTTCCGTAGAATGGATGACCCAGAAAAATCGAGATTATTTTTGTGATTATTTTTTTCTCTCTCGTTGTTGCAGGTGTGTGTGATCCTCTCTCTGCATCTGAATGAGCTCCGTCCCATCTCCTTCGCGTCCCATCAAGCTGGTTGTGGTGGGGGACGGGACGGTGGGAAAGACCTGTCTGCTCATCTCATTCACAACAGGGTCCTTCCCGGAAGGAGAGTATGCACCCACAGTGTAAGTGGTAGTTTTTAAATTCCAATAGCCTTAAATTTCTAATGTGTTCATTGTTAATACATGGTCATCAAGAAAGGTTAGACATATTTCAAATGCCGTAACCTCAGAAGTAATTGAGGATACGCATTAATTTTCTTTGCAAAGTACTCGGCAATTCTACGAGATACCAGATGTAACTGTTTTGCAGCCGTGGCCATCAGACGATTTGCAGAAGTGATGCTCAGTGAAAGAAGCAGCCTTCGTGCTGTCCAACATTTTCCAATAACTGAGAAAGCTTTTTTGAGTTCAGACTTTTTTATCTTTTTCTTTTAGCTTCAAAAACGTCCACTGAGAAAAACGACACTTTCAAATCTGAGTAAATCGATGTTTTCATTTTGTTATAAAACTTTCTGTTTCAAATAGGACAACCCAATGCTTTTAATTCTTGAAATACCAGAAATACTCAGAATATTGAAACATGGACCTACTCAAAACTGAGCAGACAGAGGTCAGTTCATACTCATTTTTGAAACATGGACATACTCAAAAATGATTAGAATCAGATCAAACTCATTTTTGAAACATGGAAATACTCAAAAATCAGCACATAGAAGTCAGTTCATATACTCATTTGAATGAAATGGAATATTTCCATTTTTCAAGAGAAAAATAATTGTGGCGTTAATGGGTGAAAATGTGTCAAAAAGAAAATTTAGTCAGTTAAATTTCAATATCCAGGGAACGTTTTTTCATTTAAGAAATATACTGATAACAATCGAATTGAAAATTTGTATAATCCGTATCTCCCCTTCCCCCACATAAATAATAAAGTTGTACAATCTTAACCACCATCTCAAATTGACCAAATCTATCCGAAATCCCGTTAAAATTTTTCAATTTTCTCAGCAACAAATTAATGAATCCTATAAAAATATCAACATGCGTCCGAATCGTTCGATGACTTGCATTTAAAATAACCCACTCATGTGATCTGCATGGCGAAGTGGATAAGGTAATGGACTTGTAACTAGTAAGACTCAGATTCGATGCTAGCTCTGGGTAAAAGCGTAAATTTAGTTTATCCTCCCATAACCGTAAATAGAACTAGAAATGGCAGCATTAACGCTGTTTTTCTAACTGTTGTTTGATACATAGACATAATACTCAACATAGGAGCACATGATGTTTTATTCTTGAGTGTGTGCATGTTTTCAAAAATGTGTATACACATGTTTCAAACTTGAGTCATTTGGATTCGGAGCCATTTTGACTAGGCGACACACTCAGATTTGAGTATTTTTTGCTGAGTTTAGAAAATGTCGTTTTTAGAGTGTGGGAAATATATATAATCATTTAATGCCTTTCAAAATTATGACGCTGTAAAAAGATAGAATTCATAATAAGCTATTTCTATGAGTAAATCTGACACGATATTGAGTCCCAAACACAAATTACCAGCATTTTAGCGCATGAGCGCGCCCCCATAGTTCACGCATTTTCTTTGAATCTTTGAAGAATTATAACAGAAAATGCGTTAGGGGTTTTCCTTAAATTTCGAAAAATAAAATTAAGATTTCACACGGAAAAATACTTGACTTATATACTAATTAACCAGAAAAACTTTGTAAGAAAATCCAAATATGAAATAAACTAATTTTATACGAAAGAAAATTTCATGCAAATATCCTGGTTACTTTTTAATATTTCCTGATATGTGTGGATGGAAGGTAATGGAATAATGGAAGGCTGTAATGGAAGGCAGCGCGGCACCCTTAGACCATGGAGAAGTAAATTCTTTCTATATATCGGAAACTAAGATTAGAAATGAGCTATAAATTCACGTATCCAATTTTATTGATTCTTATTCTTTTTACGTAAAATTAATGTAGTTCATAATTCATACATGTTTTGAAAATGAACTTATGATAGTTTTCATAATTAAAATACGTTTTTGAATAACAAAAAAATGCATAGATTATGTTTAAGTCCACTCATTGTATCTAATTAAACAAGTTGAAACTTGTACGTTAAACGTGAGATAGGAGGTGCGTTCGTTTTATAACTAGTTTCACAATGTAAAAAAAATCATACTCCATTATTTCAGTGAAATGAATTATGTCGTCTGCTAGGTGAGAAATGAGCATGCCTTTTTTTTTCCTTATTACGTATGCCACGTTTACAAATGCGATTTTTTTCTTCACCATGGAGATCTTCCTTTGCGAATGATTATCTCCACAGTTTAATATTTTTATGACTCATAATGAACGAATCTCCTTTGTTTATTCACTCTAATGGATTGAGATATTCGGCTGTGAACCTAAGTTCCACTGACGTTATCTCAGAATCTAATTCATTGTTGAATGTAACTCATCTCTCAAGCAAACCATTTTTTTTTAACAATCTTTCTAAAAATGTAATTTTTATGCAATTTTATTCGAAAAAATCATTTTGAATAAAAATGGCCGCTTGGTATATGAAAAAAGATGTGGTTAGCCCGTATTTGTTTTCCTCAGTCACATGACTTGCGCTTTTATTATGTAGATTACGTATGATAGGAGGATTTAACAGAATAAAGAAAACTTTCATTAATATCTTTTAAAGTTTTGATTCGATTTTCACAAAATTTGAAATGACTCGACAAAATTCTGCAACGATTCTATATATTAAATTTCAAACCATTCGGTTGGTTAGTTTTTGCTCTGTTATATGCGGACAGACGGACGGACCAGACGACGACTATAGGTGCTACGTATTTGTATAATTGCGAACGCAACTAAAAAGAAACATTTGAATCCTATTTCTTTGGATAAAATGAAATGCACTTCAAAAAATCCTTTTAAAATATCAGAGTCCCAAAATAAAGTCATGAAAGGGAAAATGGCTTTACAGCAAAGCTCCAACTATTCAAAGTCCAGACATCTGGATCGTTAGATAAGCGAATCGATATGAGAAAATATAAAACTTGATTTAAAAGGGGAAAAAAATGTGTATTCGTTTGTAATACTAGTATAAATTTGTTTAAGTTGGATATTTCTAAGAAGCAGTTGACCAATTTCAGAGTTACACTGTATTTCTGTACTGTCATATTCTAAGAAAATCCGAAGAATTTACTTGTTAGGAAAAGATAAAACTTTAATTTAATTGGATTTACGTGGATTTATTTGACATTACCATCCTCAAACTTTGATCTTTTCTAACTGTATGAAGATTTAATATAAAATGCATCATAAACCAAGTACTTTTCCGACTGGCTTGATCCAAGGAACAAAAAAGTATCAAAAGCGGGTGTTACCATTCGAAAAATGAAAGCCTAAACGCCATGTGTGATTTTTTTAAACAAACTTTGTATGCATTTCATTCATTAAATATTGTTGTTTCTATCTATGTAGGGGAGACCGGGACAATATGACTATGTTAACAATTTTTGTTGTTTATTAATTTATTTTGAAGTAATAGTAAAATTAATTTTACGTGAACTGATAGAGTATACCTTTGTAGTATTAAATACATTACCATTTAATTTTTCAAATAAAAAAAATAAAGGATAATTTTATTTTTTCATAACATTAACAAATCGTCATCTTGCCCCAGTACTGGGGCAAGATGACAACACTGAAAAAGGTTGAACATATTTTATCTTTTGAATATGTTACATGGTTTAACAAATGATAACTGTGTTTTTACATCTTACAAAGTATCAAACTAAGCATAATGCATTGATTGTAACGTAATTTTGAAGTGTTTAGTTGTGCAGCTAACAATAGTCACAAATAAAAATGCCATTTTCATAATTGGAACATTCCTCATTGCCACCACTCTCCACCACTCTTGGCATTTACAGCAATGGATCCATTCTTCTGTTGGTGGGTCACAATGCCGTAAGTTGGCCTTAAACGCTTTTTGAATTTTTTGGGAGGAGGGGGACCAGCGGGGAAGGGGGGAGGTCTTGACCCCGTCGAACGGTACTCTCCTCGTACCGATCGGACGCTTGGAAGTGGAGATACGGACCCCGATAGGGTTTTTCTTTCGGGAGGCTAGGGGGGTGCTTAGCGGATGGCAAAAATGTCTTCTTCTGGTCGCCCCCTTTCGAACGACACCTCCCCCGATCGTATGCGCCCCTTAGCCCCAGAGGAGATAGAAGCGCAAGGTCGTGCGAAAAAACACACAGACAAACAAGCGTTTACAGGATTTAAATAGAATGGACAACATAGTTAGTTTAATAAATTCCGAAACACAGGGCCAGATGACGAGCTCGTCATCTTGCCCCGGACTGCCTGTTTAAAAATATTCGTTTTCATTGCCATGAAGGAAGGCGATTAATTGACATTTATTCATGGTAATAGGTAGTATTTAAATTCACAAAAAGGGCGATTTCAGCGTCTCTATAGTATTGTTTATCAAACGGCCGATAGGAGAGCCAGTAGTGTCCGGTTGATGCTGCCACCTGGCAGAAAACGGGAAAATTAAGACATTCGTCATCTTGCCCCGGTCTCCCCTATATGTCTCATTTCTGTCCTTACGCATCTCATGGATATACACACCTCGAATCACTTTCATTTGAACACCCCTTATATTAACAGATGTGATAGGGATAAGAAAAACAGTCAGAATCCGTCCCCCGCTTTGCCCCTCTTGTTTTTTATGATTTGCTCAATTATCCGGGTTTCTGAATATATCCAGATTGTGTCCAGAACGCGCATTAGTCCGGATAATTGGAGTTCCACTGTAGTTTGAAACCTTTTATTATTTCGATTTTCTGGAAATAAGAATGGATTTATTAGTGTTCTTCTCTTCCTTTCTTTGCACAGGTTCGAGAACCACGCTGGCCTGATGGAGGTTGACGGGGTACGGGTGAGCATCACGCTATGGGACACCGCGGGACAGGAGGACTACGAGAGGCTCAGGCCGCTCTCCTACCCGGGCGTAAGTACACCACACCCATCTTTGAACCTTCTCTTCAAATATCATATATCATCATATATAAAATAAATTAATATTTTCGCAAAAATTGTTATTACACAATAATGAGACAATAAATGTAAATATAAAATTCGAAAACATACCAAAACTCTATTCACCTTTTTACAAACTGTCCCATTTAGGACGATGGTACAATCCGGGTTATACCGCGAAAACTCTATTTAAAATGTCAACCAGAAACCCGACAAAATTCTTTTCGTACGCCCAATTTTTTTCAAAAAGGTTAATATTCATATTTTTCAAAACTGATTGCAGATTTCGAAATAGGAATGAACGTAGCTATGGTCTGGTATTTTTAGTTTTGCCGTAGCTTGATCAGCAGCGCTGATACATATTTTTAAAGATTGCGGAAATGGCGTACGGACAATACATTTTTTCAAAGAGTTAATATCAATATTTTTTTTAAACTGAAGGCGCCGTTTGAAAGAGCACAGTGCGGTTTTTAATTTGAAGTACTCAGTTTTTCCGTATTTTGTTTAGTTCGGCGGATAGGAGGTTCGTAAAATGAAAAAAAAAATCGAATTTGAGTACTCGCCATTAATTTTTTAAAAGGATTAACGTTACATTTTTTTCGGACGGATTGCGGCGTTCAAACCGTAAAAGTAAGAAATTTAAGAATATGTCATCCGTTTTTCCGTATTTTGTAAGGTTCGTCTTTAGAAAAAAAAACTGCAGTTAAGAAAAACGGCAAAAAAAAAAAAAAAAAGCCGATCTCACACTTAGCTTTTTCTTTGCGTGACCACTTCGGAAAGCTGGGAAATGAGCAATCGCGGGCACGTTTGCCTATTTTCGAAAAAAGAATGCTTTTTCCATGAGTTTTAATTAATATCTCGGCTAATTATCAAAATATGAAAAATCTTAGCCCCAGGTGCATCGGGACCTGTCTTGGACTATCCTCACCCAAATTTACAGACTTATCTATACGTGAGCGGGATTTTGCTAGCCACCGCCAGCAGACAGACCCACACACAGACCGAAACTTTCTTTTCTTACTATCTGAACCGCCCGGCGTAGCCCGGGCCCGTAGTAATTAATTTAAACGAATCATAAGTCCGTATGATTTTGTATGAAATGATATTTTTAAAAGAAATTCGCGAAAAAATATTGATATTTAATGGTAAAAGTGCTCATAAGTAAACATTTTCTTGTTTTTCCCCGTAGGGTCGTTTCATAGTTTAAATAAAATTGTTGTCCGAACTCTTTGAACTCTTTATCGGTTATAAATATAACGGTTTTATAGCCAGTGTAAAAATTTCGTGAACAAACATCGTTATCTATTTGTAAAAGGAATATGTTTTCTTCTCGCCGTTTTGTTTCTTTGTTTTCGCGTTAGTTCTCATCTTCCGAACTCTCTGAAATTTTAATTGGTTTTAAATATATCTGTATCAAAGCTCTCTTTAAAATTTCGTGAAAAAAATGTGCATATTTAGTAGTGAAAATATGAGTCGAAGCAGAACGTAGCTATGCTAGAACACGCAGCTTTATAGCGATTTTTTTTTTTTCATAAATTTCTCCAATTTTATTATTTTTTTAAATACTTCTTGACGTCCTAATGTTTCGAAAATTATGCAGGTGATGTTAATCTGATCCGAAAGATTGTGGCGAAATGAGGGCTTTTAGCGTAGAAAAAGATTTTCGTGAGGCGCGAAGTGACCTGTGCTCGCTGGTGTTTTCGAAAGGGTTAAAATTCATCTTTTTAAAAACTAATTACACCATCCATTAGAAGATGGTTTCAGTTTTAAGAGCATATTTTTGGCTTGTCAATAGCTCTAAAATAGCGCCCTGGAGGGGCGTTGCCATAAGAGGGCAAAACGACTTTTTATGATTTTTTTTCACTTTTGAAGTGTTAACAACGATATTTTTAAGGTTAAAACAAAACTACAAAATAGTGCAAAAAAAGAAGAAAAACCGCACGTTCAGTTTTTTAATTCCTCCCGATGCGTAAATCGGATTCTGGGCTTTTACCGGTTCGGAAAGAAAGCGATGCGTTTTTCATGAATTTTTAATTAATATATGGGCTAATTATCAAAAATAAAAATCTGAGCCTCAGGTGCATCAGGACCTGCCTTGACTGTCCTCGTCCAAATTTTCTGGCCTCTAGGGGTTGTAGATTTCTCTGGCCATCACCAACAAACAAACACACATAGGCACACACACACACACAGAGAGTGAAACTTAATTTTATTAATATAGATATAGATATCTATTTTTAAAGAACATTTTAAAAGTTATAATTATATTTGATTGATATTTAAATGCACTTGTTTTTTTTTCCGCTCACCCCTATGACACTGTGTTTTTCGCGCAGACAGATGGTTTCTTGCTGTGCTTCAGCGTTGACAACAACCGCTCGTACGAGAACATAGCGACCAAGTGGCATCCGGAGATCAAACACCACTGTCCTAGGGCGCCCTACATACTAGTCGGTAAGTATTAGTTCATAAGAATAAGAACTAGTGGGGATCCTTTAGTGCATTGGTACTAATTAAACTTTCTGTAAGAGCCAAAATCTGGTAGAGAAGTGAAATTGAAGAGATTCTTTAGTGCAGTGGTATTCACTAAATTTTCTGTAAGAGCCAAAATCTGGTAGAGAAGTGAAATTGAGAAGATCCTGTAGTGCAGTGGTACTAATTAAACTTTCTGCAAGAGCCAAAATCTGGTAGAGAAGTAAAATTGAGGAGATCCTTTAGTGCAGTCGTATTGACTAAATTTTCTGTAAGAGCCAAAATCTGGTAGAGAAGTAAAATTGAGGAGATCCTTTAGTGGAGTGGTACTAATTAAACTTTCTGTAAGAGCCCAAATCTGGTAGAAAAGTCAAATTGAGAAGATCCTGTAGTGCAGTGGTACTAATTAAACTTTCTGTAAGAGCCCAAATCTGGTAGAGAAGTGAAATTGATGAGATCCTTTAGTGCAGTGGTACTCACTAAACTTTCACTAAAAATCACTTAAAGGGTTAAATATCAAGTTATATAACATTAATGTTGTAATGTTTCAAACAGTGCACATGCCAAAATGACACAGTATGACATTTTCATCTGGAAAGATTCTGAGATTGGTCAATTGGAATTATCATTCTGGATAACTGGTTTTCTGGTTAACTGGTTTCGGGATAAACGGTTCCATACTGTAGTTGTTCAGTAATGGAATTTGTGATAGAAGAGGGGCTAAGAGGGCCATTTGTCTCAGGTTGCCATAATCGAGATCTGAATAGGCCCTTAAGATCTTTTGTAACAGAAATTTTTCTACATCTGTGAAATCTCATTTGCAATTTTATTGTTTTTCATGACAATCAGGGTTCGTAAATATCATGATATTTTCAAAAATATCCGATGTTTTGATATATATCCGATATATTTTTTAGATATATCCGATGTTTTCAAAACAGTTCACTTATTGAGGATTACGAGTATAAATATTTTTAGATTTTGACACGTAACATGGACACTTGATTAAAAGTATACTAATACAATATTCTAAATTATACAATATATAATTAAATAGTATTCTAAATGGCTTTTAGTTTTTTTTTTCACTTACATAATAAACTTGAAGATAAACTAATTAAAAACAAATACAATTTGCTTTTTACACTCAGAAAAAACAAATTATAGAATTTAGTATCAAGAACATTTTATGTTTTATACAACAAAATTTCAAATGCAAAATAATTTTTTTTTGTTGTTGTTTTCGTTTTTGAAAAAAATTAACATAAATATAAGCTTGTCTGCTTTTTCATTCCCTAACCTATTATACAAGTTTAAACTAATTGAAACTAGAAAAGATTCTTTCAAATGAAGTTGTAAATTATTTATCTAAGTTAGACAGTTTATCTGTCAATGGCAGTTCTAAGTAAATATTGGCCCACATAATTATTGGTTCTATATTCAAAAATTCAACTTCAAACGTTGGAAATATCTATATTTTTTTCCTTTTTTGGCTAAATAAGTCACTGCCTGAGCAAAATTTCTCCATCTACAACATAACACAGTCAATAACAGTTCAACCGAAAATATAAAAAATTTCATACGCAATGATATTTTGATAGCAAGTATCAAATATTTGAAAATATTGAAAATATCATGATATTATCGGATATATATCATGATATATAACAGAAAATATCATATTATCGGATACATATCATGATATATATCAAGATATATATCCATTGATATATATGTCAAGATATACATTCATTGAACTCTGATAACAATCCTATTTTTTTACTATTGTTAGGTACCAAGACAGACTTGCGGGAAGATCCTAACCAGTCAAAAGATCGTTTTGTGAGTCGTAATCAGGGCAAGAAAATGGCGTCCAAAATCAAAGCGTATAAGTACATGGAATGTTCGGCCAAGGAAATCACTGGCGTCAAAGAGGTGAGATGATTTATATATCTAAGGGTTGAACCACATTGTCAGTAATGAGATACCACTTTATATGCGTCAGTTCAGAAGAGGAATCCTCCCCATGAGTACATAAAAGTTGTCCAAAAAACAAGAACCATACTTCGACGACGCATAATTTTCGAGAAAAATTCAAAAGAGAAAGTTTCACGTCACAAATTCCCTAGCAGTTTGTAATGTATTATAGACCGGGAGGCGGCAGCACAGATAATCACCTCATCGAGTTCACGGATGAAATTCTAGGATTAGTTAAATCTTGATTCGCATATTAAAACTCAATCGATCTGCCAAGTCATATCTTGGTGGAAAACACCTGAAAACCCGATTTTAGCGTTTGACTCGTAGGTTTACCACTGTGTTTTCCTGCTCCCAGTCCTCCATGTTTTCATACCATTCGGTGCAGGAAAACACAATGGTAAACCTACGAGTCATCCGCTAAAATCGGGTTTTCAGGTGTTTTCCACCAAGATATGACTTGGCAGACCGATTGCGTTTTAATATGTGTATCAAGATTTAACTAATCCTAGAATTTCATCCGTGAACTCGATGAGGTGATTATCTGTGCTGCCGCCTCCCGGTCTATTACCATTATTACCCTGACCGAAAGTAAAGTACATACCGCAATATTCACTAATGGAATACATTATACGCTATGCAAAGATTGCAGATAGTTTCAAGTTGCCGCCTTTTAAAGTATGAGCCGAACGACAGCTGTTCGTTTGTATATTATACTTACGTCTACTGCCGCCTGTTTTTAAATTGTTCCCCTTTCACAAAGCCTATAGATACAATTTTTATCTTGTAATAATAATAAAAAAAATTAAAAGCTTGTTTCTTATCTTTTTGTAATTTCATGAGGTTGACTAAAGCTTATTTTCGATGCTCCAGATGTGACATCATACTTTTTTTCTCAATTTTCTTGAAAACTATACGTTTTAGTCTAGATCAATCGGAAGTACCCTTAGGTTTTGAGAGTAAAACCTGTAGGTTATTTCCGGTTGATCGATAACCTTGAAATTTGGCACGAAGGAAGATCTTATAGCACATGTAAAGGAAAAAGTCCACAAATGATTAATTTATCAATTTATGTCGATTCATTATATAACAAATTCACGAATTTCCATAATCAGTACTAACACCAAATAAATACATTGTAATGGTAATGTAACAGTGCGGTTGACCTGATTTTATATATTTATATTGACTTCCATTCTCACTTTATCGTTTCAGGTTTTTGAAGAAGCGATTCGTGCAGTGTTGAGCCCGAAACAGTCTTCATCCATCCTGCACCACTGTGTCCTGCTTTGACAGACATGTATAGAATGCAAGAAAATTATACTGTATTTTTAGTTTTATGTATTTTTTAATATATTGTATCCATTTTTCTTTTTTTGTTATATATATATATATAATAAAGAATTCTGTAAATTTTAGGTAGCTGTTTTTTTCTTGACTTATTTTATGACACATTCACGAAATCGCATGCATTCTTAAGGGGTTATACTTACCAGGAAACTTAAAAAAAAATGCATTTTTTATTGCAATTTCTGAAAGTACAATTAGTAAAGAATATTCGACTACATTTTCTAGTCTATCTGATAAAAATTAAGGAAGTTAAACCGATATCTTTAAACGTGATTATCTCAAAAAATGTTTTTTTAATTATGTGATCACAACAACAATATTATCTAGACCTTTTTTCTTTCGCGTACTCCTTGCTAAGGCTTTTCATTTAGGAGTGCCCCTTTTTCTCATAAACACTTCCCGTATCCTTACCCACATAACGCTAACTTGTCTGTTTTCTTTAATTAGCAATGTTCTTAGCATAGCTAAATCATAAAGAGACACAAATTACATTGACATTTCTAACCTTTTATTTTTTATCTTGCATATTAAAGTTAATTTTACTTTTATAATATTATCTTAGTAACATAAAAACAAATCATTATAGTATTAAAAGAATTATTTAACTGACTTACAGTGAAAATTTGTCTAACAAAAACATAACTGTGAAAAAAGGGAGCCAAGTTCTGTACGAGAAAAAAAAAATTAAGTGGGTGCCAAGTTCAAATAAAATTCACTCAAACTTACCTACTGAAGCGTTATAGCATTGTTCAGAAATAAAAACTTGATAGCATATTAATAATAAATCTAGAACTTGGCAAGTTTTTACCTAACAGTCATTTATCTTTATTGATGACATTATTATATCAGAACTTGTTATTGGCCTTAATTTGAGTGTATTGAGGCTCCTGAAAGGGGTGGAGTCTCTAGAGTGATGACCAAGGACAAGTGTAAGTGTATCTGTCTTTGTCAGGCCTTAGTCTGTATTGAGGTTTCCGGGAATAGATCAGTTTCAACCACGTGATCACCTGCCCCCAAACGTTATCCAACCAATCATAATCGTTGATTTGTAGCCTGTATTACGAGCCAACCAATCACAATCCACCATTTTTGATGGGCAAACAAAAAACAAAGCTAGTTGCTAAGGTGGTTGCTAGGGTATGACGTCAGTTGAAACTGATCTATGGGGGTCGTTAGAGTGATAATCAAAGACGAGCGGAAGTGTATCTGTGTGTTTATTTGTTTATCAAATCTTTAACACCAGTCATTTGTTTATAATAATAACAATATTAAAAATTATCATAATGACAGTGTTATTAATATTATCATCATCATTTTATTAAGACATGAAAATGATAGGCATAATATAAAATAAACCCGTGCGGAGATATCCACACTTTGTCTGTTTTGTAATATTAAAATTTTTATAATCATTGCTGAGCATGATATAATGCAGTATTTTAATTTTGTGGCAACACGTATTTGAGAAAAAACTTTAAATTCATTTATGAAAACAATACTGATTTAATTTTTAATTAACTTAAATTTTTAATTAAAAAAAACATGTTTTAACAAAATGTTTGTGTACTATGTCAGAAGCCGGTTGAAAAACCTTTCGAATGATACTTCATTCATTGTTGTGCGTTTTGTAATGATATATATGATCAATAATAAATCACACACAAACTGGAAACATTTCTGTAAAGGCTCTTTCACACAATGCTATCAAAAAGAGGGCGTTTTAAGTCGATTTTTGAGACGCGATAGCCCCCTGGGATAGGTGGTCATGAGACAGCAATCGTCTAAAACTCAAGATATATTTATCTACCAAAAAATTAAGAACGCTATTCGATTGCAAATCAATTCAATAGTCTTTCCTGAAAAGTGCATGATCTATACTAATAAAATAAAGTTTCGCTCTGTGTGTATGTGTCTGTTGGCAATAGATAGGAAAATCTAGCCCACCTAGAAGCCCGAATATTTAGATTTAGGTAGTCCAAACCCTCTCCTGGTGCACCTGAGCCTCAGAATTTTAATATTTTGAAAATTAGAGTAGTTATTAATTAAAAACTGATCAAAGATCACAAATGAAAAATCCCTCTTCCGAAATCATGCACGCATGCTCAAAAGCCCTTTATCCGTATCTTCAGGAATAGAAGAAACAAAGCACGAGTCACCCCCTCCCCTTTTTTTTAAGTTTTTCTAAATTCGCCTTGGGCGAACGGCTAAAAATACGGAAAAACCGTTTATATATTTTCAAAGAATGTACTTTTATGTTTCGAACGATCCGGTTGGTTTGAAAAAATTTCACATTTAACCCTTTCAAAAAAAAAATAATCAAGAAGCATCAAATTCCTGTTTTTTTTATTTTCTCCGGTTTTCCGAGCCTTGCATCCACCGGACTACAAAAGATACGGAAAAACGAAGGTTAACCAAATAAAAGAGCTGACTTTGCCCTTTTCAAAACTACATTTGTTTTTAAAAAATACGAAAATTAACCCTTCAAAAAACTATATTTTCTGCATGCCGTTTCGCCATTTTTGCGATTTTAGCAAATTTTAAAAATTTGCATCGGCGGTTCAGAGCAAGGCACGAAGAACTAAAAATACCAGACAATATCTACATTTATTCCTTTTCGACATCTGTATTTGTTATTGAAAAATACGAATATTAACCCTTCGAAAAAAATTCGCGCGCAGGACTCACTTTTGCGAATCCGATTTTCTGCGATATATAAAATCCGCCATCGGCTCTCGAAAATAACCAAACAAAAAACAAACACACCTAAAGACATCTATGTTCTTTTCGGGTTCAGGCAGAAACCTTTATTTAAAAAAAAAATCACGTTAACCCTTTCGAAAACGTTTTTTACCGTAAGTCATTTCGCTTTTTTAACTATTTCTCCTATTTTTAAAAATTCGAATCGGCGTTTATAAACAAGATACGAAAAACTAAAAATACCGCGCCTAATCTACATCCCTTTGCTTTTTAAAATCTGGTATCCGTTTTCAGTGCCTGATTTACGGCGGGGCATTTGGGGCAAGGGCCCCCAAATGCTACTGAAGATTTTTCAGTTATTGGCCCAAATCTGATAAAAGTTTTAATTATTGAAAAACAAAATTAATATGGAAAAATCTGTTTATAATTTTTTTTCATTTAAATGTAACTTTTTAAGGGGCTACTTCACTCACACGAAAACACCCGCTCACTAATGTTAATCCTATGGGAGAAGTTTTTTAAAATATCCCTTTTGCATTTCAATATTTTTAAATGATTTTTTTTTTCGTTGGATAGTTCAGGTCGATCTCTACAATGGTCATATTTTACTTTTTCAATTTTGAATTACAGGTTTTTTAATAGATTGATATTTTAAAGACATTATTAATGTCAATAGTGGTTATCTTAATAAGTATCGCTTTCAATAATATATTTTTTTACCGAAGACTGCTGTAAGAATCGGTGCTCTCATAAGCATCTGTGCCCAGGGCACCCCAATTTGTAAATCTGTCCTTGTCCGTTTTGGAAATTTTTAATTTTAACCCTCCGAAAAAATCCTTTCCAAAACTCACTCATGCGATTTTCGGCCCAGGTTTAAAAATCAGCATCGACTCGGGAAATGCGAATACGGACAAACAGTAGACTCCGATCATAGATTCGTTAATATTTTACAAAACGCATTAAAACTTTCCTCTGCGATTTTTTCGCGTTCCGTGGCAGTTTTTTGACATTCGTAAATAGATCCGGTTTCATTTTTTAAACCCAGTATAATAAATTCTGTCTGTTGTAAATTTTTGAGTTTTTTCGTGTTTTGTTTTTTTTTCTTCATTTGTAGAATCAGGTTTCTATCTGTTAGCCCAATAAGGAAATTTTATTCTATGCGATTTTTAAAAATTTCCACATTTTTTTTAGCGTTTTACGGCCATTTTTTGGACATTTATTTCTGAAACTGTAAGAGCTCTCCGGTAACTATTCTAAATGCTGTTTGTGCTCATTTCTTAAATCAACTTTTATACAAAAAAAAAAAAAAAAAAAACCCGCCAGATTAAATAACTTGGTCGTCAGATAAAAAAAATTGGTCGCCAGTGGCGACCGCATTTGTCAAGCTCTGATAATGAAAAAACTTTAAAAAATAAACTTTTTATTGTATTTTTTCTTAATTTATAACAGCCACAAAAGAAAAAATAATTGTACACATTTTTTTAAATTTCGATTGTAGACAATAGATGGCGATCCGGCCAGTACCCGCATTAATGCAAATTACCAAACTTCATTTTGGAGTCAAAACCGTAACACGACGTTCCCCTACCTGAGATATTCTATACCATGGTCTACTCCTTACTACAAAGTAAAGAAGTTTGAAGTTTGAAGGGGGGGAGGGTTTGGGACATATAGCTGCACGGCTGTCGTCCCGAATGATCCACAACTAGTGTAATCACCAAAGCAAAACCAACAACACTAAACCATTAAAACCGGTCAATGCTATGAAGGAACAACAAAGCTGAAACACGAAAGTCTTTAGACGCGCAAAACTTGCTCACAAAACACTAGAGTTGCAAAGGCTAGAAAAAACCCGGTTTAAACCTGGGAATAAACCAGGTTTTTTGGGAATAAACAGGGTTTTTTGGGAATAAACCAGGTCTTTTGGGAATAAACCTGGGAATAAAACGGGTCTATTGGAAATAAACCCGGGAATAAACCGGATTTTTCCAACTCTACAAAACACACAAAAGAACTAAAACCACCACTGTTCAACACCCTAGAATCCCAGCAACTACTGCGATGAGACTGATACTTCAAGCAATTAAACAAAATGTGTTCCAAGGAGTCTATACAACCACACATACTACAACGGCCATCCGGAATCAAGTGAAACCGTGCTAAAACCTCAGGGGTAATCAACATCCGACAGAGAAGCCGGGAAATCAACACGTCCTCCCGTCTGTTCCGAGCCCATGACGAGGTGAGTCTAACCGAGGGAATATTCCCATGCGAGACACTGTATTTGGATGCATTGTAATCTTGATCGAACTGACTTGCCGCTTCCCGTTTGTGAACGCTGATCATATCCTCAGGGGAAATCCAGTCAACCAGAACATCTGAATAAGTGACGCCTTTAGCCAAACTATCTGCTTTTTCATTTAAAGGGACACCCCGGTGACCCGGAACCCAAAGGATGATAATATTCGAGAGAAATTGAGCGGAACGAATGATTTTGTTATGAAGCCAAAGGATGACCATAGGAGATTTTAGAGTTATGGACTGAAGAGCAGACAGCACGGACAAGCTGTCAGACAGAATGAGGACACGTGACGACGGGTGAGCCAGTTCGTCCAGCGCAATCCCAATTGCAAGGGCCTCCGCAGTGAAGATGGAATTCACATGGTGGACTTTATAAGCAAACTGATTTTTTGAATTGCAGCCAGCTATAGAGGTGAGGAAAATGGTCTTCGAAGCATCGGTTGCGATGATGTTCCATTCATTGTAATCTTGGATGAACTCAGCAAAATATGGAGCGATCATGGCCGTATCAAGATCTTTATTTTGGAACGGGAACCCCGCAGTGAGGACCCTGAAAGCTTCAACATCCTGGGGTAATGGGACTTGGAACCGAAGAAGATGATCTGGAGTAATCCTTAATTTTGTCAGCATCTCAGAAACATTGGGTAAATCTTCAACAAAAAGGTCTAGACCATCCGCCCGAATGTCCCAGAGGGGGGACCAACTACCCAAAGAAAGATGTTTAACCCAGAAGTTGAACGCCAAAGCTTTGATCCTGTCTGCAAGTGGGGCAGCACCGGCATGTCTTCTTAGCACCATGTTTGGAGTCCATTTCGGTAGACCCAACGCAATTCTAAGGGCACTGGTTTGGAGAACTTCTAGCTTACGAAAAAGAGAGACGCCTGCTGAGCTGAGAATCGTCGCTCCATATTCTATCACACTTCGAATGGAAGAGAAAACTAAAGTTAGAAGGTGATGGGAGCGTGCGCCATACCGTTTCTGTGCCAGAGACTTGAGAATGTTTATTCTGGTGAAGACTTTTCCCCGGAGGTACTCGATGTGCTTCCGGAAACCTCCACGCCGTGCGATATAGAAACCGAGGAACTTGATCTCCGTACACCACTCGATTAATCCACCGTTGACACTGAAGTCGAAGTAGCATTCCGCGGGGCGTCTGGACAAGTTGATAGCATGGCATTTATCCGGCCGGATGGAAAGCTTCCAGTGTGTGCACCACTGAGCAACTAGTCGGAGCGCTTCTTGTAGCTTGATACGGCAACTCTCCAGAGAGCAGTTGTCACAGTAGAGGAAAATATCATCTGCATAAATTAAGTATTTCACTCCAAGACCCTCAAGTACCTCGAAAAAATCAGCCAGAAAAATAGTAAACAGGATAGGGCTCAGCACCGCTCCCTGAGGGACACCTCTATTGATATACCTGAGGGACACCTCTATTGATATACCTGAGTGACGATGTGACATTCCTTCAGGCCACCTTGATGGTCCTCCCAGAGAGGAAGCGATGGAGCCAGCGTAAGATGGGACCAGTAATGCCAACTTGGGCGCATTTGTAAATAAGTCCGTCCACGTAGACAGAGTCATAAGCAGCTTGAAGGTCTAGAGATATGCCCAAAATATATTTTTTCTCTTTCCTTGCCATTATGAGGTCCTGATGGAGCCGGGTAAGTGTGGCCTGACTATCTCTGAAGGGTAGGAAGCCAAGATGTCTACGGTCCAAGGTATTATTCGCGAGGAGGTGATAATTGATGCGGGTAGCTATCATCCGTTCACAAATTTTACAGGCCACAGAAGTAAGTGCAATGGGCCGGTAGGAGGCAGCCAATTTCTTAGTTCTGCCGGGTTTGAGGATTGGCAGGATGATCGCCGTGGTCCAGGATGATGGGATGTCCCCGTGAGCCATATGTCATTATACACTTGAAGCAAGACTCCAAGCGAGTGATCGTTGAGGACTTTAAATAATGCAGCACTAATCTTGTCCTCTCCTGGAGTCGAGGTTTTCGTTCGGCGGATAGCATCTTTTAACTCAGTGATATCGAAAGGATTGTTGAGCTGAGGACTGGTTACAATGCCATATGTGATGGGAATGGATTCATGATCCCCCTCCCCAGTGAAAACATTAGCGAACGTCTCCGCTTGGAAAGCCGCATCAGCGCTAAAAATGTCCCCTACTTGAAGAACAAGGTGTGTATCGATGGGAGTGCTGGATCGATTTCGGATCTTGCGGAATACCTTGTGCAGAATCTTGGGATCCCTTGCATCAGTACAGATTAAGTCCCAGAATCGCTGCTTGGACTCTTTGATGACTTTCCTGAGCTTGGCAGACACTCGCTTGTATTTGATCCAGTACTCACTGGAAATCAAACCCCGGGCTTTCTTTAGAAAAAAGTTCTTTTGCTTGTGAAGATTGCTGCATCGCGCATTCCACCAGGCAGGAAGGCATTTGTTACGCCTAGCGCGGGAAAAGCTGTGATTTTGCATCGCACCTTGAACCAACTGAGAAAAGGAGTCATAATCCATGGAGGAAACCCGTTGCAGTGTGTCGTTGACCTCCCGACAAATGTTCGGCCGCTTGTAAAGAATAGGGCTAGGATGGGATGGACTGGAAAGCTCTACAGAAATGATAATTGGGAAATGATCACTATCAAACAAATCCTCCTCCACATGGATTGAGGACTGAGTGAAGATGTCTGAAGTACAAAGAGACAAGTCTATCAAAGAACAGGAGCCACTGGGAGAAACATGAGTGGGAGTGTCCAGGTTCATGATACAGTAAGGGCTGTCCAGAAGCCAATCAACGAACAATTCGCCAGCACGCGAGGACACCGGGGCGCCCCACAGATGATGATGAAGATTAAAGTCTCCGAGAATGAGAGTATTACCTGGCAGGCTGTTTGTCACATTCATAATATCATCTACCACCAGACCCGAAGACGAGTAAAGGTTAATTATATTCAAATGATGTGAACCAAGAAATATGCGAACCCCCAAAATCTCATTTGAGAGGTTGAAAGCGTCAAAGTTTAACTGGAGGGAGGACCAAGCGTCTGTAATTGCAATGAGGAGTCCGCCACCAGGGCGACTCAATCTGTCCAACCGATAGATCACTTTTCCGGGGATGGTCAGGGACTTTTCAGCAGTTAGAAATGTTTCTTGTAGAGCCAAGATGTCCGCAGCGGCGAAAAGGGGGGTATGCAGCCAGGGGAGTTTGTTTAAGATACTACGGCAATTCCATTGGAGAACTGAGATACCCATTAAGACAAGCTGAGAAAAAAAAGGGGGGTGAACAGCAAAACATAACCACAAGACACACACAGTGCCAAACTGCCCCGGCAGTACAGAAGGCAAACAAAAAAAAAACGTAATCAATAATGAGACGACACACACAAACACAATTTTTTTTTTTTTTTTTTTTTTTTTTTTTTAATGTCTTGTCAGGTTTATGCGGGCGTTTGCGCTCCGGGGAAGAGTCGCATATTTTAGCCAAAGTATTTATAATGCTTGCACTAAAGGCATCCAGTTGCTTCGTTAAATTAGCAGACTGATTTGAAATCACGTCAACGATGATTTTGAGCAAATGATTCGTTCGGACTTCCAACAATTTCTGAAAGTCCCCGAATTCAAAACTTCTAGTGCTGGTTGTCTGAGCGAATGACTTCGCCTCGGGTTTTTGAGTAAAGAATTTTCTTCTGGCATCTGTGAAGGAAAGAAAATTGCGACTTTTGAATCGAAGGAATTCGGCTTCCTGGAGCCGCGAGGGGCACTGACGAAAGTCCGCTCTGTGATCCCCATTGCAGTTCGCACATTTAACTGGGGTGGTACATGGCCCCGAGTGTACAAGGCTACATGTGACACAACACTGCTGTGCTGGGCATTTGCCTGACGGGTGAGAAAATTTGAAGCATTTAATGCATTGCCGGGGTCGATCAATGAATTGCGTGACTCTCTGTAGTGAATACCATAACTTGACTTCAGCTGGAATTAATGTCCCCAAGCTGGTCACCAGAACCGGAGACACCGCACTTTGAGAGTCCTTTCGGATGAATCTCCGAAGTTCCAAAATGTTCAAATTGTTATTTTCCGCGAGTTCATTACCCAACTCTGGTAAAGGGATGTCAACGGGTATATTGAAAAGCAGGAAACGATTAGTAATGTTTTCCCACACTACTCTCTTTGATATAGTAACTCCCAAAAATTCAGACAAATTAACGAAATCAATCGCACAATCCACCTTTTTTGTACTGACAATAATATCACCCAATCTCGTATATCTAATATTGGCAATGTCCGCTGCAGACGGAACTTTTGACTTGATTTCTGCCTGGACCGCTCTCGGGTCTCGTTGGGGGATTGTTTTCGACACCGAGCTGTGTAAAAAGATGTTAAAGTCCTTACCACCATTAGATGCCGCAATTTGAAGCAATCTGTCCGTAGACACTGTAGCGCGAGCTATGTTTACATTATTCATATCACATTGTAACAAATTTTCAGAAACCTCTACCATTTCGACACTACTAACTGGTGGTTGTAAAGATGTTTCATCATTGACCACATTGACTGTCGAATTAGCCATCTTGGATGCCGACGGCCATCCCGACATTACCCACACGACACTAAAGTTCAAACTGATAACTACTTACTACGAAAATAAAAGAAAACAATCCACACAGAAAAGCACTGGTGATACAGCAAATCTCCAGAGAAAAATAAATATAAACCACTTACTTTCAAAAGCAGCCCAAAACGCACAAAAAACAGATAAAACTTCTATCACCTGAACACAAACAAACCACGACAGCCGGCAGCTAGAATACGGAACCGCCCCCCACGTGAACTGTAAATTCAGCACGAGAGAGAAGCCAACCGACCGCCGAAAACCTACAAAGTAAAGAGAAAAATAGATGTCAAATGTTTACGTTTGGCGTGATGCTAAAAATGCAACCCTAAAGTCGGCCCAAACAACTGCCGGTTTGCTTTGAAAACCTCTTCCCGTCCAATGAATCCAGTCCTTGTTCTTGTTCTACGTGCTGCCTCTCTCCGTCCAATGAAGTCAGCCCTTGTTCCATGTGCTTGGCTTGTTTGGGTACAGCGCCTAGAATACATAGTGTGGAAACCGGCTACAAAATAGTACTAAAACATTGTATCCAATAAATGTACAACGTTGCTGAAAATATTAGGATGGGTTCGCAGCGCCATCTGCTAGCTCTTGACATTGTATTAGAATGTTTCGGCTGGTGGTAAGTATTTTAAATACTTAAATTATATCATTTTCTCCTCTGACTTAATGATTTTTATAAGTTTTTTTTTTTAATTATGAAAGCATGGCTAAAAAACGTGATACGCATTTTTTTTGTCTCTGGTTGCAACATTATCGTAGGCTTCGTAGGAGCACCGTTGCACATTTATAGGCTACAACTTTTTAGCACTTTTTAAAGCATTACACCATTTGCCGGTTTCCACACTATGTATTCTAGGCGCTGTAGTTTGGGCCACAGATTAAATATTCATATGTGTTAAATATTCATATTTAATCTGTGGTTTGGGCCTAATGATTGGAGGGATTCCGGCTTCACATTGCAAGCCGTTTTTACGGTTTACTGCCTCTCTATTATTTCTATTTACGCTGTGACAGAGTTCAGAGAATAAATAGAGATGACATTACGTTTGGCGTGACGCTGAAAATGGATCTTACAGTTGGCCCAAGCAACTGGCGACTGGCTTTGAAAACCTCTCCCCCGTCCAATGAATTCAGGCCTTGTTCCACGTTCAGCCTATCTCCGACGCGATACTCCAAAATGTATACACTTTCAGCACTCTTGTCGCCAAGTGAAGAAATCCGCAAAATCAGAAATATCGCCAATGGCAAACTGCGCAGCGAACATTCAATATTACAACCCTAGCAACTCCCTGTCTTTGCGTGCCGTTTCTGTAGTCCACGTGTATTTTTCTGGGATTTATTTTATTTATACAATATATTTTTTTATTTATGATTTACTTATGAGTATGCTTTTTATCAAATGTTTTGAAGTAACGGGGAATCTATTCACCCGTTTGAGAAATTGCCACAGGAAACATCTGTATGAAAAGAAAGGTCAGTGAATTTGCAATGTGTGTCTTGTAATTTTGTAGAAATATTATTTGTAAGGTAAATTCTAAGATGTAGAAATTGTATGCTGTTCGCGATAAGACAGTGATGATTATACCAACACAAATGAATGTAAAGTGGGAGCATTTCCGTTCTCTGTACCCCCCGCCATCTTGGATATTTTTTTCGCCAATCTTGGCGAAAGCAGGGAGCAGGCGAGAGCTGGCGCCATCTAGTGTTTTTATTGCAAAAAACAACATTTTTGGTTTGCGATTTTTTTTTTTCTCCGTAATACATGCATGAGGACTGGAACATGAATGGAAATGGATGAGTTTTATCTATTTTTTTCCAAAAGTTCCAGGGATCATGCATGCACTATGGCGAAAAAAAAATCGCAAACCAAAAACATCGTTTTATCAATAAAAGAAGTTTTTCTAGCGCGAGGGTCTCTACGCAACTGCTAATACTTTTTATAAAAAAATTAACAAACCTTTTGATTTCCTTCCACAGCTGAAAAAAAAGGAAATGAATCCTATTTCATAAGGTCTGAGAAAACTCGGCCTGCTCCATGATAATAATAATAATAATCAAATTATTTTCGTCACCGATCCAATGTAATATTAGGAATAAAAGTTTTTTTTTTTCTTTTTCTAAAATAATAATATAGTTTTGAAATGTATGTGCTTTAAATTTAGAAAATAAAAATTTAAGAAATGTATGCCAACTTAAAATTGAAAATTATCTGAACTAAACGAGATATATATTAAAAATAAAAAGATCCTATTAAAATTCTGAATTGAATTTTGTTAATCGTCTTGAATAAAAAATTAGTTTTTGTTTAAAAAAGGAAAAAAAAAACAGCATTTAAAAAAAAAAAAAAAGCTTGTCTGACACACGTGCTGTCAAAATTTTTGCCTGACACATGCGTTGCACAATTAAATAGTTTGATTTAAACCAAGTAAAAAAAAAAAAGAAAATATAATTATATCTAAGCTAAAATTTTAAACGTTAATCTCAGATATAAAAAAAATGAACATTAATCATATGTATTAGAAAATATAAAAATGCAGATATAATACCTAAGATCAGCACGGCCTTGTTGAAAATATATTCTAGGGGTAGGGGGCACTGCTTGTTAAATTTCCAGGAGGGAATTTTTCATGGATAAGGGAAAAATATCATCAACGCTCTGTATTTCAGGTATTATTTTTGGCGTGCTTATCACTTTATTGGCGAAATTATTTTTTACCTTTTAGATTCTAGGATTTCTTTGACAAATCATATCAACGTTTCCTCCTATACCCCCCCCCCCCCTTTTTTTTTTTTACCCACATTTCCCATGTGTGTACTACCTTAAATTTTAAATAAATGTAAATATATATGGTTAAAATTTCATATTTCGTAAAATTTTTAATTAGTTGATCTGCAGAACTGTTATAAAAAAAATTTAGTAGGTTTTAATAATTAACTAAATCATATTTGTATTGCATTTATAGAGTTTTATTATGATGTCTCACATTTTATAAATATGTTGGGAGACATAATTTTTAATTAATGAATTTAATTAGTTTGATTTTATTTTTTAAATCGGAAATTAATTATTTTAATCGAAATTTTAAAATTTTATTGTTTTTATTTTAGTTAAAAGAATGTTATTATCCTCTTACAACTACAGTCGCCGAGTGGCAGGGGCATGTGCATTGCAGAAAGGGCGTGGTATTCCAGTGGAGTATTCAAGGGGGATGATGTGGCTAACCCCCCCCCCTCAAAAAAAATATATACACACACACACACACACACATATATATATGAAGTTTATTTACGAATTTTTTTCAAAATATAAGGTAACTTGCTAAGATGGAATAAAACCCGGAAACATATTCCGTTTAAGACAGGTTTTTATCTTAGAAAGTGCGTTATTTCCCTGAGACCACGAAATTTCCCATTTCAACCTAGCTTCCATTATGCACAGGTTCCATTAATAATAATGTTTTATTGTATAAAACATGATATATGCTGATTAAATCTGCATTATAATTTTTTTTAGCTTAAAAAGACCTGTGTAATTTTATTTCAATAACATTTCAAAATATTGACGAAAAAGGTTGTTTTATGTTTATGTAACTTAAATAAAAATAAGCTTTATTTCTGTTAAAACACCCCAGAAGTCTAACTGAGTGATTCTGAATCTCGAACACACAAAAAGTCCAACAGTTTATGATTAAGGATAATTCAGAAAATGCTGTCAAGTTCGGCAGTTTAAGCCGATTTCGCGACGTGACCGTCTTGGAAAAGTCATCCTCAGGAAGCGATCGACTGCAGTGCCAAATGCATCCCATTTATGTGAAAAATGAAAAATCTTATTCAAGTCTTAGATACTGCAAATGTAATAAATAACATATACGCTTCAAAAAGTGTTCTGAGAATGTCTGTGGGCTGAGACATGAGGACTAACTTTAAATTGCTATTTACTATTTATTGACAAATTACTTTTTAGCAGATAATTTTCAGTATTTTGTTAAATAAATGATCAAACCTTTTTGTCGCAGAAAGATTGGGGGTTTGGGGGGAGAGGGCTCAAGGTTGCTCTCTCTGTACATTATGAATTAAGGTTCTTCTTAAATCCAAGCTTCGTACTGTCCTTGAAAGTCCTTAAATTC
This sequence comes from Maratus michaelseni, assembly GCA_963931845.1. Classification (NCBI taxonomy): domain Eukaryota; kingdom Metazoa; phylum Arthropoda; class Arachnida; order Araneae; family Salticidae; genus Maratus; species Maratus michaelseni. Next base: position 289,185,403 of record OZ007597.1, on the reverse strand, counting down.
TTCAAAGATAGTTTTTGGTCCTTAAATTTTCTTATTTGTGTGTAAAATCTGCAAAATTACTCCAATTTTACTCTCTTATTATTTCTTAATATCAGGGATGAGCAGGGCTTTACAAATTTGATAAAATGTGGTAGCCAGAAAAATAAATTACCCATCCCCACCTCTGCCAAAATTTATTTTAAAAACAAACAAACGTTTTTTTATGTGTTAACTGAAAAAAAAAAAATAATAATAACAAGCATAGTTTAAAATTGTTAGTTATATAGTTTAGAATACTAAACTACACTAGTACTAAACTAGTATTATGTTGTATTCTCAACATTTTAATTCAGTTTTATAGATTTACTTCAAAATAATTACTTAAAATCACTTATATGTTATAATTTTAATAAGTGAATGCGATAGATTAATCAGTTTTAATTCTGGACACAAAAATCTGATTTGAAACTTTCGAAAACATTTTTTACCATTGTATCCAATTTTAGATGCCACAGAGGCTGGATTGACACTATTTCTTACTGTTTTATTGAATCCCCCCCCCCCTTCCACATTCATATCGCGTGACATGTTAGTTAGCTGGGACAGAAAATAATGGCGTTTTCTGTGCATGAGATGGAAAATGCCTTTTTAACTTGGTTCTTCCATTCATTAAAAGTACGAGAGAAGAGAAAAATTACTGTTGGCCGCACACGAGTAAGTGATAAGAGAAAAAATACAGTTTCTTCTCATTTTTAAAGGCATGTTTTGTGGTAAAAAGGAAGCCAGATTAAATAATTTGAGCTATTTATTTAATTCACTAATTTTGAAAATATAATTATATCTAAGCTAAAATTTTAAACGTTAATCTCAGATATAAAAAAAATGAACATTAATCATATGTATTAGAAAATATAAAAATGCAGATATAATACCTAAGATCAGCACGGCCTTGTTGAAAATATATTCTAGGGGTAGGGGGCACTGCTTGTTAAATTTCCAGGAGGGAATTTTTCATGGATAAGGGAAAAATATCATCAACGCTCTGTATTTCAGGTATTTTTTTTGGCGTGCTTATCACTTTATTGGCGAAATTATTTTTTACCTTTTAGATTCTAGGATTTCTTTGACAAATCATATCAACGTTTCCTCCTATACCCCCCCCCCCCTTTTTTTTTTTTACCCACATTTCCCATGTGTGTACTACCTTAAATTTTAAATAAATGTAAATATATATGGTTAAAATTTCATATTTCGTAAAATTTTTAATTAGTTGATCTGCAGAACTGTTATAAAAAAAATTTAGTAGGTTTTAATAATTAACTAAATCATATTTGTATTGCATTTATAGAGTTTTATTATGATGTCTCACATTTTATAAATATGTTGGGAGACATAATTTTTAATTAATGAATTTAATTAGTTTGATTTTATTTTTTAAATCGGAAATTAATTATTTTAATCGAAATTTTAAAATTTTATTGTTTTTATTTTAGTTAAAAGAATGTTATTATCCTCTTACAACTACAGTCGCCGAGTGGCAGGGGCATGTGCATTGCAGAAAGGGCGTGGTATTCCAGTGGAGTATTCAAGGGGGATGATGTGGCTAACCCCCCCCCCTCAAAAAAAAATATATACACACACACACACACACACATATATATATGAAGTTTATTTACGAATTTTTTTCAAAATATAAGGTAACTTGCTAAGATGGAATAAAACCCGGAAACATATTCCGTTTAAGACAGGTTTTTATCTTAGAAAGTGCGTTATTTCCCTGAGACCACGAAATTTCCCATTTCAACCTAGCTTCCATTATGCACAGGTTCCATTAATAATAATGTTTTATTGTATAAAACATGATATATGCTGATTAAATCTGCATTATAATTTTTTTTAGCTTAAAAAGACCTGTGTAATTTTATTTCAATAACATTTCAAAATATTGACGAAAAAGGTTGTTTTATGTTTATGTAACTTAAATAAAAATAAGCTTTATTTCTGTTAAAACACCCCAGAAGTCTAACTGAGTGATTCTGAATCTCGAACACACAAAAAGTCCAACAGTTTATGATTAAGGATAATTCAGAAAATGCTGTCAAGTTCGGCAGTATAAGCCGATTTCGCGACGTGACCGTCTTGGAAAAGTCATCCTCAGGAAGCGATCGACTGCAGTGCCAAATGCATCCCATTTATGTGAAAAATGAAAAATCTTATTCAAGTCTTAGATACTGCAAATGTAATAAATAACATATACGCTTCAAAAAGTGTTCTGAGAATGTCTGTGGGCTGAGACATGAGGACTAACTTTAAATTGCTATTTACTATTTATTGACAAATTACTTTTTAGCAGATAATTTTCAGTATTTTGTTAAATAAATGATCAAACCTTTTTGTCGCAGAAAGATTGGGGGTTTGGGGGGAGAGGGCTCAAGGTTGCTCTCTCTGTACATTATGAATTAAGGTTCTTCTTAAATCCAAGCTTCGTACTGTCCTTGAAAGTCCTTAAATTCTTCAAAGATAGTTTTTGGTCCTTAAATTTTCTTATTTGTGTGTAAAATCTGCAAAATTACTCCAATTTTACTCTCTTATTATTTCTTAATATCAGGGATGAGCAGGGCTTTACAAATTTGATAAAATGTGGTAGCCAGAAAAATAAATTACCCATCCCCACCTCTGCCAAAATTTATTTTAAAAACAAACAAACGTTTTTTTATGTGTTAACTGAAAAAAAAAAAAATAATAATAACAAGCATAGTTTAAAATTGTTAGTTATATAGTTTAGAATACTAAACTACACTAGTACTAAACTAGTATTATGTTGTATTCTCAACATTTTAATTCAGTTTTATAGATTTACTTCAAAATAATTACTTAAAATCACTTATATGTTATAATTTTAATAAGTGAATGCGATAGATTAATCAGTTTTAATTCTGGACACAAAAATCTGATTTGAAACTTTCGAAAACATTTTTTACCATTGTATCCAATTTTAGATGCCACAGAGGCTGGATTGACACTATTTCTTACTGTTTTATTGAATCCCCCTCCCCTTCCACATTCATATCGCGTGACATGTTAGTTAGCTGGGACAGAAAATAATGGCGTTTTCTGTGCATGAGATGGAAAATGCCTTTTTAACTTGGTTCTTCGTGAAGATGTTCGTGAAGATGTTAACGTTTCTGTGAAACCTTCAAAAGTTTTTTCTTATAGCATGCAGAGTTTTCAGCCGAATTTAACACCGCTTTCCAAAAACTTGACAAAAAATAGTAGAAATAGTATACTGTGATTAAAATATTTATTTATTAAATATCTGATGAGCTACAGGTATTTTTATGAAATGAAACTTAACTGCGCATGCGCGAACTACAGCAAAGATTTTTTTTATCATGATTTGATAGTCAATACTGCAGAGCAACGCATATAAAAAGACCAGTGAAATATCGTGAAAACTCAAGTTACAGCAATAATTGAGAAATTAAGGAATAGGTCCCATAGGATTATATGGGACTTATTTTTCAATTATTATTCTTTTCCCCCTAATTGTCCTCGCGACAAAATCTTCACTGAAAAACATGAAGTGAAACATGTTCTTTACATCCTCAAAGTTCAAGGACATTTCGGGCATTTCCTCACGAGTTTCAGTAAGATATTTGACGAAACGTCTGAAATTGGTCACTGCTCCTTAATTTATGGACACCAGTGTACAAGCAAGACGTTTAAAGAAGCATCTGTTTCTTAGATATCGATGATTGAAATAAAACATTTTATAGAAGAATTTTTCTACATCATACGACAAACTTTCTTTTTATTTCCAATATGCAAATCTTATTAAAATTCTCGCCACAATCTTTAGATAAGGCAATTGTATCATAGGGAATTCTTCTGTAGTTAAAAAGCAGTTTTTATAATTTTTTATTTCAAGTATGGCGTGAAGAAAAAAAAAAAAAAAAAAAAAAAATTCGTTCTTAGAAAAAAAAAATTATGTTAGAGAAATGGTAAATAAAAAATAATAATCTAATATCTAAATATGAGACTTATGTCTGACAGGTTTTAGCAAATTTCTAAATTTGTTCCCAGTTACTCGTGTAAACTATATTGCATTACAATGAAGTTTCCTTTAAGAAATAGATTTGATAAAACTTTTTAACAACTGTTTAAGCTAAAATATTAGGATTGTAAGCTAAAATATTAGGTAAAAAAAAAATTAACAAGTGGGTAAGTGTGATCGAAGATAGCAAAGGGTTTCGTTTAATAAGGTTGAGAGGGTTTCGTTTAATATTCCGTTCAAAACACTTTATGCTTTCTTTAATAGATTCAAATAAATTTCATTTAGCAAAAAAAAAAAAAAAAAAAAAAGTCATGTTTTTTATAAAGTAAAAATTTACCGGTCTATTTTTGGTTCTTTCGAATATCTAAACTAATCCGCTATGCGCTATTATATGCTGTCATAATAATACCTGTAATACGGACTAAATGCGATATTAAAAAAATAATAATAATTCAAAATTAAACATGTTGTACACTTTCAAAATGTTAAAATATGCGAATATTTCCACAATCGAGTTTTTATCACGATTCAATACGTTCCTCAAACTCATATATTTACTATTTTTTATAACTCATGTTGATACTCGCTTTGTATTATTCTGAAACATTTGAAAAATCCTTTAAACTTCCGATAGGACGTCAGATTTTCTTTTTAATTCTCTAATGACGTGATATTAATCTGTTTTGTATACATACACCATACTCATACTCCTTGTATTATTGAGAAAATTTTCTGTTTTACTACCACTATGACGTCAATCATTTTTATTTCATATTAATATTTTTTTTTTTTCAATTGGTGAAACTTTTTATTTCATTTTCATTGTTCACGTGGAAATCGTCTGATAGAAAATTAATTATTGTGGAAAGAATTCCATCGTGGATTTTTAATTTTTGGCATCTGCTATAAAGAAAATTTTTTAAATTTAATAGGAAAAAGCTGTTAGAATTTTGGTTTTTCATCTCTATTTATTAATATAATACGAATTTTTCAAATTGTAATATTTTGAGCTCTTCATAGGTGGTATTCAGATTTATACACAAAGTTTCAACTCTGTAAGTTAGATAGTTTTTGAGAATGGCTCTGTGACGGACAGACAACGCAGCGGGAGTAATAGGGTTTCGTGAGATGAACGAAACCCTAAAAAAGATAGAATGATAGGGATAAAAAATGCAAATTCCAAGCGGAGAAAAATGTTTTTAAAAAAATTGCTCTAAATACAATAATTTTACTCCCCCCCCCCCCCCCCCCCCCAAAAAAAAAAAAAAAAAGGACAGAAAGAAAACATTCATTGAAAGTAGTCTTTGAAAACTTTGCTTTGAGAAAATTCAGAAAAGAACATTTATAACAATGCTGTTAACCAATAAAGGCAGGAATTATTTTTCTCTTTAAAATGCAAAAATTGCATTTCATACCAGTTTTTCAAAATTGCCACTTTTGTCTCCTTTTATTATGAAGTTTCTGTCATTAGTTAAACGGAATTTTTTTCTTAAAAAATACTGGTATACAAACAACAAAATGGATATCTGCTATTCTGGTACCATATGGTACCGCTAGGACTTAATGGGTTAAATGCTTTGAGTGCCCGGGAGACGACAGAAAAGAACAAACATATTAATTTTATAATGTTCAAAATCTGAAAATGCCCATGTTTTTTTTCTCTTGACAAGCTGAAAAACATTTGCTATAGTGTGAAGTATTGTGAGCTCTTTTGTGCCTTTTCACAGGAAACTCACAAACAGATGAATCCATCATTCTTCTTACAAAATAGACGGGACTTCCTGTCTTTCGTCTTTGGCCACCCATATCGCCCATGCCTTGAGCCAAAAAGGCATCATTAACTGAAATGTGTTGTAAATATCATGTCTGATTAGTTTTTTCGGCATTAAGTTTCAGTAATTGTATAATTGGATTTTTGTTTAAAATTTTTTTCTGTATAAAGTTGTTTTTCAATTTCTTTAATGCTTATTCTTTTGGAAAACGCAAGCATGGACCCATGATCATAATAAGCCGGAACTCCCCCCCCCCCCCCACACACACAAAAAAAAATTCCCTTTCTGTCAATAATTACATTAATGCTAAGGTATACATTTCTTGCACAAAATTTGAATTAATTTAGTGGACGGGATATTTTAATGTGGGAGTTCAGAGAAAGGCTCTATATACGCACATCAGATATAGATTTTAAGTAAAAAAATAATAATAAAAAGAACTAAAACTCATGCGTGAAGCATAGATTATGAAACACTTTCCTACACATCCAGAAAATTGTAACGAAACTTCACTGTTCAATAAGTTGAAAGAAGATATATAAGTAAACAGTATAGGAAACATTATAACACATTTAAAAGTCCAGTTTTAGCAATCCGCTCCCATACTCAAAAATATAGCCAAATTAATTTGTGCTGCCCTGTATATGATCAATAGATTTGGATATATCCTACATAGCATGATAAAATTTAGTTCATTTAGAAAATTCGCATTTAGCAATTTCCACCAATTGATTGAAATGTACTCGAAATCTTTTGTACAACCCTCTATATCAGCCATACTCAACCTTTTTTTCTCGCGGGCCGCAAACATATATTTGTGACTTTAGGCGGGCCGCAACACACTTATATAAGAATGTAAAAAAATATAGATTTTTACAGCAAATGCGGAAACATTGCTGTTTTGAAATATAGGTATAAAACTTTTTGCTGCCAGTTTTTTCTGCGATAAATATTTAATCTCAATAAGCCTTATTAGCTATATGATAAGTATAAAACGTAACAATAAAACAAGTGGGTAAGTGTGACCGAAGATCGCTCAAAGAGTTTCGTTTAATATTCCTTTCAAAACACTTTATCCTTTCTTTAATAAATTCAAACAAATTTCATTTAGCAAAAAAAAAAAAGGTCATGTATTTTCTAAAGTAAAAATTTACCGGTCTATTTTTTTTTTTTTTTTTTTTTTTTTTTTTTATTTAAACCATTCCGATAGCGGTCTAAGCCCGCTATTATATTCTCTCACTGTAATATCTGTCTTGCTGACTAAATGCGATATTTAAAAAATATATATTTCAAAATTAAACATGTTGTATGTATACCTTCCAAATGTTAAAATATACGAATATTTCCATAATCGGATTTTTATCATGATTCAATATGATAATCAAACTCATATATTTACTATTCTCTATTACTCATATTGATACACGCTTTGTATTATTCTGAAACATTTGAATAATCCGTTAAACTTCCGATATGACGTTAATTTTCTTTTTAATTCTCTAATGACATGATATTAATCTGTTTTGTGCACATATACATACTCATACTCCTTGTATTTTTGAGAAATCTTTCCGTCTTATGTTTTATTACCACTATGACGTCAATCAATTTTATTTCATATTAATCTTTTTTTCAGTTGGTGAAACTTTTTATTTCATTTTTCACGTGGAAATCGTCTGATAGAAAAATAATTATTGTGGGAAGATTTTCATCGTTGATTTTTAATTTTTGGCATCGGCTATAACGAAAAATATTTAAATTTAATGGTACAAGGCTGTTAGAATTTTGGTTTTTATCTCTATTTATTAAAATAATACGAATTTTTCAAATTTTAATATTTTGGACCCTTCACAGCTGATATTCTTTTTTATACACAAAGTTTCAACTCTGTAAGTAACACAGTTTTCGAGAATGGCTCTGTGACGGACAGACAAAGGAGCGGGAGTAATAGGGTTTCGTGAGATGAACGAAACCCTAAAAAAGGTAGAATGATAGGGATAAAAAATGCAAATTCCAAGCGGAGAAAAATGTTTTTAAAAAAATTGCTCTAAATACAATAATTTTTCTCCCCTCCCCCCCCCCCCCCCAAAAAAAAAAAAAAACAAAAAACAAAAAACAAAAGGACATAAAGAAAACATTCGTTGAAAGTATTCGTTGAAAGAGATGAACGAAACCCTAAAAATACAACAATTCCAAATTCTCAACAACAAAAAAAAAGAAAAAGAAAAAAAAGGATTTTTTTCTAATTGTCTGAGTGCAACGAAGACTCATACACAGCGCAGTATTACTTTGCCCCATATATAGCTATGATGGATATTAAAATCTTTCGTCAAGCATAACTCAAAAAATATTTAACGGATTTCGTTCAAATTTTTACAGCAAGTACCTATAAAGGTGACAACGACGTCTATTTATTACCAAGAATAAATGTCAAACCGTTTGGAAATTATATTAAAAAAATAGATAAAAAAGCACAATTAAAGTATATACGTCACGAAAATGTTGTGCGTACGTCATTTTCACCGGCGGGAGATTTTCGTAGACAATCGGAATTGAAAAGTTCATGGAGTACATGGAGCAAAAAAATATGCACGCACTAATATTCAGCACAATAAAATATATTTCAATTTAGTAGAAATCGAAAATTAATTTGGATTTTTTTCTGTTTGAAAGAAAAACTCCGCAATAACTTGGTAGACTTGGTATTAGAAATTTGGCGCAAATCTCAGCAATAGCAGCTTTTTTTATTTTGATTGTGTAAATTAAAAAAAAAAAAAAAAAAAAAAATTCTTTGGTGTTTAAATAAAAGGTTTCGATTTATGGCATTATTTCTTTTTTTTTTTTTTCTCTCTTTTTAGCATTTTAAATGGGATTAATGAAAGGCATGTATCTTAAATTAAATGAGTGAAAGGTTTATATTTAAATGAAATGAATTCAATATGAAAATGTTATAGGAACAATATTTGGCGATTTATCAACTGCGCCTGGATAACATAAATGTACCAATATATCAAACGGTATGTAGTATGTGAAATGAAACAATTATATTATAATCACCCATCGTACAAGAAAAAAAAAACTAATATTCTGCATTCAGAGGGAAAAATCCATCTCCTGTGCCGTAAGATTTGGCGAATTCTGTTTTGGTGATAAGTTTTACGATGTGATTGTTGGGATCTGCAGGATTTGGCTTACTTTTTCTAAATCTTATTTTTTGGCAGATGTAGTATTATGTAAATATATTTTTTTGCAGATATTTTTCTATTTTGTATATTTGGCATTCTATTTTGTATATTTTCTATTTGGCATTTGGAAAAGAGATTTTTACCTTTTTATCTGTGCCTTCGGAAATATTAAAAAAATAAAAAAAGATTTACATATATCAAGCGTATAATGTTATGTTTTGCATTTTTATACGGACCACTTCTCCATTTTTAGATTTTAAATGCTATTTATTATTTACTAGCCGTTTATTATTTGTTTACAATTTACCTCCCTGACAATAACAATTATTTATCACAAAAATGCCTCTTAGGTTTGTTAAATAAGTTTGTTTATGTATTTTCATTACTTATTAAAATATCGAATATTGCGATAAAATTTTATTTTAGCATCATGCTTAAATTTTTAAGATGGCGCAAAAACATGCTTTAATAAACGTATGTTTGTAAATATTTGAAAAACATGTTTTACCGCTCTCTAGAAAAATTTTGTAAGATGCTAAAACTAACTTTTGGCACCATTTAAAATTTTTTTCGCCAACCGACATAGGATACGAAACTTTTCCCCCATTCAGATACACAGGCAAGGCTGGTCTCAAACAAAAGTAAAGCTAGCAACAATATTGTTTTAACTCTATAAGAGTTACAATAATGATATTAAATGCTCCGATTGGCTTTGGGCTCAATTACGAAAGTTTCTCCTAAGCTCGGTCTACAAGGTATTAGTTAATAATACAAACAACACTAATGGCATGGAGGCAAAAATTTTAATTTAAATGTATATATTTGAAACCCTTCCCCCCCCTACCCCCCCCCCCCCCCCCAAAAAAAAAAAAAAAAAAAAAAAAAAAAGAAAGTTACAGTAATGAATTTAAAATGGCGTTAAGCCACGCTTTCTGACATAAGCAATTGGCTGCAAACGCGATAACGAAACTTTCACTTAACTTAATAACATGTAGCTAATATAGCCCTCAGGGTACTTTGCAGTTATACAGACCTTGTGGTTTTTTTAAAAAGCTTCAGACAATTCAGGTTTAAGAAGCTGAGATTTACTGTCAAATGATATAAACAACTATGAACACAAAACTGGTGAATTATTATTCAGGTTTATGTATGTATTTTTAAAAAAATTGCTTCTGATTACACTTATTAGATAAATTACTTCTGTTTGCATTTATTAACTGATAAACAGCTTCTGTATATTAAATGAATTGTTTAAATATTGGGAAGAGGTGGCGAGAGGTAGAAAGACGAGTAAACAAACGGGTAGACAGACGGGTAGTGAGATGGGTAGGGAGATGAGTAGCGACATAGGTAGGCTGACGGGTAGCGAAACGAATAGACAGACGGCTAGAGAGAAAGGTAACAAGTTGGAAATTGTACGTCAAACGTGACAAATGAGGTGCGTTCGTACTCTAGCTAGCTATATAAATATTCAGATCTTGATGATTTTTAATTCTGTGAAATGAATTCTATCGTCTGCAGATTCATTTTTGTAATAAAATAAGTATCTCGGTCGCTTGACGATAAAACTTCGGAAGCTTCTATAACAAGAAAGCACCGATTTAAAAAAAAATTCAAATTTCTTAATAAAATTTTTTATTAATATCTCCTAAAGTTTTTATTCGATTTTTATAAAAGTTGAATGTCTCGACAAAATTCTGCAAAGATAATATATCTTAAATTTCAAACCATTCGGTTAGGTAGTTTTTGCGTTGTTATATGCGGACGGACGGATAGACAGACGGACGGACGGACAGACGGACGGACCAAGCGACGACAATAGGTGCTACGTATTTATATAATTACGAACGCACCTAAAAAGAGGGTTGACAGAGGGGTAGCGAGATGGGTCACGAGACGGGTAGCGACATCGGTAGATAGGAATGTAGCGAGAAATGTTGCGAGACGCATAGCGTGGTAGATAAAGAGACGAGTAGAGAGATGAGTACAGAGACGAGTGACTGACGGGTAATGAGATTGGTAGCGAGACGGGAAAAGAGTCGGGTACAAAAACAGACGGATAGTGAGACGGGTATACAGACGAGTAGAGAGACAGTAGATGGGTACCGAGATGGGTAAGAAGATGGGTAGAGAGGCGTATAGCCAGACGGGTAGAGAGACAGATAGATAAATGGGTAGCGAAGTGAATAGAGACACGGCTAGACATACAAGTAGTTAGACGGATAGACAGACGGTTAGAGAAATAGATTGGCGGGTAGAGAGACCGGTAGAGAAATATAGAGACAGGTAGCGAGACATGTAGAGAGATAGACAATCGGTTAGAGAGACGGGCAGAAGAACGGATAGGGAAACAGACAGATTGTGGAGAGACAAACAGACAGGCAAAAGAAAGGTCTGCAAATTGGCGCAGTAAAGGCGCAGGGGGCAGAGCCTCCTAGAGAATAATCAAGAAGTATCTGTTCAGCTTAACTTTGAAATATATATAATTTTTCAATTTTGCCGATATGAAGATTTAATATAAAAGTTATTTTACAGAAGTCATCGAAAGATTTTTTGTATACTTTAATAGTAATTTAGACTATAGTTTTGCAATCTGGTTTGTAGCAAAGCATGCTATCAATGTGGTTTGAAGTGTAAGAGTTTCTATAAACAGTTATACAAATAATAGATATATAATCAAGGAAGAAAAATTACAAAAAAAGGTGCAACAATGAAATTAAATTTGCGTTAAGCCACGCTTGATAGAATAATCTGTTGGCTGCAAATCCAATTACGTAACTTTAAAAAGCTTGGCGTTTTAAAAGATCTTGCGTTTTTTTTTCCAAGTTTTGCGCAATACGCGCTTAAGAAAATGAGATTATTTGCCACAAGTTAAAAAAAAATATGACAACACATCTGATGATTCTTTTCTATTTTTTAACAGTGAATTTATATATGATATTTTGTAATTGTATCATTTAATTTGCTCTTTTTCTTTATATTGTAATTGTTAACCCTATGTTCTCAGCAATATCACTCAGACTAATCCCTTTGAGGGAAGTCCTAGTAATCTATTTTTTTCCTCAATGCAAAAACGTTTTTTTTAATGTAGAAATATATAGTGCAAATTAATTAATTTGGAATAATGTTTGTTTAGTGTTCAGGATTAAGAAATGTATACAATAAATACATTACATATAAATATACACTACTGTAGCACAAGTAAACCTATATGTAAAAAGAAGGTGGTCTACGTGGAAATGGTGGGTCCAAAACCATCACATTTAAAGATCCAGTATGTGCGCGCTGTAAGTAACCGTAAGTACGTGGTCGGGACAGGGACAGAGTGCGTGTCCATGGGTTGAAAACAAGCTTTTTTTTTTTTCTCATGTAGTGGGAAACACGGATTTTGAAGATCCTCCTCCCTCCCCTGCAAAGTAAATTTGCAAAGAGAACTTTACTAAATTTCTAATAGTCGACTTATTTTATAATTTAAAATATGGAATCCTAGAGTGCGTAATATTGAACTATGTAATCAGCTTTGTCAAATATTTATTCAATATGTGGTGTCGTGGTCACATACATATAATTAAAACGTATGAGTTCGTATCAAACGAAAAAGCTTTATTTAAGAAATAACAATTTTAAAAACAATATAGTCAAATTTTGGATGACATTACAAGACTGTCCCATACATCCAAGGAAGTCCCACTTTTCTTATCTGCAGAACTCAGGTCCGTCTACCTAGAACACAAAAACATGTCTGTCAATCAAAGGGGAAAAAATGCATCCCTTCCGGAATGCATAATACCTCCAATCCTACTTGATTGACACACCCTTCTTCCTTTCTCCTCCCTCTTCCAATCTCTGAGTTCTTCAAAATCAATTTCTTTTGTCACACTATTCCTACGAATACCTTCCTGGCATATTTTAAACCACTTCAGATAATCTTCTTATAGAAAAAAGTCCACACATTTAGAAAGGCTATACAAAGCATGAAATGTCTTTCACTCTTACTTGAAACTGAAAAAAGAGATCTTCTCGCTAGGATAATCCTCTTACAATAGGTGTCAATCAAAACCAGTCACTTCTCTTATTCTGGGATTACTTTAATCCTTTCATCATGAATTAAGATAATGTTCCTATACCATCACATTGTATATAGTTTAGCGTCAGAAAATAGTCACTTTGGATTTCAACTTACTTGAAAAAATTAATCGATTTCGAATATTCGGCATCTTTGTATGGGCAAGTGGGACATTTTCCCAGAAACTAGACTTTAACGATGAAAACATTGGTTTCGTCAGCATGATATAATGAAAAAAAAAAAAAAACATTTATTTTAAAATATTTTATTTGTTTTGATTCATTATTGTTAAAATCTTTGTGGTAAAAGTTATTACGTAGTCTTTTTTACGTTCTTTTATCTTTACAAGAAGAAAGTATTGGATTCATAAAAATTTTCGACTTTGGTTTTTGATGGATTTGTACGTTTAAGAAGCTCCTGAACATGATTTGACTGTTCTTAGAAAATGTCTGTCTGTCTGTATGTGACAAAAAATTTTGTGGGCTCTCTATCTGTAGAAATAACGCATGGAATTTAATAAAACTTTATATTCAGTTAGATCTTGATGTAAATAGGTGCTGATTAGTTTTTGGTGAAAATCGCCCAACAAGTGGCGCTGCTATGCTGTATTTTTAACGATTTCAGCATTATCTTATCTCAAGAACTAATGCACAGATTTTTAACAAACTTCAGATTCCGTTAGACGTTGATATAAGTTGTTGCTGATTAGGTTTTGGTGTAAATAGCCCTACAGGTGGTGCTTCTTATGCTTAATTTTGTAGGATTTACTCGATTATATAGTGATAGTCATATCTCAAGATTTAATGCACAGAATTTCATCAAACTTCATATTCTGTTAGACTGTGACATAAGTTGGCTCTAATTAGTTTTTAACGTAATTGAAAAAAGTTTTGAAATTGGCACATCCGACTAGTTTTTTTTTTTTTTTCCTTAGCGTTTTTAAAAAGTAGCCTCTAATAAAAGTATTGCATTAATCATATTTATCATATAGTGTTATTAAAAATTCTGAATACATTGAAGTTTATATGTGAGGTACAAGGGTAAAAAATAGATTTTCAAGATTAAATCTATCATTTGGCCCCCATGATTGTGCAATGCAAAATAATAATAATAATAACAATTTTAATATAGATAATGTATTCGTAATATGCATTATTCTTAGAATCTTTGTGATAGTGACTTTACCTTGTTATTAACAATTTACAACATAATTCAAAACTTTGATCAATTCGGTTTGTCTCTGTAATCTAATTCGCGTAAATGTAGCCAGATTACCACGCAATTGATATAGGTTAATGAGGTTTACTATGGCATGTTCGGTATCGAAAATGAAGTATGTAGAGTTTATACTTCATTTACAGGGACACTCAAAATAATTTTGTTACATTAAGGTATATGGGGAAAGATAGATTTCAGTGTATTTTAATGATGTTACTCGATTCAAAACACATTTAAATTGATATATATATATATTACTGAGGTGTACTACAAGAGGCTCTATAGAATAGGGTGTGCATAACATTCATCGTTCATTTACAGGGGCACACAAAAGAATTTGATTTTAGTACTGTCTAAGAACAATAATTACTGGAAATGTGTTTTAAGTTGTGGTACACTGTAAAGTGAAATGTCTGAAACAAATGGTTAAAAATACAGACACTTTTTTTTTTTTTTTTTTAAGACACTTATTTATGTCTCAATTTCAGACATTTGAAGCGTCTGAATTGCGACCATTTTTGTGCTTTGATTTGTCGGCAATAGGCAGACTGGCCACAATTCTTTTTAGGCATTTATTGCAGTCATATTTGACCACATTGCATCGTCAATAAATGGAAAAATTCTTGACCATAAAAAAAATGGAAATGGTTGGAAATTTTTCCTGAAGCACAACCTGATTAAAGCATGGGTAAACTGGGTCATAGCACTAGCTGCTCCCCCCCCCCCTTCCCCGATTTTATGGGGTCCCAAATTTGGTATGCAATTTTCGTAAAGCTGATATTTTAAATCCTTTTCGACATTGTACTGATTGTAGTCAATGTTTTGAACTTTTACATTAAGATAAGATTGAAAACAAAAAATATGTTTATCTAAAAACAGCAAAACCTCTCAATGACGGATACCTCGGAACCACAGAATTTTCCCACTATTTAGAGGTGTCCGTCTTTTAGATATAAAAGTATACAAATATGTATGTGCTATGGATTGTAAAAGGAGCTCGCTAAATGGAAGTGTCCGTTATGGAGCGTTTACAGTAAACTTTCATAACAGAGGCTTCCAAAAAGCGACACCTCTATTTAGCGAACATTCACGTTTTTTAATCCACAACACATAAATATTTGTATACTTTTGCTTCTGAAATGCGGATTGTTTGCTATTTAGAGGTTTTAAATAGTCATATTTATAAATCAATTTATATGTGTATATTCTAAAGCATAAAAAGTGTTTAATTTGTGTAATAGGAAATATGCTCCAATGAATTCCAGGTTCAGCGGTCTATGTTATTCACTAACATTTTGTAAAAATACTTTAGTTATATGAATCTAAACTCACATACATGCATTCAAAACGATTAATTAATTACGACATGATCAGTTACACCCTTTAATTTGTAGCATCTCAATGCACGTTATCTTATTACTGAAAGAGAGTTATTTTTGACAGGATTTATTTTTGGCAGCATTTTTATTTCTTCAGACAGATGAGTAATAATAATAAAAAAGGTCTTTAGAATTTCTTTTCAAAGATTGTGCAGTGCAAGCTATTTAATAGAATTTTTAAATAATTCGCTCTATCCCCCCCCTCCCCCCCGACTCCCCTGGATAATGTAACATTTTTAAATCATAAAAAAATATATATTAAAAAGAACAGAAGAAAAGAAAAAGGGGTGGTGGTCGGAACAGAAACATGTTTTTAAAGAGGTTCTAAAATGATATGCTCAACAACGACAACGAGAAACTTTCTGATCAATTTTCTGGCTCATTTTTAATCACATTGGCATAAAATTGGCAAGTCTGACTATTGAAGCGATTTTGAATCGAAATGATTTCCATTTTTCGATAAATAAATTATGTATCGAGTTATAAGTGATTCGGGTCACATGACAACACGTGTTTCCCCTTTCTCGTGCTGCAACGTCGGAAATTCCGTTCGAAACATCAACTTTGACTGTACGTTTTGAAAGATCTTCTGCCTTTATCAAACGTAAAAAGGTTTTTGGATTACAAAGTTTTAGAATAAGAACACCTTCCAATTTTATGCGTTTCCGAACTAAAATGAATTCAGAAATGTGTCAGAAAGTGGCTTTTTTAGATTTGAGAATAGAACAGCCTTAAGGGATAGCTTTTGTCTAATAGAGTTTAGGAGTAAACAAAGCAACCGCAGGAGGAAAAAAATCATGAATGATAATACATTTAAATTTAAAGAGAGAGGGAGAGAGAGAGAGAGAGAGGAAATAAATAAATAAAATTCTACTCCAAGTCCGATTCTTAAATCTTTTACATGTGATATAATGTTCAACTAGAAATCTTTTTAATTATTTAAATAAATATATGACCAAGCATTAACATTTAGAAGATAAAAATAATCGACACACACAAAGAAGGAAAAAAGAACTTTATTAAATGAATTTCAGGGTTAGAATTAGTACTAATACTATATGATAAATTTAATTAAAAAATACTTTTATAAGAGGTTGCTTAGAGATCACATAAAACATATTAAATTTTTTTTAAATGTTTTTCGAATAAAGTAGAAAAGAAAAAAGTATGCTACTAAAATTGCGTAATTCTAATTTTGGGACAGCTAAATAATGGGGCAAATGCCCCACTTTCCCATAGAGAAATCGTATAATCTTTTTAAATTGGAATCAAAATTGACTATTTTCTAACAGATTTCTGAATTCAGTTTCGTTCATAAACACATGGAATCGACAAATGCTCTTATTTAGAAACTATGAAGTCGAACAGTTTGTTCCATTTTTCGAAACAGGCAGACGGTATTTTAGAAAATACTGTGAAAATTGTGGTTTTGAATATAACTTCTGCACGCGACAGCCCGATAAGTGTCATCATGGAAAAAAACTCACTTATAACTCAAGATGTGTTTGTAACACAAAACTTATTTCACCTTCTGAAAATATAAAATAAATAATGGAATATTTGTTCTTTTATTTCTGCAATTGAACTCTGTGGTCTTCATGATAAACTTTGTCCCCCGCATCCTCCATGAAATTTTGTTCAAAATCTAGGATGGCAGGGGAGGAGAATGCTGGCGCCCATGACTTATTTATTTAAAAGTATCAAAATGTGAGATAAAAAAAAAAAAAAAAAACATATGCAATAATTAGGATGAATTTACTTGTACCATTTATAACATAGGATAAGTAAAAATTATGGGATAATTTTTTTTTTCTAAAGTTTTAAAAATATTTATTATTATTTTTATTTGTGCTAATATATCTGTTATTTTAATTGGAGTAAATTAATTCAATTTAAAATAATAATTTAATGTGTTTGTGATGTTAGAAATATTTTTCTTTAAAACTGTTTTAAAATGATCTAAAAGTATGTAAAGAAAAAAATCTAATTAAGAATACCGTTAACTCGATAGGAGTAATCTTATTTAGTTAAAAATAATGAATTTTCTTATATCATTTACAGCACAGTTTTCTATAACGATATTTATACTTATTATATATAATATAATATATATATATATATATATATATATAATAATTTCTATATAATATAATTTCTATAATAGTTATCCAATTGTTACATATTTATATATATAACATTTGTTATCTTTCTTTTACTCTTACTCTACAACAGTATTAACAAGCATCTATGTATTAGTATTATTTAGAAAAATTTTTAGCATCTACAAAGCATACTTTAAAAATGCTTCTTCGTTTTTTGTTACAAGGAATGTGCCATGTCATCTGACTGCAATTTAAGCAGGTTTGCAATATCAGCGCCAGGCGCTGGCAATATAACATTAGATGACGCCAACTGCTTTACAAGAAATTCCCTGTAACTGTTTTCCCTTCTACTAAATTTCCCTCACTGTATTTCGGGCAAAGAGGTTCCAAGTTCAACCCTCACAGGAGGAAAGATAGAAGTTATGAGAAAGAGTCTGGTTGAAACTCCTTTCGTCAATGTTCATTTAAACCTGTTTTATTTTTTCTGAGGTTATTTTTAACTAATTTTTTAATTTGTTATTTTTAAAAATTAGAAATGTAAACTACTTTTTCTTCAATATTAATTTATGAAAACTATGAAAAATAAACAAATAAAAATAACGTAAGAACTAATGTAAAATATATATATATATATATATATATATATATATATATATATATATATATATATATATATATTAAATAAATTTTAAATTCTGAACTGTCGATTTTATATTTAATTTTACATTTTCGCCAAAAGGACGGATTGTTGAAACTCCTTTCGTCAATGTTCAAAATTTACGTCACTTTAAACCTGTTTTATTTTTTGTGAGGTTATTTTTAACTAATTTTTTAATTTGTTATTTTTTAAAATTAGAAATTTAAACTACTTTTTCTTCAATATTAATTTATGAAAAATATGATAAATAAACAAATAAAAATAACGTAAGAACTAATGTAAAAAATAAAAATAAAAAAATAAATAATATATATATATATATATATTACTTTGAAGTCGGAAATATAAATTAATATTTAAATAAATAAAAATTCCTATTTTCCCGTGAAAATCTGTTTAAAATAAAATTAATAAATAATATGTTATTACTTCGAAATCGAAAATATAAATTAATATTTAAATAAATAAAAATTCCTATTTTCCCGTGAAAATCTGTTTAAAATTAAATTAATAAATAAATGTTATTACTTCGAAATCGAAAATATAAATTAATATTTAAATAAATAAAAATTCCTATTTTCCCATGAAAATCTGTTTAAAATAAAATAAAATAAAAATTCCTATTTTCCCATGAAAATCTGTTTAAAATAAAATAAAATAAAAATTCCTATTTTCCCATGAAAATCTGTTTAAAATAAAATAAAATGAAAATTCCAATTTCCGAAGTCGAAAATATAAATTAATATTTAAATAAAATTAAATAAAAATTCCTATTTTCTCGTGAAAATCAAATTTCTATTTTCCTGTGAAATCTGTTTAAAATTAAATTAATAAATAAATGTTATTACTTCGAAATCGAAAATATAAATTAATATTTAAATAAATAAAAATTCCTATTTTCCCATGAAAATCTGTTTAAAATAAAATAAAATAAAAATTCCTATTTCCGAAGTCGAAAATATAAATTAATATTTAAATAAAATTAAATAAAAATTCCTATTTTCTCGTGAAAATCAACTGGAAAATGTAACTCATATTCGAAGTTTACTAAAAACGAAAACACTCCTTTTCTCTAGCTGGAAGGAAAACGGAGAAAAGTATAAAGAGGTTGCCGAATGCAGAACGATAGTACTCGCCAAACCACACAGCGGAAGTTATCGCGACCTAGCTTGGCGGCTTGGCGATGGGTTACAGAGAACGGAAGTCTCCCCTGTAAAGTTATCTTATCGGCGTTTATATTTTCTGAATTGCTTACTTTTTAGTTTCACATACAGTGTCTCACATAAGTGATGGGACACTTGTGCTTTACAAAAGGAAACTAATCAAATAAATTAAAAAAACATGTACACATTTTTTTTGTGGGTGTGTTTCATACTTAAATTTAGTAAAGATTATTACATAACATACATTTTGTCAAAATATTAAAATATTAATTTAATAAAAATACAAATGTTTAGAACGGAGCAAAAAATAGCTCACATAAGTGATGGGACACCATTATATATGCAACAAAAATCGCCTGAAATAAGCAATAAAAATATTTTTTGGGGTTTTATTTTTACTTAAAAGCAATTGGCAATAATTTATAAAATCGTCTGCAGTATTTCTCTCCAGTTTGTTTTGGAATTTTTGTGTTTTTTAGCTCTGTGTAGTCATGAATGCTAAACGAAAAGAAACTTCGCCTGAAATTCGAAAATTAGTTATTAATTTGCATATTGAACGTGGAAAATCTATTAGAAAAACTGCTGAAACAGTTAACTTGAGTCGTTCAACAGTTTTCAATATCATTAAACGATATAAAAAGAATCATATGATTCAGGATAAAAGAAGACCTGGCTGACCATCAAAGCTATCCAATGGAATAAAGCGAATTATCGTTCGAAATATTAAAAAAAATCCAAGAATTAGTGCTTCAAAAGTTGCTGCTGATTTACAAGCATTATATGGAATAATTGTTAATCCTGAAACTATTAGAAGGGTAATTCGATCTGCTGGATATCACGGTAGAGTAGCCAGGAAAAAATTCTTCGTAAGTGAAAAGAATAGAAAACTCAGACTAGCTTTCGCAAAATCCAACATAAATAAGAATTCTGATTACTGGAATAAAGTTATATTTGCTGATGAGAGTAAATTTAATATATTTGGTTCTGACGGTAGAATCTTGGTGTGGAGAAAACCCAGGGAAGAACTTCGCAAACAGAACTTGGTACCAACAGTAAAACATGGTGGAGGAGGAGTTATGGTATGGGGGTGTATGTCGTCCGCTGGAGTTGGTAATTTTGTTTTTATTGACAGTATAATGGATCAGTACAAGTATATTGATATTTTAAAGCAAAATTTGAAATCTTCAGCACGAAAATTGAACCTTCATAACGATTTTAAATTCTACCAGGACAATGACCCCAAGCACACTGCTCTGAACGTTAGACTCTGGCTGCTATATAACTGTCCTGAAATAATAAAAACACCACCACAATCTCCAGACTTAAATCCCATAGAGAATATTTGGCAAGAATTGGAATCAAGAATTCGCAAACACACCATTTCTTCAAAACAACAACTAAAATCGGTGCTTCAAGAAGAATGGGGTAAAATCACTCCAGAAATCACAAAAAAAATAGTCGAATCCATCCCAAAAAGATTAAATCATGTTTTAAAAGTAAAAGGAAATCCAACAAAATATTAAAACCTTTTAAAAAGTAAAATTTGTGGATAAATATTTGATGGAAAAGTAAGTGTCCCATCACTTATGTGAGCCATTTTTTGCTCCGTTCTGAACAATTGTATTTTTACTAAATTAATATTTTAATATTTTGACAAAATGTATGTTATGTAATAATTGTTACTAACTTTAAATATGAAACACACCCAAAAAATTTTTGCACATGTTTGTTTATTTATTTTATTGCAGTTTCTTTTTATAAAGCACAAGTGTCCCATCACTTTTGTGAGACACTGTATCTGTTACATGTTAAATAGTGGTGTTTTGAGTACTTGGTCTCGGCCAGCAAAATACTTTGTAGAATTTATTAAAGCAAAGTGATTTGCATCCTTATTTTCTTGCACAAATTGCATGTTTTTGTTTTGACAATAATTGAAAACTTTGAATTTTATATTCAAATGATAATTTACAAAATTTCATTTATTTTTAAGGTTTTAGGAGCAGCGTCTACCGTGTATAAAATCTGCTGATTTAATTGAAAAGCTAAGTGAATAAATTTAATTTTTAAATTGCACTTACCATAATTTAATAACAAAATTTTTTAATAAATAGCTGCTTTTATTAACATCACGTAATTAAAAAAAAATTTAACATTGTAATCAAATTAGATTATTTTTAAAAACCGTGCTATGCATATTTTATAGTCTGGCAATCAACCAAACCAATCAAGAAGCAAGTAATAATATTACAGGGCATAACGAATAGAGGGGTTCATGGGGCTCAAGCCCTCCTAATTTAAATAAAGATATTTTTTTAAGTCACACAAGTTGTTAAAATTCTGTTATTTTCTGTCTTAATTGTTTGATTATTCATCTCTGACAAAACTGTGCATTAAAAAAACAAAAAACAACTTAATATTAATTAAATTTACAGTAGTAAATCTACAGATCAAGAACTAAAGTGTCAATTCTGCAGTTTTACTTTTAAATCATTTTATTTAGTATTTGAAATACTCAGCCACACAGTTTTATTTATTTCATATTTGTAATGCTAATCACTAGGGATGCACTGAATATTCAGTATGTATTCGGCCATACTACCTACCGAATATTCGATTAGGCTGAATATCAAATTATTTGGTTTGCCGAATATCAAGATATTCGGCCAAACCAACCTATTAAAGGAAACGCTTTAAAAAAATATTTTTAAAACCTTAGATTAACATTAATTTTTTTGCCATGCAAACAACAGTAAGCTAGACATTCCATTATTCAGAATGCAGTTGACAGTACACATATACTGTGTCACTGACTAAAATTCAGTCACTTCCAATGATTTCATAAGAAGCAATGTTTATATGATGAAAATCTTGCTAAAATATCTTCACTATTATTAAAGTTGTGAACAAAAATTCAGGTTCAGCTTGAAGTGAAACACCCTGTATTTTTGATTGAATAAATGGATAACGATGCTGGTTTCCTGTACAGAAAATGTTTGTTGTGACTGCATTATCTCCCTTGAGTTTGTTCCAAAATTTTAGGAACACTCTGTACATTTCAAACCTCAGAAAATAATCATCCATTTTAGACCCTTCTGGGTTCATTCAGAAACTTTATTCCTAAGTTGTCACTATTTGAATATTTTTTTTACTTGTTTCATGGCAAGCAAAACACTATATGACTGTAAAATAGTCTTTCAAAATTTCTTTTTTATTTTAAAATATTGTCCTCTAAAAAAACTCATTTTTTAAGATTTTCTCTATATAAAGGCTAATAAAGAATGCAAAAAAAAAAAATAAAAATAAATATTGCTAAATTTTTATAGCTTGTTTTGACTAAGATTTTAATGTTTTTCATTTTATTACTTTATTACAAAGTGGCAGCCAATTAAGCCAGAATTTGGAAAAAAAAAATAACTTATTACCAGGAAGAAGGAAAAAAACCCCCCTGACAAACTCAGCTGAAAATGAAGCATTTTATTACATATTTAATGGTTTAACATAAAAACAATTATAAATTTATATAGATCATTCTAAAATTCTATTATAACAAGACAATCTGTAAAAATGAAGCTCATGTTGTTAGTTTAAATTATTTTACAACTAAATAAGCATTCCTTAGGTATTTTTAACTATTTTTATTTATTCTAAAGGGTGCATAAAAAGGAAAAAAAAAATTGACTTTAGTGAAATATTTAAAGTACTAAGTGTTTTTTTTTTTGTTGTTTTTTTTTCTCCAAGAAAACATTTTAATGTGGGTTTTTTTTTTTTTTAGAGGACAGTTGTTTTAGAAGATTTTATTGATGTATTTCAGTTCACAAAAGAAGCCATGGAGTTCTTTTTAAATTAAAAATGTTTTAAAACTATCCTTAAATTAGTCAAAAAATTTATTTAATTTTTTTTTTTTTTTTTTTTTTGTAAAATTTAATTGTGAAAAGGTTTTGTTAATCAAAATTGTCTTTGTGTTAAATATGATGTAAAATTATTTTACAATTTAACTTTTAAAAACTTACAAATCCTGAAATATAGAAGTATTCGGCCAAGCACTTACTATTCGGTACATTCCTACTAATTACTATAAGTAATATACCAAGTAGTGTCAGGGAGTTTAACTGTTAAGAATGATGAGAAATAAGATTCCATTCACTAGTACTCCAAAACATTTTTTTAGTAACTCCTTTACTCCCCCTCCCCCTTCCCCCTGGTCACAATAATTGGATAAATTTAATTCCTTTAAAATTTAGTAATCTTCTACTTAAAAAAGACAAATATTGATCTTGTAATAATGACAATATTAATTTAAACAGTGAATTATTCTCATAAATATTTTATTAATTATTGATATCCCAATTATTACATTTATTTGAAAATGACTATTTTGTTTCATCAGTGTGCTTTCATTAAATTCTGGTTCTAAATACAATCATCAAACAATTACCTGTTACTTTTTGTTGGGTGTCCATTACTGGAACAGAGAATGCATTGTTGGAATTGATTTAATTCTGTTATTTACAATTAAATTCTGATTTACATTGGGATGTGTGACTATGAGAATGAATAAATATTGTTGATAGATTAATATAATATAAATAAAACTAGAATGTAACTATTAATTAAAAATATTTTTTAAAGAAATTCCTTTAGGGGTGTCCATTACTGGTATATCTACCATAGCTGTTTTTTGTTAGTTAAGCCTAACTGTCTAATTCTTTTATCTTATTTGGTCTTATTTTTCAAAAAAATATATAAATTTTACATTATTTTAAAGAAAAAAAAATAGAAAATTTATTCAGAATAAGAGTTGCAAGCAATATGATGGACTAAAACTCACCTGTTATTTGAATAATCCAAAGTTTTTACTATCATAACCAAATTACATCAACAAAATTTCAAAATGGCTTCTAAGCATAACAGTACAGCAGTAAATATTTTACTCTTGAAAAAATAACTGGCACACAAAACTGCTAAAAGTGAATAAAATTATCATTTGTATTAATCCCTTTTTGAATTATTAAACCTAATATAAATTAATAACTAAATGCCTCTGTTTTGAATACTTACAATAGCTTGCTTTTATAGCTAGCACATTTATCAAATGTTCACCATTTATCACATTATTTTACTTCATCCGAGTTACTGGTCAGTGTGCTGAATGAAGAACTGGCACATTTTTTTTTCTTTTTTTCTTTATAGTGTGTGTGATAAGTTGTAAGATAATTATTTCTCACTTTACATATGGGTTGTGGAGCAATCTTATGATTTACTCATTAATATATATATATATTATGAAATTTTAATTTAATAAACAATATTTTAGAGAGATCCTGGAATGGTTATCTACTTCATATCTCGTATATTGTTATTAAATGGAAGTTTTATAATATATTTCTGTTTCAAACTTTTTTTCAACCAAACTTTTATTTATTTTTTTTTTTTTTTAGATTCAATTTTGTTGTTGTTAATTTATGCCCATTGGAGGATGTAGACATCAGACCAGGTCCTGAAGTCATTGGATTCACCCAGATGTGCAGCTTCAATTTGACGAGACACCATGTGGGCAGCAGTCTGACCTAGCATGACACTTGTCTTTCTCTCCAACTGAGAGTACTCTCCGCACCACAGATTTTGCATGCCAGTATGTGGCATTGCCAGGAGCCATCGTCTAAAGTATTAACCACAGCTGATGCTGCTTAACTCTTGTGTTTTGATGGGAACAGCCACTGTACAGCATTGTGACATGTTGAATAAATATTGCCTGCTGTGTATTAGTCTATTTGAATTTTATACGCAAGCAATATTTTTTCGACTACTGGAGAAATGTACACTATGAAGACAATGAAAAAGAAATGTAAAATGAAGAAAGCTCTGTTCAGCAACTCATCTAGCAGGGAGAAACCTTTGCCAAAAGTATGTGTTTATTGCTTATGTATGATTTACCACACTTTTATTAATATTGCTTAAGATTTTTATTGAACTTAATAAAAAATTGTAGCACAACCCAGGGGGATAAAATACATATATTTTATCATATGCGAGATATACATTTATTTATTTCATCAATTTTAAACCCTAAATAAAAGTATGCTCGATATAAACTTTTTTAATTAACTTTTCAGCAATTACACAGTTTTAATTTTACAATTATGATAGTTCTTACACTATATACAGTGGATTTCTTAAAATTCGCACATTGTTGCAGATGTAAAGATTGAAACTTTCAGTTGCATTCATTATAATTTTGAATGCATTATTACATTCAAATTACTGTTTTAAAAAATATAACCAAAACAGTGACCAGAAATCTCTGTAAATGCTGGACCTGAATTGCATGTATTTGAGGGAGTGTACTGTATTCACATATGGCATGGAAGTTAAAATTCAATTTTTACTATGATTTTCTTCTAACTTGTCACTTTTTTACTATTATTAAATATCTTGCATTTGTGAAAGCATAACTATTGTACAAAAAAAAGTACATGTGCTTACTCTTAGTGTGTCCACTGAAAGGTAAATTTGTGGGGTTTTTTTTCTAAAAAATGTTTAGGAAGACACTCAGTGTGACACAAGAAAATCACCATTTTGGCAGTCTGTCTTTGAGTGATTTCTATCCAGAATATTTACAAATTATCAAAAAATGTATTAAAATGTAACAAAATTTTTAATATGAATTTTCCTTGTTAAAGATAGCGGTGACCAAGATTATTGCCAAGTTTTATGACGTTATAATCATTTTAGATGTAGATGTTTGGTATATTTTGGACATTCATATTATATATATATGTATACAGAGTGTCCCTGAATTCATGGGCCAAACTGTAAGGGGTGATAGAACATGCCTGGACAGGTTCAAAACACTATACAATCAGGGCTGTAGCTAGAAGTAAACAATAGGGGGTGCTCAAGAAAATGTAGGGGGGCTCATACTATTTCTCTCTCTCTCTGACATATGCATGCACAAACACAGATATATATGATATCCATATGTATATCCATATTATAGGCACTATATTTCTTATTAAATTGTTTATAACTATATTTGATGCTAAGAAAAATAAAGGCTGCAGACAGGGATGTAATGGAGGATATACGGTGGATATGCAGTATACCTTTTGGATTATTTTAAGGAATACCGTATACTCTCTTCTCAAAAACACTATAGCATATACTTTTTAGGGTATACCCTCTACCTAAAGCGTATGTCCTATGATTTTTTTACTACTACATCTCTGGCTGCAGAATGAACATTTTCAGCGTATAATTATACTAGTGAAATAATAAGTGATGATGTCAATAAGTAAATAAAAAGCTGACAGTTCACCTGTTTCAAAAGAGTTACAGCCTTTAATTTTATTCTGACTATTCCCTGCCCTTAAGGATTCTAAAGTTATGTTTTTATATGATAAAAAACATTAGAACAATCAAGAGTGTATTTTGAATTTTAAAATTATTTTTGTGTCTAGTCAAAAGCTAAAACCACTTGTATTTAAATTGGCTATAACTCATTAGAATAACTTTGTTTTATGCTAATAATGGAAAATGCTACAAAATGAAAAATTTCAGTATATAACTAATGCAAAAGTGAATGTTTGCATTAGCAAAAGATTGCTAATCCTGAGTATGTGCAGATAGGATGTGCACATATTGAAGCACTTATTTGCAGTTTTTAAACAAATGCTGCAATTTAGTATTAATGCAAAACTGTAAAAAGCCCCCAAAACTAAGTTCAATTTTTGAAGATAGTTTAATTTGGATTTTTGAAACAGAATTTCATTTGGTGGCCTTAGCAACTTTCCCACTAACATGGCTCACTGAAACCATAATTTTGCATGAGGCGAAAAAAAGGACTTTTTAAAAATGAAAGGTTTATGAAACTTTAAAACATACATATATGTCAAATACTCTCGGTCGAGCATTTTAATTAAATTTTGTAATAGATTAATTTTGTAATTCAAAAGAATGGTAACTATTTTAATTTTAAGGAATTCTTTCTTATTCCATTATTTCCCATGT
This sequence comes from Maratus michaelseni, assembly GCA_963931845.1. Lineage (NCBI taxonomy): Eukaryota > Metazoa > Arthropoda > Arachnida > Araneae > Salticidae > Maratus > Maratus michaelseni. The sequence continues at coordinate 289,157,820 of OZ007597.1, read as the reverse complement.
AAATTTGCATTTAAAAGTAATTATTACTAGTAGAAAGCACATTTATGAAAATATATGTATTTTCTAAAGTACAATATATTATGCTTTAAGATTGTACTCAGTCTTTTTTTTTCAGTGCAGTGTGCACAGCTAACAATTCATGGATGTTTTGACAGAGCTTTAACATGATGTGAAAAATGATAGTGTAAATGTAAATGAAGATGACCACGATCCTGAAAACCTTGAAGACAGCAATGTAATTCAAACGTATCAAGACGCCTTATCAAAGAAATTATACTGATAATAACAGACTTACAATGTCTTACTGAAGAATGCATGTAAACCAAAAGAAAAAACAACTATCGATAAAAGATTACTTTTTAATTCTATAAACTACTGTGTGAAATATGTAATTGTATTTGTTAAATAAATGATTTTCATTAAATTTCAGATTTGAAATAATTTTGTATTGGTAATATTTATTTTTGTGTTTAAGTGTTTTTTGAAATTATTTGAAATAATAAATTTAATAACAAGTCTAATTAAAAAAAAAATTCCTTTTAAAAAAGGGTACTGAAAGGTTACAAGTGTAAAAAAATATACGATTTACTCTTTTTTGGTGCGGGGGAGGGGGCTGTTTGCATAAGGCGGAATATTGTCTACCATGGAAAATTTTCTCGGTCCCAATCGATTCTGCCTTAGACAGAGTTTACTGTATTTAGTTGACTTATGTAAATGTTAATACAGTATGGAATTGTTTATCCAGAAACCAGATTCAGATTAATCTTTGATCTTGATTGAATCTGATGTGCAATCAAAGAATTAATTTGAAATCAGAGACAATGACACAGCCACATATGTTTTAAAATCTGATCAAATGGATGTTGCTTTAATGCCTAACCAGTTATCTGAACTACAGCTGACCCCAACCATTCTGGATAAATGGTTCTATACTGTATTTAATATATTTGTGGTGACAAAAAATATAAAAGGTTAATTTTCTTAAAGTTTATGAGTTGTATTACAATTTAATAAATAATATTTTAAGATTCAGAATTATAAAAATTAAGTGCTAAAACTTGAATGAACTTCTCAGGAAAAAAAATGGCCAAAACTCTAAATAATAAAATTTTACATTGCATTCTGTTTTAAAATTAATTTTCTGAAGGTTTATAAGGTGTATTAAAATTGAATAGATAATATTTTAAGATTCAGAGTTTATAAAAATTAGGTACTAAAACTTGAATGAACTTCTCCTGAACAAAAATGGCCGAACCAATAACTAATAAAATTTTACATTGCATTTATACCCCACTCCACCACCACAAAAAAAAAAAAAAAAAATCTCGTCTCTTTCCATTTCAAGGTGTTTTTCCACCCTAGGTGACAACTTAAAAATGCCGTCTCAGTTTTTTTTATCCAGATTCGGCTGTAGAAACTGCAAGATCAGGCAGCTGCCCAGAACATGGAAAATTCACAAAATAAAAACATAATAGTTGTTGTTTTGTTGTGAAGTCGCACATAATTTTGAAAATTAGCGTTAGGCTCAGGAAAGTATCTAGACGTATCAATCAGTGTATGGATAGGAAGAGCCAGTGTTGAATTCAGACATTTTTTTCTGGGAGGGATTTCTGTGGCTCTGGGGGGGGGGGGGGGATTGTACAGTTCCGGGGGGAGGAAATTGCACTTTTTAACCATTAAAAGCATAAAATCTTAAATCATCCAGAGGGGACATTTCAATGCTCCAGGGTGAATGTCCCCCAGGCCACCCCCTGAATTCAACACTGGGAAGAGCATTATAATTGACAGTTCCATGAAACTGATGTGGATATTACACAAAGATATTTTATTTTGCTGTAATGGAATTCATTGTTATGCCCACAGTATATCTTGGTCTTTGAGTTCTTATGACAATGAGACTCAAATCACTGATTTTAAATGATTCAATTCTAATTCTAATAATTTGTAATACTACTACAATTACAGTATCATTTGGGAAAATGAAATATTTCTACAATGGAATGTTGTCTTAAATGAAACAATTACATGGTACTAACAGAAAGAACTCCAACAATTATACATGCTAAGACCGAAACCAGTTGGCAGGTTTTTGACATGTGTCAGTTTTTGACAGTTTAAACTGTTATGTCAAAAACTTCAATTATACCTGCTAAGACTGAAACCTGTATAAAAAATAATTTTTTCCTATTCCTTTCGATTCAGTTTTCACAAGTTTTAATGAATAAATATTTGACAATTAATTTGTATTTTATTATTACATAATTTTAATTTTAAATTAGTCATCTATTAGAAACATAGTAAAATTCTCTTTGTAAATGTACTTTGCGGAGGAAGGTTTGGAAGGAGGGAGAAAAATCCATGTTTGCCCCATGTGAAAAAAAAAACTAGTTTCGGCCCTGCGTGAATGGCAAAAACTATATATATGATAGAATCCTGAATTAGCAATAAAGGAAGTATTAAGTAATCATACTGCAATCATAAGCATAAAATTATACACGCAAGTTTTGGTACTTTTATGTTAGCCTACACAAATTTCACCAACAGCAGCTACTATTTTTTTGCATATGAAAATATTAAATTTGAAACAATGATTTGGTGTTGAAATAAAATGTTTTTATTTGTGGTATTCTCTATTTTTTTGTGTTTTTTAAATTAAATGAGTGAAAAGTTCATATTTTATATGAAATAAATAAAATACAAATGATAGTGATGGGAACAATATTTAGCTATTTATTATCTGTGCCTGGCTAACATAAAAGTACCCAAGTTTCTTTTAAAAAGAGGTAACATGCAACATACAAAACATATTTTAAAACAATTTTATTTGTCATCTAAATAGAATTATATATTAGAGTCATTTTGAAATGAACTACCACTTTATGATTACTGTTACACAGATAATTTGGTTTAAATGCAACAAATGGTTATATTATTGCTTTCTTGAAGGTTAACACTCAGAAAGAAAGTTGATCTTTTATGAGTTTCTCAATGTTTCAGGGGGAGGGGGGGGGGTTAATAACTGGTGATTTTGATTGAGGTTACTTTTAAAAACTGAATGTTTTTTAAAAATAATTTTGACCAAGAAAAATGTCATTCTAAGGAAGATAATGTTAGGCCTAATGATCCTATAGTCAAAAGTATCTAATTAACATGATTATAATTGGATAAATAAGTAATTAAATATATAGCTAATACTCATGAAAGGTAATAAAAATACTTACTATTTTATAGGAACTTTTCAATAAATATAAATTAAGGTAGTAATTTTGTTTTCATTAACACTACTACTATTTTGCCACACTTTGTTTACATTAAATAAAGAACAACAGGGGTCGATCCAGGAAAAATTTGGGGCCTGTTTAGGACCCGTTCACAAAAATCTATTTAATAAAATGTGCCCTTCACAAAAAATCAATTTGATAAAATGGGCCCCTTCACAAAAATCAATTTGATAAAATGGTTGCCTTCACAAAATTCTATTCCATAAAAACTTACTGTTTATTATTTTGTGATGTTTTAAAATGTGTAATTTGTAAACAAACAAGTTCACCAGAGCGGAAAACTTCAGCAAAAGGATTTAAAAAAGTTTTTATTTATAAATGCTTGGTTCGAATTTGATTAACTGGATTTCAACTTTCGTTGTAAAATGTTATTTTTCAAAAAAATATAATAAATTTCACAAAAATAACCTTTACTTTTCACAAAATGGGCCCCAAGAAAAAAAACCTGCATTGACCCCTGAACAATAAAGCTTCCTCTAGCTTTATTTTCAATTACAGATACAAAAGGTTTTGTAAAATAATTATAATACTCATGAGATGTCTAAAGACTATAGAAAAGACATTAATATTAATTTTTAAATTATTATATAAATATATATTAGAAGAAATATTTGTATTTTTATATATTTAAACTAGTCAAAAAGATTTATAAAAAACTTTGGTAAATCGATGTTTTAATTTTAAATTTCTGTAATTTGCTAACTACAGTAATCTAACACTCAAATACTTAAATGCATTTAAGTATTTGAGTGTTAGATTACTGTAGTTAGCAAATTACACGTAAACCGTAAATTAATACATTTTATTATACATAGCGTGATATATTGTGTTATGTTATGTTATAACCATATCAAACCATGAACCATATTATCATGTAATGTTATAACCATATCAAAGGATATATATAGGGTAGTTGTGCCAGTAATGGACCCCTTCCAGTAATGGGCCACTTTCAAAGTTTTTGATTTATAAAAAAATAACCAATAAAAATTTAGCCTTTTATATATTTTTTCATAATTCCTGTCCTCCTTGCTTGTTTTATATTCTAGGTTATTGTTGACACTCTTAATCAAACCAATCAGGAAGCAGAAAATAATGTTTCACAGTTCCACAGATTTTCTGTGAAAATCTTAATGAACATGCTAAGAGATGCCTTCACTTAAACAATTCATATATTTTTTATTTTCTTGAAAAAATTGCATGTTTTCTAGACAATAATAGAAAACTTTGAATTTTACATACCAATGGCAATTTATAAAATTTCATTTATTTTTCAGGTTTTACGACCATGGTCCATTATTGGAATGCTTAATTAGTCATTTCCAGTAATGGACACCCCATGTGGACATACTGAAAAAGCAAATTCAGTAATGCCCGTAGTGCATATTTTTTTTTTTTATTTAAGTGAAAAGCTAAGTAATCAAATATAATTTTTTAATTTCATTTACCAGAATGTATATATTTTTTTATATAAATAGCTGTTTTTACCAATTTCACGTAATTAATAATTTTTTTTTAAGATTGTTATCAAATTATTTTTTCGTAAGCCGTACCTTGCATATTTTATAATGCGGCAATCAACACCCATCAGGAAGCAGAGAATAATCTTTAAGTGCATGGGAAAATGAGGGGCTCATGGGGTTCAAACTCGCCCCATTTAAAAAAGGACAATTTTTTAAATCGCACAAGTTCTTAAAAATCTATTATTTTTTGTCTTAAATGTTTCATTATTCATCTCTGACAAAAGAACTACATACATAAAAAATCACTATAATATTAAATTTAAAGTAGCAATGAAAGTAGTAAATCTGCAGATCAAGGGGCTCAAATGTCAGTTCTGATATTTAATTTTGAAATAATTTTATTTAGTATATAAAAAACATTCAACCTACACTTTCATTTATTTGATATATTTTATACAAATTGCTAAAAGTAGTATATAAAGCAGTTTTAGGAAGTTTAACTGTTAAGAATAAAAATAAATATGATTCCATGCACTGGTACACCAAGACACTTATTTTATTATTTTTTTTAAACTAACCCTTCTAAACTCCCCTCTCCCCCTCAATGACTTAATAATTTGATAAATATAATTCTTTAAAATTTAGTATTTTAAACTTTCTATCTAAAATAATTAAAATATTGATCTTTTGATAATGACAATAATTAATTTAAACAGTGAATCAGTCTCATAAATATTTTATTAATTATTGATATCCTAATTGTTAAATTTATTTGAAAATGACTATCTTATTTCATTAATATGCTTTCATTAAATTTTGGTTTTAAATACAATCATAAAATCAATTATCTATTATTTTTTGTGGGGTGTCCATTACTGGAACAGAGAGTGTCCCATTACTGGAAGAGAGGGTGTCCATTACTGGAATTTTGGGTGTTTTGATATATTTCTGTTATTTACAATTAAATTTTGATTCACATTGGGAAATGAGACTATGAGATTGATTAAATAATGTTGATAGATTAATATAATATTAAAAAAAAGTGAGCTATAATAATTATAACTATTAATTAAAAAATAATTTAAAAAAAAAATTCCTTAAGGGTGTCCATTACTGGCACATCTACCCTATATAATATATTTTAATGGAATATGTGTTCAAAGTATAAAATGTAACAGGCAGTTATTTTGAAAATCTCCCATTAATAAAATAGATTGAAATCACTTTTATTTTTTGAATGGATACCAGCATTGAAACTTTAAATGTAAACAGATATGTTATATAACTGTTTAATGTTATTATAATATGCACAAACACATTAGAAACAATACACAGGTGCTCAGAGTTATTCATAAGAAATAAATATAAATGGACAGAAAAAACTCAGTGCTTACCAAACCTGAAATTGCTTTATTGCTCTCTGACTGTTTTTTTTTTTTTAATGTGATATTAATCCATTAGTAAAATTTCTGGCTAGCAAGTGCACACCTTCAAAGCAGAAGAAGAAATTAAACTTCTACTTTCAAAAGTGACACCAGCTGGCCAATTAATTCAAAAATTGAATTAAAAGAAAAGAAAATGTCCATATTTCCCTTTATACTGGATAAGTCTTAGAAAATAATCACTCCAATTCGCGAAACACACGGCAGCTACACAACTGAAAATAACTGCAAACTAAACGATGACTCTTCTTCCATTTAACTTATGATATGATGAAAGCATTTTTCTTTAATAGCGCAACGAAATTATCAAAATAAACAAAAACAAAGCGGAAATCTATTTTTTAAATATCCATATCGTCACATGCATCTCAATCTCTGTACAGTAAAATATAAACAAAACAGCATCAAAACTGTATACACTTTGTAGCATTGTTATGAGCAAATGCGCCAAATCCTTTGGCGAAATATTTTTCGCCAAGGAAGTGCTGAAAGTGTATACACTTTGGAGTATCGCATCTCCGACACCAATGAAGGGTGATGCTCCGACACCCCTTGGGCTGTTTGCAGCCTCACGAAAAAGACAGGCTACCGCGGTTCATTTCACTTATCTTTTTTTACAGACCGCCAGAGTGACGTGTTGCTCTTTTCGTACACCTGCATTGGTGGATTCGACCACCACGTGACTCCCGCGGTCTGTAAAAAAAGATACGCGTAAAGCACCGCGGTAGCCTGTATTTTTCGTTAGTCTCGCTCTGTATTTATTCCCTGAACTCTGTGCTCCATGGCAATGACTGCTTTAGGCGTCGTTGCAGAATTAAAGAAAAAAGAGTAGTAAGTAGATTGGTTGACGGGAGTATTTACTTTCAAACATGTTTTTCCCTAATCATTTCTGCGCATGCCCAATTATTGATAATTTCTACCTTTAGTAAAACAGAAAGCGCGGCTTTTTGTAAACAACATTTATGCGCGATGTTTATTTTAGAATTTATTAGCGGATCATGATCTCCTAAAAAAAATGTTAATTCCTTTAATTATAGATTTAGCTTAAAGTTACTTTCTTAAATGTATATTTTAATCGTTTGTTAAATATTGTCATTGTTGATTTTTATTTTTATAGATTAAAATTATATATATTTTTTATCAGTTAATTTTTTATTTTTATACATTTAACTCTAAATTGTCCTGACTTCTGAGTTCACATTTACAAAGTAAGAGTTCTTTTATTTAATAATTTTGGTAAATAAATATTTCATTCTTTTTTACACTGCGTTTTTCGACGTAAAACTTTTCTAAATATTTCAAAAGCCAAAATATTTATCAAACTCTTGGTTCTTGATATCATCAAATTTGGGTAGGTTCCATAGTATGTCGCCAGTTTTCGTATTTTATTGAACGTGGCTTAGCGTAAATTGAATTTCATGTTATAACCTGCTTTCTTAGTTTTTTATTTGAGTTATTTCTGAAGTATATATTTATGTTGTTGTGTGTTATTTGACCATTACTATGTAATATAAAAAGAAATACCCTTTTTTTTTATTTTTGTGATTTTATTCAAGAAAACCTGATGCAAAGAGAAATAATTTAGATCAGTATGTAATCAGAAGCAATTTTTTTTCATACATACATAAACAAGCAAAAGCATAGCTGTTTATATTAAGTGACAACAAATCTCACTCTCTTAAGTCCAAATTGCGTCAATCTTTTTTAAAAAGTGCCAAGGTCTCTGTAATAAAGGGTAGGGGAGACCGGTACACACTGGACCTATGGGCACAGTGGACCACCCCCTAATATTTTATTTATTTAAAATTTTTTAAAGCTTCTCTTCTATCCTAATAGACAACAGCACTGCACTGATTATTTATAGCCTTCAAAAAATATGTTTAGCTCAGATTGAACTATTTTATACTGACTAATTGTTTAGAGCTAAAAGTAAAGTTTTTCATCATCCTATTTTTATTTTTTTAGTAATTAAAGGTTGTAGATAAATAAGATAAAACAGCTTTTTAGTAAAGCTAAGACACTTGTTTTTATTTAACTGTAAAGTTAATATGTTTAAAAGAAAGCTAAAAAAATTTTTTTGTATGATTATTTATTGAACTTCAACATGGGGCAGAGTGCACCACCCACTACTGGGGCACAGTGGTCCACAATCCACTCTGCTCCTGTAATGCAGAATGTTCAAAATATTTAATAATTGCTTATTTTCTATAAAGAAATATTATTTTAAAGTAGATGTAACTGTAAAACAAAGAAAAATAACAATTTATATTAACATTTAAGAAATATTTTGTTTTGTATTTACTGCCTTTGATAAATATAACTGTAGTCTAATTGGTGATGATTTTATTCAAGTAAGATTCATGAGACGCAAATTGAATGGAAATCAGTCTATTTTTCCCGAAACTGTAGATGAATCATTTGTTGATGTCAATAATTTCATAACGTTGCTCCCAGACCCAAAAGTATTTCAGGAAAATCCCAGACTCAATCTTACTCATAAGTATTGTGGAATTTCATTTGCAAATTTTAATGTGTGTTGATTTTTTTGTACTTAAGTAATAACTTCAACTAAATTGCAATTGTTCCTGTATTAATCTGTTATTATTTTCAAAATATAATTAATTTTTTGTTTTTGTTTCAAAATTTATATTACTATTTTGCGGGTAAAGGGGAAACAAAAAAGAATTAGATTAATATTGTATTTCAGATAATACCTAATAGCGGTCCACTGTGCCCCGGTGGGTGGACCAGTGTCCACTTTATGGGTGCATATAATTTTTTTTTTTTTTGAAAAATGTATTTGAAAACTATGTTCTGAAAAAATTATGATGAATGTATAAAGGTTTAAGGAATATTAAGAATTTTTTCATGCAGATCGGTTTGTCCGTTAAAGAGAAAAAAATTTTTAACTGAAAAAGTGGTCCACTGTGTACCAGTCTCCCCTATATAATTTTCCATCATTTTTTTTTTTTTTTCTTAATAGTATATGTGGGATTTCATCCCAACTTGCATCCATATTTATTCAACTTGAAATTCGAGAAAAAAATAAGAGTAGTTTCAACTCTTGCTGCATTTGGAAAGGGTTGTAGGGCGGAGTGGGGTGATTATTGGTCACTTTTCATAAAGATCCATATAACTCAGTAACTAAATTGAATTGAAACGAAAGTTTTATACTTGCAGAAAGAGAATCCAATTCCTAACAATCTTAATTAGTTTTATTTTTTTTTAAATTATATATAATATTAATAAAATTAAAAAATGTCTGACCAATAATCACCCCGGCAATGGGGTGATTATTGGTCAGGGTTGGGTGATTATTGGTCATTGTTTTATGATCAAATACCAACATTTTAAACACTCAAAAATTTAATAAATGATTAAATGAAACATTCTTGGAATAAATTTAATACTTTATATTGCTTGTAAATATAAACAGAGTTATGAAAAATGTTATAAAATAAAGAACATTACTAAAATGGTTGGAACTTCAAATATATTTCACAAAATAATACATTTATTTACAAAATACTTTTGTATTTAAGGTATGCAGCTTGCATTTCATCTTCCTCAATCTGAAATGGCCCTGTACCATAGAGTCTAACTGGTCCATAAAACACAAAGGAGTGCTTCAGTGGCGTAAGATCCGTTTTCTTTGGCCAGCGATAATTTCTGCAGACTTTTCCAAAAATTTGCAAGACAAAATATCATCCTGAATACTAATAACACGCCCGATGTATGGCATCTGTTCAAAGTAGACAGCATAGTACTTCTCTACACATATGGCTTTATGTATTTTCCTTAATTTATTTGTAGCTGAAATATAAAAATTTTTTTTTGCAGTTGCGGAATTTCTTCAGCTTTACCCGTTTCTACTTCTATATCTATATCCGTATATTGTGTGCATTCCTGTGTTTTCTTTCTAGTCTCAGAGGATGATGCTACTGCATCTTCAGCTGTATTCTTGTTTAATGTTAATTCTTTTTTTATTCTTTTTCATCTTTTTCTTTTTTGACTTTTTCACACAACTTAATAAAATCCTCGTTGGTGATAACTGCTGCATTTGTACTGTAAAAGATGTTCATTATCTAAATATACAAGTTATCACCCCAATATCTCAGAAATGGATAAACAAAGTGTTGGAATACAACATTCATTTTCTCCTCTCCGCACATATGGCGCATGCGCGTACAGTTACGATGATGATGCTCCGGAAGCGAGAACAGTTGTTACCTTAAGAAAGATGTTGGCGCTCAGTCGCATACGAGCTGTATATATTTTGTCTTCGTTTAATTGTAAATAAATGTCTTATGTCGTGCTATTCTGCAAACTCTGCTTGCCTCATACACCTACAAATGGTTATGGGACCAGAGACGCTATTCCACTGCGCTATAATTAGCAGAAATTATTTTTAATTCGAACATTCGGATTTGGAACTCTTAAGCCTAATCGAAAGTAAGAATTGTTCTTCATTCTGTTTATCATTTGCATTATTTCTGGCTGTGAGAGACTCTGCATAATTATGTCTCATGTAACGACAATTGAAAAGCTCGGAAAAGATAATTTTGATAGCTGGAAGCTTCAAATCGAAGCTGTATTAATCAAAAATGATCATTGGGATTACGTAATTGGTAAAGAAATAAAACCGGCTGAAGGAACCGCAGAAGAAAAGAAGTGGCTCCAAGCTGATCAAAAAGCTCGTGCAGATATAATTCTTTCTATAAATCCTAGTGAACTGAGTCATATAAAGCATTGTACGACTTCAAGTGCTGTATGGAATAAGCTGAAAGATGTTTATGAATCGAGGGGACCCGCAAAGAAAGCAACTTTGTTAAAACAACTTCTGTTTAGAAAAATGTCCATAAATGAAACGATGGCTGATCATTTAAATATTTTCTTCGAAATAGTTGATAAACTGAAAAATATGGAAATAGAAATCGCGGATGATTTATTATCAATTCTACTACTCTATAGTGTTCCTGAGAACTTCGAAAATTTTAGATGCGCTATAGAATCCAGAGATGAGTTACCTAAACCCGAATCTTTGAAAATTAAAATGCTAGAAGAATGGGATGCAAGAAAAGGGAAATCCACTCAAGATTCACAAAACGCATATTATATAGAAAATAAAAGAAACAATCAAGAACAGAAGAAGAATGAAAAATGGAAAATGAATCCAAACAAAAATTTTTCCTCGGAAAGGTGTTACCGAAATTTCAAGTGCAATTATTGTTCGAAAATGGGGCACAAAGCTTCGGAATGTAGAAAGAAAATAGCTGATAGAAAGCTTACATCTTTAAACAAAGGAAATCAAGGATCGATGAAAGCCACTAATTATGAAAAACCGACTAGTATGGCATTTAATGACGCATATCAAGAGCCTTCTGCATGGTGTTTAGACAGTGGATGTACATCTCATATGTGTAAAGATAGAAATTTATTTTCAGAGTTTCATCCTCGTACGAATTCTACTATACAGCTTGCAGTTGATCAAACAGCGAAAATTACAGGAATAGGAACAGTTTTCATTACAGTACCTAACGGGGGTGGAATTACTAAACTCACACTCAAGAACGTTCTATGTGTTCCAGAATTAAAGTGTAATTTGCTCTCAACATCTAAAGCAACAGCCAATAATCGTTCAGTGATTTTTAAAGAACGATTTGCTAAAATCATCGAACCAAATGGTTCTACATTAGTAAATGCTGTCCGTCATGGGGATTTGTATTACGTATACCCAAGCATCGAGAGAGCTGCGATAGCAGAGGTAAGTGAATTTCTAAAATGGCATCTTAAATTAGGTCATTTAAATGAGTCTGATTTAAAAAGACTTAAATCAAAGAATATGGTTAGAAATTTAAATTTCAATGATAATGAGTCTCTTAAGGACTGTAAAATTTGTATTCAAGGTAAACAAACTGTGCGTTCTTTTCCTAAAGAATCGAACTTTAAAAGTGACGATTTATTGACTCTTATACATTCAGATTTGTGTGGTCCTATGAGAGTTCCATCCCACGGAGGATCGCGATATTTCGTTACTTTTATAGACGATAAATCACGTTACATTGAAGTCAGTTTTCTTAAAACCAAAGATGAGGTTAAAAATGCATTTGTTAAATACAAAGCAGCAGTTGAAAACCATGTAGGAAAGAAAATAAAAATTCTTCGTACGGATAATGGTAAAGAATATTTCGGAGAAGAATTTAATAAATATATCGAAGAAAGCGGTATAAAACGAGAATTTTCCTCACCACTAACTCCGCAACAGAATGGTACGTCAGAGAGGGCCAATAGAACTTTAGCTGAAATGGCGAGGTGTTTACTATTACAAAGCAATCTCCCACAATCTTTTTGGGCCGAAGCCATTAATTGTGCGGTATACATACGTAATCGTTGTCCTTCGCGACGTTTAAGCGATAACAAAACACCCTACGAAGTATTTTTTTGGCATCAAGCCAACTTTATCATATTTTTAAATATTTGGGCAAAAATGTTTTGTACTAAATAAAAGACAAAGTAAAGGAAAATTTGATCCTAGGTCAGAAGAGCATATTTTTGTTGGATATTCAAATGCATCAAAAGCGTACAGGCTGTGGAATAAGAATTCCAGAAAAATTGTTATAAGCCGAGACGTCCGATTCATTAACGAATTTGAAAACGATTTACCTTCAAACAGTGAAATAAAATTAATTTTTCCTTTTTCTCAAAATAATGAAAATAAAACAATTACGCAAGAATCAGAAACATCTTCTCCTCCCGTCAAAAATGAACCAGACAGCTGTGGCGACGGCGACAGTGATGTTGATATGCATTCGGATGAAATTTCCGACCCCCTTTCTTCCTCTACAAGAGCGCGCGGGCGGCCTAGAAAAATAAAAACTGGTAAAAAAGGTAGACCCAGGAAAGAATTTAAAATGATAATTCCAAAAGAAGAAAAATCCCAAGTTGTAATGGAAAATTTATTTTCTGACTTATGTCCGGAATTTTCTGAGGCTTTAAACGGGCCTTTTAAACATGAATGGATAGATGCAATGGAATTAGAATTTAATTCTTTAATGCAAGAAAATGCATGGCAAATAGTTGATAGGCCAAAACATAAGAAAATTATAGGAAGTAAATGGGTTTTAAAAACTAAATATAAACAAGACGGGTCAATCGAAAAGTTTAAGGCGAGAATAGTTGCAAAGGGGTGTTCTCAAAAACCAGGAATTGATTTCAAAGAAAATTTTTCGCCTGTAGCCAGATTAAGTTCGATCAGAACTGCGATCGCTTATGGTATTCAAAATGGTTTTACAGCTTATCAATTAGATTTTATTATGGCTTATGTAAATGGTGATTTAACTGAAGAAGTATACATGGAGTTACCTGATGGTTTTAAATATGAATCTAATGTTGACAAAGTTTGTTTATTAAAAAAATCTCTCTACGGATTAAAACAATCAGGTCGACAATGGTTCAATAAATTAGATGAAAAATTAAAACAAATGAAGTTTAAATCACTAAATGCTGATAAATGTGTTTATTTTTCTAAATCTCCAATTGAAACAATTATCATTGTTTATGTTGATGATCTCATAATTCTTACTAAATGTAAACAAGATTATGAATATATTAGAGATGAATTAGCCAAATCTTTTAAAATGAAAGATTTAGGTTTGTTACACTATTGTTTGGGCATAGAATTTATGCAAAACGGGGACAGTATTAAAATTACTTAAAAGAAGTATATTGAAGATATTCTGAGCAAATTTAATATGCAAGAATCAAAATCACTATCTACACCTTTTGATAATAATGTGAAGCTTACTAAAGATATGTGTCTCAAAACTGAAGAAGAAAAATCTGAAATGAATAATATTCCTTATCGTCAACTAATTGGTTCTCTTATGTATTTATCAGTAGCAACTAGACCTGATATAACTCATGCTGTGAATTTTCTAAGTCAATTCTGTTAGATATTGTAATGTTTACAGTTAGATCCACCAGATGGCTGTACCAGCTAGGAAACACAGCAGTAGAATAAAGAATAAGCCGCTACAAGAAAGATTAATACGAGAAACCAGTAAAAAAGAGAAAAGTCTTACAGATATCGTAAGTGAATGCAAAGCAGCTGAGCACAGCAAAGCTCAAGTTTCTGAAATGAATGCTGAGAACAATTCTGTAAACGCTATCAAGAAAGCTAAAAATAGCTCGACACCGCCTCATTTTTCTCAACATAAAAATAATCATAATCAAAAGAAGACTTGTAGATATTGTGGAAAATATCATGAACCGAGAAAATGTCCTGCATATGGTACAAAATGTAAGCGATGTGATGGGAATAACCACTGGGCGATCGTGTGTAAAACGAAAATAAACAAAAATCGTAATTCCAAAAAAGTGAACACGATTGAAGAAGCAGATTCTGACGTTGTTTATATTGGTGAATTAAAATCACTAAATCAGTTAAATTCTGAAAATTTGGGTTCGGTTTGGCTTCAAAAGCTTACAGTCAACAATAAACAAGTTATATTCAAGCTGGATTCTGGATCTCAAGTAAATGTAATACCAAAAGCAGAATTGCTTAAGTGGAAAGAAAAGCCAGTGGTAAGAAAAAATCACACTCCAGTTTTAGATTACAGTGATAATGTTGTTCCTATAATAGGTGAGTGCTATTTAAAATGTAAAACTGATAAATTTGAAAGTGATTTTAAATTTTTAGTTACTACTCTTGATTCTTGCCCTATTTTAGGCCTTGATGCTTGTAAAAAGTTAGGTTTGATTAAAAGATTGAATTTAATTGATAAAAATCCAAAGTTGTTTGACACACCACAACAAATTATTAAAGAATATTCTGATGTTTTCACTGGGTGTGGACGGTTAAATAAAACGGTTCATATTAAATTAAAAGATAATTCAAGTCCTCATGTTGCAGCACCTAGAAAAATTCCACTAGCTTTACATAACAAAGTTAAAGAAGAACTTAAAAGAATGGTTGAGACTGGTATCATAACTAAAGTTAATGAACCAACTGAGTGGGTTAGTAATATGGTTATTGTTAATTCACCTAAGAAATTACGCATTTGTTTAGACCCCAGACCCTTGAATGAGGTAATTCAAAGACCTCATTACCCAATACCCACTGCAGATTCACTCATAACAAAACTTCAAGGTTGTAAAGTTTTCACAATATTAGATGCTAAGAATGGCTTTTGGCAATTGCCACTTGATCAGGAATCCTCTTATTTAACAACTTTTACTACTCCTTGGGGAAGATACAGGTTTCTTGTTTTACCATTTGGGTTAAATAATGCTCCCGAAGAGTTTCAGAGAGCTATGGATGAAATTTTTGAAAATGAACCAGAAATAAATCCCTATTTTGATGATATTGCTTTAGGTTCATCCACAATGGAAGAACATTGTAAATTATTGCACAGAACACTTGCATTGGCAAGGAAAGCAAATTTAAAATTTAACATATCAAAAACTCAGCTTTCTTTAACTTCTGTGAATTATTTAGGACATGTACTGTCTGATAAAGGTATTGAACCTGATCCAAATAAAGTAAAGGCCATTCATGAGTTTGCAACTCCCAAAAATAAAGAAGATTTACAACGATTCTTGGGTATGATAACATATCTCGCAAAGTTTACTCCACATTTGTCTAATTTGACTCATTCTCTACGTCAACTTCTGAAAAAAGACACTGAATGGTTGTGGGACAGTAATATTCAAAAAGATTTTCATCTCATAAAAGAAACCATAATTAAAGCTCCATGTTTACAATACTTCGATGAAAATAAAGTTGTAACTGTGTCTGTTGATGCTAGTAAAAATGGATTAGGTGCTACTCTTCTACAGGAAAATAAACCGGTTGCTTTTGGGTCAGCTTCTTTAACTGATGCGCAACAACGTTACGCACAAATTGAAAAAGAACTCTTAGCTGTCATCTATGGATTAGAACACTTTAATTATTATACGTATGGTAGACCTGTTGTAGTACAGACTGATCACAAACCTCTATTAGGCCTTAGTAAAAAACCATATGATTTAATTTCTCCTCGTTTGCAACGCCTGTTGCTTAGGCTAAATAGATATAATGTAAAACTTGATTATGTTCCTGGAAAGCAACTTATCATAGCCGATACTCTTTCTAGAGCACAGTCACCTACAGAAACTTTTGATGAGGGAGATTACCTAGAAACATTTGCCAAAATTAATCTTTTGACACAAGCTTCTGAAGAAAAATGGAATGAATTGGCAGAAATGTCAGCTAACGATGAAGAATTACAAGATGTTCTATATCATATTAGGAATGGCTGGCCTGAAAAATGCAAAACAAAAACAGCTGCAAAAGCATATTGGCATTGTAAAGAAGAATTATCTGTAACAAAGGAAGGTATAATTTGTAGAGGACAGAAACTTGTTGTACCAGCTGCAGCTAGAGAAGAAATTTTGAAAAGATTACACATTTCACATAAAGGAGTAGTATCCACTAAAGTTAAAGCAAGAGAATATTTTTATTGGCCTAACATTAACAAAGATGTAGAAAATTTTATCTCCAAATGTAAAGTCTGTCAGATGTATCAACGAGCAAATCAAAAAGAAGTCCTACTAGATACCGACCTACCAGAAAGACCATGGCAAAAAGTATCCTGTGACTTTTTCTATTTGAAAGGGCAGCAAAATCTTTTAATGGTAGATTATTTTTCGAAGTATGTTGAATTGAAACCTTTGAAAAGCACAACAGCCCAAGCTGTTATACCTGTTATGAAGTCTATTTTTTGTACTCATGGAATACCTGAAGAACTTGTCAGTGATGGCGGTCCCCCCTTTGATTCTTATGAATTGCAGAAATTTTTTAAAGAATGGAAAATTTTGCCCCGCATAACTTCACCACATTTTCCACGAGCACATGGTCAGGTTGAAAGAGCAATTCAAACCATAAAAAATTCTCTCAGAAAAGCTGAAGAAGATGGAAAAGATATTTATTTAGTACTACTAGATTACAGAATCCAACCTGCTAAAGATCTTCCCTCTCCATCTGAATTGTTAATGGGCAGAAGATTAAGATCCTTTTTACCAGCTCATCCTGCACTGCTAACACCAAAGTTTGATATAAAAGAAGCTTCTAAATCTTTGAAAGAGAGGCAGGTAATGCAAAGTAAATATGCCAACAGACAAGCAACTCTTCTACCAAAAATATCTGACAATAAAAAAGTATGGTTCCGGCATAAAATGAAAAGTCCTTGGAAACAAGGTACTGTTGTTCAAGTAGGACCTCAACCTAGATCTTTACTAATAAAAGGAAGAGATGGAGGACTGTACAGAAGAAATAGATATCATATTAAGCTGGATCATTCCAAAGATGATGACAACAGAAAAACACCAACAGTTGAAGATCTTTATCCAACTTCATCAGATGCAGAGCCAGATCCCAATTCCAAAATAAATAATTCAACTGATTCCTCAACTGTTAATACCCAAACAACATCTCCGGATCAAAGAAGATCAAAAAGAAATATTGTTAAACCTATCCGCTACAGAGACACTTAAGACATTTGAACTTCTTATTAATTTGAAATAATTTAGCATTAGAACTCTAAAATAAAGTTAACTTAGTTTAATCTCGCTTAAAGACTATAAAGGTAAATAATTTAATTTTTGTTTGTTTAATTTAAAGTTAAATATCCAGATCAGGTAATTAATGTTAAGTTTATTTGTGTATGTACTTTTCCTGTTTTTGTAAAAAGGGCATGTTAGATATTGTAATGTTTACAGTTAGATCCACCAGATGGCTGTACCAGCTAGGAAACACAGCAGTAGAATAAAGAATGTCGCCTGATAGAAAACGTGTGTTTCTTGATCTCCTAATATGCATAAGCTAAAAGCTTATAAACGATATCTTTAAGAATAATATATAACATATTTGACAAATTCAACAACAATCCAGGCAAACCTCATTGGATAGCTGCAAAAAGAGTTTTAAGATATCTAAGAGGTACTCAAGATCAAGGACTGATTTTTAAACGTGATACTAAGTCCTTAGTTGCATTTGTTGATGCTGATTGGGCTTCAGATGTCAATGATAGAAAGTACTATACTGGATACATTTTTAAATATGCCGGTGGTGCTATATCTTGGGAATCGAGAAAGCAACGAACTGTTGCATTATCCACAACTGAAGCAGAATATATGGCTTTATCAGAGGTTGCTAAAGAGACTTTACATCTCAGACGATTCTTAAATGAACTTTCTCCTGAAATAGTGTCTGCACCCACTTTAATATTCTGCGATAACCAGTCTGCTCAAAAATTAGTAAGAAATCCAATTTATCATTCTCGCACAAAACATATTGACATTCGCCATCACTTTGTGCGCGAAATATATGAGAATGGAGATATAGAAGTTAAATATGTAGAAACTGAAAATATGGCAGCTGACATTTTAACAAAAGCTTTAAGTGCCTATAAACATAAGAAATGTTGTGATTTAATAGGACTAAGTGTTTAAAAACATTCAATGTTATTCTGTATCCTTTTTCCATATAAGTTTAAAGTATATACTGTTTGTATTTGTAATTTTATATTTTGTTTATCTGTAATTTGCATATAATATTTGCATAATAGGAGAGTAATTAATGCCTTGTTAAGAAAATGCACGTTGTAAGGGGGGAATTGTTGGAATACAACGTTCACTTTCTCCTCTCCGCACATATGGCGCATGCGCGTACAGTTACGATGATGATGCTCCGGAAGCGAGAGCAGTTGTTACCTTAAGAAAGATGTCGGCGCTCAGTCGCATACGAGCTGTATATATTTTGTCTTCGTTTAATTGTAAATAAATGTCTTATGTCGTGCTATTCTGCAAACTCTGCTTGCCTCATACACCTACACAAAGGTTCAGTTATTTCAAATGTAATTTGTGTAAGGAGTTGCTGAAAAAATCAAAACAATGTAGTTCACTCTTAAAGTGTTGCCACATGAACTTAAAAAAACTTTTGAATGCAGACGCTGCTATCTAAAACTGACAAATATTAAACACTTCTGCACTATTTGTGAGTTTATAAGTAATTTTTAAGCTAAAATTACATGACCAAGAATCACCCCATGTTGACCAAGAATCACCCCATGTATATAGGGTGATGTTTAGCCCTCTATTTCCCTAATGTATGTACTCATACAGTGTTCATATGCATACATACGTATTCTATGCATATTTCTCTTTCTATATAACCCTTCTAGATCATTATGTAGCTAAATTTCATATTACAGGTACCTTATGAAAAAAAAGCATGATTTTGTAATCCCTTATTTTTTGCTCAAGTTTTATACATATGTCTAATTAAAATATTTTTTCTCATTAAATTATGTTTTGAACCAAAAAATCGTTTATGTTACTGAATAACAATGAAATTGTCTAACATCCAGTATTTTTTTTCTTTTGATTTTTTCATTAGTATTAATGAAAATTTAATTGACCAATAATCACCCCATGTTGCAAGTGACCAAGAATCACCCCGGTCTGCCCTACTGATTTTTAACCGGGGTGGTTTTAACTAGGGATGTAACGAATATTCGGCCCTTTTGCTGAATATTCAGCATGGCCGAATATTGAACCGAATATTCGACCGAATACCTGTAGCCGGATATAATTTGATATTTTGCTGAATAGTTGCATATTTGGCCGAATATAATTTGATATTTGGTTAAATAAGTTCCAGAAAATCAAAACAAAATGTGATTTTAAATATTTTCAACAAACAATATTAAAAAATTATATCTAAATACATTAATTATTATAATAAGAAAAAGAAATCCTAATACTTATGCAATTTTAAAGCTTCATGGCAACTTATAAATAACTGTACATAATGATATTACATAAATAAAAATATTTTTCTTGCTGCATATTTAGGCATCATGTGAATTTAAGTAAGTATTGCAACATTAATTTCTTTACATTAAAATGCAAAATATAT
Organism: Maratus michaelseni; assembly: GCA_963931845.1. Lineage (NCBI taxonomy): Eukaryota > Metazoa > Arthropoda > Arachnida > Araneae > Salticidae > Maratus > Maratus michaelseni. Next base: position 289,137,677 of record OZ007597.1, on the reverse strand, counting down.
ACTGCATTTAAAGTTTGTCTCTTCAGTGAATTTAAAAATATTAACTTTATATCTATTTTTTAATCTGATTTATAATGATGATAACAGTTTCTTAAACAATAAAATTCATAAATATTAAAAATAAATATTTTACTGTCTTGTAAAAATGTTTAATCTTTCACAAATTAAATCATTTTTCTAGTTTTCAGTTTTACTTTTAAATAAAAAAAATTGAATAAATATAGGACTATATAATTACTTTACTAATTATAAATTAAACATTAGATGTTGATTAAACAAATTAATGAGTTTGATACATTGAAAAGAAAAAAACTATTACCTATACTGAAAGAGCATTTAATGAGTTACTTCAAAATAACATACAGGGGTAACAAAATAATTTATCACTGTAAAGCCTGAAATTGTGATGCAAAAATAATAACTTTTCAGCATTTTCAAGAAGTCTGTTTCGTTTGGTTTCATATATATTACCAGCTTCAAAAAACAAACGTTCACTATATACTGTGCTTGCAGGAGCTGAAAGATGATTTCTTGCTAAATTTGCAAGCCTTGGAAAGTTTTCTGCATTTGTTTTCCACCAGTTAAATGGACACTCTGTCCTAGCTATTAAATGTTTATCAAAATAGCAATCTACCTCTCTTAATTTATCTGCTGTATTATTATTAACTTCATTTGACAAATTTGGCAGTGATGACTTCTTATTTTTTATTTCTGAAAAGCAATCCCAAAATGAAAATGAAATTATATTTTAAGAAAATAACCCTTTTCCTGACAGACAGAATATAAATTTACTAAGTTTGAGTTGCATGAGAAAGGATATAAAGCAAGTTCACATGCAAGTTCTTATTTTGGGGGGTTAAATGATTTTACTAAAATAAAAAAAGTTTCATTTTTACAGAGGTAATGAGTTTCTATTTTAGGTAAAAAATATATAAATTACTAGAACTATATGGATTAAAAAAAATATGAATTAAATTATTATTTACATTTTTGAAAGTCAAATATCTTATTGGCATCAAAGTATTTCAAATATTACAAAAAATACATTCAGCTGTTATGATTTTTGAACACTCAAACAAAAAAATTATTTCAATTAGTCCTTAATTTAATTTTTGATTTTAAAATTGAAAAAATAAATAAATAAACAATTAAAATAATTTTTTTTAAAGTCAGTATTCGGCCTAAAATTTGGCCGAATATTCGGTATTCGGCTATTCGGCCAAATCACTATTCGTTACAAGCCTTGTTTTAACCATGGAAGAAACTTGTTTTAACCGTCCTGGCCAAAATAGGTTTTGACCACATGGTCCAAATTAATTTGAACTGGGAAGAAAATTCAAAACTTGTTTGTTAAAAGATAACTTTGGCACAACATTTGGAAGAATTCGTCCTACATAAATTTCACTCAACTCTATAATTAAGTTTTTGTCACTAAATAATTCAAATGATAAGCAATATTTCTTTATAAGCACTGAAATAATTTGATTATATATCTGATTTTGTATAAAAAATGCTGTAAAATAAATTGCATTATTTCTAAAATTTTATTTAGAATTCCAAAAATTATTACATGCAACACGTTTTGTGGTATTGTCTATGCTAAATCAAATGAGTACTTCGGCTAGTTTTAAAAATACTATGTTCAAGAATAAAACTGTATCAACTGCTTTATCGTTTTCACCACCACCAAAGAAAATTTTGAGTTGGTGTCTGTGAAAAATATCCTTGTTTGCTATTCAGCTTAGTTTGAAAGATGATCAAATTTTGAATAGATTTATCATAAAATTGAATCATTATAAAGTATAGATGATAAATTGATTAATCAGCGCAACTTTAATAATACGTACAAGTGTGTGTGAAAGATATACATATTTACAAGTTTATTGATTTACTCATTTTAGATATTCCTGTGATTCACTCCATATCAGTTATCATGGACTTTTCAGATGGTAATTATAATTTTTTTTATTTTCCTATCTTTTTCCGATTGTTATTTTTGTAATGCTTATTTTCTCTTTCTTTCTTTAAGATCTGGATTTAGACTCGCTTATAGGCTTGATTGACGAGAATGATCCAGAAATAAATGGATCAACTGCACCATCAGAAGCTGAAAAATCAAGTATTAGAAGTGTCCCTATATCAAATGGTATGTTCTGAACAATTAATTTAAAAAATAAATTCAGTCATAAAATATTTTTTGAAAGTTATGATGAACATTTCGTAATAATTTTTATTAATGTTGATGATTGATAAAAGAATTCAAATGAATCCAATAATTTGTCCCGATTAATGTTCCCTCTAGGCCATTTTTTAAGGGCACCGCTGCAGAATTCGTGGAGTGTGGTGTTTTGCATGATGGTTCTTTATTACGTCCCTTTTATACTGAGACACCTGTGGAAGCCATGTAGAAAGGGGAAAAAAATTTTAAAATTGAAACCGGACAAATTTAAAAGAGGAAAAATGAACAAATTAAACACCTCAAAATGTGGGAAGGGTTGGGCCCGGGCTCTGAAGGTATCAGCAAACCCCTGCGACTTCGAGCTCTATGTTTGTCTCGGGTGGCAGTAGGGGTGGGGGCTGAGAGACTTACCTTTTTTTTAAAATAGTGAGGTATACCATGAGATCTCTTGTAAAGATTTTCACCATATTGTTATGCAGTATTTCTAGATTTGTGTTCTTAAAGTCTTGCAAAAGTTATAGAACTTTTTTTTTTTTTAGAAAAAACAGAAGAGATTATTAAATCATCTTGCATTTTAATTGTCCTTTTTAATTTATAATTCATAAAATCTTTTAAAATTTCTATTACTATGGTTAATATTATCATACTTAAAATTACATATCCCCCTTCCCATCGATCCCTCTTTTTTTATCGTTACCCAATACGGTACTCCATTTTCACTGTCCTTTTTAAGTGACTAGTACCCTGTTCTTTTTCTTTTGAGAGTGAATGCTGTTCTTGACTGTTCCCATAATTTTGATTTTCCATCATACATTTGGTCCTGTGTATGCTGCAGCATTGTTGGGGAATCTATTGTAGTATTTCTTATAATATCATTTACAAATTAATGATAGATCAATGATTTTAATCATTGTTGATTAATATATATATTTTTTTCTGTTTGGCTTATAAAAATATTAATGGACTTTATCCGGGTGATGTCAGGTATGGATATATAGAGGTAAATAATTCATCAATCGGCATAAAGAATTTTGAAGTAAAGCTTTGTTATTAGCCAATATACTGCTTTTTTTCTGGAAAGCAAATATGCTTGCAGATTGCTGAGAAGTGGCTATTGCCACTTGTGGGTTGGCATCCTGCACACTGGTTTTGTGGGATGGGTCTTAAAAACCTAGAAAATGAGGGCATCTCGCATAAATTGGGCCACCCTGTAACACTAATCCCTTACCACACTGGTGTTGTCAAAGGGGCACAGGGGAAAATGGTGTCCCCTTACTTTTTATCTTCAAAACAGTTACCCGCTAACTCACCATGAACCTCAACTGGCGAGTTAAGCTGTAACTCTCGGTTGATTCTGAAATCCAATTCTCCGCTAACTCAACCTGGAGAAATGTGATCGAAAAACGATAGTTGAGTCGAGTAACTGAACTAAGGTATTGAGCTCACGTTAGTTGACGTGCGCATGTGCAGTTGAAGCAAAGATGGCGGTCGCTTTAAATAGGGGTTTGACATTTATTTTGTAATCAACACTATTTATGATGCAATAAGCAACTCTGTGATGTCAAGATTATAGTGATTTTTGACAAAGTTTTCAAGACCTAAAATAATTACTATGAATATTTGGTAGCGCCATCTATCGAATTAAAAATGAAATGTTCTTACACCTCAAATATTGTTGTATGATTCAATTTTTTTTTTCTTTTGAAAAATAAAGAAAAGCTTGTTTTTTTTTTTAAATTTCAGATTTACTCCTACATTTTATGTTTGTTTAAAGAATAAAATCATAGAAGACGGAATTTTCTGTTAAAATATCGCGTATGTTTATCCATTTATAGTAGATAAATAATTTGAACTAATATATACTTGTTAGTTAAAAATAATTATTTTTGTTTGAAAGAAACATTTTTCAGAGGATTTCTTGAAACTTTTCGCACTTTACGAGAATTTTTTCAAACAGCTTCTAAAATTATTATACAAGGAATTAAAAAATATATATGTTATAATAATTTACACATGAAATTAAAAAAACAAAAACAAAAAAAACTTTCTTACATCTGGTATAAGAGATAAAGACTACCAAGCATGTAATTTTATGTGAGATAAATTCATTGAATCTGTAATCAATTATTTTAGTTAAATAAAAAAAATATATATTAGAAATAAATATATGAAAATGTTTTTTTTTATATAATATTTTTGCAAAATAAGCATAGCTCGTTATTTACTTTTATGCCACTTATTACTGTTAGCCTGGACATAAAATTGTTTATTAAACTTAGATAATATATATATATATAAACTAATAAAAGAAAGTTTCGCTCTGTGTGTCTGTGTGTGTGTCTGTTGGCGATGGCTAGGAAAATCTGGCCCACCTAGAAGGCTGGAAATTTAGATTTAGGTAGTCCAAACCCTCTCCTGGTGCAACATTACTTCAGAATTTTAATATTTTAATTACTTTCTGAAATATTAATTAAAATGCACAAAGAACTCTCATTAAAAATACGCTTTTATTCTCTTGGGTTGGTTGGTTCACTGGTTGGTTGCATCGATTCTTCACAGAAGTAATTAAATAAACCAGAGTAGCGATGCACAAATAAGGATTTCTAACTAAATAGTGTCAACATGGATTGAAGTTATTAGCGTAGAGGAGCTATGCGAATGTCACGCCACCTGTACATGACAAATTACACATACGTCCCACTGATTGAAATATTTTGCAGGCATATTTTTCTTCATGACAATTAGTCGGGTTTAAGTTTTTTTTTACATGACATTTATTATTATGATGGAGATTGTTAATACAGAAAATTTATTTAACAGATTTTTTTTTATATTTGCGGGAATTCAGAGGGACAAGGGTCTAATTACATTTAAGCTTCAAGGTGTATTTCTAGAAAGCAGTTACCAGAATTTCCGAATAGTAGTGTAAAAGTAGCAGGGGTCTGTCCAGACTTTTTTCACAGGGTCCTGTTTTTGTGAAATTGTGAACAGCTTTTTGTATTTGTGAAAAGTCTAATTATAATTTTGTGAATTTGAAATGGTCGTTATATTCAGGTTCCTGTTTATGCATTTTTAAGAAGATATATGGATATAAAATACATATATTTTTTTTATATATGTAAAAGTGACAGGTCAGATTTTACTTTTAAATGATTAATTTGTCAAATGTTTGGTTTAAGGATGGAAAAATTTTGTGAAAAACCTACTTTTAAGACAAATAATTTTGTGAAGGGTCCTGTTTTACGGAAAATAATTTTGTGAAGGGCCCTGTTTTAGGGAAAATAATTTTGTGAAGAATCCTTTTTTGAAATGAAAAATTTTGTGAAGAGTCCTTTAAAGGACCCAGTTTTTTCCTAAACAGATCCCTGAGTAGTAAGCCAAATTTCAAATTAAGTTCCTAGCTTAACCAAATGAATCAATCATTAAAGATGTATTGTGATCCTCCTAATTAGTTATTTGCTGAAGACCACTTGAACACCCCCCCCCTAACCCCTCCCGGACCGTCCTTCAAGGTTTTTTTCTCTAACTCTGCTCCGTTTCCATATCTCAGCAACTATCTTTCCGATTTCAACGCAAGTGATTTCAAACATTATAATTAATTTAATAGTCACCATTTATAACATTAAACTAAATTTATGAGTAGCGGTTACCACTATTTACGAATAACAGTTTAAGCCAAATTTGTAATTAAATTCAAAGCTTAAGGAAACGAACAAATTTTGAAAGATGCATAGTGGTCCTCCTAATTAGTTACCGTAAAATCCCGTTAATCCACCCCCCTAAATACGACGGAAAATCGTAAAATAAGCAGGGGGGCGCTTACACGGTATTAAAATTGTAGTATATGATATTTATGGAAGGTGGGGGGGGAGATGCTAATGGCTGACCATCGAATGCATGCATTATTTTAATAAAGTAACAAAAGAAAAAATTTTGAAAAAAAAATGATAGACACAATAGATAAACAGTATAACTTCACGATTAATGGCGATTTCAGATTATAGAAAATTCTGGATTTCAGAAGCTTTGAAACTGGAATGCATTTAGATAAATAATAACACTAATATCTATAATTAATATGGTAACAGAAAAATAAAAGAAACTTAATAATTTAAAATAATTAAAAAACACAGAAATTGCAGTTGAAAAGGTCCTGAAGTAATTTCGAGAACTAGTAACATTTTATGTGGTGTCGCCATCTGTTGTAAGTTAGGAAGATTAAATAACCGTTTTTTTAAAATCATGATTTCGTATCTATAAATGCTAAATAAATTATACAATTCACAAAAATTGAGAACATGTACAGCGAATTGGTAGTTTTGCCAGATTATTAAAACAAAAAACATTACTACCACAAAGATACACAAATTACGCTACAAATTCGACTGTGTGTCGACAATTCGATTGATCTGATCAATCAATCGATATTTTTTTGTGATTGGTTTTCATAATAATGTTAAATACGACTATAAATTCTTTAATAAAATAAATAGATTCTCTTTTAAATCAAAATATTTTCCACACAGCAGCATCAAATACACATTTTTTTAACTTATTTCATGAGAAACTTTCACTATCGATATTTTTATTACCTTCATATCGCCATAGAGATAAATTTACAGCAAAACTAATATTTGGTTATATTGCTTTTTCAGATCGACAGTGTGTTTGTACATGTTTGCGATATATCAAAGAATCGTGACGCCTTTCTGATCTTTCGGAGGGGGAAAAAAAAAACAAAAAAAAAACACTTGGGAGATAAAATTTTTGGTGTTGATCTTGACGTGCACGGCGAAATTTCTTTTGGGGGAGGGCGCTTTCTCGGGATTTTTTGAATTTTCCAATTTGTTTACAAAGTGGGAGGGGGGCGCTTAATCGGGAAGGGCAGATTAACGGTATTTTACGGTATTTGCTGAAGGCCACTTGAACAACCCACCCCTCCCGGCCCGTCCTTCAAGGTTTTTTCTCTAACTATGCTCCGTTTCCATATCTCAGCAACTATCTTTCCGATTTCAACACAAGTGATTCCAAACATTATAATTAACTTAATTGTCACTCTTTATAACATTAAACTAAAATTATGAGTAGCGGTTACCACTATTTACGAATAATAGTTTAAGCCAAATTTGCAATTAAGTTCAAAGCTTAAGCAAACGAACGATTTTTGAAAGATGCATAGTGGTCCTCTTAATTAGTCATTTGCTGAAGGACACTTGAACAACCCCTCCCCCCCGGCACTCCTTTCAAGGTTTTTTTCTCTAACTATGCTCCGTTTTCATATCTCAGTAACTATATTTCCGATTTCAACACAAGTGATTCCAAACATTATAATTAACTTAAATGTCATTCTTTATAACATTAAACTAAATTTATGAGTAGCGGTTACCACTATTTCCGAATAATTGGGTAAGCCAAATTTGTAATTAAGTTTCTAGCTTAAGCAAACGAACTAATTTCGAAAGATGCATAGTGCTCCTCTTAATTAGTCATTTGCTGAAGGGTACTTGAACAACCCCCCCCCCCCCCGGCCCCTCATTCAAGGTTTTTCTCTAACTATGCCCCGTTTCTATATATCAGCAACTATCTTTCCGATTTCAACGCAAGTGATTCCAAACATTATATTTAACTTAATAGTCACCCTTTATAACATTAAATTAAATTTATGAGTAGCGGTTACCACTATTTACAAATAAGAGTTTAAGCCAACTTTGTAATTAAGTTCCTAGCTTAACAAAACGAACGAATATTTATGCATGCATAGTAGGCCTCCTAATTAGTCATTTTCTGAAGGACACTCGAACATCTCCTCCCTTCGGCACCTCACTCAAGGTTATTTTCTCTAACTGTGCCTTATTACAATAACTGGGCTAATAATGTTCCAATCTTCTCGAAACCAGCTCAATTTTGTAGTGCGCCTACTATACAGTAACGTAGGCAGCGGGGACCTGTCTCAGAAGTTCGTTCGGAAAGAGGTTTGTTTAGAACCGAATGCTCCCCTGGCGGTGGTAGGGGGAAATAAAAGATTTTCTAGAGTGTACGAGCATGCCGGGTATACGGTTCCGAAGCCATCGTAGACCGTGACCAGAGTTCCGTTTTTTAAGAGATTTAAGTTTATTACAAGGGCTCGGGCAACGCCGGGCAGGTCAGCTAGTATAAATATATATATATATATATATATATATATATATTTCCCTTTAATCAAGTAACTAAAAAAAAAAAAAAAAAAAAAAAAAGAATTACTGTAAAAATGAGCGTCTTATGACTGCGACAGTATTTCTAAACCATCAAATCAAAATGTTAATTCGAAATTTATTTGTAATTTTATTTATCTAAAGGTAAACACCACAATTATGCTCTTTCAATACTCTGTTTTGTTTCGTTATTGGAAACTGATTCAAAGGAGGACAGAACTGATAAAGGGATTGCTATGTCATGTGATCCCTTTGGCCAATGACATTTCAACCTTCCGTTCACTAACCGACAGTCGAATAACCATGCCTCTAAAGTTAACGAAGAATTCGAAATATCAACTGGCAGTTACATTTGCGAACCTGGGGTTACTCAACTGAGAGTTGAACTGGGGAGTTGAAGGTTGGTGGTGAATTGACCGGTTAGTCACTATAAAAAATGTGTCAATATAAAAAAAATTATATTCAATAAAAGTTGAAATTTATGAATAAACTTTTTTTCAAGTTTCAGTTGTAAAACATAGTGCAACCGCCTTAGAATTTTAAAATGATTTTTAAATTGTGCAAAAAAATATGAAGTTTCGAAAAAAAAATTACTACCACTAGGATTCAAAACAAGTTAATAATAATAATAATGATAATAAAAAACAATAATAATAATAAGTACTAATTCGTGTTCATAAGAGTAAGTAAGTTCAGCATCAAGAATATTAGTGTATTTAGAATTTTCTTTCTTTTTTTACAACATCATTTTTTAAAATGCTAGAGAGAAAAATTTTATGATGAAAATAATTTCTAACATATTAAACTAAAACATGAAATATCTTTATATAAATGTTAATATTGCATTATGCTTAAGCCTTGAATGTCACACCTGAAGGCACAGTCAACAAGAAGTTTGACAAAAATCTGTTTCTCCATATCCAATTAGTCAGATATACTTTTAAAATATATTTTTGCACAAAAGATAAAATGTTTGAAACAAACTCATTAGATGTTTAAAAGAACAAATTCATTATCAAATGAGCAATTTTACGAAATAAACCATTTATTTTAAAAACTTTTTTAGTCTTCTTTAAATGCATTGAAAAATAAAACAAATTTAAAATAATTGAAAAAAAAGTTATGTTTATAACAATACGCTGTCTGTGTTCTGAAAGGTTAATATTTTAAAAAGTAATAATTTTAACATAACTTTTACTCTTCAAAAGAATTTTAAAAAAACTTTTTAAGAATAAAATAATAATAATAAAAAAACTTTTTTAAGAATACTTTAAAAAGTAATAATTTTAACATAAGTTTTTCTCTTCAAAAGAATAATAAAAAACTTTTTAAGAATAAAATAATAATAAAAAAAAAAGACTTTTTAAGAATAAAAAAATCTTTTTTAATTTTTTTTTTTTTTTTCAAGTGTCAAAGTTGGGCCCTAAATATTATATCTTTTGTATTGTTCTAAATATTGTATCTTTTCAAGTTTTACATAATCGAATTAGGACAAAGTGTACTTTTGAATGAACTTTGTTTGAAAACTGTATTTCAATTCACAGATTTTTTTGTTTTGTTTTGTTTTTTACTATATCAACAATGAAAAGTTTATTATAATATAATAATGTAAAGTAACTAGTGCAGAGTTATCACGGTTGATAATTGATTGCCAAGATCAAATAAAAAAAGTAATAAAAAGAATATAATCATAAGATCAGATTAATTATAAACAGTTTTAAAATTTTCTGCGTTTTTGTGGACATGCAGAACAAATTTTTTAAATTGTAATTTGTTGAAATTGATGCAAAACTGTTAAGAAATCATAACTTAAGGCTATTGATCAGTAAGATCTGAAATTTCCCTTGCTGTTGTTAAATCTATGGGTGTCTAATGTATTCGTACAGTAGAAGATCTTTATAATGTTATTCTATATAATGAAATTTTCTATATAACACACAACTTCTCACATTTAAACAATAAATTTTGAAATTAAGAAGCATCTGCAATCCATGATGTAGCAATATTGCTCTAGAGGATTACCTCCTAGATGTCAAATTCATCTTTAACTACTCAATTCAAAGTTTTTTTTTTAAAGAAAAAATTGCTATTATTAATTTTAAAAATTTTGGAAATGAGTGATATAATCATTGTGTCCAGGCATATTTAGATTTAATGCCTGAGGAAGACCACTCGGCAAAGGGCGAACTCCAGCCGTTGAGCATTTAATGTCTTCCCCAGATGGCTTCCTGGCACGTAGGGATTTGGTGGGTGACTTCAGTGACCGTCGGGCAGAGAAAGCGCACGCAAAGGCCTCCAACGAAGCACATGCTCGTCTCTCCAAGAAGAACGTCCACCAGAGGCAAAGACACGAGCGCTGCCGGAACAAACCAGGCAAAACGCAGCACCAGCCAGTCAGCACCACCACCTTTTATTCAAACAATATCAGGTGGTGGTACATACTAAGCCAAATGAGGCCGGTCCTGCCGGGCCATAGCCCCACGCGACAAACGGCAGGAACTACGTCTAAGAATCATGAGAAAATTTACAAAGTCATATTTAGATTATGTTTATAAATAAGGTAATTTAACAATGTGTGAAATGAGCTACCAGAGTTTCCCTCAGACAGTTTCAGAAGGGTGCTGCACCCTGCCTGCCCTTTGGTTTACAAACTAGCACCCTTCTTGCCCCTCATTAAAAAAAGTGCCCTTTCTTTTTTTTTGCATTAGAAAATATGCTTTCATAGTAAAAACTGACTCAATGTTGTCTTAAAAAGGATGCCTTGACTTTTAAATATCGAAAGTGACTTTAAAAACCAAAAGAACACACTTTAACGAAAGAACTTTAACAATTAAAAAAGTACCCTTAAGAATCTGAAAAGTGCCCTCAAGAATCCGAAAAGTGCCCTTAAGAATTAAAAAAGTGCCCTTTTCTCACCAGCAGCACCCTGCCTTTTTTTAAACCTGGGGGAAACTCTGGAGCTACATTATACAAAAATTTACATTCTGCACCAGGGTTAGAAATTAGCGGTTGTTAGTTGTCAAATGAAACTAAATTATTTCATTTCACGACCACCAAGTTATGCCTAGTCATCAAATTTGACGCCTAGTTTTCTTTCACTTTAATTTTTGTTTAACAAACACTCTCATTCGTACTTTAGCATAAGTTTTTCCTCCCGCCTAGAGATGTAAAATTTCCGGAAATTTTGAAGTGGCGGAAAAAAACCAGTTTTTTTCTGGAAAGTTGGAAATTTTAGAAAAATTGATTTCTTACAAATGTTTCTCAAAAATAAGTTACATTTTCTTAAAAAATATAAAATAATAAACATTTTTTAAATTTCTGCAAACTGAAGAAAAATTTTTCTTTCACTTTACATGAATATAATTACAAAAAGAAAAAAAAAAGTCAACTTTTAAAATTTAGCCTTTCAATCTCAGAATTTTCGTAGTAGCTTTTCTTGCTTAATTTAACACCATTGTTTGTAATACATCATGTCTCTGTTGAAATGATTTTTCAGTTGCATTTGTTCAATTACCAGTAGAGATAATTAAAAAAAAAATAACAACAAAATAAATCTTATGAGTTTCAACCAATATCATTGTAGTTTGAAAGCAAGTTTAAACCCCCTCTACATAGTATTGCTTTGTATATTTGCTTTGTTCCATTTTAAAGAAACAAATTATTGTAGTTGTGATATTATAAATATTATCATTTTTATATCTTCTATTGCTTAAAAATTTATAATAATTTACAATATTACAATTTTTTTTTTTTTTTTTTTTTGGTACAATTAGAATTTTCATTTCTTGTGTATTTAGTTTTGGTATAGGTTTCCAGTCTAAACATAAACCAACCCTATGTTTTCGTTTAAGTTTTAGATTCTTAATATGAAAGTAATATATATATGTATGTATATTTCTTTAATGAAGTAATGAGTGAATGACATGATACAATGATATAATGAATGATAAAACAAGTGGATTTTTTAATACTTCGAAATATTTAGTTAAAAAGAATTTTTACCAGAAAATTTACATTTTTTTGCAAAGTTTATTTGTATGCTTTTATATTAAAAAATATATATATATATATATATGTTAGACAAGTCTTAAAATCTATATTTAAGGAAAAGGAAAAGATGAGAAAAAAAAAGCTTGAAAAGACTAAATAATTTCAATTGTAAAAAATAACTTGTCTCTAATAATAGTTAAATATTTCTGGCGATTATTATCTGATTACATGAAAAATCGCAGCTATGCCGAAGTTGCATGGGTCTGCTTACATTTTTTTTCCAGATGATCCTGTTTTTGTGAACATTTTGTATAAAAAATATTGCCTTATTAAAAAAATCATATAAAATTGTCATAAAAAATGTTATCAAAATTTTGTGAATTAGAAATTTTTGTTATATTTAGCAAAGAAAAAGAAATTATCGTCAACCTAACCAGATTTTACTGTTTTATTTCTGAATATTTAGCTATATAACGTTTGATATTTTTTTTAGAATTTAACAAACTATATTGTATGATATTTTTAATTAAATTATCTTTCCAGTGGTATATAGCTTTTATAACTAAGAAATATTGGGTGTTATAAGCCATCGAACTTAAAAAAAAAAAAAAAAAAAAAAAAAAAACCCAAAAGGTTTTCACAATTTTGGCCACTACCATTATATACAGCTAGATAAGAGACTCATTGACAATTTCAGCTGTGTGACATGTTTTGTTATTCTAAAATCATCACATTTCTGGAGGATTCAGAATGGAGAAAAAATCCGAATTTTTTTAAGGGTCCTATGTTTTAAGGTGAAAAAATTGTAAAGGATCCTTTAAAGGACTCAAGTCCCTCCTAAACTGCTTACAGATAATATTTTCTATGTTAACATTTTCATGGGAGACACTGAAAATGAAAAAATATCAGAATGCAGCCAGAATAACATTTTGAATATATTGTTTTATAAATTAAATTTCAATTTTTCCAATTCGGAAAAATTTAAAAATACCCCTTCGGGGGAAAAAAACCCAGTTTTTTCCCCAAAGTTTCCGGGTTTTTTTTTTCGACCATTCCCATCTCTACTCCCGCCACATGCACTTCAAAAACAACTGTTTTCGATAAATGACCGGAGAACGGCATGTGTCTTAAACTCCCTTGCTCCTGTCAATCATGGCTAAGTTGACTTCTTTTTAACCAATGACTAATAAAACTGGCCTTAGAGATTATGCAACTAAAATTCGTGCACACATTGTTTGAAAGCAGTGCGGATTTATAACTTGGAGGTGAGCATGTGAGTTTTAAAATGCCGAAATGCGATGTATCTTTTTCTACTTTACATTACCATTTGCAAATAAACGTTTGAAATTAATGAAGAAAATAAAAAAACTGTTTGATTCTAGCAATGTGAATTCTAGAACAGTTCACAAAGAAATGAGCAATTTGACTTTTATGAAATGGAAGAAAGATAATCCAAATATTGTAGTTTAATCATGTTTTGCACTTTTATAGAAAGTATAGGTGCAGATTCACGGCCGCCAGTCGCCACGTGGCGACTAAATTTTTTGCACTGGCCACTAATTTTCGGTGTTTAAGTCGCCATGTGATTTAAAAGTAATCAATTTCTGGTATTTCCAGTCCTCATCGTGAAATGTTGATATTTTCTTTAAAGATTAAGACCAAAACACATAACAAACATTATTGTTATAACATTTCAGGATGATCTGTTTAACACAGCAAACTATTAAATATATTCGAATAGCAATGTTATTCATAACAGTTTGAATCTAATAATTTTACATAGACTTTGATTTAAATATATATATATATATAAACAAATGTTTGAAGTGTGTTTTGAATTTTATAGTGCAAAATAATCTCACAAATTCAGATTTTCTTTCATATGTACTTTTGTCTGGCAAAATCAAAATAAGAAATATTGTTTTTCTGATATTCACCACTATCATGATTGCTTAGCTTATACATATTTTTTTTTAAACTGTATCTTGTCCAACTTTATCTTCTGACTGTACATGCTTTAAGATTTAATTAATATTCAAATTTTGTTGTACACGTGTTTATATTAAATAAATTGCTTTACACTTTGAATTCCTGATTTTTTTTTTTTTTTTTTTTTTTTTTTTTAGTTTTTTACCCCATATAAACACTATTGTTTTTATGCGTTTGTTTTACAATTGTGGCCACTGGATTTTTTGGGTTTAGGAGCCAGTGACTTCTTCCAAATTTTGGGAATCTGCACCTATAATAGAAAGCCAGTTTTTATTTTGTTTTAGTGATTAACACAGAGATAGTGTTTAATATGTACACCCCCCTCCTTGTCTTTAACATATAAAAATAGAAAGATTGATAATATGGTTGTAAAAAGAAATGAGAAAATATGATGTAACATAAAATTGCAACCCTGATATGCAGTTTGGCTCCTAGAAAAAAAAATTGAAGGCGCCATTTGACGCCTTGCTTAGAGCTCCTAATTTCTAACCCTGTTCTGCACAACTTTTGGTCTCAAGAAATGCAATATAAAGATCCCGTACTGTATATTCATATGTTTCAGACATATGTGACCATGTTTATAAGGTAAGTTTAATGGCGTGTGAAATGGAATCTATATAATGCAAAATTCTAAAATATGCATAACCTCTTGTCTTAAGGTATATGTCATAAAGATCTTCTAATGTATTTTTAAAATATTTGTTTGGGAAATTAATATTTTTAACTTCTTTTTTCTATGCTACCAATAAAAGCATTAGGGAAATGGACAACCTTCTCTGGTGCATACGGGTGACACATCTGAAGAAGAAGATGATGAGAAGTAAGATCTAACAGAATCGGGACAGCTCATCAAGCAGAAAATTAAGCTGAAATCAAATTACGACAATCATAAAAGAGAAAAATCTATATGCTACCTTAAAGGAATACCCTCAGAAATATTTTGAAAACTAAAAAAAAAAAGAAGTTAAAAATATTAATTTCCTCAAAAGATATTTTAAATATATGAATGCATTGCACACCCATAGGTTTAACGTTAGCGAGAGGAATTTGAGATCTCACAGACTAACAGCCCTAACAATATATGCTGTACATATATGTCGTATGTTAGTATTTTGATAATTTTATATTTGTGTAGAGTTAAACTTTTTTATCCAGCTTGTGCTTTCATGCCTGCATAAGATACTGCATTTTGGCAATAAACCGACATGGTAGTTTTCATTTTATGTTAAACATAAATTTAATGTCAAATTATTATTATTATTTTTGCCTTCTTTTGTTAATTGTGTTCTGTTTTCTCCACCTAGTTGACGTAGACATTTTTTCTTCTGCCACTCCTGAAACATCGGCTCCTACTACTACGGAAGATAGGCAGCCATCTCTATCTCTGGTGCACACTGGTGACACATCTGAAGAAGAAGAAGATGAGAAAGAAGATCTGACAGAATCGGGACAGCTCATCAAGCAGAAAATTAAGCTAAAATCAAATTATGACAATCATAAAAGAGAAAAATCAACTTGTAAGTTTTTTTCCTTTCTTTTTTTATTTGTTTTTACATTTTGTTGCTTATGTTATTTATGCCAAGAAGATGCACTTGCACCAACAAAGCCGCCGATAATACTTAATTACAGTAACTCTTTTTTTCTTTTATTTCCACATTGTAATTGTTAATATTATATAGTTGCCATATTAAAGGCAATTGCAGATGTATTTCTATATAAATACATAATATGATATAGTACGAGTATTATAATTATAGCTATAGTATGTATGTAGGACATAAGCACATTCTTCATTCAAACAGTTCTTCATTTTCGCCCGCTACTTAAATACGGTTCTGGTCATGCGCAAGCACCTTCGCCGACTCGGAAAGAAAGAGATTGATGACCGTGGTGTGAAAAAATATAAGTTACGTTTAAATTAAATATATAAGCAGAGTAAAATTAAATGCAGTGAAAACGTGGCTGTAGTTCGAAATATATTGAAGAGTAAAATACTATTAAATTTAACAGAGTTCAGTAACAATTAACCTAAAAGCAAAAACCTTAAAGATAATCTTAAAATACAAATGAAATAAACCGTGTGGTGATGAAATGAGAACACATAAGTTTAAAAACAAATTATATTTATTAACGAAACAGAATATATATTAAATAGTAATTGAATGCAAATGATATCTAACTGAAAAACGATAAGAATATATTTAAACAAAGTAATAAAAGTAACTCAACTATGCTTTGACAAAAATCCCCTCCTACAGATTTCATGACCATGTTAAATGAATTAGGTTGATATCCAGAGGCAGCAGCATTAATCAACATTCTTAACAGGCAAGCGACGATTTTTTAAAGCGAGAAAGCTTCTGGTTTCTATTTATGTGGAACCTGGGCATCACAAATAACTTTAAACATTCAGCTGACATTGCAAAATAAAGTCCTTTGTAAATGGCACGTAGATGACTTCTTTCCTTATCATAAGAAGTACCAAAAACATTTGCCGTACATTAGCGATGATAAAGATGCAATGTCAGGACTCCAGGTGACATCATAAAAGATTAAATTAAAAGCAAGTTTTAAAAGCAAATCGCTGAAAGACTTTAAGGAAGCATATTTAAGACTTTATAAAACTGTATTGTAAAACTCCAGATGAAAGAACGTTTAGTTAAGAAGCCATCACAACTTGATTGATTTTCCTGCTTTATTAAAAAGTGTTAAAATAATGTTCCCGTGAAAACAACTCGTTCATGGAAAGCAACAAACTAAAAATAGCTAAAAGCTTGCTCGGCGAAAAACAAGCGACGAGCTACATGCCAGTTATTAGACTATCAGAGAGAAGAGAACTGAGACTGAAAGAGCATGTACTTTATACTGAACACTTGTTACGAAACCACTCATTATGCAATGCAAGGAGCAGGTAGGAATGAGATTGTGACGTCAAACGCATATGTTCACGATCTAACGACTCCACCTTTCGGTGAAGGAATGAGCCGGCACGTGCATTGCAGGAAAGACATGAATCGAAGTGCGACTGAACATAAACAAAAACCAGATGAATTAAAAATATGCTTGTAAACTAAAGGTAACTGAATATAATAAACTTTAAACAATATATATAAGGAATAGGTCTGTCTATCTTGGCTATTAAAGATACTGTAGAGGCAATTGTAGACACCAGGTGAAATTATAGATGCTGAATGAAAATGTACTGTAGATACTGGATAAGGATATTTGAAAAGGTAAGGATACTTTAATACACAAATGTAGCTACTTTAAATAAAGATGACAGTAAAACAGGAAAGATGGGAAGTAAAATAAAGATATAAATAGGGATATAAATATAGGCATATAAATAGGCAGTGGTAAGAAGAACACTTTATTAGGTTTATCAGAGATGAGCTTTTGATAAGTTTTTAATTAATATCTCGGCTAATTATCAAAATATTGAAAATCTGATCCTCAGGCATATCAGTACATGCCTTGAACTACCTAAATCCAAATTTTCAGATTTGTACGTGTGGTAGATTTTGCTAGCCATCGCACACAGACCGACTGACTGACAAACAACTTTCTTTTATTAATATAGATAATGACAGAGGATAAAATTTATTTTACAATTTAAAGCAATTAATGTCACCAGTTGCATCATGTGAAAAGTAAAGATGTTATTGTATAATTTTTATTCTTTTATGCTTATAATGTTTTTCATATAAAATTTTACATTTCTAGGGACAAGCAAAAGCAAATTGACTCATTTAAAAGAAAACGTACAATCTTTTGACAAAACTATAGGAATCAGGATAGTGTGAGTATACAGTAATTACTATTCATGGGTAGATATGCCAGGGATCATTCTAGAACATAAAAAAGGGCAGGGCACGCATTAAATAATAAGGGAAATTTTGCTGAAAAGGGTACATCAATTCATAAAAAGGGCATTTTTGTAATAAGTGCATATACCAATATACTGAGGAGAGAAGTCTGGTAACAGCTTAAAGTAATCCTTAATTTAAAAAATCCCATAACATTTCTAATTTCCATAACTTTACCGCTTGAAAAGTATTAAAAATAGCAAAATTAAACTTAATGTTCTCGATTTTTATTGTAAAATCATTTACTATATTCTCTATCATTTCCCCAATTTTCCTATGATATTGAAAAACCTCTCTCTCTAAAACTTTTATTCACCAGATAACTTTTTCCCAGTTTTAGCAAAACTGGTTTCGAAAAAGGTACAAAAAAAAAGTTCTAAAGCTACTTCTCAAATTTTTTTATAGAACTTATGTAAGTTATGTGGTCAAAGGCCAGAATGCCTGATCCAATACTATATTGCACTAGAGAAGGTGAAATTAATCAATGACCCTTAGTTACCCTTTATGGCTTGTTCAATGGAAAAAATGATAAATGGAAAGATGAATCATTCAAAGTCAAAGATTAGATACACCAGGGCATTATTAAGATAAATAAAAAGGGAAAGAAGAGTACTCTTAAATGTACCATACTAGCATTCTAAAAATAAAAGATAGGTAAAGAATTTTTCAAAGTACAATCCAAACAAAGGCAGGATTCTACCCAGGAATAAAAGGAGGGTAGAAATCTACCTGAGAAAAGGGCAAGGAGGCTAGAATTCTACCTGGAAAAAGGGCAAGCAGGGTGGGATTTTATCAAAAAAGGGCATGAGGGTAGGCCGCCCCTCTGAAACTCTCTAGAGGGAGTTTCCCTGGGTATGCACAATCTCCTGATTTTGGCTGGAGATTGAAAGTGTAGGCAGCGAAATATCAATATATTGAAATATTAATATATCGGATCAAAAGTATCAATGTTAGGCTCTCAATATATATCTATATTCATATTTAAATTTTGTACATCTGATATATTGATACTTCGTAGAAATTTATATTTTACATGTGAAAATAAATTTTATTCTAAAGAAATGTACTTAATTAAAAAAAAAAAAAAACTTTTATTGGTACATTTTTGGTAATTTTGGTCTTATTGATAACTTTTTTTTTTTTCTTTTAATGTGGCTAAGAATTTTAGGTAATGTGAAAATATACTTCACACAATCAGAAAAGCATCTCAACATAATTTATATGATTTTTGGCTAAACATCATTAGCAAAATCAAAAATTAGAGAGAAAGATACTTCTTTACTCCATTCCATTTCTTCAAATGAGGATACTGCTCTACAAGGTGTCAAAACTATTTTATTGTACTTTGTGTTTTGTCTATATTTGTTTGTGAATGCTAACTGATAAACAGATTTTTGTGGTTTTCATAAATGTGTTAATATGGTAGCTTTTGTTTGTACAGTTGAAGCACTTTATAACGAATTACGATATAACGAAAAGCACGATATAACGAAATGTTCATTACCATTTAGTTGGTCTGCATGTTAAAGAATACTGAATTCGAAACGATATAACGTAATATTTATAACGAAAAGAATTCGAGCTTGAACAATGCAATATAACGAATTTTTCACCTTTTTTTTACTTAACGCGGGAAATATTTTTTTCTTAATTACTAGTTTTTTTCCCTCATGACATAACCTTCAATCTTTTTCTCTACGGCCAATCACATATTTTCAATAGTTCCAGGAGAGATTTGAGGGAGGGGCAGTGTTTTAAGACAGACAGAAAGACGACAGCTTAGCAGAACTGCATTATGTTCTTTTTTATTCGATGACTGATTTCATTGACATTTGCTTTGCCTGTAAATTTATGGGGTGTTAATTTTTAAAACTGTACGCTGGCTGTGTCTGACAAAAGAAAATGGTTGAGTTTAGAAGAGAAAGTCGAAATTATAAAATGCTTCCCAGAATTATGTTAAAAAAAAAGCGATGTAGCGAAAAAAAAGTAGTATTATCACTCTCAGCACAATATTGAAAGATCGAGAAATTTTTTTTAAAATTTTCGAAAAGGATGCAGTTTTCTCATCATTTAAACGTTTACGTACAGCAAAATATGCAGATGTGAAGGAAGTATTATTTTCATGGTTTAAAGATGCAAGATCCAAAAAAATCCCATTAGTGGAAGTATTTTGCATGAAAAAGCATATCACTTTATAACTTGATCAATACTTTATAATGTTCAATAAAGAAAATAGCGCAAAAAAAAAAAAAAAGTTAAATAAAAATGTAGTTGTCTGATGGCGGTGTCAGTGAGCAAGAAGGATTTGTAGGAATTTGCCAGAAACTTTTACCATCTGATGCACTCGAGTATTTACAGAAAATTATGTGTTACATGCGTAATAAAAACTTGTTAGCGAATGAAATTAATATGTATGTTGACAAAATAGAGCTTACATTATTAGATAATGCTGTAAAGAAAAGAAAGCAGAGCTTGTTAGCTTCATTCTTCAAACCAATATAGGTATGTAAAAGTTTCCTTTAACATAATTAAATCAATAATATATATTTTTTAATTTGCCCATTTTTTTTTCATGTGTAGCATAGTAATATATACTATACATATACCGTTAAAATGATACAACAAAACTCTTAATTATCTGAAATCCAGTCATTCAGATCAATAATCACAAAATACAAATTTTATGATATGAATTGTACGTATAACATTCGTAAAAATATAATTATCTTGAAATTTCTTTTTAAATCAACGCTTTTCTTCTTTTCACTCTTTCTAGTAAAGGTAATTTTTCCTGTGAAGCATTAATTTAATATAAATACATGAGATCTACCTTTTTTTTTAAAATCAAAAACAATTTTAAGAGATCTTAAAGAAATAAATAGACTTTTTTTATAATTGTCTCCAATACCGGACTTATGCATAATCAGATTACGTTCAGACCACATTAATCCGGATAATTGGATTTCTTACTGTATAACAAACTAATTCGTTATAATGTTTTAACGAAAACACTTTATAACGAGCAAACCTATGGAGCACTTTCGATTTCGTTATAAGGTGCTTCGATTGTATGATGAACATTTTTTATTACTATTCAACAAATGAGTTTATAAAAGTAGTATACCTCCTATATGATGTTTGGAGATATTTTACCAGCATTAAAAAATTCTGATACATTATCACAAGAATTCAACCTTCAACATCAAAAACATCTGACAATAAAATAGCTTTACAGTTAGCCAGGGTTGGCATGTTTTAAACCAAGTAGTATTAACCATGGTTTAAACTCTGATTTAAAACCAGATGATTTTTCTCTAAAAAAAAAACAAAACAAAAAAAAAAAAACAATTGTCTTTCTTTTAGAACAATTCAACTATGATATTATCTCTTTTTTGTAAATTAAGTGTTTCATATCATTGAATATAAATAAATTCTACTTTCGCCACTCTATTTCATCACTCAAAATCATACATAGTGAATCTAGGTCGTGTTTTTATGTGTGCAGGACAAAAATTAATGTGTTGATGAACATATCTGATCCCTGATCAGTTATCTTAAATCATGGTCAACATATCTAAACATGTGAAACTAACAAATCTAAAATAGATAGTATATTCAATATTTAGCAGCATAAAATATTTCCATTTAAAAAAATGCAGATTAGTTACAGCAATTAACATAAGATGATCTTAAATATTTTGGTGAAGCTGTAAAAGAAAATTTTCTGGATTGGGGAAATTACCCTGTAGTAATTTGATAAAAGAATACGCAACACATTAATTAATTTGGATAGCTGTTTAAATTTTTAGTGCATGACAATTTTTTTGTAAAGCTACAGTGTATTTCAAGAACAATATTTTCAGTAGAGTTTGAAAGCCGGTAAATAGAGTTTTGTGATAATACACAGTATTTCTTGAAAGAAGGTGTAAAGACTCAACTGCAAATATTAATTATTTTAAGGCAAAGTAACTTTAGAGATGGATTTTTGTTTTAAAGAGGTGTGGAAAAATGAAGCATTCGAATCAGCACCAAGAGAACCTTTAAAGGGCATCACATTGGACAGCCCTGCTCTAGAGATTAGCGATTTTTGCACAATGTGGATTGCTGGTGCCTCTTAACTGCAAAATTCATTGTTTATATCTGAGAGTTATGCATTATACTGTATATGTGTGTGTATATATATATATATACCTACTTTTTTTTTCAACATTTGCATATTTTCCTCTTTTCCAAATGCTTGGTTTTGTTTTATCTCTGTGATTTTTTTTATATTTCAGGAACCCCCTGGTGTCGTTTGATGTGATGGAGAAGCGACTTCAAGGTAGGAAACTGATCAAGATGTCCTTCATGAAAAATTTCATGCAGAAGGGAGACATCGAAGGGGACTGGGTGACCATTGGCGTGGTCGTGAAAAAAGTGCCCCCGAAGACATCCAAAAATGTATGGAAGTCAGTCTGTTTTAAGTAGAGCATATTTTGACTACGTACATTTAAAAAGATATATAAACAAAATTTTCAACTTTTATATGCTTTTTTTTATACGGTTTTATACGCTAGCAAATCTTTTATATGCCCTTATGATCTTGTACATTTGTTATGAACTTTTAACACATTCATGAATTGTAACATATATAGATGTTCAGATTGAAACATTTTTCTTAACATCCTTGATTTAAGATTTTGTGAAAAAATTTTGTTCTTCTGTAAAAATAAATTATTTTAAAATTCAGACAATGGATAAAAAACAACAACAACAAGGTCCTGATGTAGAACATATTCACATAAAACATCATTATTTTCTGTCCTGTTCGGCATAAAAATTAGCATTTTAATATTTTTTTGATTGTATTTCTTAATTTTTCTAATTTTAGAATAAGAATTTGTGATCTCTTTTAGTTTCTGCAGGGCTGCCAGTAGCAACCATTTTTCTTTTTTTTCTTTTTTATTTGCCTACTACTATTTTAGAACAATAATCTTCATAGTAGATTTCAAATCCTTTTTGAGGCAGATTATTTTTGTTTAGAAATAATGGTATGCAAAATAATTTAAAAAAAATAGTCACCAATAGTATCCATGTTTCTGTGGGGTTTTTTTTAAATACTTTTTAACATTTTTCAATAAAGTTAAAAAATGTTTGACTTGATTTGTCTTCCGGTCTGTCTCTTACTTTTTAAAATATGTTTGGATTTTTACAGAATTTCTTAAGTCTCACTATACCATATTCCCTGTTGAAAAGAGTGCAATTTTTTTGTAAGTACATACAAAATAATTGAATGGGCAATAATTGATTGATATGTATTTAAATGATAATCTTTTTCAGTACAAGAACACACTAAGTCTGTTTTAAAATCATACTTCATCTATATATTTTATTTAAAAATATAAATATACATCATCATTATATGAATCTCAGCAATATTTATAGAAAATTAGTGCAATTGAGTAAGTGCATATGATAAAATATTTCTTTCAGTGGATTTTGCTTATTTTAAATCCACAGTAAATAGGAAATTGTAACACTGTATCCTGTGGCAGAAACGGATATTACTCTTTGCAACAAACATCATTAACACCAAAATTTTTTTGCAGGAATGATCTACAAATTTAAAATTAAAAATAGGCAAATCCAAGAATACTTCGGGAAAAAAAAAAAAAAAAAAAAAAAAACTAGGCTCTTCATGAAAGAATTTTTTAGCTAAAAAGGTGGCTTTTTTCAGTGCCTACAATCCTCATATTTAGACATTCACAGATTCCACGTTTTCTTCCTACTTTTCATAACTATGCAAACAACAGTTTTCATGCACACTTTACTTTTGCAGCATGTTATGATTTGATTATTTATTCATTGTTATAAGTAACAAATAAGGCAGAAGAATTTCAAATATTAGGGTTTTAAAGATTTTAAACTTTATGTACTAGGGAAGGAGACATTTAGATAATTTATAATTTGTTTATAGTTACATCAAAGTAACAAATAAAGACAAAAAAAGATTTTCAATTATGTGTGCTGTTTTGCAAATAGGATTGCCATGTTGTATGTTTTTCATGTAAATTTTCCAGGTCAATTGTATGTTCTATGTTTCCCGTATGACAATTACTTCCACTTTGTCTTACTTTTAATAATTTTGATAATTTACATCAGTTTACATTTAAATTTGCATTTTAAGATTACTTTTAAAATTTTCACTGTCACAGAAACATTGCATGTATGTGCATCAAACAGAAGAAAGAATTGTTTCCAATAAGAGCAATAAAAATCTCGGCCTCTCATTTTTTTGCCATAATTTTACAGTATTTCACTTACATGGTATAAAATTTTTAATTTAGTATATCTTTATCTTAAGATATGATATTTTGTTTGTTTTGTTATGTTTCTTTATTTTTAAGTACAAATATTCTTTTTGTAAGATGTCCATTATTAAAATGAGCATGGCTTTTACTGAAATTTAGTATGTTTTGATTTATAGTAGTTGCTACAATTAATTTTTGATTCATTATCAGAAATATAGCTGCAAAATTAGTTAAGTCATGTTGATAGAAAATATGTAATACCAGTATAGTTGGGAAATAAAAGTTATAACTATTAATTTTGTAATTTTGAAGACATTACTGGCACATTCTACATAGTTTAATAGGATGCAAAAAATGACAGAAGTGTGATAAAACCATAACAAATTAGTCTCAATAAAAATCTTCCTTTTTCCCCTAGAGATAACTCTGGCAGTGCTAGTTGCAAAAGGAAAAAGCAGAAATTTCTTCTTTAAGTTGGGAAAAATCCGAGACTTTAGAAGGAATAGTAGTTGTTTATTTTTTATGTCAACCATTTACAGTAAAACTGAGCTGCATTGTCAGGCACGTCAACTGCTGTACCCAAGTTCTGAGAAACTTTTAATGGGCACGACCAAGAGAATTCCTGTGTGCTCTATGGCCGGTGGGGGGTGTCGCCACCTGCTGACCGCACCCATTAAACCCAAGTGAAAGGACGGCATAGGCCATTGCGATTTGTGGTGGCTCCCATTCTCTTGGGAGGCCACCACATTACACTTGGGGACGAGCCGGGGTCTCCCAAACAGCTTCGGAGATGGGCATCCAAAAGGGAGCCAGGTCCTAGGCCTTAAGTTAGGTTTTCCTGACCCACACTTGTTCTACCAAAACTTGAGGTACTCTAAAATCATCTATTTACAGTAAATGAAATTTGTCACTAAACAATGTGATTTAAGGCTGTTAGTCAGTCAACTTACGAATTCCCCTCGCTAATGTTAAATCTATGGATGCAGGATGCATTTGTATATTTAAAATATCTCCTTAGAAAATTAATATTTTTAACTTCTTTTTTCTGTGTATTCTTAAAGGATGTCTTTCTTTTTAAGTATTTCTAAAATATATACTTAATTCTTTGTGAAGTGTTAAAATCTTACTCACAGTTTCTCAGCTTTTAACACATAAAATTATAAAATTAGTATATATTTTAGAAATATTTTGACAACTAAGAAAAAAAGAGATATCCTTAAAGAAGAGTACACAGAAAA
The DNA here is from genome assembly GCA_963931845.1 of Maratus michaelseni. Classification (NCBI taxonomy): domain Eukaryota; kingdom Metazoa; phylum Arthropoda; class Arachnida; order Araneae; family Salticidae; genus Maratus; species Maratus michaelseni. Next base: position 289,111,934 of record OZ007597.1, on the reverse strand, counting down.
AATAAGTTAAAAATATTAATTTCCTGAGGAGATATTTTAAATGTACAAATGCATTCTATGCCCCATAGGTTTATCATTAGCGAGGGGAATTCGGAAGGTGACTGACTAACAGCCTTAACACCAATAATGGATAATCGTGACGTTATGTGCTCTGTTATCAGTTGCAGTACTGCACATCACATGTAATGTACATTATACAAGGTTCTGCCATAAAAAGTGTGTATTATTAGATATGATTTATCTATAAAATGGAAAACTGTCACAAGAGAACATGTTTTGATGGCTCGGAGATTACATTTGTGACTAAATTAAAAATTATTTACAACTGGTTAAAAAAAAAATAAAGTTAACATCCATTAAATGTAAGAAAATAACAGTGGGATTTGAACAACAAGATAGTGATCTGTATGAAAACTTTACAAATTGATGTATCAAAAATTAATAGGGATTACATGAAGCTAAGGAAACATACTATGAGTAGGTCCTTATGTTACATCTATCCATTATTTAGCATTAAATGACACTGATTGGCAATATGTATATCGGCAACAGAAAAAGGTTGACACAAAAGTAAACAAGTACTGAAGGAATATTTTAAGAAGTGAAAATCCTCCTAAATGCAGAAGATTCTTGCTTCCTATCAATAATATTGTTTTTCGGAAATAAAACATTCTTCAAAATTGTCTTTTTGCTATTGCATGGATTTTTCTATCCTCCTTCCTCTGAAAAATATATTTTGTTTCACAAATGCAAAAAAATGGCAAATTTTTTAAATGAAATTTTTGCCATTTCGCAACATTGTTGCCGCTTTCTGCGATTCTGAGTGGGAGTGTTGTTACATTTTCCAGTAACTCCAAATATTTTTGTGTGTGCGTGTGTAATTTTCAATTAGTTTTTAGTGTCTTTATAATTGAAATTTTAGCAATCAGATTTTTCTATCATGCTTGTTTTAAAATGTGTCATGTGTTAAAAGTAAGTCATTTTTATAATGCTTTATTTCAGGGCAAAGTGTTTTCCATCTGGAAGCTGACCGATTTGCATTTCCCAGACAAACTGGCCAGTCTCTTTCTGTTTGGAGAGGTACACAAGGAGCACTGGAAGACGTCTGCGGGGGCTGTTGTTGGGCTCCTAAATCCAAGCTTCTTGGAAGCGAGAGATGTAAGTTGTAGCTGTTATTCTGTTTGCTCCAACATTTCTTGAGTGATGCAAGTATTAATTTTCACATAATTTAAATTGATTTAACCAGTTAATCGTTGCATAATTTTCGGAAGATTCGTTCAAAAATCGTCATTTTTTTAAAAACTTCCCCATTTTATTATTCATAAAATTCTGAGTTAATTAGTAAAACAAACAGTGTATTTTTTTCAAATTTAAAGTGTTCAGAATGGATCATTTTTTGTAAAATCTCAATTTTACTTACCTTATATGTGTTTTTTAGGGTTCCGTACTTAAAAAGTAAAAACTGAAATAAGTTCACTCCTGTGTCTGTCTGTCCATCTGTCAGAGCCCTTTTTCTCACAAACTATGGGATGTAGAAAGTTCAAATTTGGAAAAGTTATAAAGCCTTTTTATCCTGATTTCCAGATTATTAGCCATTCACAAATATGTTTAGGAAAAATTTTGGGGGCTAATTAAGATACTTGAAAAAAAAAAAGTTTCTTTTTGTTTATCGTGTTGGGTATCATGTGAAAAATCGTGTAATACCAAACTCAAAAATATCTTTGTTTTAATTTTAGGTATTATATTTTCAGAGATATCTTCAAAAATGTAATACAAAAATAGGTCCCCCCCCCCCCCCCCTTATTTCTGAATCTACTAAAACTAAAATTATGAGAAAACTATAGCGATTTTTGTACGTTTCATAGTTTTTGAGAAAAACGTATTTTTCCATTACATACAAACTTTACTTTTCGGGTGGTCAGCAAGGATGTTAACAGGTGCTCGAGGTATCTATTGACGCAGAATCTTCCAAGATTTTTTTATAATGATTTTCGAAAAAAATTGTCAGTAATTAGCTGAGGTATTAATTAAGTTACTTGAAAAAAAAATTTTACATATGTAGGATAGTGTTCTGAACATCTCGTAACACCGGACTAAAAAATATATTTGTTTTAATTTTAGATAGTATATTTTCAGAGATATTGTCAAAAGTATACTGGGAAAGTATGTCCCTTCCCCCCTTCTATTTCTGAATTTATTTGAAATAACATTTTCATTCTCTCATTCAATAGGAAAAAATTAACTAACTCAGCTTTTTTTTTTCTTTTGAAAATGTGTATGAACCCTGTCAGATTCTGCAGTTACATAAAATGCAAACAATGCATTTTTAAAAACTAGTTTAGGTATGTATTTATAGTGCATTTTCCCTTATTAATAGTAGTAATAAAACATTTATTAACATTAATAAAATGAGATCACTATGTATTAAATAAATGTGTTTTCATTTTAATTAAAGGTCAATTTTTATATTTAATAAATCAATTTTTCTATTAAAATAAATGCTGAATTGGTTCTTATTTTCTTCTAGAAAGAGGACTATGCATCCATGACTGTCGACCACCCTGGGAAGATCATGCAGATTGGCACATCCAAAGATTTCGGACACTGCAAGAGTGTCAGGAAAGATGGTACCCAGTGCACAAATGTTGTAAACTTGTAAGTTTCTTTTATTACCTCCAAATTCATAAACCGAAACAGTTTCCTTCCTTTTCTTCTTTAGTATTTTCATATATATATATATATATATATATATATATATTTAACTGACGGAAATATTATTTCTCGTCCAATTAAAATGAAATGTGGCTGCAGTATGTTAGTGTTTGCATTCAATAAAGCGTTCATTAGCCGAATCTGTATGCATTAGCCAAGTAAAACGAAATCTACGTTAGCTGAAACGTACATTTGCAGAAGTTATTAACCAAATTAAAACGGTATCTGGGGATCGTGATGAACATAAAAGGAAAAATTAATAAAGGGTGAATCACCAGCGACTAGCACCGGAGTGATTCCGAATACCTAAACAATTTTGACAAAACATATATTCAACACTTTCCCCAAACACCATTATAGGCATGATCGTAAGTAGCAGCACATAATGCGATGCCATAAAAGTTAAGCTTAAAGTTACGTTAAATTCATAAAGTTAATACTTAAGTTATAATATACTTATATAAATTAGGAAGTAGAACTTATTCCATTACTTCAAACATAGCTGAAACACATAAATATAAATAATAGAAAAAGACAAACTCACCAAGATGAAGTTAAACTGTAATTTATTCACAAAATAGTGCACCAAAATAAAATAAATAAATCACTAACTAACATCACAACAGACATCTTAATCATATATGTAGCGATACGAGCTTTTCTAATAATACGAATGCATCAATGATAACAAGGATTATGAAGTCACTGACAATTGTAATCTAATATCTTTAGGATATATTATTTCAAATATCAGATACAGTTTATTATTATAATATTATATTTTCTTTAAATAAAATTTGCAGATCTTAGTAGATATAAAAAGTTATATTGAATTAGTGTTGTTAGCTCGGTCCAGTGTATACAGTTATACTTTAAATATCTTTGATAGTTCTAATAAGTTGTTACTTATCAAAGGAAGATGAAGGTTTTTAAGATATGAACAGCAAAAATTAGGAAGCTAGATTAATTTCTGAGAAGCAGCAACGTTTGGCGACAGGATGACAGATGGATATGTATATCTCATCAATACACTCCTAAGTCTCAACACTTAAGAAGTCATATTTCCGTCAGTAAAACTTGACAATCAAACTGTTGAAACAGGCATATAAGAAGATTAAGAAGTAGAATTTTTGAAGTCGAATTACTTAAAGAACATTTAAATTGCTGATTCAGCCACAGCATTGATGAACAAACATATTAAGTGAAGATTCAAGAAATCATGAAAAAACATCTCAAGTGAATATCCAATCGCAGCTTATATTTGATCCAGCATCTCCATCCTTCAGGAAGATATCATTTGTAGATTTAAATTTGACTTATTGTTCAATTCATTACGATAAAAAATTATTCAACATCTGGATACATCGTATTACTAAAATCACACATTAACATCATCCTAGAGTCCTGACTTTCGCCAAAGAAAATGGCAGAAGCCCGGATAACTAAAAATCGTAGCGACTACATCTTTTCGAATCTTGAGTAGAACTCAATACTCTCTAGAATTTCCCTCTCAGGTAAAGGTTCCAGGCGGTTACGCAACAACCAATCAAAAAATCCGAACCGTCCGAAAGTTACTGAACAAGCCCCAACAGATCATAGTCAAAGTTACAGTCAGACGTTTCACTGACACTTCCAACCCTAGCAACAGCATTAAATAGTATTTAGAACATTCGATCGCGACCTTGGAGCGCTGTCAAAATGACCTTGTTCAAAATCCGCGGGAAGAAAGGTTCTTGTTTACTTGAAGCATCTAAATACCCATCAATGGCGTCTGATCGCAAATCTCGACGAAATTCAAAACAGAAAAAACGAAAGTAATTAAAGATCTATAACTGCCAAACTAATGGATGAAAACAAATGAAATTTTAGCAATCTAAATAAAATTAAAATTTTCTTTCCACCAGATATGTTTTTGAAAGTAAAATATTTAAATTAAGAAATTTTGAAAAATGATTATTGGACTTAGAAATTTTGCAATGATATATGGAAAAGTTCGTTATTCTGAAAGAATTTGCCTGAATTAAAATAAATGAATTTGAACTTTCTGAAAAGAATAAAATTAACAATTAACCAATTTTTTAATCAATATTATTAAAAAGGAAATATACTATATTTTAGAATAATTTATTTTAGACTGTATATTATTTAAAAGTTAGAAAAAGTAAGTTATAAATATTTTGTTTTTAGATAATTTGAAATGAAGTTTAATTAATATTGTAAAGTGAATGAAATGTAAATTAAAATTGAAATGAATATCCTAAAACATATGTAATGGAAAGATTCTGAAATTAAATTATACTCTCACCAAAAGTAAACAATTTAAAAAGAATGTTTGATTTAAAATGCAAAGATGAAACTTAGCCTAATTAATTTAAATGAGTTTTAATGAGTTGAATTAAATGGATGAATAAATTAAAGTTAAATGTAAAAATACTGAAAAAATTAAGAGTCAAAATTTTAAATCATAACATTTTACCTCCAGAAAATGGAAAAAAAAAGAGTAAAAAAAAATTTTTTTGCCAAAGGGTTGAAATTTTTTTAAAAATTTTGAATAAGACACACTGAACCGAACCAGAGCAAAATGAAATAATAACATTACAAAACAATCACCTGAAAACACTAAAGTATGACATTTACCTTCTGAAAAATATAAGTAATATACAAACTTTCTAGAAAATATCTATTGCACATTTAAAAATTCATCTAACTTTTGCAGAATATACAAACAAATAATAAAATTATACCGTTAACAAAATACAACATATTGAATAGTGATAAAAATCCGAGAAGAATTATATACATAAACCAATTCAGAGATACTGCAAGTGACTTGTAAGTATATATATGTATGAAAAAATTTACAGATGTTATCACAATTGAAGGTATGAGAATCAAACAGTTGTAAGTAATAAATATAAAATAGTTAGAAAATAAAAACAATTTAAGAATAAATTTTATATTGCAACACAAATACAAGGTATGTGTACTAAGAAGTTAGTGAGATATATGTGACTATGGAAAAAAAAATGAATATGACTCTCCAAGATTGCAATTAAAAGTAATAAAAATAAATTTTACATAAATAATTAATATTGTGAATCATTGTTGTTCAATGATTTTTAAATAAACTATAAAATTTCTTAAATGAATAAATAAACATTTTAGAGCTCCCAAATTTTTTGCACACACTCCAAATCACCAAAGACACTGTTCGGCCAATCAACAATATCCCTAATAACCCAAAATCCTACGCAAAATATATCAGTAAAGTTATGTAAAAAGGAATTTTATTAAAGAAAATCAGTTGTAGAAATGCAGTTTTATAAAATTTTGAAATAGGTAAAATTAATTTAATTTCTAAAAAGTAAAAAATGATTTGCTGAGGATAATAAAAGCCGAAAAACATTGAGACTACCATATCTTAATGGTTCATACACTTCGCCTATTGCTCGTGTGGTAAAGGAACTTACCGATTCTCAGCATAGTATTTACCAACAATGGCGGAAAACAAGTCATGATTAAATTTGTATCTCTTGGATACATTAGCCATCCACAATTTTTTAAAGTGTACACTGTAAAAGGAAGAAACTGTTTGTTGTCCCCAAAATTAGAGTAGCCCGCGCGTAAGCTATTGATCTCCAAAATTAGCTAAACTTCACAAGAATCTTTAAAAAAAAATACAATTCGCCTCAATTTGATAGATACTGTCGGATCATAATATTACTATGTATAACAGCCTGAGGGAAAGGAAAAAATTTTGAAAGCTCATGACATTTTATATTATTTTTTATTTATCAACCATTATTTTTGATATATTTCTTTATACATCAATTTTGATTGATTTTTCATTTATTTTTATTTACAATTTATCCTTCATCACATTTCTCCAGTCTCAAAAAAAATATTTTCATCATATTAATTTTCCTTTAGGAATTATGAGCTGTACTCATTTTATATATACATAATGATGAATTTTATTTACAAGTAAATTTAAACATTATTCCCCAGCGAAATCAAAATCTCTATGACACCTAAAAAAAATAAAATATATTGTACAAATAGAGGATTTTAAAGTATGAAAAGGTAAAGTTGAACTATAGCAAATGAATTTTGGAAAAAAAAAAATCAAAATTTTCACTGAAGTTCTGTACCATCATCCGAAAACAAGTAGGTCCAATGAGGCGCATTCTCATGTGTGCGGATCCTATGTTATCCGGAACAAATTATTGTTTCAATTTTACCAGACAGCACAAAACAAAAGCAAAAGTAGGAAATTAAATTTAATCTATATGATCGACAGAAACGCTTCAGGATTTCTCGCCACCTGAGATTTCAAACTAATGACAACTCTCAAGGGTTAACACAATTAGATTTTCACAATATAAATATTGACTTGTGCCTTTATAGTGGCAATAGATGCAAGAGCACTTTCCTAGTAATTTAAAACTATATATATCTTAAATATATGAAAAATAATAGGGAGGAATAATTTTAAATTGCTATAGTTAAAAAAATCAATTCTAAGGAATAATGGTGTCATGAGGTAATCTTATCAAATTTGTTTAATAATTAAATTAGTAATTTTATATCCAAAATGTTACAAAAAATATATCAGAATTTCCAAGATCAATAATGTTCACTCTAAATCATAAGGATTTACCGTGAAGGATTTGTCAGAGGGGAAGAATCTAGGATCCTCCTTATAAATTCCCATGCTAGGCTGAGTTTCCCTTCTGTGTGTATTCTCCTACTACAACTCTTTGTAAACAAATAAAATTTCCAAAAACATCTATATTCCATTTTTCAAATTAAATATAAATAGTATTTTATTTTAAATATTTTTTAAAGAAAATCTTTTATTTCAAAATATCACTTTTATGATTCAAAGAAGTATTTAGAGTTTAATAAATAATATTTATTAATTTTAGAGTCAAAGTAAAATTAAAACCACTTTTCGCTTCTGCAAACATAAATTATTTTAAGCCATTCATTCTCCTAGATTTAATAATTAATTTTAAATAATATGACTTAAGTATTTGTCAGAAGATTCTACCTAACCTGATTTTCACTGAAATAGAACATTTATATATTTAACTTTATTATATTATTATATTATTTGTTATGATTTAAAAATTTAACTCTTAATTTATTCAGTATTTTACATTTAACTTTAATTTATTCTTCAATTCATTAAATTCATTTAAATTAATTAAGCTAAATTTCATTTTTGCATTTTAAATCTAACATTCTTTTTAAATTGTTTACTTTTGGTGAGAATATAAATTAATTTCAGAATCTTTCCATTACATATGTTTTAGGATATTTATTCATTCAATTTAATTTACATTTTATTCACTTTGCAATATTAATTAAACTTCATTTCAAATTATCTAAAAAAGAAATATTTATAACTTACTTTTTCTAACTTTTAAATAATATACAGTCTAAAAAAAATTATTCCAAAATATAATGTATTTCCTTTTTAATAATATTGATTAAAAAATTGGTTAATTGTTAATTTTATTCTTTACAGAAAGTTCAAATTCATTTATTTTAATTCAGGAAAATTCTTTCAGAATCGCGAGACTTTCATTTATCATTTCAAAATTTCTAAGTCCAATAATCATTTTTCAAAATTTCTTAATTTAAATATTTTACTTTCAAAAACATATCTGGTGGAAAGAAATTTTAATTTTATTTAGATTGCTAAAATTTCATTTGTTTTCATCCATTAGTTTGGCAATTATAGATTTTTAATTACTTTCGTTTTTTCTGTTTTGAATTTCGTCGAGATTTCCGTTCAGACGCCATTGATGTGTATTTGGATGTTTCTGGTAAACAAGCAGGCATTATTTCTTAGTTCCCGCGCATTTGTATCTGGGTCAGTGACTTACGAGAGGCAAGGTCACTATCAGTCCGATTCAAGGTGACAGATAGAAGCTCATAGAACATTCGCAATGACGTGTCGTCAACAGTTAATATTTGACTTTGACCGCGTGGGTGAGCTTCTTCAAAAAATCCATCAGGTGGTGTCGCGAGCGCGACAGTTAGATTCGGAACCGTTAGGAGATGCTCTTTTCTGATTGGCGGAGATTTCAAATCTCAGAGAGAGATCGTACTTTGAGTATTGAAGGAGAATCACTTCGCCAGATTCGTTTGATCGACTAACAACGTTTTTTTAGGCTGTCGGGCCTCTGGCCTGGCGGCAGTTGAGCTTGTTCCAGCACTGGATGAAGTTATTCACTTAGTGGGTGGAAATGTGTTATGATTTTCTCGAGAGATAGAGATACTTAGATTTTTAGATGCTACGGAGCAGTGTTACCATCTCTGTTCGACATCTTGAGCTATTTATTAGCTATAGCTAATTTATTGAAGAGTATTTACGATGTATTAAATTGAACCAGCAGAATTAGATGCTAGCCAATCTACTTTGACATCTAGACCCACCTACATTCTTCAGCGTGTTCGGAGAGCCAGTCCGTGAATTTTCGTACATCCCTGAGTGATTTCTCATCAGATAGATGCAAGCGTGATAGAAGAAAAACGTTCATATTCCTTATTTACCTATTCCAACAATGAACTCCATTTCTTGAATTTATCCATATATAACAATAACATTTCACTTCAAGTAATTACAATTTCTACTGATGAATCAATGTGATGCAGATTTTGTGTTGGTAAGATGTTCAGTTCATTTTTTTTTTTCTCATCCCTTTGGCTTAAATTTTTTTTTCTCTTTTTTTTTCCATTTTCTGGAGGTAAAATGTTATGATTTAAAAATTTAACTCTTAATTTATTCAGTATTTTACATTTAACTTTAATTTATTCTTCAATTCATTAAATTCATTTAAATTAATTAAGCTAAATTTCATTTTTGCATTTTAAATCTAACATTCTTTTTAAATTGTTTACTTTTGGTGAGAATATAAATTAATTTCAGAATCTTTCCATTACATATGTTTTAGGATATTTATTCATTCAATTTAATTTACATTTTATTCACTTTGCAATATTAATTAAACTTCATTTCAAATTATCTAAAAAAGAAATATTTATAACTTACTTTTTCTAACTTTTAAATAATATACAGTCTAAAAAAAATTATTCCAAAATATAATGTATTTCCTTTTTAATAATATTGATTAAAAAATTGGTTAATTGTTAATTTTATTCTTTACAGAAAGTTCAAATTCATTTATTTTAATTCAGGAAAATTCTTTCAGAATCGCGAGACTTTCATTTATCATTTCAAAATTTCTAAGTCCAATAATCATTTTTCAAAATTTCTTAATTTAAATATTTTACTTTCAAAAACATATCTGGTGGAAAGAAATTTTAATTTTATTTAGATTGCTAAAATTTCATTTGTTTTCATCCATTAGTTTGGCAATTATAGATTTTTAATTACTTTCGTTTTTTCTGTTTTGAATTTCGTCGAGATTTCCGTTCAGACGCCATTGATGTGTATTTGGATGTTTCTGGTAAACAAGCAGGCATTATTTCTTAGTTCCCGCGCATTTGTATCTGGGTCAGTGACTTACGAGAGGCAAGGTCACTATCAGTCCGATTCAAGGTGACAGATAGAAGCTCATAGAACATTCGCAATGACGTGTCGTCAACAGTTAATATTTGACTTTGACCGCGTGGGTGAGCTTCTTCAAAAAATCCATCAGGTGGTGTCGCGAGCGCGACAGTTAGATTCGGAACCGTTAGGAGATGCTCTTTTCTGATTGGCGGAGATTTCAAATCTCAGAGAGAGATCGTACTTTGAGTATTGAAGGAGAATCACTTCGCCAGATTCGTTTGATCGACTAACAACGTTTTTTTAGGCTGTCGGGCCTCTGGCCTGGCGGCAGTTGAGCTTGTTCCAGCACTGGATGAAGTTATTCACTTAGTGGGTGGAAATGTGTTATGATTTTCTCGAGAGATAGAGATACTTAGATTTTTAGATGCTACGGAGCAGTGTTACCATCTCTGTTCGACATCTTGAGCTATTTATTAGCTATAGCTAATTTATTGAAGAGTATTTACGATGTATTAAATTGAACCAGCAGAATTAGATGCTAGCCAATCTACTTTGACATCTAGACCCACCTACATTCTTCAGCGTGTTCGGAGAGCCAGTCCGTGAATTTTCGTACATCCCTGAGTGATTTCTCATCAGATAGATGCAAGCGTGATAGAAGAAAAACGTTCATATTCCTTATTTACCTATTCCAACAATGAACTCCATTTCTTGAATTTATCCATATATAACAATAACATTTCACTTCAAGTATAAATAATTATGTTCATCGACAACTGAGAGCACCGTGTAAAAGAATCTGCCATTTTTCTGAGAGACTTTTTTTTTAATCTTCAAGAACATCCTTAATGACGAACATTAAATTTTGAAACAATAAACTTATTTAAACGAATAACATTTTAAATTAATCTAAATGGACTGAACATCATACATTTTGAATGTATTCTCATGATCTAAAATTATTAAAAATTATCTGGTAAGAAATATTGTGAAAGAAGAAAGAATGTGAATTAATATAATCAACTGAAGTTCTTTGCATATTAATATTTTGTGAGTGCTCTTTCTGCTTCAAATAAATCTATGTGTGTCATCTATTTGGTGAGTTATTTATTTTCTTAATTTACATTTCGCCGATTTCAGATGGATCAACTTTTGTATAAATGTTTATCATTCTTAAATTTTACAATTAAGCTTTCAACTTAAATTCTAATTTTCCAACATTAAATTTTAACCTTTTTAATTTAACTTATTTCACAACGCAATGTTACTGTCACTTGAGATTACGCCATATAGAGAGATTTTGGGATAGTTAACTTGTACTATCTTCAAAATTGAATTTTCAGGTTTGGATTCAATCGGAGTATTTTTCGTGAGAATCATCACTTCATTAATTTTTCCCGGTATAAGTTCTCCGATCCCTAAATCTCGCTATATTATTATTGAGATTATTGAAAATTAAAAATATTCAGTTAAAATAATTGACAGAAAAAAAAATATTAGACTTTATATAGTTTTTGTTTAAAATTCCTGTAGCAGAATATCTATTAAAGAATATAATCATATCAATCTTTTAATGGAGAGTCAACAAATTAAAAAATTTTTAAATATTGCACTTTTAAAATTATTGTAAATGAGTTGAGTCACATATGAAATAAATAAAATTAATTTTAAAATTTAAACCAGATAATCTTAATAATCTATAAAAAAAAATTTTATGTACACATTGAAAATAAAATTGCACAAGTTTATATTCCACACAATACAATTACTTCCAACATCCTAGATGCTATATCAAAAATTTTCTTAAAATTTAAAACTTTATATGAATAAAATAAATTTCATCAGTTTGATTTCTTTTAAATCAATTATAAAATGTTTAATAATTTATATTTATTATTTTAATATAAATAATTTAATATTGCCAGTATTAGAAATTACCAAATACATATATATAAAAAAATGCATACCATATTATTTACCTGCAAACACATTAAAAATAGCAATAATCAGAGCCAATTTATTTTTACCAACATTGCCATCTACATCTTTTATATTATAAATTTTTTATTTTGAAAAAAAAAATAATTTTTAAATTATTGCTAATAATTATGTTATCACAATATCTACTCTAAAAAAAAAAATTGAAATTACCGTTTTCCAAATTACTTTACTGAATAAATTTATTAAGTTTTAACTTATTTCAAAAGTAATAGTATTTTTATCTAAATTTAATCTTATCTGCAATTAATCAATTAATTTATTTTGAATATCTGTTATCATAGACAAAAATATTTTAACAACGGCAACCACTAGACAAATTCAAATAATGTTACTGTTTACTCTTAATAAAATAAAATAAGTTTCAGAAATGGCACAATAATAATCATTAAAGTTTGAGAAGTAAAACATAATAAAAATGAGATTCACATAATATTGCATGAAAAATATAAATATTGATAACCCAAGAAGAAGACTGCGTCTAAGGCACCAATAAATAGGAACACAACCCAAATCGTGACTGGTACACGGCGCCAATAAATAAAACGGTATCTGGGGATCGTGATGAACATAAAAGGAAAAATTAATAAAGGTTGAATCACCAGCGACTAGCACCGGAGTGATTCCGAATACCTAAACAATTTTGACAAAACATATATTCAACACTTTCCCCAAACACCATTATAGGCATGATCGTAAGTAGCAGCACATAATGCGATGCCATAAAAGTTAAGCTTAAAGTTACGTTAAATTCATAAAGTTAATACTTAAGTTATAATATACTTATATAAATTAGGAAGTAGAACTTATTCCATTACTTCAAACATAGCTGAAACACATAAATATAAATAATAGAAAAAGACAAACTCACCAAGATGAAGTTAAACTGTAATTTATTCACAAAATAGTGCACCAAAATAAAATAAATAAATCACTAACTAACATCACAACAGACATCTTAATCATATATGTAGCGATACGAGCTTTTCTAATAATACGAATGCATCAATGATAACAAGGATTATGAAGTCACTGACAATTGTAATCTAATATCTTTAGGATATATTATTTCAAATATCAGATACAGTTTATTATTATAATATTATATTTTCTTTAAATAAAATTTGCAGATCTTAGTAGATATAAAAAGTTATATTGAATTAGTGTTGTTAGCTCGGTCCAGTGTATACAGTTATACTTTAAATATCTTTGATAGTTCTAATAAGTTGTTACTTATCAAAGGAAGATGAAGGTTTTTAAGATATGAACAGCAAAAATTAGGAAGCTAGATTAATTTCTGAGAAGCAGCAACGTTTGGCGACAGGATGACAGATGGATATGTATATCTCATCAATACACTCCTAAGTCTCAACACTTAAGAAGTCATATTTCCGTCAGTAAAACTTGACAATCAAACTGTTGAAACAGGCATATAAGAAGATTAAGAAGTAGAATTTTTGAAGTCGAATTACTTAAAGAACATTTAAATTGCTGATTCAGCCACAGCATTGATGAACAAACATATTAAGTGAAGATTCAAGAAATCATGAAAAAACATCTCAAGTGAATATCCAATCGCAGCTTATATTTGATCCAGCATCTCCATCCTTCAGGAAGATATCATTTGTAGATTTAAATTTGACTTATTGTTCAATTCATTACGTTAAAAAATTATTCAACATCTGGATACATCGTATTACTAAAATCACACATTAACATCATCCTAGAGTCCTGACTTTCACCAAAGAAAATGGCAGAAGCCCGGATAACTAAAAATCGTAGCGACTACATCTTTTCGAATCTTGAGTAGAACTCAATACTCTCTAGAATTTCCCTCTCAGGGAAAGGTTCCAGGCGGTTACGCAACAACCAATCAAAAAATCCAAACCGTCCGAAAGTTACTGAACAAGCCCCAACAGATCATAGTCAAAGTTACAGTCAGACATTTCACTGACACTTCCAACCCTAGCAACAGCATTAAATAGTATTTAGAACATTCGATCGCGACCTTGGAGCGCTGTCAAAACGACCTTGTTCAAAATCCGCGGGAAGAAAGGTTCTTGTTTACTTGAAGCATCTAAATACCCATCAATGGCGTCTGATCGCAAATCTCGACGAAATTCAAAACAGAAAAAACGAAAGTAATTAAAGATCTATAACTGCCAAACTAATGGATGAAAACAAATGAAATTTTAGCAATCTAAATAAAATTAAAATTTTCTTTCCACCAGATATGTTTTTGAAAGTAAAATATTTAAATTAAGAAATTTTGAAAAATGATTATTGGACTTAGAAATTTTGCAATGATATATGGAAAAGTTCGTTATTCTGAAAGAATTTGCCTGAATTAAAATAAATGAATTTGAACTTTCTGAAAAGAATAAAATTAACAATTAACCAATTTTTTAATCAATATTATTAAAAAGGAAATATACTATATTTTAGAATAATTTATTTTAGACTGTATATTATTTAAAAGTTAGAAAAAGTAAGTTATAAATATTTTGTTTTTAGATAATTTGAAATGAAGTTTAATTAATATTGTAAAGTGAATGAAATGTAAATTAAAATTGAAATGAATATCCTAAAACATATGTAATGGAAAGATTCTGAAATTAAATTATACTCTCACCAAAAGTAAACAATTTAAAAAGAGTGTTTGATTTAAAATGCAAAGATGAAACTTAGCCTAATTAATTTAAATGAGTTTTAATGAGTTGAATTAAATGGATGAATAAATTAAAGTTAAATGTAAAAATACTGAAAAAATTAAGAGTCAAAATTTTAAATCATAACACAAATCATACTGTTATATCATTTTAGATATTTAAAACATCCATTTGAAAATATTTGTAACTGCTTTACAGAAAACAATACCCAGAAAAAACTAAAAGAAATCTCTGGTTATTAATATTTTTGTTTAGATATGCTGTAACAATCATTGTGTTTCTTTAATTTGATTCAGTAACAAAATGCGAAACTTTCATGAAACTTGTAATTTTAGTTAAAAATGATTTCAACATTAAAGTTGTTATTGACAATAATGCTTCCTACTTCTATATAGTTGTATTTCATGACTTTAATTTTATATATACTGTTGTCCTGAAAGTTATTGTCCTTCTATGAGATTTGAGATTACCTTTAAGCCCTTGCCAACACATTTGTGATGGTAAACAAACCTGTTTTATTGCTTATTAAGTTCAAATGCTTTAATAGCTACCAGCAATGATTAAAGGGCCGCTTCACTGAAATTCCCTGATCGCGAAATCCCATGTTAACCTATAGGAAAAATTTGAAGTGCGATGACTCATTACCTAATATAGTTATTAAAATACGGTTTTCACCATCGGAAGGTAGACATCAGATGCCAAGGTTGTGCGTTCTTAAAAATTGTCTCCTTAAATTTTAACTATTCAAAAATTTTGTATAAACTCTGAAATTTCCACTTGATGACATTTTATCTTCTTCTTAGAAAAATTAAAATTTAAGGAGACAATTTTTAAGAACGCACAACTTCGTCATCTGATGTTTACTTTCTGATGGTGAAAATCGTATTTTAATAATTATATTAGGTAATGAGTCATTGCATTTCTAAGTTTCCCCATAGGTTAACATGGGATTTCGCGATCAGGGAGTTTTAGTGAAGCGGCCCCTTAAAACTGGGCCTTGTAGCTTCATAATATAAAATTTTGATGCTAGATACCACCTCTGTGCAGATTTTTAGGTTTTGAAGGCTTTTTTTAAAATTTTGGTTACATATTGATTAATCAAAAAATGTCTTGGGTCTTAAAGGGATATTTAAACTCAACGGTACCTATGATTTTAAGCTGAAAAATGTTTTATTGTTTTTCTTCCCTTCTAGATCTCAGTGTCAGTTTTGTGCCTACCATGTTAAAAATGAATACAAGAAATTCAGCAAAAGGAGCGACATCCAGACATCGTAAGTTCATTAAGAGTGTGGTTTTTATATTTTGTCATTTCCTGCAAATAGTACTTGTTACTTAATACATATTTGCTCAGAAACATCACTTGTTTTTCTATAAATGGATAAAATTTCATACACAGATCTGAATTCATTCATTTTTATTATTTCAATAATTGAAAGTAGGTATAACAAAAAAAGTAGAGGCGGATTACCCATTAGGCTGAGTAAGCCTAGGGGCCCCGGTGCTAAGATTTTCTTTCGGGTTTTTTCTTCATATCATGCTAACATTTTATGCAAGAAATTAATTAACGTACAATATTCTTTCTTTCGTTTAGTTATTGAATTTTTTAGGTTGCTAACATATCCAAATGTTACTCCCCTTTTAATTCCGTCTATATCTATAAGAAGAAAATACTGGATTCATGAAATTTTTTGGTTTACAGTTTGTGTTCGATTTGCTAGGCAGCTTCTCTAGCCACACGGCCTGGGCGAGATTTTGTCAGTATCTCTATGAATGATGTCTGTTTAAACGGTTATTAAGTTTTAGTCAAGCATTTTGCCTATTTCCTGCCTTTAGTTTTTAGCGGCCTGGGCGATCACCCAATATCGCTCATTTATTTCAATGCAATTCATTGGTAAGCTTAGAAAGTCCTTTTGAGGTTAGAGATTCCATATAAATGTCTTCATGAAAATATGTTAATTTGTAAAATTACTTGCTGTAAATACATTCTGAAAGAAAAATTATGCTAAAGATTTTTAAAAAAATTTCATTATTTTATTATACCAGGTGATTTAAAATAAATGTCTCCTCATTCTCTTAAACCACTGGTGATAGAAATATACTCCCATTTGCAAAAATTATACAAATCCAGTACAGCTTTTAGATATGGCATTTGTTTTATAAAAGACTGTACACATATTAAAGTACGAAATTTAATTTTTTATATAGTCCCTAGGTTCTAATTAAACTTTAAAAAAAAAGTTCTCTTCTGTCTAGGAAAAATATTTTATAAATCCCATTCTGTTACGACCAAAACTTTTGAATTATGACACTTGGAATTTTATTTCAACGTTTACCTGCACTAAAAAAAAAAATAATTATTTCCGATTTTAGTGACAGGAAACACTGAAATTTCATAAAATTTGAAATATCATTATTTAATATGTTTTGACTGCAAAAGAATAGGAATTTTCTAACCCCTTCTTAAACGAATGACATTTTTCTAAATATAACTTAATAATAACCCAGGGATAGTATAAAAATTGAATTCAGTATTTAAAAATGTGTACAGTCCCTTGTAAAGCAAATGCCATTTATAAAATCTGTACTTGATTTGTATCCTTTTTGTAATTGAAAGTAAGTTTCCATCATCAGTGGTTTAGGTAGCTGATAATTAAGCAAACATGTATTTTGAATTAACTGGTATATATTGCTTTGAAAGAGTGGAGTCCCCTCCCCCCTCCCCGCCAAAAAAGGTCAATCCTAAGGAGATTCCCCCACCCCCTCCAAAGAGGCCAAGCATAGGGGCCCGGGAGGTAGCTGATCCGTCTCTGCAAAAAAGGGGCAATTAATTTGTGTAGAGTTGTTATTAATTAATTTGTATAGTTTACCCACTTATGATTTCTTTAAACAAATCGAAAAAAAACTTGAAGCATGGGGAGAATTTCTAAAACTAGACATCACAGAATTATATCTCAACCATTTGAACAACCTTCTGTGAGCTTTGAAAAAAAAAATAGATTTCATTTATTTTTAAAGTAATGTGTAAAAGCATTAAAATCTATTATTTTCAGTGCTTCTAAACATATTTTGTTTTTTGAATAAATAAAAGAAACTGTAAAATTACTTATAAGCTTAATTCTTTGAACTTGGAGTAGTTTTTATCAAGTATAAAAAGCACTTTATTTGAAATTGATATTTAACTAAATCTGCTGTAACTTGCGTAAAATACTATAGTTTTTTTTTTGTTTTTTTTTTGTGGTAATCAAATTATTTTAATCAATTATTCCACTTCATTTCTTCTAACTCTCTCTCTCCTTTTTTTTTTACGTTAATAATATTGGTATGAGATGAATGCAATAAATGAATAGCCCCAATATGTTCATGAGATTATTTGAACAATGCAATAACAATTCTTGTCTTTCATATTATATTTTGACCACAATAAGCTGGTTTATGATCTTGAAGTATTCACTATAATAGAAGAAAATAATATTGCAAAAATGACATTGACAGTGAAAATAACACGTTTTCTCTATTCTAAAAATGTATATGTGTAACTAATGCTGCTGATGCCGTATTTAACTTCATTGTGACCTTCTCACTTTCTAGGTTTATCCTGCTGAAATTATTGCATATAAAAGCATCAAAACTGGTAGAGTATATTTATAAAGAAATGTGTGATAAATGCGCTGAAGGTTTTAAATTGAAAAATTATTTTAAGTACTATTTAATGCTGAAATTGGTCAAGATAGTTCATTTAAGTGATTAAATAGGTTTTATATGATCAAAAACTATGCATAGCAATTTAACCACCTTTTTGCAGGCACATACATATAAATACTCATAAATTGTGATGTGCAATATCAATATATTTTTTTTCTTTTTTTTTTGAGGGGTGGTCTTTATTTTTTATTAAAAGTTTTATTATTTGAATAGATAAAATTCATAGTTTGTAAAAGCCGTTTTTACCTACTGTTGCCAGATTTTAAAAAGCCCAAATAATTAGATTTAAACACTTTTCAATTGAAAAATATTATTACACATGAATATTGAAAAAAAAAGTTTAAAACAATTAAATTATTATATACAAAAAGCATTTAAAGGTGAAAATTATGGCATATTTAAAATGCTTTTTTTTTTATAAAATTCTTCTAGACTGTATAAAAGTCTGGAGGTAGCGACATTTTTTGCTTAACCATTTTACATAAGGTGATTTTTAAAACACATGAATATTGAAAACAAAAACAAATTTAAATAATTAAATTATTATATACAAAAAGCATTTAATGGTAAAAATTATGGCATATTTAAAATGCTTTTCTTATAGTGTCTAAAAGAAAACCCTTCTTCTTGACTGTATAAAAGTCTTGGAGGTAGCAACATTTTTTACTTAACCATTTTATGCAAGGTGATTTTTAAATGTGTAATTGATCTTACTTAATCAATCATGGAAATAGCTGTCACAGCAGTAGTAGATGTGGCTTTGGGAACCAAAAAATTCCCCAGTCAAAAGGAAATGAATGACAACCTGATTACAGAAGATCGCTACTGGTCATGATAATATCATTCAATCTTCTCTAATCGGATAATCTTTTGAAAACAGTGCAAGTTAGCATGTTTTTAGAACCTGTAGGTTCTGGATGGGAGTTGGCGAGCATAGCTAATAGGGTGCCTAGCTCCCTATTAAATTATGTATGCTTTGTGCCTCTTTAATCTTGAAAGAGAGAAATATTTAAAATTTTCTTATTTCTTTTGAATTTTCTACAAAATCATTGTTAAGTTATTTGCTTCCATATCAAAGTCAGTGATGATCTTTCCCCCCCTTGAAATTATACATCTGTAAGATTCTCAGCATTTTTTACAAATGTTGAAGTTAAATTAATGTGAAAACTGCTTTATGCTTAAGAGAAGAAGGTATTGTTTAAATGATGGAATTTTCTGAAAAACTGACCTAGCATAAAACTTTAAAAAGGTTTTCCTTACAATTTATTATTAATTAAATTTATTATTAATCCTCTTAATATTATCTAAAACTTTTATATTGACAAGTTTTTTATAGGACCAACCCTTATAGCAAAAAAAAAAAAAAAAAAAATCCCTGCCGGCTCTGCTTGCAAACAAGTTAGGTTTCGAAGTGGGCGGTTCCCATATGCCGTATCATGGCAAAAAGGTAATTTCTTCCACAATTCCCAATAAACAGCCGCCCCACGTTCTGCATCTTTGAAATCTACCTGTGCCTGTAGGCCGAGCTGTCAGGGATTTTTTGTTAAACGAAATTTTGTGAAGGGGTCTTAAATGGGCCTTTTTGCTTGGTTTGACCTCTTATAGTTAAGGCTGCTCGTCAGTAAGCTTCCCGATTCCCTCTCTAATGTTAATTGCATGTGTGCGTAAGTTGCATTCTGTTGGAATAATATTCCATACATGTCTACATTTTAGTCTTGTCACTTCATTTAAAACATTCATCTAAATTCATTCATTTAATTCATTCATTTTATCTTCATGTTAAGTTCTTAAGTTTATTATCGGTTTCATATTTATTTCTAAGTTCTGGCTTATTTATACATATCTTTGGTTTATGATTTATTTCAATATTTAAATATCGTATTTAATAGTTCATTTAGTTTACTTACCTTTAATATCTTTATAAATATCCTGGCATATTCACTTTAATTTTTACACGGCATCTTTAAAAGCCTACGTATCTTTGTTTACATTTTACCAGCTTCTTTTCCCGTACACGTTAAGTGTTACGATGTTTCGGAGCGACTCCGGCAGCCGACAACAGATGGCGTGACCATCTGTTTCCTCCTTCATCGCTCTCTCGTCGCTGCTAGGCTTTTCTCGATCTTTCACAATACCGGCAGTGACGTAACTCTTATTAAATATGGAAGGCCGTGTGATTGGATGTCTACCTGGGAAGATACATTTAAATACTAGCTTTCGGTCATTTCTCATTAGCTTCGTTTTTCATTTCAGTGTGTCGTGGCAAGGCAATGATGTCGCCGTTTAGTCATGGCTAGGTGTAATGATGAAATGATTCAAGATGTCCTGTTCTTGTTTTAAAGGGTGCTTTTGGTTCTTCATAAAAAGTTAAAGGACTTTATGTTTGATAGTGTGTAAGGCCGGACAAAGATGTAAAGATGGAGTTGATGTTTTTAAGCATTTTCTGTTCTATTGATGATAAAGCTATGCCATCGGAATAATTGGATAGCTGGGAAAGAAAATGGCGGTTTGTTGATATCTGGCATCGGAGTCCGGGCTGTTAAAACAACACGTTCAGTGCTTAATATTTTTAGTTCAGCATTTAGTTGTTTTTTTATTTTTTCAGTTTGTTTTATCAACATTGTTTTTCCCTCTTCTTGTATTTTTTAAAACCGACTTATCATTCATCATCTGAATGTATATTATCAGATGGTTTTCAGAAAGTCACGTTCATATCTTTATATACTGTTATGGAAGTAGGTGAAATACACGCTGAAGCTTTAGTAAGTTTATGTTTAATTAGTTTTCTTGGGTTTGCTTTTATATTCACACAACTTTATTTAATTGATTTATTACTGGTTTAAGTTTTCTTTAAATAAAGTTTTAGTTTACTTTTCTTCCCTCTTAAGTTTTAACATCTATTTAAGTCTCTCGTTTCGTTTTCTTGCTTTAAAGAATCTGACAGATAATCTTGGTGTTACGTAATTCATCATGTTCCCTTGCTTTAGGTGAAGGTCCGTATGGTTCGCCATGTTTGGTCAGCTTTGTTAGTTTCGGCATACTAATGACGGTTACTGTGTGGTATGTCTGAAGTTTTTCCGTAAGGCAGAAGTTAAGTAGAAACGCCGATCAACGATCTTTTAAACTGGATCGTAATTGAAAGAGGAGGAGATGTGTAAAATTTATTTGATCTTGTTTTAAATTAAAGTTAAGTTGTTTTAAAGTTATAATATGATTTTGAAGTATAAAGTTTTATTAATCTTTAAAGTAAATTGAATTTAAAAAGGTAATTTCCTTTATGAAAAATATTGTTTCTTTATAAGCTCCAGTTCATATTAAGTATATTTTTCATTTGTTTAATTGTTGAATTTGTATCTATGTCTTTTAGTTTTTATTTCTGTTTTTATTTAATAAACGTTAAGTTAACCTTTAAAAACAGTTGGTTTTCATTTCTAGACACAATACACCTAATTTAGTTTTCAGCTTCTCTCATGCATAATCTTGGCAACCAATTGTCAGCATATACGCTCCATTAGCATTTGTTAATCTGCTTCTTTTAAATTACTAGTAATTACACTAGTAATTACTTATTCTAATACATTCGTATATTTAGAATACTCCTCAGGAAATTAATATTTTTAACTTCTGTTTTCTTTGTACTGTTCTTAAAGGATGTCTCTTTTTTTTTCTTAGTTATCAAATAATTTCTAAAATATGTGCTTAATTTATAATTTTATGTGTTAAAATCTTAGCGAAACAGAACAAGATTTTAACACTTCACATAAAATTAAGTATATATTTTAGAAAAATTGTGGCAACTAAGAAAAACAAGTGGGTAAGTGTGATCGTAGATCGCACAAAGGATTTCGTTTAATATTCTTTTCAAAACACTTTATCCTTTCTTTAATAAAACCAAATAAATTTCTTTTAGCAACAAAAAAAAAAGGGTCATGTTTTTTATAAAGTAAAAATTTACCAGTCTATTTTTTCATTTTCTTGAATATCTAAACCAGCCCGCTATTATACTCTGTCATAATAATATCTGTCATGTGGACTAAATGCGATATTTAAAAAAAATAATTTCAAAATTAAACATGTTGTACACCTTCAAAATGTTAAAATATGCGAATATTTTCATAATCGGGTTTTTATCATGATTCAATACGTTCCTCAAACTCATATATTTACTATTCTCTATTACTCATATTGATACTCGCTTTGTATTATTCTCAAACATTTGAGAAATCCGTTAAACTTCCGATATGACGTCAGATTAATTTTCTTTTTAATTCTCTAATGACATGATATTAATCTGCTTTCTGTACATACACATACTCCTTGTATTATTAAAAAATCTTTGAAATTTTCTGTTTTATTACCAATATGCGTCAATCATTTTTATTTCATATTAATCTTTTTTTCAATTGGTAAAACTTTTTATTTCATTTTTCATTTGAATAATCTTTCAATAGATAATTAATTACTGTAGAAATAATTTTATTATGGATTTTTAATTGTTGGCAACTGCTATAACGAAAAATGTTTAAATTGAATAGGAAAAGGCTGTTAGAGTTCTGGTTTTTTATCTCTCTCTATTAAAATAATACGATTTCTTCAAATTTTAATATTTTGAGCTTCATAGTAGGTATTTAGCTATAAGTACACAAATTTTCGTGCCTGTAAGTTATATAGTTTCTGAGAACGACTCTGTGGCAAACAGACAACGGAGCGGGAGTAATAGGGTTTCGTGAGATGAACGAAACCCTAAAAAGAGACAACCTTTAAGAACAGTACAAAGAAAATAGAAGTTAAAAATATTAATTTCCTGAGGAGATGTTTTAAATATATGATCTCCCATATATCCCCTTTAATATCTCCCATAAAATTAACATTAACAAGGGGAATTGGGAAGTTTACTGACGAGGGTGGCCTTAATACAGAGTTAAGAATGATGTTTAAATTTTCTACTTTGAAAAAGATATGTAATTGAATTTTCATTTAATGAAATTTCTATATAGCAATTTTTTTGGAAGAACCACAAGATTAGTTAACTAAAAGTTTAACTTCATTATATTATTATTATGTCTATTTCTTTGTGCTGATTTGTTTTCTTCTCCTATTTCAGGTGGTCGGGCAGAGATTTGAGTCTGAAAGACAGAGTCCTTAAAGGGCAAAAGGCCATATTTTATGCTGGACAGACTTTTGTTCCTTTAGGCAAGTATGTGTGCTTAGTATTTGTTATGTTTCTCTGCTAAATGAATTCATTAAATCTGTCCTATTGTATTAAAGACCTAATTAATAAGACACAATTGACTGTCATTAAACTGTCTACAATAGTACAAAACTCTACAATGTTAAAATTTTTTTGTCTAAATATGGAATGTTAAAAACAGGGTGTCTAGCCACCTGGAAAAGTCAGGGAAATTTAAAATTTCTGAGAAAAAGTCAGAGAAATTTGAGAATTCTGAGAAAAGGATAGAAAATTAGGAAATTTCAAGAAAAAAAAAGTGAAATGTTTCTTATAAATCTAAACATTTTAAATTGCATCACCATTAAAATTAAACTTTGCTCTTCATAAGTACTGTAAAGAGTATTTCAACCTCTCGTGCAAATCATTTTGTCTACCCCTTTTCAGTCCACTTTTGTAACTCAGAGATTTTCAGTTCCAGCTTCACTGAAACTTTCTACTGAATGTTTTAGGATTAATTAGGTGTTTCACTCTACTTACTTAGCTTTGTTTGGGGATTGAACATTTGTTAGCTTAATTTATTGAATTATTTATTTTTTGTATTAGAATATGTCAAAGCAATCTGTATTTAACTGTGACTGATGTGATAAAGAATTTCATTCTGATTTGACAAAATGGATAGAACCTGAGGCTAAAAGTGTGTATCTGCAAAATGTTTAGCATGTAAAATGTTCAACAGTTTGTAAATTTTGCAAAAAATTATACAGTTGAACCTCGTTAATGCGAACACTCAAGGGGAAACTTTTTTTGTTTGTGTTAAAAGTAGTTCGTGTTATCCGACTTAAATACATTACATACAACTAGACGGGGTAATCGGAAACAGTTCGTGTTAAAAGTAATTCGCAATTCGCGTTAAGCGTGTTTGTGTTAACGAGGTTTGACTGTATAACAAATCAGTAATTTGCCTCAGAATAAGTTGTGAAAGTTCCACTCTCAGATTCACAACTTTTAAGATTTTTTGTGTGTAACATCAAAATCTCGATACATGGAATTTTTTTTATTGGTATGGACAGGGCTTGACAAATGCGGTCACCAACTTTTTCTATCTGGCCACTAAGTTTTTTAACCCGACTTTGTTATTTATTTATTTATTTATTTTACAAAAATTGAACTAAAAAAGGAGTTTAAAAGACATTTTGTCTCTCCAACATCCCTACTCGTATGGGCAGCAAGTGCAGTAATCTCCCTCTTCTCTCGTACTTTTAATGGAAAAGTCAAGTTTAAAAGGCATTTTCCATTTTATGCACATACAGTGCCATTTTTTTTCCGTTCTAGTCAGCTTAGCATGTCACGTGATGAGAATGTGGGGAAAGGGAGGAATTTTCAATAAGAAATATTTACAATCTAATTTGTGACATCTAAAAATTGGATGCAATGATTAAAAAGGCTTAATGCTTTTTGTAACTGTCAAATCAGATTTTTATGTTCAGAATTAAAATTGATTAATCTATCACATTCATTTTAAAGAATAATAACATATAAGTGATTATAACTAATTCATTCGAAGTAAATCCATAAAACTTAATTAAAATTTCAAGAATAATTCATTTTAATAAAAATAATATGCATCTTTTAAGTATTTCTCGCCTGCTTAAAATGTTTGGCACCTAGCACTTGTTTGCATAACTATTTATTTATTTTTATATTCCTATTGTAGATCGTTGAAATGTTGGAAAAATGTTTTTTTTTTCCAAACTAAATCTTAGCCGGCTGCTCATTCCGTTATGTAATCCCAGCGCGGAAAAATATTTTTCTCTTCTTTTTTTTCTTTTTCTTTTTTTTTTTCGCTTTAGCAATGTATATTACTGCAAACGTCACAATGTTTAATTAAATTTCTTGTAAGATGTCTCATTATAAATGCTGCAAAGTTACAAAATATTAAGAAATGAACTTGAAATTATAATTACAGAAACATGAAAAAAAAAAAAAAAACTTTTATTTTTAATTTGGCAAAACTAAGATAGTTCATTAAACGTAAATTTCAAAATAATAAAATTATTTGATAGGCTGAATAGGCGAAAATTCGTTTTCCGGTTTCATTATATAATCGATGCTCTCTCATCAGATATAGATTTTGTAGCACTCAACTATTAGGACTTTTGAAGCATTCAGCAGTCAGCATTTCCTGAACATTTCGGTTATTCAGAGTTTACAATATTTTTTTTTTTTTTTTTTTTTTTTCCGAGATATAATTTTGGATAAATTTCCTTATAAAACTTAGTTTTATTGTATTTTTTAATTAAGTACTATTCTGAGCTATATAATTAATAATTCTGAACTATGTTTGTTGTTATTTTTTTTTCACTTAATTCACAAAAAAACATTTGTGCTTTTGGAAATCAATCGTAAGAGAGAGAGAAAGAAGAGGGAAGGGATAATTTTTTTTTTTTTTTTTTTTTTTTTACTGGCGACTAGAATTTATACCTGGCTACCAGATTTTTTAAAATTTATAAAGCCCTGGGTATAGAAAAAACCTGGAAATTTCAGGGAAATTCATTGCTGATCTGTAATACCTGTATAAATTACTAAAATATTTTGCTAAAAACATATTGCTTTTTGTAAAATACTTTTTAAATTTATGCTACATGGAGAGGATTGGAAAAGGGAGTCTATAATCAGTAATGGGGGAAGGGACATTCAGTATCTCAGCCACGGCTCTAATTTTCTTATTATTATTTCAGACCTGAAAGAAAACAAAGTTCTGTTTCTCAAAAGGACAAGCTCACCCTATCGAACTTGACTCTCAAGAGAAAAGCTGAAACTGTGTTTCACGAGGAAAAGCAGCAGAGTATAAAGAAAATAAACGAGATGTACGGAGAGAGCGTATCAAAAGCTGCGGAAAAGAATTCAGAATTCATGTAAGCACTTATTTCATTTTTATACATGATCAACTCTGTTTGAGACCAAAATATTTTGTGAATCACAGGCTCCCAAACTACCACAAACGGTGTACTATTGAATTGAAATTCATAATTTTTTTTATACTATTGTTAATAAATCTAGTGTTAATATATAAAGTTGTTCTTGGCGTGTCAGAGAAAGTGCCAAGGCACTTCTCTGAAAGAAGGGGTGCCAGAGCCTCAAGAGAGGTTGGACTTCTAGAGCTGGTCTCCTAATTTTGAACCAATTCCAGATGAGGCACCTGCACCTGGAATATATAAAGTGACATCATCATATTACTAAATTTATACTATGATTAATCTTCTTTCATTGATTTCCAAATAATATGTAACCACCATGATTATATTTTAATGTAAGATTCATTCAATATGTAATCAGGAAAATTGCATTATATTTTTTAAATACACACACACTCCAAAAAAGAAGAAAAATGCAAATTATTTTATGATGATTTATTAATGATAATTTTTGAAGAGAAATCTATAGTACTGAGGACTTATTGGAATTTATTGACATACTAGTCAGGTGGATCGGAGGATCTCTAAGTCTAAAATAGTTTTTTTCACTTCTATAATCAGGGGTCTGGAATTACATCAAACTATTCACAGTCAATTTTTAGATAATTTCTTAAAAACTGCAGAGTATAGAAAATATACCAAAATCTTTTATATATTTTTCTTTTATATACTCTTTTATATTCATGGGCCAGCCATATTTCACGTTTTTCTCAATTGCCCCAATGTGAACATGTCATTACACTAAACTGTTCTCTGTTCTACATCTTTCTTAATTTTCCGTAAAATTTTTATAAAAATGTAGTAATACATAATTTGTAAAACTTGTGTTAATTAGTAAAATGACTACAGTTGTTTTTAATACAAAAATTTTCCTAAGACATTGTTAAGACCAAGTCAGCTGCTGTTAGAAATATCAGATGACATATTTTTTTTTTTTTTTTTAACTTTCAAATTATGTCTTTCAATATTGACATTTTTTTTTTCTTCTACTCAGTTAAAATTATTTTAGTATATAAAATATGTAAAAATTCTTAACCTATAATTCAGTTCTTATCCAAATGAGTGATATCACTGGCATATTTATTTTTTATTCTCTTGCTTAACTGTGAATTATGATATTCACTGTTCACCAGCATTATCACTAAAAGTTTTATTGCAGAGAGTAATTTCATTCCTTTTCAAAGTTTTTAAGAGTATGTTATAAATTTTAGAATGTATTTTCTTTTTTTAACTTATACTAGGACCATATACTATAACCATACACCTATACTTTTAACCAATGCTAGTGAAAAAACATCAGTTACATTCCAAGATGTATTTTAAGTACAATTTTTTTCCCCCTTATTTTTATGTGTTCTATATCCCAATTTATGTTATGTAAAAATATGTAAAGAAAGTTCTCCACTAAAAAGTCTTAGTAGTACATTCTTTGTAAAAAGTACCCAGAATTTATATTTTAAAGATTCACATAAAAGATATCACAACAATTATTATTCTGGATGTTGGTACTACTGTACCGAGTTAAAATGCAGAGTTTGAGCGCTATCCGTAGATTAGTGTGTAGACAGTAGCTGTTTTTTTTTTTTTTATAGCCATAGTTTTCAGTGCTCTTTGATTTCTGACAATGGAAAAAATTAGTTGAACAAAGAGTTTTCCTGAAATTTTGTGTTTCAAACGAAATTTCTTGTGCCAAACCTCTTTAAAATCTCCAAAATTTCATGTGTATTTGGCACTATTGTACAAAGCTATTGTTGTGCAAGAGTTTTTGGCCAAAAACACAATGAATATCATCGACCAAGCACCGTACTTGCATGATATGTCATCGTGTGACTTTTTCCTCTTCCTGAAGCTGAAATTACTTCTTTGAGGAAGGTGGTTTGAGTCAGTTAAGAGCATAAAATGAAAATCACCAAAGGAGCTGAAGTGGGGCCATCATAAAAACAACTTTTCTTCTCTTACAGACCTGCTTTAAACATTTAAACACTTAAACACGTGATGTGACGTCACAAAGCAGATCTGATTCGTATTGTTTCATTGTGTGCCATTTATTATTCTCTGTGTATTTCAAATGACATTCACCTGAACATATTATGGAATAAAGATGTTTAAATAATCGAAATTTTTTCAAGGATTTATTATTAATTTATCAAGGATCCTTTTTCATTCGATAAAGGATAATCATAAGTCAGTAAATACCCTTTTTTATCTCATTATTTAAAATGCTGTTCCTACCGTTCACATGTGAATTGTGTGATGTATTGTATGTGGCGTGAATTGTATGCTTTTATTTTGAACTAGAATGTAATAAATACAATCACATCTATACTGTAGAATTCGGATTTCTGGTAAACGGAAGCATAGCTGCGGCGTCACAGGAATAATATATATATATGTGGAAATACTGCTAAGCTGGAATAAAAGTTAGATGTGGGAGAGAATAGTTTCATTACAAAATTGTCCAAAGCACAATTTTATTTTGCAGTTGATTTGGTATCTAGGTTCGTGTTACAGGCAATAATAACTGAAGAGGAGGCGTACCAATTAGGTTAACACTGAAACAGTCGAGATAAGAGTGATACAAATTGTTTCAAACATAATTTGCACTTTTTATTTTGGCGTGCGGTTTTTGTTATCTATGGCCAGCATATACAATGAATTTGGCGATATTCATGCAAAGGAACAAAGTATGAACGTTAGAATTTAGACAATACTAAGTGCTAAATTTAGATGATGGTTGCATATGAGAACTGAAAATTCGTTAGGAAAATGACGGCGTAGGAGGAAGTACAAAGAAAGCAGTTACTTTATCTTTCTTTTTTTATTTATGTTCGCAAATGCCGGCTGGTGTGAAAAGGAAGAAACAAAATGCAGTATGGGTGTGAATACATATTTCTTTTAATTCTACAGGCTGAGAAATGAAACTGACATAACAAGAAAAATGCGTAATATAAGTTAAGTGAAACCGAACTGAATAAAACGGATATTAAAAATTAATAAGCAAAGGGTAGAATAAAGTTATTTTACTGTTAATAAAAAAATAGGAAAAGTTAAATAAATTAAATAATTTTGAAACAACAAAGGGGGAGGATTAATTTTAAAGAATAAAAGGATATGTAATGAGAAACGTCATTACAACATCTAATCTATATAATAAAACCGTAAGTCATGTGACTGTCATCAACAGTTCCGGTATGTTCGTTTCACTTTTTCATATGCCAGGCGGCCATTTATATTCAAAATTATTTTTGCAAATAAAACTGCATAAAAATTACATTTTTAGAAAGATCGTTCAAAATAAATTAATATTTGAGAGATGACTTACGTTCAATTATGTATACATTCTGCAATAACTTCAGTTTAAATTAGGTTCGCAGTTAAAATTCTCTATATATGAAAGTAAACAAAGAAAAAAGATTCATTCGTTGTGAATGTTTAAAATATTAAACCATGAATTTTTGGATCGCTGCCTGGCGTAAAAAAAATAATCCGCACCAGTGAGACAGTCAAAGTTTACCTTAATTCTGTTCCATACAACTCAACTTCCGGATCTTTTTTGACGTAAGTTGAACTCATGTAATAATATTTAATGGATCAAATTTCGAAAATAATTGTCAGCTTTTATTTTTTGCGCGTGCAAATTAGAAACGATACTTTAATTTGAAATCAAATGTTTTGATTTATGATAATTATTATTTTTCTATTTTCTATTTTAAATGAAAAATGTGAACGTCATGTATTTTAAATTGAAACAGCTGTCACGGACGCACCGGGGCTGGCGCGATTTTTGTTTTGCGCCAAATATGTTTAAGAATCTCCGCATTAGCGAACATATTGCAAGTGATAAGCAAACGGACATGAAGCATAAATTCTTAAGTGGGTTATGCGGTTTTTGTCAAGAAAGATGAAATACATAACAACAAAAAATATGTGAAATGCTACCGCGATCGCAAAAGTTCTTGATTTATCTATTAGATTTTTCCAGTTATGCGAGGGATTAAGGAAAAAAATAAATTATGAATAAAAATAATTTGTTACGATGCTTAACATACATTTAAGGGCGACCAAACTGGTCGCCAGTGGCGGCTAGTGGATAAAAGAGTCATAATACAAAATCCTTTTTTTTCCCATCTATTTTTTTTATCATGTTTTGTGCCTAGAATTAGTGTTTTTAATACAGTGTACATAAATCGAAAACATTTAATAAAAGAGTAATACGAAATCGTTTTTTTTTTTTTTTTTTTTTTTGGTCATGTTTTGTGTCTAGAATTACAGTTTACGTAAATAGAAAACATTTAAAACATTAATTAATAATATTGTTTTCTTATGATGCATATCTTTTGAAAAAAGATTAAGACGCTTTGTGTAAAAAGTTTGTTAAACTTATGGTGTTTTCAATTATTAAAATATAGTTTTAATTTAAATAAATATCTATATATAACAGAGGTTGGTGCACACTTTCTTTTTTTCCTTGGGGCTATTATGTGAAAAGTAAAAGTAATTTTTGTGTAATTTATTATATTTTTGTTTATGTGTAGATGTAATAGTTTCTCTATTTATGTAACATTATACTGTGTATTATCCATGATTTAAACTAAGTCTGAAAGCAGTATAGTTTTTTATATAGGTAGTTTAACATAGAAGAAGGTAGGGGGAGGAATGAGACTTGTCACATTCTTTCTATTTAATAAGATGAATGTAAATTGTTGCTAATATGCAATTTCACATGTAAATAGAGCAAACTGTAGTTTTTTTTTTTTTTTTTTTTTTTTTTTTATGGAAATTCCCACTTTGATAGTGAAAGATGATTTTTTTTATATCATTTTTGATTAATCATCTTGAATCTTCTCATGAGTGTTTTTCTGTGGACTTTCAAATGGATTTATCAATCTACAATCTTTTTTAGATTATATTTGTAGTCTACACTAGATTATCCGTGTCTTATAATATTTTTTTTTACATCTGTCCCATACCTCGCCCTAATGGTACGTATTGGACAGATTGTGCAACTTACAATTTCTTTAATTTTAAAACGGTTTTTGCACATTATGATATTTTAGTTGTTTGTGGAACTCAGTATGTGTATGGTAGTCAATTATCTTGTATCCTATGAATTGTAATTTTTGTTTTTTTGTCAAACAAATTTGATTATCTCATTTTTGTAAAAAGTGTCCCATTTCTCCCCACACTCCCCTACAGAGTTGTTTTGTCAGAGATGAATAGTCAAATATTTAAGACAGAAAATAATAGATTTTTTTAAACTTGTGTGACTTAAAAAATTGTCTTCATGTAAATGGGGAGGCTGGAGCCCCATGAGCCTCTCATTTTCCTATGCCCTTAAACGTTATTCTTTGCTTTTAAGTAAATATTAAATTTATATTCGAAGTGAAATAAATGAGAGTGGAATTTGGAAATGGTGACATTTTTTCTTATCTTTTTTTTAAAAAAAAAAAACATACATAGAAATACAAAATGCACATTATAATGAGTAATCACAAAACTATGTTTTGCCAGATAAGAGTGCTTGAAAGATGGTGCTGTCTTAGTTGAATGCCTAGTAACAGGATGTGTATTTTAAATTATTCATACATTATAAAATTTAAATAGAATATTTTTTTTAATGTTTAGAAAAGTTAGAATTTTTATGAGTCTGTTTATGTAATCCCTTTATTAACAATTATAAAATTAGGCTTTGCTAAACCTTTGTTGTTCATTTATTGAATGTATAATTCAAACAGATTTAAAATAAGCCAGAATTATCCAAGAAAATATAACAAAACAGAATTTTACAGCTCTGGTTTTAATGCATACATACACATATTCAATCTTGTTTGTCTGCTACGCAGATCTCTTTCGCCACGGCATCTGCCTCTTGAAGCAGTCCCGCAAGAGAAGAAAAGTTGTTTTCGCGATGGCCCTGCCATACCTCAATCAGCCTATGAAAAGATTTGGAGGATTGGGTCAAGTGTGATAAAGTTGTATTGGACTGAGTGGGGTACTTTGAAGACAAAAAAATTAATTTTAATGAATAAATAAATTTTTTTTGTGTTTTATTTAACAATTCTGAGTACTTTGTACATAGAATGTACATCCATGTGCTCATCATTATTTTTTTTCTCTTACTTCTGTTTTGAGTTGCAAAGCTTTTCTCACATAATGTTAGAAGAAGAGGAAATGTCAATCTGATGATAGTTTTCCTACATTATGGAGACATAAATGATGCAGTATTCTCAACGTGTTTATTTTCAGATACAAATTTACAAAAGGCTATCATTATCAAATGTATTGTCTTCTTTTCTTGTCTTATGTTTCCAGTTTCACTGCTGTAGGAGATCTAGAATCTAAAAATAAGCAATTCCTTATTTTGTATTCATGAAAATATAATTTTCTGATTCTAGCTTTAACATAGGGAAATATTTCAAAAAATATTAATGATTATTGTCATTTTTTAGTATTTTCCCTTTGAGTGACAATTATTCTAAATGTGTAAAATGCTTGTATATGCCAATAAGGTTTAATGCTGCTTTATTATCGCTTCTTATTTTACGAGGCATACTTTATTCATAAACATAGTTCATCCTTGGTAAATGATATGACTAGCACCTCTTTTCTCTCGCACGTGTGGAGGGATCCTGCGCAGTGACTCCTTTTTTTCAGTTATTTCCTGTTAACTACGTCATTTCTTTGGGTTATATAAACTCTTCTTGCTTTATCATTTTCATTCAAGCCAGTACTCGGGGCTATAACTGAGGGGTTCTTTGAGTCCATTTTTATCCTTTTTTTTTTTCACTGAGGAAGGGGATTGAGGACTCCTTGAAACGGCTGTATGCGGTTTTTTGTGCCAATTTTTAATATTTGTGCGTTACAACGTTGTTAGTGGTTTTGGTTTATGAATTCATCTGTGAATTTCAGAGAGTTGGGTGTATTATATGATGCACAACTTATCTGTTGCTTATTCATTTTATTTTTCTGTCTTTCACAGAAACCAGAGATTGACGGTTCCATCTCCTGGCTCTCGAAACTTACTCTGTCTCATGAGAAAAAATCAAGTGGCCAAAGGTAACAAGACATGAAAATGTTTTCTTAACTATTGTACACACATGCTTGCCAATTTTGACACTTTTTGACCATTTTTTCCTCTTAGGATACTTATTTTTACACTTTTTTTTTGAAAAGTTACTCCCAATCTCCATTTTTCTTACATTAAATTATGAATTACTTTCTAGTTACTTTTAATAATGAAAAATACTGAATATAGAAGATCTTTATAACGTACACCTTGTGACAAAAGTTTGTTTTTATTACATAATTTTGCATTATATAGATCACTTTTCACACATCATTAAACTTACCTCGTAAACATGGCCAAATAAGTCTGGAACATATCAATATACCATAGAAAATTGCATTCTTTGAGATTAAAAGTTATGCAGATTATAAATTTTTTGAATAATACAGATAATTTAATAAATTTTTGCTGAAACATCAGTTGAGGCTCACTGTTGAGACCCAATCCATTTGTATAAGTATATTTTTTTCATGAGATTTTATTCAATTTCTGCAACAGACATGAATGTTTTGTGGTTGAAAAGTTAGTATTCTTTTAAAAATAGGATAAAATCTCTCATACAAGGAGATGATTAAACTAAAGAAATTAGAGTAGTAAAACTTCTAATCCTAATAATATTATGCATATAATCGAATCCTGAAGTAGCACAATTACAGGAAATTGAGAACATAAAATTAAAGTGACAACGGTAGGGGAGCAGAGCCCCCCCCCCCCCCCTCCCATCTGCAGAAATGTACTTTTCATTCTTACAAAATTACACGAATAAGCAGTTTATGAGAATATCATTGCACAAAACCCTATTTAATGTTACACTTTTAAAATTTCCGTAAGTTTTGAGAAATCTTTTATGCTTATAAATAAATATAGAATTTAAAACAATTAAATTGCATACTGTGCAATATTAAATTTTATGCAAAGTGAGATTAATAAACAATGACTTGTAAAGCTGACGTTGAGGTCCCTGATCTGTAGATTTACTAGTTAAATTACCTTATAATCAGGATCCAAATATGTCATTATATTACTCATTTCCATTTTTTTTTTTAAATTTAATACTAGCAATTGAATTAAGGAGATAAAGATGAAATAATGTCTGAAACTTAGTCCTCTAGAGGGTAGCATTATTTCTACAATGTAGATTGAAGGTGTTTTCTTAACTGCAAACGTTTACATATAAAAAATTATGCATTATATAGAGAATCACATTATGTAGAATCCTAATAATATTATAAATGCGATTATATGTGTGAATGTTTTGCTGTAATTAAACGTAAAAACAGAGGATTTAATGGTCCTGTATCTGTGCATGCAGATAGATTATAACTCAGAAATGAACATAGGTTAGATGATGTTTATTATTTTCAAATATTTTTCTTAATAATTCAAAATTTCATTATTTTTATAGAGAATCAATAAATATTTTTCCTATAAAATTTAAGTAACCATTTTACGTTGCTAAGCATTATTTATCGTTGCCAATAAATTAATTTTCCATTTAACGATTTCCATGTGAAAAATTAAACTAAAAAAGAATTCAAAAGAAGATGAATTGCTGTAATATTTGAAATGAAAATATAGAGTATTTGTTATTATAGATGAGGTATGAATGTTGGTTATGTTATTAAAATGTAGTGTTTAATACAATGATGTAACCAGAGGCATAGGGGGGGGGGGGGGGGTCAAAACTCCTAATTTTTTTTTAAACCTTTGCTTAAAATATGAAAATACTAGAGAGAAGGAGGCATTCTGTTTTGTATTCAAGTATATGTGCTTTTTTGGTATGGTATTACTGTCTATGTATGACTGTATTCTTTTCTCTTGAAATTTGCGAATTTTAATGTTTTTATTTATTTTTTCTTCCCTAGGTGAATCTGTTGATTTGAGGAGTGCCAAAGACCTCCTGAAACAGAACATGTTGCACATGAATGCTCGTAAGATGCCCACCTCTTTGTCCAATAAGAAAGATGATGGTGCCATCCTCAGGAATCTAGTGCCCGTTTTGGGGAAAGGACTATCCCCGGGCCAGAATGTCTCCTTTGATTTTGCTTCAGCTCGCAATTCAAGCACTCCTGAACACTACGCCAAAGTAAGACATCAATGTGCATCATTTAAAATGAATGAGTAAGTACAGTGTTACTCAATCGGTGTGCAGCGGCACACTGGTTAAAATAGAAGACTTCAGGTGTGCTGCAAAAATTTTCAGTAAAGTTTTGTCAAGATTTTATGAATTAACAAACTGATATAAAATGTATTTAATATATTTTTCAAACTTTAGATTTGTGGTACTATCAAAGTTTGAATAACACATAAACACTTGACACAACAACTCTCTAGTTTAGAAGATAAATTCTTTGTTTAACTAAAAAAGAATGCAAAAGAAGATGAATTGCTG
This sequence comes from Maratus michaelseni, assembly GCA_963931845.1. Classification (NCBI taxonomy): domain Eukaryota; kingdom Metazoa; phylum Arthropoda; class Arachnida; order Araneae; family Salticidae; genus Maratus; species Maratus michaelseni. The sequence continues at coordinate 289,075,725 of OZ007597.1, read as the reverse complement.
TAATATTTGAAATGAAAATATAGAGTATTTGTTATTATAGATGAAGAATGAATGTTGGTTATGTTATTAAAATGTAGTGTTTAATACAATGATGTAACCAGAGGCATAGGGGGGGGGGAGGGGTCAAAACTCCTAAATTTTTTTTAAACCTTTGCTTAAAATATGAAAATACTAGAGAGAAGGAGGCATTCTGTTTTGTATTCAAAAAGGAAATGGACTCAAGACTGATTTTTGAAACTGAAAAAAAATGCCGGTTACAACTGTCACCGGAAACCAAAAGAAGCAGTCACCGAACAGTAGAACTGCATCTTTTCCCCTGTAACCGTTTAACCGCAACCGTCACCAAGTAGAGATCAAGGAGGAAACCTCTCAATCCGTGCAAAGTAAAATGAATGAACAACAAACCTGCACCTAGACTGTTCTAGAAAGAACTTCAGCCTCCTTTTCCCTCTCTGGAGGACATCTCTGTGGCCTTGATTGACATACGTGACTGACCCAAATTCAAAATGGTTGTTGATGTTACTTCAAGTTGTTGTTATTGCGTTGAAATCTTCCCAAAACAACAAGGAGAGTCGCGAAGTCAAGAGCGGTGATTTAAAAACAGAAAAGTATGAAAATGTATAAAAATGTATATCTGCCCAGATAAAAATCAAAATAAGCTGAAATTTTGGCAGTGTACATAGAGAAAAATATTTTAATCGTTTAAATAAAATTTAAAATGGAAAAGATTTGGATTTTAACAAGTGAAAAAAGACATTTTGTACTTAGAAAATATCATCGTGTCACAATGTAAACAGGAAATGAAAAGTTTCATATTTTTATAAACAAACTTAAAATAAATGATTTAGAATGATTATTCATGTTAGAAACCAATTTAAATATATAAAGTAATTTAATTTTAAACAAATATATTTTAAAATATGATTTTTGACGATTGAAAAGATTTTGATTGTTTATTAAATACAATTAAATAACAATTTTAATTTTAACTGAATAAATTGGTAAATGCATTAAATTAAATAATGAAATGTAATAACAGTATCATAACAGTGTTGCTATTAATCCTCCTTTCATGTGGTCTTAACTAAATAGTGATTGATTGATTTTGCAGATGAGAGCGATTCAAAAGATCAAGCAGAATGGGCCAATCGTTAAGAAGAACCCCAATGCTACCAAGTCGAATCCGGAGCCAAAGAAAATTCAGTCGGTTCTCGAGAGCTCTTTCGAGGAAGAGCCTGGTAAGGATTGCCTTCTCCGTTCTTTTGATGTTTTGCAGTTTGAATTTCTTCTTGTGAGAAGAATGGGGTTTGGTGATAAATATCTTGATAAATATTTGATATTTATTTTTGAAATATCATGATGTTTGATATTTTCATGCATTTGATATTTGTTTTCAAAATATTGTGTATGATATTTTTGGTATTTTCATCAATCAAAACAAGTGTAAATGAATTTTTCAACTGTTATGGATTGTGTCGTTCTGTAGATAAAAATTGTTTATGATAACAGGGTTTAGTGATAAATATCTTATATTTATTTCCAAAATATCATGATGTTTGATATTTGTTTTCAAAATATTGTGTATGATATTTCTGGTATTTTTAATCAAAACAAGTGTAAATGAATTTTTCAACTGTTATTGATTGTGTTGTTCTGTAGATAAAAATTGTTTATGATAACAGGGTTTGGTGATAAATATCCTATATTTATTTTTGAAATATCATGATGTTTGATATTTTCATACATTTGATATTTGTTTTCAAAATATTGTATATGATATTTTTGGTATTTTCAATCAAAACAAGTGTAAATGAATTTTTCAACTGTTATTGATTGTGTCGTTCTGCAGATAAAGATTGTTTATGATTGTTTGCGGATCCTGGACAAAAATATAGACAATATTCTCAAGGGATATCCCGTGACATTTTTATGTTATTTGGCTGTGCAAAGGCTTCTGAATCGGATAGAATATTTCACCTTATATCTCATCATTAACCAGTCTATTCCCTTTCAAACTGATTTTTAGAGATTTGTAAAACACTTTAAGAAACTTGGATTACATTCTTGTTTTTCAAGTAGCAAGTTTCTTTTTACCTTTTTAGGGTTTCATTCATCTCACGAAAACCTATTTCTCTCAATTCTCTGTTTGTCTGTCCATCACACAGTCCATTCTTGGAAACTTAACGTTAGAGACTTGAAATTTTGTGTACTTACAGCTGATTACCCCCTGTCACACGACAAATAATAAAATTTTGAATATGGCGTTAATTACCGGTGATATTAATTAACAACCCTAAAAACTCATTAAAAATTTCACAGAAACTCTGCTAAAAGGAGCATTTTTATCCAGACTGATAACACATCTGTTTTGATTTTGATGAAAGTTCAGGGTTGCTGTAAAGAGCTGTGCTTCCAGATTCTCATAGAAGTCTCCTTTTTGGAAACACCTCGAATAATCTGTCTATTGGCACAAAAATTTGGATTCTGGGAGTTAAAAAACAAATCACATTTAAAAAAAAAAAAAAAAAAAAAAAAAAAAATCTAAAAAATCGAACCAGAACTTTTCAAGATATCTGTTAAAAAAATTTAATTTTTCTTTAAAAAAAGATCAGTTTTATATTGCAGCTGGTGTGAAATCGGAGACTTATGCCATTTCTCAGCGAGACATACTCGCTTTTTGTCTCCAAACTATTAAAGTGAGGAAGATAAAAAAAACTCGCAGATTTTGAAGGTAGTAAGAGATTAAAAGCTCTTATTTTTTTTTAATTATTGCATTTATCGATTTGAAAATTATGCATCTATGCATATTTTTTTATGGTGAAAATCCCTAGATACGGTGAGCACAGAAGTCTAACTTTCATAATCATCTCATTATTAGAACCAAAGTTATATTTTATTAAAATGCTGATTTTTGTATAGAAAAAATAAATAAAAGCTAATAGACAATAATGTAATTAATAATGAGAATAGGGATTATTAATAAAGAAGGGAAGAGGAGGAGAAACTACTTTTTTGTGTTTTGAAAGGAATATTAAACGAAAACCTTTGTGCGATCTTCGATCACACTTACCCACTTATTTCAATTTGTGAATAAATAATAAGTCGTCATCTGGTCCATCTGTCTGTCCGCATATAACAGTGTAAAAACTACCCAACCGAGTGGTTTGAAATTTAATATATATAATCATTGCAGAATTTCGTAGAGTCATTTCAAATTTTATGAAAATCGAATCAAAACTTGAAAAGATATTCATAAAAGTTTTCTTCATTCTATTAAATCCTATCCTACGTAATTAATTCAATGATATACTAAATTTGTTTAATTATAGCAATCTTATAGTCTACCGGCAGTTTTTTTGGATCGATGTTTCCAGAGAAATAGATATTAAATGGAAGAAAGAGTCTAAATATGGATTTCAAGTTCTGAAAATTTCAAAGCTAGGCTTAAGTTTCCCATTGGAATTTTCAGTCAATGTCAACAAAAGATAACATTTTGCCAACTTAAAATATACTTATTTTATTACAGAAATTAATCCTATCATATCATATAATTCACCTCACTGAAATAATGACAGTACGAATGCACCTCATTTGTTGTGTTTGACATACAATTTCCAACTTGTTAAATACAGTTTGTTGTTTTGTATTCAATAGATTATTTTACAAAATGACTGTATTAAGTTTAAAAATTTCCCTGTTTGTGAGAATGTTTTCCAATCCATAGAAGTGCAAATGTCTAAAATAAAATATTTTTGTTTGTAGTTTAAAATTATTTATAGTGAAGTTTTTGGTATGATTAGTTGGCAGATTTTATGTATTTATACGTGAGAAACAGAGGGTATTTTATTTATACAGCATATATCAGTGCTAACACTGACTCATTCATTTTTGACAAATTATGTGTTACTGAGTTAATGTTTAAAATATGTCTTATTTAAAATTAGTTTCTTTTGTAGAAATTACCTAAGCCAAGCTGTATGAAGCTTGATTTCGTTGATTTTTGCGATGGCAGTTATCCAAGATGGATGAATCTAGGCTACACTTGAACCCAAATCTGGGCCTGAAAATTTTGGTTTGTGAGACCTAAAATGTTTGTTTTAGGTGTACATTGCATAAACATTCATAATCCAACATACATAGTTGTTGGATGGATACAGATGTATGTTTGCAAAAAATTTGTAGTTTAAGAGATATCAAAGTATAACTAACAAGCCGTACAGAAGGATGTTCATACTTTATGTAAATGATTTTCTCAGTTAATTTCTACACACGAATGCCATATCCTTTGTGATATTTTTACTCTACTGGATAGCATTGACCCTTCACTGTAGCTATGACTCAAAATTTCCATTGTGATTAATTTTTCTTAGTACAATCATATCAATTTTCTTCCATGCCTCTGGGAGAACTTTCTGATGTCTTGTCATTGTTGTGGATAGCATCTTCGTAACATTCGCTTTAAAAGACATTTAGCTGGTAATAAATAAAAATTTGTGGTAAAACTGGATGAAACATGGCTTTATTTAAGTGATTGTAGCAAAAAAAGAGCAATTTTTTTAATCAAATAATGGAAGGAAAATATCCCTAATGGAATGGGTTTAGGAAAGTAAAAAAAAAAATTCAAAAAGATTCATAATTGCTGCTCGATTTTGTTATGATAGAGGTAAAAAAGTATTAAGTAAAGCTGAAGTAAATTCTTTTTACTATCAATAAAATATTTTAGAAACTATTTTTGAAAAAGAAATTTCAGCTTTATGTAGAAAAAACATCATTTGAGCTTCATATGAACAATGCCTCCAGTCACTCTTCCATAAGTCAACTTCTGCATATTTAGCAAAGGAAGAATCACAAACAGAAATAACTTATGTTTCATCTGAAGAAATAAATATGTGTAAAATCACCTGATGTTCCTCCCATGGCTTTTTCTGCACTTGGCTTGTTAAAGTAAATTCACGAACATTGAAAAGCCTTTGGAAAGTTTCTCGAGGTGTAAGCGAAAATGGACATGATTGTTCTAAGAGAAGCTCTATTATGATGGAAATTTCAAGCGAGAGTTATAGCCGAGAGCCAAGGCTATACAACAGAGTCAAATTGGCAAAGAATGTGGAATTTATGCATGGAAATTAACTGTGAAAATCATTACAATAAAGTGTGGATAACCTTCTGTAAAAATGGTAGCATTGTTGTAGAATATCTTTATATTGTGCTGTCCTCTAAAAAAACCACCCTAGTACTTCATCAAATATTTCACTAAAGTCAATTTCTTTGTTTTGTTCCATTTTTCTGAACTATTTGGAATAATAAAAATAGTTAAAAATACCTAAGAACTGCTTATATAGTTTTAAAATAATTCAAATTAACAATTGCAGAATTCTGGCAAAACATGAGCTTCATTTTTACAGATTTTCTTTTTATAATAGAATTTTAGAATTATCTACATAATTTATTATTATTTTTTTTATGTTAAACCATTAATATGTAATAAAATGCTTCATTTTCAGCTGATTTATGTCAGATGTGGGTTTTTTATTTTCAGGTCACATGGGTTAATTTTGGAAAAGTGTTTTTTTTTTTCAAATTCTCGCTTAATTGGCTGCCATTTTGTAATAAAGTGATAAAATGATAAATGCCCAATATTGTAATCTTAGTCAGGAGAAGCTGTAAAAATTTAGCAATGTTTAAAATTTTTTATTAGACTTTATATAGAGAAAATTTCAAAAAATGTTTTTTTTTTTTTTTTTTAAGAGGACAGCGCAATATGTCTGAAACATTTCAAAATACAGTGGAGTATCTTTATATTGCATTTTTTGGGACCAGGAGTTGTAGAGATTATTAATTTTTACATAATATAAATCATTTCATGCATTGTTAAATTAACAGTAAAATAATCACTGAATTGAGAAATAATTTCAAATAAATTTCATTTGAAGGCATGATGATGTAAAATGTAAAATTATGTCATATTTAGAAGTGAAAACAACAGTGAAGCTCTTATGAATGCTCATACAGGAATATATGTCATTGTAGGAATTTTCATGAATGTTCATACATTCATTGTCACCATCATTATGACACTAGCATACCATACTATTTTTTGAGATACATTTCTAATATTAAATAAACAAGACATTTCTAATGAGAGAAATGTCCATAATGAAAGAATAGGACTGAAAAAACAGACTAATATTTCCTGTCAAAATGTGATTATTTCGTAATTAAAAATAAAGTTTAATTTTGATTATGTAAATTGAAGGGAACAATTGCTAACTGCTTTCTTGCCATTTTTCTTTTCCCTATATGTTATAGTTCTCTTACAGTTTGATTTAAAAGAAGTTAATATATATTGATTTTATATTTTTCTCTTTGTACCTTGCAGCTGACAGCAAAGGAAAGGAAGAAAAGAAATCCTTGTCTTATGGTAAGCTTGGTTGCATTGACTTGAATTCTGAGAAAGTCCAGAAGTATCTGAAACAGAAGTCTAGTCACGCTTTTGAAGTGGAATTGGTAAGTAGTCGTTAACAAGTATGTTTATTTGTGTAAAAGTGTTTCATTTTGTATCATTCTGACAAGTCTAGACATTAAATGAATTTTACCTTATGCAGGGGTAAAAATCTTTTGCCAATCTGTGATTTTTCTACTTTTTAATTTTTATAAAATCCTCATTTTTAACCTTTTTTCTTTTTCCTTAAAATTTTTACCAGTGAAATGGTATAGAAAAATCAGATACCAACTCTACTGATTTTGACAGACGATTCCAAATTTTTGTCCTAACTCATGCCAGCTTGGGATATCTAGACAGCTGATGAAGGGATCGAATATGTGTATAATTTTAACAAGGTGTCTAGCCAGCTGGAAAAGTAAGGGAAATTTACCATTCCTGAGGAAACACTCTAGGAAATTTGAAACTTCTGAGAAAAATTCAGGAAAAAGTTTCTTTTTATGAAATTAAGGATTTGAAATTGCAGCACCAAGAAAATCTAACTTAACTCTGCATAAGTATTCTAAAGAACATTTCAATATCTCATACATTTTTTTTTATCTATCTTTCTCAGTCATTCCTTGTAAACTCAGAGAGTTTCAATACGAGTTTCACTGAAACTTTGCAGTTTTTTGTAGGCTTAATTATGTGATTCAGTCTGTTTACTTATCTTTACTTATCTTATTAATTTAAAGATAATGAATTTATTTTGAATTTGATTATCCAATTTTGGATTCATTGAATATTTCTAATTTTTAAATTGTATTAGTTACAGAGCAGATATATCACTTATAAAGATTTTTTTCTTCATTAAAATGTGTCAAAGCAATCATCCTGATTGGAAAAAATAGTGGAGTGGTGGGTGGGGATTTGATGATTATTTTTCTTTATTAGTACTCCAAAGTAACAAATAAAATGACTTGGGTAAAACAATAAATAAATAGGGCAAAAATATTTCTAAAGACTTTATATTCACAATTCGTCATTTTTTAACACATATAAAATATTGAATTAAACATATATTTTAGAAATATTTTGACAACTAAGAAAAAAAGAGACATCCTTTAAGAAGAGTACAAAGAAGAAAAAGTTATAAATATTCATTTCTCGAGACGATATTTTAAATATATAAATGCATTCCACAGGTTTAACATTAGTGAGGGGAATTGGGGAGCTGACTGATTAACAGCCTTAAGAGTTTTAAAGCTTTTATATCAGTAATAGACCATATGTAACTTTTTCTGAATAAAATTAGCTCTAAATTAATAGTTGCAAGAAATGTGATGCCACAACAAGAGGTGGGAGAAGGTATCATCACTTGGTTGCGACAACCTATAACATAGAAAAAGGGAAAAAAAAAAAACGAAATTTGTGTGATGATGTAATTAACGAATGATCCCTGAGCATAAAGCTTCTTAGTTGATTTTTCTTCCTGCAATTTTATTTTGATCAAAGTTTGAAGGAGGAGTTCGTAGCAACGCAAATTTGAAATGTCTCAAAAACGTTTTAAAGTTCGTGAATAGTTCAGTGGAAGTTTTTAATCAGTTGAATAAGGATAAGAAAATCATCTTACATTTTCTGAAAGTGTTATCACCATTTGTACAATCGTATTATCCATATATTGGTTAAAGGACGTAATAATTAATCCTTATGATTTATCCATTTGAATGACGGCATTGGCGCGGCACATATCTCTTATTTACTTACTGACTGCTGAAAAACTAAGTAATTTAGTTAGTAAGAGACTTAAATGAATGCACATATCTTTCTTTTAGTTGAGTATATATTATGGAGCTTTAAGATTACAATTATAAAGAATTTACAAGTTTAAATTTAAAGCAGAGTAATAACATTATATTTGATCAGAGCCCTTGAGCTCACAAGTGTATTCATTACATTTTTTATTAGGAGTGAAGTGAGAGTTTTTAGTTCTATTGAAAAGTCAATCTCTTTCATTATTCTCTTACGTCATGGGTTTTACACATTACTTGGTTTCTTCCGTAAGAATGAAATCAGTTAATTAAGACATTACAGTTTGCTATAATTATTGTTCAAATCTTCAGCATATCTCACAAACGATTACTGAATAAAGAAAAGAGTGTTTTCCCCATTACTGATTGACGTTGAGTAGCTATAAATTACGATAATAGGTTTCTCACTGGTGTAATGAAAAAAGATGAGTTTTTGGTTGGTTTTCCGTTGAGTTTCTATTTTCGTTATTTCTCAATGAAATGAAATTTTTTTTTATGATCGGTAATTCGAGGATGAGATTAATATTTCTGACAAAGTTTTTATTTATTTATTTTTTAATATCTGAAATTTCATGGAAGCAAAGAAGTATCGAATATATATATTTTTTTTTATTTATTATGTCGGCAGTCAGGGTGTAATTATATATTTTCAAGATTAATCATACATTCAAACCACTTGTGTTATAATAAGTTATAAATGACAGGGTGTCTAGCCACCTGGAAAACATGGATAACCTGGAAAAGTCTCAGAAATTTATATGGACCGGAAAAGTCAGGGAAATTTACGATTTCTGAGAAAAAGTCAGAGGAATTTGAGAATTCTGAGAAAAAGTTAGAAAATTTTAAACTTTCAAGAAAGAAATAGGAAATGTTTCTTATAAATCTAAAGATTTTAAATTCCAGCACCATTAAAATCGAACTTTGCTCTTCATAAGTACTGTAGAGAGTATTTCAACCTCTCGTGCAAATTATTTTGTCTACCCCTTTTCAGTCCTTTCCAGTATTCCAAAGATTTTTAATTGTAGCTTCACTGAAACTTTCTACTGAATGTTGTAGGATTGATTAGCTGTTTCACTCTGCTTTCTTATCTTTGTTTGGAACTGAACATTTGTTAGCTTAATTTATTGAATAGTTATTATTTGTATTGAAATATGTCAAAGCAATCTGTATTTAACTGTGACTGATGTGATAAAGAATTTCATCCTGATGTTAAAAGTGTGTATCTGCAAAATGTTTAGCATATAAAACGTTCCACAATTTGTAAATTTTGCAAAAAAAAAAAAAAAAAAAAAAAAAAAGTAACAAATCAGTAATTTGTGCTTCAGAATCAGTTGTGAAAGTTCCATTCTCAAATTCACAACTTTTAAGATCTTTTGTGTGTAACATCACAAAATCTTGATACGTGGAATTTTTTTAATTATTGGTATTGGAAAAGTCAGGGAAATTCGTTGCTGATCTGGAATAGACCACTGAAATGAGACAGTTAAAAAAAATACAATAAATGTTGGGTAATAGCCAATCAACTGCCTGTATTGGTAGGTGTCAAAAGGCTTATTCAGAGTTCAAATGTCTTAGATAGAACTTGGAACTCAGAAATGTTTTGTTCTTCAAATCTCAGTGAAGAATCTCTACCCCCCCCCCCCCTTCCCCTAAAAAAGAAAATAATAATAACAATAACAGGGGAAAACTGTCGTTTCTCTGAAACAGACATTTGGTCTATTTTTAGAATTAATGTTATTCAGCAATCATCAGAATTGCTGTTCTTTTTAATGGACAATGTTTAAAAATATATTTGGGCAGCCACTGCTTTTATCTTTTATTAGTACTATTATTTTCAAACAATAATTTTCGTGGTAAATTTTTTTAAACTTCTGTTTTGCACTTGTTGATGAAATATAGCTTCTGTTGTTGATTGTTGATATAGAAAAATTATTGATCCTGAAAATTAACTTGGGGAAAAACTCAGGTTTATTTCTTTTTTCTTTTTTTGAATCTACTTTTAATTATAATTAAAAATATATTGTGAGTTTGTAGATTTTTTTTAAAATTATTATTTAGAAATTAGTTATAAAAAAAATTGATTAAAGATGTGCATAAAGATGATTGTGTAAAAAGTACTGTTATAAACAGTGTGTTTTAATGTGTTTCAGGCTGAAATGGAGAAGGAGGCGGCCTACTTTGCTCGCATGGAGCAGAAGGAGCAGATGGAGGAAAAGATGTGTGCCCAGAAAGAGATGGTGTGTGATGTCGTTTCGTGCAAGCAGGTAAGAGGGAGAAAAAACAATAACACAATTATCAATTCGTTTTCTCTTTCAATTGAATTTTGAAATGTAGTTTTTAAAAAAATAATCAACCTTTTCCAATTCATGTGGCTCACATTCTCAACTAGAAGAGAATACAGACCATGATTGTGCAAAACCAAGCAGCTGGGAATGCTACTTGTTAAGTGCCAATAACTTTAATCAGTGATTTAAATCATGATTTTAAAGAATAAATTCACAAATTCTTTTTAATTTTTAAAATTATGTGGAAAGTATTAAAGGTCCTGGAAAATGTAATAAGCTGACATTTTTATCTACTTAAATCCTTGGATTTTTTTTAGCTGAGCTTATATTATAAGCATTTGAAAGTCATGTAAATAAAGTTATTTTAAAGTGTCTTTCCAGAGTGATTTTTTTTTTTTAACTTTAATGTCCTTTTTAGAATAGAAAATTTTGTCCCATTTATACAACACTTTAGGGTAATTTCAGTGATGCATTTTTGTAGATGTATTTCTAGGGTAAAGATCAATTTGTCATGTGTTTACTTAGCATGGAGAATTTTATGCTTTTGAAAAAAGGTACAAAATCTTAAACAACCAAACCACCGAGAATAATATTTGTTTAGAAAAATTAATCGCTGTACCTCACAATAAGTACATCATATTTATTTGAATATTTACACCTTTAGCAAACTGTCTTTTGATTCAGTGAACGTATCTATATATTTATTATTAGTTTAAATTTACTTTTTGTTTTTAATACTTTCTAAGTTACAGAAAGAAATATCAATCATACGTGCAGTTATTTTTAATTTTATTGTATAAATAACTGTAAAAATGTGTCTAAATAAATTATGAGAGTTTAACGCCATTGTACAGTTAGAAAAAAATGTCCACCTTATTTCTTATTTCCCACTTTCATCCCTAATAAAAACAAAAATGTTTTTTAATGCACTTTATTATGCTGATTGCAAATAAAGTTTATGTAATTGTTTTCCTATTTTAGATGTGATATTATAACGTGCTAACCTAGCTCCTTGTCACAATGTGTGGAGCCCCCCCCCCTCCCCCCCCTCTTATATAACTAATAGGTGACCCCTTAAACTATTGTTTGAGATAGTAAGGAAATAAAAAGAGCCTAGAAATTATTTTCATTTTTTAAATAATAATGTAGAAATGAGATGAAATGAATGTTTTTTTCTTTTTTTTTTTTTTTTTTTTCCTAGTGTCGTTACACAGCTCATCACGCAGCAGACCGGTGCAAGAACGAGAACCATCCCTTGAAGTGCCACAAAGCTATCAAACGGTTCTTTGAGTGCAAAGACTGCCACTCGCGCACTGAATGTTTCACCCGATTTCCACAGCGATCCTGCAGGTAAACTAAGACTGAGCTGTTATTGAATTGTTATAATATGTTTGCTCCTCTCTAGCCCATAAAGTTTTAAAATTTTAGTATTTTTTTAATTTTTCTTTTTTTTAAACTTATATTTGTTACTTTGCAATAAAAATAAATAATGAATCCTCTACCCCTACCACTACCATCCACCCATCACACATTTTAAAATCTTTAAACATATAATATTTTCACATTTTTCTACTACCTTTTTTGTAACTTAGCAGTAACAATAAATAATCATCCTCTTTCACTGAAATGTTTTTCTCAATATAAAAGCTTTAAAACTTTTACATTTTTTGTCTGTTTTTGTACTTTGTCATAATAATAAATAAGTAATAAACTTCTACCATGCTGCAAAAGCAAAGGCGGATAATAGTGGGTTAAAGTTTAAATTGAATGAAGTTTTCCCTTCTTTAAATGGGTATATTTTAGTGTTATATATAATAATTCATATATTGTAAGAATATTTTCTTCAAATGTGTAATACATATCAAAAATATGTTTTATATTTCGTAATGATTGCTCCTAAAATTTTGTGAACGAATTCCTAAAATTTTACAAAATCTTAGTATTTGCCCTGTTTTATATCTTTTACTTGGCAAATTTCACTTTAAAAAAATTTTTGTGACATCCTCCATAGAAAAGGTACTTTCCTGGCAAACTTCCATAGTCGGTACTTTCTCGGCATCTTTCACAGTTGGGGTACACGTATTTAAGCATTGGTCTATTAACACATTTGCTGACCCTAAAAATTATACTTCCATCCTCAGAAACCAGATTACAAAAGTATTTTAATGGTTAAAATGTTCCTTATATTTTACTAGTAAAACCAGAAAAACGAAAAACATTATTTTCATGTTTAGTGTGGTATTTTTTTCCAACGCTCTGGAGGGTCTGTGGCACACAGACTAAAACTATTTTCGTCAGTGCCACTGACGCTCTAGCGCATCTGATCAATATTCTAAGAAATTACTGACATATTGCATAAAATCACAGTTTAAAAGAAATAAAACGTTTAATTCAAGTAGTATATGAAGTACCATTTATGAAACAATAGAGAAAATATTTACAAATAATAAGCAGTCCTGCCATACTTGTACTGTCTGCCATTTTTAAAAATGCACATAAAAAAATTAAAAAACCAAGCACGCAGAAATTAAAAATAATGCTTCGCTAACGTGCCTAAACAACTTTTAAAGCCACACTAAAAACAGAGCATATAACTTATCATAGTCGACCGACGCTCCAGAGCATCACCAGCATACGAATAGGTGCCGGTCGGACAAGCCAGCGAACGAGTTAATCATAAATATTTAATTTATTGAGTATTAATTCTGTTATAATTAACTCTAAGCTGTTCCCTAATTCTAATAAATCCTTGAGCTGTCACAAGTTCTTATAAAATATCTATATTATTATTATACAAAGTATTTCTGCCCCAAGGTTACACTTTTTAAAAAGTGGTAGGAAACACTACAACAATCAATTTATGTGTTGTAAACAGGACTCTCAATCAATTTATTGAATAAAAAAATACTGTACTTATGTGTTGTCTGCCCCTTATGAATTCCGTGCTAGTAACTAAAATTCATTAATCCTGACAATTGGACAAGCTGTTGTAAGAAATTTTTATTATATGACGTGTCTCAGTACTTAAGTTGTAAATCACGCTACAATGCACAATTTTTGTTTGGAACTGGTGACAATCCATTTATTCAGACAAAAGTACACTCACTCCCAATTCGAGTGCAGATTATTGGTTCACAACTTTAACAACAAAAGAGTTATTTTAATGAAAATGTGATGCTATGACGAAAAGTGCTAGAAGTACACATTCATTTATTCAGTGATACTGTAAGCAGTGTCAACTACAATCTGAAATAGGGAGTGCCCAATTCAGTGTTGTTTGGATACAGATCGTAGTCACAGAGTTTCCCTCAGGTTTAAAAAAGGGCAGGGTGCTGCTGGTGAGAAAAGGGCACTTTTCGGATTCTTAAGGGAACTTTTTTTTAATTGTTAAAAGGTATTATTTTGGTTTTTAAAGCCACTTTTGATGTGTATGTCAGGGCACTATTTTTAAGATAACATTGAGTCAATTTTTACTATGAAAGCAAATTTTTTAATGCAAAAAGAAGAAAGGACACCTTTTTTACTGGTGGGCAAGAAGGGTGCTAATTATTTTACTGAGGGAGCAAGAAGGGTGTTAACTATTTTTATAAGGGGCAAGAAGGGTGCTAATTTGTAAACCAAAGAGCAGGCAGGGTGCAGCACTCTTCTGAAACTGTCTGGGGGAAACTGGTAGTCACTTTTACCATATTTCATGTTATCATGAAGTTATGTTACAAAAAAAAAATCTAGGTGTTGGATTGGGGCGAGTATATTTCTATCTGTTTGAGGTCATTTCTAGGTGCATTCGCAATTATATAAATACGTAGCACCTATAGTTGTCGTCTGGTCTGTTTTTCTGCATATAACAGCGCAAAGACTACCCAACCGAACGGTTTGAAAGTTAGTATATACAATCGTTGCAGAATTTTGTTGAGTCATTTTAAATTTTATGAAAATCGAATCAAAACTTGAAAAAGATATTAATAAAAGTTTTCTTTATTCTATTAAATCCTATCAAAAGATGATTTTCTCTCCCTTACAAATGTTTCTGGTTCCCATCATTTACAAATGTTGATTGATGATTCCCCTCCTAGAAAAAAAAATTGAATTTAAAAACCCTGCTCTCAATCTAAGCCACCTCAGATTATTCTTTTTTAAATTATTATTTGAAATATTCTGTATTGTATAAAGCCTAATTTGTTTTTCTTTTTTACAGGAATTGTGGTAGTTCTCGATTTGAACGAACAGGAATGATGAAGGTAAGTGTTCTCTTTTATCTTTTCTTTTCTTTTATGTCACTTTATGTTAATGTCACTTTTTTTTTCCTTTTATGTCTTTTTATATTTATTGTATGAAAAATTATTGAGGAAAGAAAAAATCTTTATTTGAAATTTGTGTGCACATTATCGTATACTATATTTCCTTGAATCTAAGACACACTTTTTTCCTCCAAACTTGAATTCCTTTAAATGGGTGTGTTTTGCAATAGAGTGCATCTCATAATACTGTAAAATCTGCATTGCACACATTGCTGCAAAAATTCTGTATGTGTTATATTAGGAAATTTATCTGTCTCCCTCTTTCCCCTCGTACAGACATATGTTATGGATGGAACCAGACATGTGCTTTTGACAGTGTATATTCTTCAAATTAGATGTGCAACGGATGTCAATTTGGCTGGATACTGAATATCCAACATAATTTACAGTTGGATATTTGTATATCCGGCCGCAGTATGTTTCAATCTGGCCATTTTTATTTTGTATTTACCTTTAGATTAGCTAGCTATTACTGTATTATTATTTTTTTTAAACCTTATTTTTAAATTTTCTATCAGCAATTATTTTTATAATTATTTAGTTTTATTACCAGTATTATAATTACCTTATTTTGAATTATATTATTTAAAATTAGCTACAACAGTATCATCTAAATTTAGTAATAATAAATACATTTTATGAGAAAAACATACAGCTGAATACTAAGACAATATTTAATACTTTTATCTTCTCCTTTTTATTAAACGACATATGTCCAAGCTGTAAAATCTTCTCAATACCTATCATTGCTTTACCACTTGTTAGAAAAAGCTTTGTGTTGCGATAACAAAAAACTTGTTCTCTAGTTGTCACTGATATAACAATTGAATTGTATTATAACAAAATTGTTAATTTAATAGCAAATTTGAGACATTAGTTTAGTTTAGTAATAGTAGATTATTTTCATGAAAAAAAAACTTAAAATTGAATATATTTTTGCAGCAAAATGTTTTATTTAATATCTTTACCTTCCCTTCTTTTCCTTGAACTTCATTATATGCAATACTTTTCATTGTAAAGACAAGTTTTGTGATGTGAGAACACCTAACTTCTTGCTTGCTACTAACACAGCAAAAAGAGGTTTTTTTTCTTTGTTGAGTCAATGTGCCATTTTTTCCTTTTATCAGTCTGTTGTTTATATACGCATGGATAGTTATAATTGTTCGTTTATTTGTTCTATTATAGGTTTAGAAACACAATTTGCCATAAATATTAAGTAAATTATTTTTAGTTTAATAAATTAATACTATAATAAATTCATATTTTGCTAGTTAAACTATTGTCTTTATAACCTAGAAATTCTAACAATGAGTTCAATGAACAATAAAAACATTGTATGGCCTTATAACTTCAGGCCGAATGTACTGCCGGTTAATCCTAATATCTGGCTACAGCCAATTATCCACCAGACAACTGGATATCCGTTGCAGCCCTACTTCAAACTTCCATCTTTGAACAATCTAACAATGAAAGGATAAAACCACACCCAAAAGCAGCAATGCAATGAAATATTTGATGATATACACAGAGAGATGTCTATGAAAAATGAATACTAATTTAAAATAATGTGGAGAATAAATAATTAAGGAATTTATCATATTTCGTAAATTTTGTAATCTTTTCTTTCTATATGAGTTTTTTTTTTTCTTTTTAAAGAAGTCCATACTTTTGCAGCTAAAAATTAAGGCACATCTTAGATTTGAGGAAATAGGGTAAATAGCAGGCAAAGATTTATAAATTTTAAAAGATGAAGAAACAAATTGTATCCTTACAGTCTAGACATTATAAGATAGCTCATAAATTCCACAAGGTAGATCTAAGCATTATTAACTTTATTACATTTGACTCCCCAATTACCCACCATGCATGGGACTAGGCATATATCAAGAAATCAGAAGGAAAAATGCATATTTTGATTGTATAATCAATAATTTTTTATTAAAATCACTATTAATAAAATAAATAACTACTATCATACAGTAAAATAAATTAATTGTCATTATAAAGAAATATTATCAATAAACTTTAAGAGATTATTTTGTAGTGGAATTTATTTATTTATTTATTATTATTATTATTATTTTTTTAATCAGAATTAAAAGAGTTAGTGATACACTTTTGCTTTCTTGTGTAATTTGCTTGCAGAAATAGTTTGGAGGCAGGGGTGTTTTGGTTGGTATACCTCCACATCTCCAAAAAAATTTAATATATTAAATTATTATTGTGATAAGTGTCTGAATTATTTAATAAAATTTACAATTTTACATTGTATGAACTTAATTTAATTACTTATTAGCATTATTATACTTAAAGCTTTGCATAGATGATTATAATTTTTAAATATTTGATATTTTTTTTTTCTGGAATTTTGAAATACAGCCACAAAACAACATGTGTACATAATAGATAGATGATATGATAATACAAGGTATCCCATAAGTCAATTGATGTGTTCAGAGCTAAAGTGAATCAGTCCATAAATTATAGGTTTCAGATAATCAAGGTTGAAGTTTATTAGCACTAGTTGAATCCTAAAGTGATTTAGAGAAGTTGTTTTATTTTTATTGTTTTAGTATGAAGACTAACTTAAATATGGGTCATAATTTGAAAATTCAAAAACAATAATTAAGGTGGCAACTCAATTTTAAATCAGAATTTACTGGAGTTGATCCACTTTGGCTATGCAATCTTTTTTACATAAGGTCAATCAAATGAATACGACACAGTGAAAATGAGACTTAATTTACTATGGCTCTGAAAGTATACACCATTAACAAGTATTAATCCACAGTAGACAAGTTTTTTATACTTTTGGACTTGATTCACTTTAGCTCTGAACGCTCCAATGTACATTTCGAAAACTCATTAAAATACAACAAATTGTCATTACAGAGTGCAGGTGACACCAAGTGTCAGGCTTTTTGTAGCAATAAATAGTTCAATTTCAACTATATTAACATGAAAAATTCCACATTTTGACAAGCCTTATGGTGTAAACTGCTCTTTGAAAATGCAATTTTTTTAATTTTTATGAATTTTTGAAATGCGAACTGACTTATGGGACATCCTGTATGTGTGAGGGCATGAGTTATACCATATACCAAGTGTGTCACATAATCAAGCATTGGATAATCAAGAGTCTACTTTATTTAATTGTTGACATTACATTTGTAAATACAATATTTTGCTTATCTTACTATTAATATATTTCCCCCCGCAGGCTCGTTCTGGTCCAAAACTTGACTCTGAAATTCTACACATCACGGGTGATGACGTGAAATATCTGAATAGCCTCTGAAATCATAGATCATCACATCGTTTGTATGGCTGACAAACTTGGAACTCCTGATTTTCAAGTGCATGAATGTATTTATTGTCCAATGTATTATAATAATCATAATTTCATCATAGTTCACTGTTTTGATACCAATTTATTTTATGAAAAATAAATATTTTATACTATTTTTATCATTGTGCTTCATTGAGATACATCAGGGTTGGCACTAGCGAAAAAAAAGTAAGAGGGAACTTTTTGGATCTTAACCAGAATTTCAAGTGGGTCAACAACCCCTTTGTTGATGAGGGTAACGTATGCATGATGTACAAAGAATTCTTGATTATACATAAGAGTAATTTTTAGTTGAAAAATTTGCTTTATTAAATCAAAGCATTTCTGCGATTAAATTAAACAAAAATTTCTATTTTCAAAAACTGGTGATAAAAGATTACAAATTATGTAAAGGATGTTCATTGTGAAGTGGTTAAGGAGTTGCTTCACTGAAATTCCTCGATTGCTAAGTCCCATGTTAACCTATGGGAAATCTTAAAAGTGCGATTACTCATTACCTAATATAATTATTGAAATACGTTTTTCCTTGTCAGAAAGTAGATGTTAGATGCTGACGATGTCCATTTTTTTAAATTGTCTTCTTAAATTTTAAGTAGTTTTAAGAAGGTGATAAAATTTCATTAAGTGGAAATTTCAAAGTTTATAGGGAATTTTTAAATACTTAAAATTTAAGTAGACAATTTTTAAAAATGTACTTTGCCGACATGACGTATACATTCTGATGGTGAAAACTGTATTTTGATAATTACATTAGGTAATGAGTAATCATAATTTAAGTTTTCCCATAGATTACTACGATAGTTAGTGATCAGGGTGCTTCAGTAAAGTGGTCGCTTACGGAGCCAACAACAGCTATGAAATCCTATAGAAAACAGTTGGTATTGAAGTACCTTTTTTTTGGGAATTACTGTTCTTTTATTTATTTATTTTGGAGTAACATTTTGATCATTGATCATGTAACTATTGGATTTTTTATTTTTATTTCTTGATCAATTTATAGTTTAGCTATCGTTAAAACTATTTTTCAAAAATTTTGAAATCACTTCAGTAGTTCTCGAGAAAAGGCACTTCAATATCAATAGTTTTCTATAAGATCTTTCATGTGTTGTTGCCCACTGAAGTGGGATTCTTAAACTTAATGTGCAATCTCACGCTCTAGCTTGAACTCTGTATACGAAAATTTATGGTTGAAATTATTTATAAATGGGTTGCAATTTTAATTATTATTTTGATACTTTGATACTGAACATTATATTGTGGTTAAACATTCCTGCATTGCTCACAACCACTGGACAGATAAGCTATTGTGGAAAGCACAGGGTGGCTACAGATTCTGGAAATCAGGGAATTTTGTAGAAGTACTTGAAAATCAGGGAAATTTGTCTATATATGAAAATATTTGTTTTTTCACACGGGACTAATTCATCGACAAACAGGTAATATTTAATCCTGCGATAATATAGCATATGATTAGAAAAAGTAAAATTTTTATTTAAAAAAAAAAAAAAGATGCACATGATACGAGTTTTTGATATTTATCACAAATTAAGGTGATCAGATGTCCTCATTTTCTGTAGATAACACTTATTTTGAAAGCAATTTACCCATTTTTGAATATTTTATGATACATTAGCATAAGCTGGCCAAGTGGCCAGCTTAATCCAATTAGCTATCATGTCAGATATAGATATGTATTAGAATTGAACATTCTGCAGAAAATGAGGAAAATTTCTGGTCGCCGGACTAAATTTTGAGTTCGGATTTATGAAACTGTGAACCAGTACTTTATGAATAGTGTGCAATTTTTATGTGTTTTTCTTGTTTTTTCTCCCAAATGAGGTATTAGCAATCTGGATAAGTGTGTTATACGAGGAAGCGGCATATTAAAAAGTACTGTATTTGTATTGTTAATAATGGAAATCAACGAAATTTGATAAAAGTAGTCAGGGAAATCTGGGAACTTTTTTCACAATTTCTGTAGTCATCCTGAATGCAAGATGTTGCCAACTTGCTCCATTGGCAATTAATGTTTCCAGATGGACAATGAGTATTTCTAATATATTAAAAAGAATCGCATGGGGTGTTCTAGAACTCGACATACACAAAGGTGAGGAATTTTCAGAAAATCTTACAGCAAACAACATATAACATACAGTTGAAAATTGTCATAACAATGTTTATGTGACTGCTGAAATAATGCAATACAATGCATCTTTGTAACATTTTTACAAAATTTTTAGCATTAAATTAAGAAACATATGCAACAGTCTTTTAAAATCCAAGTTTGAGATTTGATTGGGAAATGCATGTATGATAAATTAAAGAATATTATTGTTTTTTACTTGCCGTTGTGACCACATTAAACAGGATATATTTGATAAAAACAATGTGTGGCAAATATAAGTTACAAATTTTGTCTTTGCATGTAAAATAGCCAAGATTAAGGAATTATATTCTTTGTCAATACATTCTACTTCCATTTTTAACATTAATTTTTTTATTTTTTAAATGTAGGGTGAGCACAAAGTTTTTCCTTGATTATAAAATGTAAACACAAAATAACTGATGAAGATAGTAATGCAACATTTTTATTGTTGCATAGCCCTGTTTTTCATTTTCATTTTATTGTTGATTAGATGCTGCAACTAGTTCGTAATAAGCAGTGAATCAAAAGTTAATTTGACAGATAGATTGGGAAAAAGGGTGGACCAACAACTTTGTTTCCATTCTCGCTTATTACTTCAGATTTCTTCTTTTTGGGTTTATATCAAGGGAAGAGTTTTTACTACATCAGTTTCTGATATTGAAACATCGAAAGCTAGGATAACAAATGCTGGACAACATGTGATGCAAACTAGAATACAACATTGATATTCTCCAAACTAATAAACAGCGTACGTTGAAATTTAGTAACATAATTGGTCTTATTACAAACTCAATAACTAGATATATAATTTGCAAAAATAAATGTATGTGTGAGTATAATAGTTTTACACAATATATATTGTGCTGCCCTCCAAAAAAAAAACTATTTTTTGAAATTTACTCCATATAAAGTCTAATAAAGAACTTTAAAAATTAAACAATGCTAATTTTACAGCTTGTCTTGACTAAGATTTTAATGTTGAGCATTTTTCATTTTATTACAAAATGACAGCCCATTAAGCAAGAATTTGAAAAAAAAAAACACTTAAAAAAAATAACCCATGTTACTTGAAAAAAACCCACACCTGACATAATCAGCTGAAAATGAAGCATTTTATTACATATTAATGGTTTAACAAAAAAATTTACATAGATCATTCTAAAATTTTGCTCATGTTTTGCCAGAATTCTGCAATTGTGAGTTTAAATTATTTTAAAACTAAATAACCACTCACTTATTTTTACTATTTTTATTATTCTAAATGGTGCATAAAAAAAGAACAACAACAAAAAAAATTGACTTTAGGGAAATATTTGATGCAGTAATAGGGTGGGGTTTTTTTAGGAAAAATTTCACTGTGCAGTTTTTTTTTAGAGAACAGCATAATATTTTTTTTAATCGGGGAAAGACGCTTACCTGGTACATTAGACAGCTTGTACTGTTCATAATTTAAAAGAAATTGTGCTTCGTTTTACTCACTTAAGAGTAAAATATATTAATCTAATCCAGTGTCATGTTTGCATCACAGTGATTGGAAGAAGTGTGAAATATTGCCAATAAATAAATTATATATATATATATATACAGGGTGATTATAAAACAAACTTTACCGATATTTGAGTTCCCTGGAGATCATGCTGTTCAGAGAAATGGAATGCCATTTGGGATGTAGTTATTTTATTACATGGGCTTGAGGGTGAAATAGATATAGTAATAACAGACACTGTGTCTAGTGTTCCAGAACAAAATGTTGTACATAACATGTGATGTAAACTAGAATATGACCATAATATTCTCCAAGCTATAAAAGCACATGTTTTTTTTTTCTTTTTTTTTAATAACATAGTTGGTCTGATTATACACTCGATAACTATATATACAATTTACAAAAATAAATATATGTGTAAGTGTAATTGTTTTAAGCAGTAATTTTTTTTAATCGTGGAAAGACTTTATGCCCTACAGTTCATAATAAAAAAAAAAAAAAAAAAAAGAAAATGGTACTTTATTTATTCTCTTAAGAGTAAAAATACAATATTTAGTTTGTGTCATGCTTACATTGCAGTGATTGGAAGAAGTGTGTAATATTGCCAATAAATAAGTTATACAATATACAGGGGGATTATAAACCAAACTTTGTCAATATTAGTCTCCTTGAGATCATGATGTTAGGGAAACAGGATGCCATTTGGGATGTGGTTATTTTACTGCATGGGCTTGAGAATGAGATAGATCTAGTACACAGGTAGATACAGTAATAACAGATGCAGTGTCTAGTGTTCAAGAACAAATGTTGTAGAACATGTGGCGCAAACTAGAATATGACCATGATATTCTCCAAACTATAAAACCCCCTTTTTTTTCATTTTTATAACATAAATGATCTTATTACAAATTCAATAACTATATATACAATTTACAAAAATAAATATATGTGTAAGTGTAATCGTTTTAGGCAGTAAATTTTTGCAATCGGAGAAAGACACTATGTCAAAAGCTCAATACATTAGACTGCTTGTACAGGTCATATTTTTTTTTTTAGACAATACATTAGACAGCTTGTACAGGTCATAATTAACAACAAAAAAAAAAAGGTACTTTTTATTCTCTTGAGTAAAAATAAAACATTTAATTTGTGTCATGTTTACATAGCAGTGATTGGAAGAAGTGTGAAGTATTGCCAATAAATAAGTTATACATATAAGGTGGTTATTTTTAAAAAAAAACTTTGCTGATGTTTGAGTACCCTAGCAGCCATGCTGTTCAGGGAAACAGGATGCCATTTGGGATGTGGTTTATTTTATTGCATGGGCTCGAGAATGAGGTAATTTACAACAGTAGAGCTCACAGTTATGTTTACAGTGACAGAATTTCAAAATTTTCACATGATAACAACCGTTTTTTTTTTCTTTTCATTGCAAAATTATCTTCACAGTGAAAAACCTTAAAAAGTGTTTTAAAAAAGGGTCATAATCAGCGTAGATGTGCAAAATTTTTCAGAAATTCCAACATAGGCGAGAATGTAATAGGTAGTATTTCTTACGAAATCTACTTAAAAGAACTGCAAGGCCCAGAGTTAGGAAATATTTGATTATCAATTTTATCATCTATTATTTTAATTTCAATGATTAAATTTTGTTACGAGCATTTTTAAAAGAAAATATTGTCTGCTCATGCTGTCTTTAGATGCCAAAACAGTTTGGTTGTTTTGAAAATATACTTATTGTGCAATAAAGTTGAAAATCCAATTTAGTTTTTATAAATTTGTGTTATCTTATAAGAAGCTAACTATTTACTGTCTTTTGTAACTGTAAAATTCCATAAACTAAATATAAAACTGTTGTTTAATTTGGAAATAATTAAATATTTTGAGAAAGTTCTTAACCTTTAAGAACTATAACTTAAATTTAAACATTTATCTATTGGCTACTCTTCGAACGATGAGACTTATTTAATTGAAGGCTGTTCCCAAATCCAAAAGATCTACTCTCCGATTTCATTTTTGTTCGGAAATGCATGAAATTGGCATGTATTCTTATTCAGAAACTACGTAATCGAATGGCGTTTTCCATCTTGGTAAAAGTAGAAGATCTTTCCAAAAATACTGTCAAAGTTGGCGTTTTGAACCGAATCCCCGACGCGGAAGAGCGAGAAAGGAAAAAAAACATGTCGTTACAAGAATAGTTTATAATTCTATAAGTTATTTATTTATTTAAAAACAAGTCGGATGTGCCGATCCCAAAACTTTCTTCTATCTCATACATGGTAATAATTTACAATTTGCTATCATAGCGTCCATAAAATCAATATTTTTCATCATTTTGTTGTACGTCAGCTGCTTGCGAATTGTCCGGTTACCTGGATACGAGCACCCTTCGTTGCACTAACATACGATGTGCAACACAACTACAAAAAGTCCTTCTGGCCTGTACAGTAGAGATAGATAGCCTTCCTATCCCTTAATTTTTTTTTTTTTTTTCACTAATTTTTCTGGAATACATGAAGGTAAAATGCATGAAACCCGATTACAGAAGATTCATTCCCAGTTCTTGTCAATATTGAATTTGAATGAGAATTTCGCCAAATTACTCAGTTATAGCCAAGTTGGCTTCATTTATGGCAAGATGTTTTTGACACCAAAATTGACGTTATTTTGCCAAATATAGCAAAATTTGGTGATATTTCTCTAAATATCGCCAAGTTTGGCGAGAATTTGGTGCTGGCGAATATAAATATATAGTGTTAAACATATGAGTTGGAACGATGGTTCAAACTGCTATATCTTAGCCATTTTTTAAGATAGTTGTAAAACAAGAATTGCTTCAGAATCCTTGGATCAAGGCCAAACATTTAGGATTTCTAATTTTTTTTTGTAATTTTTTTTTTGTAATTTGATATTTTTAAATGGCTATCACAGCGCCCCTTTTGGTGGAATATTCCCCAAATTCAACTGGGACCTGCAGACCATAGTCAAAAAAATTTACAAAAAATTTGGTTCAATTATCTGCATAACTTTATATACTTTTCGATGATAGAATAATGAAAATGGGACAAAAATCGCTATCACAGCTCCCTCTTTCATCGGAATATCTCCAAATTAAGTGGGACCTGCTGGCCATAGCCAAAAACCTATATATGAAATTTGGTTTAATTCTAGGTATAACTTCACAAAGAGGATATAGACACGGACAGACAGACTTTTGTAAAAATATGTTTTTCGGAATCTCTGATAGTTAAAACATGTAAATCCGTCGAAAAAAATTTCGATTACGATACTTTCTTCTATTATAGATAGAAGAAAGTAAAAATGGAAAACGCTATTCAATTCCAAATCGCTTGAATAGTCAGGCCTGCCAAGTTTATGGCATTACGTTTAAAAATGAACCAGAAAATGTGTAAGAAAGTTTCGCATTGTTCAGTAGGGAATTTGATAACCACCTTAAAAGACAAATAACTTGCTTTTGAACATCTTTTTGCAATACAGCTTCGAATATTTTAGACAATTGCTTTTTGGTGCGTAATATTTTGCAGATAAAAAAAATGAAATGTTCTTTTCACGTAGTATAATCATCAAGCAAGAATATATAAGTTTGTATATGGGCTCTAAAGCGGTATCATGTTTGGGGTTCGCATTTGGAAGTGCATTAGGATAAGTTTTCGCTTGCATTTTAAAAGTTTGACTGGGAGAGTAAATTTTTGCTTGAATACAAAGTCATAGTTGAGGCTGGGGTTAGTTTTTATATTGAAAGGGTGGCAAATTTTATAATCATATTTCATTTTCATTTTTTTTTTCCGTTTTTGATATGTTGTCAATAATAATTTAAATATCAGGTTTTGTTTAATAGCGTTTGTTAATATATATGTATGTATTAATAATTTTGACAAAAGTTTGTGTTGTTTATCTTGATTACTTTATCCCGTTTTCATTGTAAAAATGTTTCTAATCTTTCTCTGCTCTTAATATGATATTTCCAAACAATTTATACAGTTAAGACCATTGCTGAAAGGCAATTTTCAACCGTGTTAAGCGTTTCCTAACCGAACTAAATTTTACCATACTATGTAGTATATATACAAATCTATAGATCAGATACAGGGATGCACAAAAGAATTCGGATATTTTGTCGCCTATACATGGTAACTGGTGCAATTGTGTTTTCAAATGTTTCATGCGTTTTCCAAATTGTTTACTTAGACTTTACTTAGAATTGTTTACTTCTTTCACTTTATTAAACGGTTCTCTTTACTGTGCGTGAAATTTTCGTAAATATTACGTGAGTACGGTTAAGTTCTGTTACAGTATTCTGAATGTGTTGGAAGGTGTTTCATAATCTATGCTTGACGCATGATTTTTCTTTCTTGTTAAATATATTCAACTGCTTCATTTTATCCGTGAATTTATCATAAATAAAAGTAAAAATTTCATCCCACTCGGTATAGACAACCCCTCACATGAACCATATCACATTAATATTTGACAGTAAGAAAATTTGAGGAAGTAGTTTATATTTCAGTTTCTGATAAACATAATATTGATCTTCACTCCCAAAACGTATATATATATTTATTTTTTTTTAATGAATAATATTTGATTCCGAGTGTTTTGAGACTTTGACGTTTTGTTCTGCTTCTTTCGATGTATAACAAACACCTCTTCAAAGAGCAAAAAGAAAAGTTACAAAAATATATTCTTAATGTTTATTGTATTCTTGCATACATTGTAGATGGCAGCACTATGAGACATTTGTAATATTCCAGGGTTTCTTGTTTTCTTGTATTCACAGTAGATGGCAGCACTATAAAACTACTCGGACTACTGAGATTAGTTATTTTAAATTTTTTTTTCTCTTTTTTAACAAATTTTAAAAAGATTAAAATTATAGAATTCCAAATGTAATGAAATTGATATACATCATAGAGGTTTTTAACAAGACTAAAATAGTAGAAAAAAAAACAATGGTTTATAAATACTTGCTAAAAAATAAATTAAATAATAAAATTGCTGCTAATTTCTTAATGTATTGAGAAAAAAAAGTGAGGGGACGTCGTCCTCCTCCCGACCCCCCTCGACTACACTATTGGTTGTATAATTCGAGGATTTTTTATATTGTCATCGCATATCACACAAAGAAAGAAATGTCTGTTGTAAATTTTGCCCTCCATGAGTTTTAATTTTTTACAAATTTTTAATGCGATTTTTCGACATTGGACAAAATGAATTCAGTTTCAAACTTTTAGTAACTTAATATTGAAAATTTTGTCCCTTTTTTCAAAAAAGTTCTTTCGGAATTCGTGCAGTGATTTTTAGAGTTTTTTCGCGTTTTGTGCGATTTTTTGACGGAAACTGGCAACGCTGGGTGGAGCAGCTAGTACTAAATATTCTTTAAAACGCAATAAATTTACAAATTTTCAGTTGGGCAAAAATTTCAAAATGGATCGTCTTCTTAGAAATGCTTAAATATGCAGGAAAATAATTTTTGTAAACGTCTGCATCAGATGTGAACTTTCTAAATGTGAAAACCTAATTTCGATAATTATATTTGGTAACGCGTCACCATCTAATTCAATTTCCCCATAAGTTACCAAGGGATTTCGTGATCAAGGAGAATGCTGTGAAGCGTCTCTTTCGAAATCTCCATATATAAAAGACAATGTCCCGCTCACTGACTCTACATCGCCAGCCCAAACTATTGAACCTAGAAGCATGAAAATTGGGGGAAAACATACTTCTTATGACATAAGTGAGCACCGAGAAAGAATTTTTGAGAATTCCTCCCCACCCTAAGGGGGTTAAAAGAGGGGTCGGAAATTTTAGAGCATGTGGCCATATCTCAGCAGCCATTTTAGGTAGGAGCGTGAAATTCTATAAAATAAATTTACTGAAAAATAATTAAACACGTGTTTCAGCGATTTTAGAAATTCCCCCCTAAAGGGGTTAAAAGGGAGGGGGTCGAAACTTTTAGAACATTTGACCATATCTCAGTAGCCGTTTCAACGCGAACCCGACCTGGAATCAAAACATTTAACGTCAACCCGACCCTCACCGAAAAAATTAGCGTCAACCCGACCCGACCTGAAAGATTAAAAACCCGACACGAATTCGAAACATTTAAAGTCAACCCGATCAGCACATGAAAAAATTAGCGTCAACCCGACCTGCACCGAAAAAAAAATTAGCGACAACCCGACCTGACCCGAAATAATCAAAACCCAACCCAAAATAGAAACATTTATAGTCAATCCGACCTGAAAAGCGGGTCGGATCGGGTTCGGGTTAAATCAGGTAACCTTACTCGATGCAGGACTCTGAGTTCTCGCAGCACGTGACAAATGAAGCAGACATATAAAGATTCCTTGTAATCTTTGTCGGGAGTTAAGATTAGAAACGCATGCAAGCGCTTATATAAGTAAAAATAAAAACAATGAAAGTTATATTCGTTCATTGACTGTAGAAATCAAGTTCACTCACTTGTCCCAACCTTGAAAGAAAGAAAGGAAAATAAGTATATGTAGCTAACGGAAGCAAGTGGCGAAATGCATTGGCGGATACGGAAGTGTCGATAAATGGTATCCGCGAACCGTTTTATAAGGTTATCTTTTACAGTTAAGTATTCGTATTCCTCTCTTCATGCGAAAAACGATTAACATTTCATTATCATATGATTTTAATTAGACGGGTCAAGTTAACATTTCTGTTTTAACGCTTTCCAATATAGATGAAAACTGGAATATCGGTTCTTAGGATGCTATTAATTCTCAACTAGCTGACCCGCCCGGCGTTGCCCGGGCCCGTGATAATAAATAAAAAAAATAAAAAAATCAAGTTTTTATTATTTTATATCTTTAACCCGATTTTGTATGAAATTATATTTTAAAATGAAAAATTCGCGAAAAAATATTGATATTTAGTGATAAAACATAAAAGGCTCTCATTTTCTTCTTTTTGTCCGAAGTCTTTGAAATCTTTATGGGTGATAAATAAAACGGTTTTACAGCACTTGTAAAACTTTCGTGAAAAAATAGTGTTATCGAGTTGTCAAAGAAATGTTTTCTTCTTGCGTTTTTGTTTGTTTGTTTGTTTTTGCGTCGGCTCTTTTAACATAGCAATAAAAAAATAGTTCTCATCTTCTGAACTGTTTGAAATTTCAATCGGTCATAAATATAACTGTATCCAAGCTCTCTTTAAAATTTTACGAAAAAATATGCGTATTTAGTAGTGAAAACATGAGTTCTTAAAAAAAAAAAAAAAAAAAAAAAAAAAAAGAAGCTTTTAATGCAATGGCCATATTACGCTATCCGTTTTCAATAAAACCCTTTTCAATCGCCCTAGGCTAAACAGGTGAGAGTTAAACCAAGATAGCCGTGTTTAACCAACGCCCCCTAGATAAGTTAGCCGTGACACGCGTTACAAAAACGTCATAACCAAGCAGGCAAAACAAGAAAAAAATTCACACAACTTACATGTTTCGATGTCGATGGCTCGTGGAATTATTAACTATTTGTCGTAAACAATAATTATTAATTCTATGAGCCAATGAAATCTAAACCTGCAAGTTGTTCGAATTTTTTTACTTTGCTTTGCCTGCCTGGTATGACGTTTTCGTGACGCGTGTCCCGGCTTTCTTATCTAGGGGCATTGGCTAAACACGTTTCCCGTTTCCTTAAAAAAAAAAAAAAAAAAAAAAAAAAAAAAAAAAGTTGAAGCATGCGCAAAGAGGTGATTTTCATGTGGAAAAGAGAGTGCGAATTTGGCAGAATGCGCTTTTCGCTTTAAATATGTAGAATAACATTTTTAAATGAATAATTGAATTTATGCATGCAAGAGTAACAAAGTGATATTAATTTTAATGTTAGTATTAATGATGTTAATTTATTCTGTTTGTCTGTAAAACATGCTTGCTGAACACGAAAATGTTTAGCATCAGAAAAACCTATATTCCAGGGTATAGAAAACTGATTAATACACTATAACAATTTGGAAACTGTACGTTAAACGTGACAAATGAGGTGCGTTCTTACTATAACTAGTTTTACAATGTTAAAAAATCATCCTCATTATTTCAGTGAAATGAAATGCTACACCTACAGATGCGATTTTTTTACGACACCAGATAGCGCTGCAAAATTCACCCTGGAGATCTTACTTTGCGAATGATTACCTCCATGGTTTAATATTTCTATGAATCACGATGAACGAATCTTTTGTGTTTATTTACTTTAATGGATATTGGGATAAATATTCGGCTGTTAACCTAATTCCAACTAAAGTTATCTCAGAATCTATACATTTTTTAATGTAACTCATCTCTCAAGGAAACCATTTTTTTGAACGATCTTTCTAAAAATATAACTTTTATGCCATTTTATTCGAAAAAATAATTTTGAATAAAAATGGCCGCCTGGCATATGAAAAAAGAAGTGATTGCCCGTATTTGTTTTCCTGACTCACATGACTTGCGCTTTTAATATATAGATTATGCATGATAGAATTTAATAGAAGAAAACTTTTAAATAATATCTTTTCAAGTTTTGATTCGATTTCCATAAAATTTGAAATGACTCGACAAAATTCTACAACGATTATATATATTAAATTTCAAACCGTTCGGTTGGGTAGTTTTTGCGTTTTATATGCGGACGGACAGACGGATGGACCAAACGAGGACTAAACATGCTACGTATTTATATAATTACGAACGCACCTAAAAATGACTTGAAAACGTTTTCGAGAATCAGTAGCTTCAAAAGAAGCTTTGTTTTTTATAATTTCTTCTTTAAATCTCGAAGATATATCAGTTTCTGAGGTTTCTAATGATATAGAACGCTTTTCGGAATCATGGGTAACTCGGAAGAGATTTTGGAAGTTTTCACTTGTGATTATATTATATTTTTCTGTATTAGAAACTGTCTCTTTTTTACAGCGTACTAAATTAATAGGACCGGAGTCCCAAAAATCGAGCAGTTCAGGGACACGGTCCAATTGGCCAATGCGTTAATCAGGCTATGCATATTTTATTCTTGTTAACTACAAATTCATTTTAAAAGTAAATACTTCTGATATGACTTTTAATAATATATATATATATATAATACCAAAAATTATTCTATGGGTCATAATTAATTAACAATGTCCATATCATACCAAAAATTATTCCACGGGTCATCAATAATTAACAATGTCCATATCATACCAAAAATTATTCCACGGGTCATCAATAATTAACAATGTGCATATCATACCAAAAAATATTCCATGGGTCATCAATAATTAACAATGTCCATATCATACCAAAAATTATTCTACGGCTCATCAATAATTAACAATGTCCATATGATACCAAAAATTATTCCACGAGTCATCAATAGATAACAATGTCCATATCATACCAAAAATTATCCCACGGTTCATCAATAATTAACAATTTCCACATCATACCAAAAATTATTCCACGGTTCATCAATAATTAACAGTGTCAATATCATACGAAAAATTATTCGACGGGTCATCAATAATTAACAATTTCCATATCATACCAAAAATTATTCCACGGTTCATCAATAATTAACAGTGTCAATATCATACCACAAATTATTCCACGAGTCATCAATAACTAACAATGTCCATATCATACCAAAAATTATTCCACGACTCATCAATAATTAACAATGTCCATAATCATACCAAAAATTATTCCACGAAGTCATCAATAATTAACAATGTCCATATCGTAACAAAAATTACTCTACTGGTTACGGTTGGAATGAAAGCACAGGTGCAATTGATATCGACAACGTAGAATTTAGGGGATGACATTACACAACACCCCTCCCCAGAAAATTTGGAATTTTAAGCTTATTAATGGTCGAAAAGTGCAAATTCCTGTTAAATTTTTAACCCCTTCGTGTTACGTAAAGCATTAAATGCTCAAAATCCTTCGCTATTTTTAAATTGTAGTTTTTGCCTTATTTAATCAAAGTATTTCTGCGATTGAATTAAGCAAATATTTCTATTTTGAAAAACTGGTAACAAGATATTAAAAATTCTGCAAAGGACAGTCATCGCGAATGACGCCTTTAACTTAATAATTGTAATAATTATAATGATGTATGAATTCCTAAAAATACATTATTTAAATATATGTCCATAAAGAAAGTAAATGTGGAAAGCTAGGGGAGGTGACATAAGACAGAATTTAACAAATTTTGTAATAAAACTATTGCATTTTTACACTTTCTTATGATTCTTATAAAACACCGTATTTACTAAAATATTACAGTATTTTTAGGGTTTTTAGGGTTTCGTTCATCTCACGAAACCCTATTCGTACCGCTACGTTGTCTGTCCGTCACAAAGCCGGTTCTCAGAAACTATATAACTTACAGACTTGAAATTTTGTGTACTTATAGCTGAATAACCACTATGAAGCTCAAAATCATAAAATTTAAAAAAATCGTATTATTTTAATATAGAGAGATAAAAAACCAAAAATCTAACAGCCTTTTCCTATTAAATGTAAACATTTTTCGCTATAGCAGTTGCCAACAATTAAAAATCCACAATAAAATTCTTTCTACAATACTTAATTTTCTATTGAAAGATTTCCACGTGAAAAATGAAGATGAAATAAAAAGGTTCATCCATTGAAAAAAGATTAATAGGACGTCCTATTGGTAATAAAACGGAAATTTTCAAACATTTCTCAATAATACGAGGAGTATGAGTATGTGTAAGTACAGAAAGCAGGTTAATAGGATGTCATTAGAGAATTAAAAAGAAAATTAATCTGACGTCATATTGGAATTTTAACAGACTTTTTCAAAAGTTTGAGAATCATACAAAGAGAGAATCAATATGAGTAATGGAGAAAGCAAGTAGATAGGACGTCAACAAGTGATTATAACGTCCTATGAGTTTGAGGAACGTATTGAATCATGATAAAAATCCGATTACGGAAATATTGGCATATTTTAATATTTTGAAGGTCTCTATACAACATGTTTAGTTATGAAATTAATTTTTTCTTTTTTTTTATATCGCATTTAGTCCACATGACAGATATTAATATGACAGAGTATATAGGGCCGGTTCAGATATTCGAAAAAACGAGAAAAATAGACCGGTAATTTTTTACTTTATAAAAAACAGGATTTTTTTTTTTAAGGAAATTTATTTGGATTTATTAAAGAAAGGATAAAGTGTTTTGAACGGAATGTTAAACGAAACCCTTTGTTCGATCTTCGATCACACTTACCCACTTATTTTTCTTACATTCTTGATGTATGTAACATTGGATCGCATTTATACGATTAACGTACATTCATTCCATATCTATAACTATACCGGTTTAGAAATTAGCTACGATAACACCTTGTATATAGATTTCAACTGCTTATAATTCGAGATAAAGCTGTCAGATGCAGTGTGTTTTTATACCTGCTGCAATATGCCATTGTTAACCTTGAAAGATATGGAAGAAGAAATATCTTCTAAAAGATCAAGGTAGTATTATCAGCGTATCGCAGTATACTCTTTCACTGCCTGGTGACACTGTTGCTTATTGAGATTCATTCAGGACCGAAACTTGCTTTATTTTCACTCGGGGCAAACATGAATTTTGGCGCTCCCCCCGCCCTCCCCCACCTTCCTTCGCAAAGTAAATTTACAAAGAGAATTTTACTAATTTGATATTAGCCGACTTGTTTTAAAATTTAAAATATGTAATCATAAAATACGTTATATTGAAATACGTAATTAACTCTGTCAAATATTTATTCATTAAAACCTGTGAAAATGTAGAATCAAAAGGAACCTAAACAAGTAATATAAAAAACTTTTTTTTTAAATCAAGTCCTACTTTTTAATCATAAATATATAAAATAAACCCGTGCAGCATTAATGTCCCACGTTATCTTTATTGAACATTATTTTATAATCATCGTTGCGGTATTTTATTTTTGTGGCATCACTCATTTGAGGAAAATCTTTCATTTCATTTATGAAAACAATGGGAGAATTTTTTTCATCCATATAAAACTAAAATTAATTAATTACATTTAATGAATGAATTAATATTTGAAAAACACTGTATTAACATCAAGTGTCATCCACTACAAGTTTAAAAAAAATGTATTTGAACTTGAGTGGATGAATAGAAAATATTTTATTAATGATTGAAAATTTGAACAAGATATATAAATATTAGAGAGTGTGAGCTAATAGTAGGAATTGAAAAATTAAGCTTTACATAGGTTTCCTTCTTAGCAGCTATAATTGTTGGTATTCTTTCTGTTGGGACCATGTAATTTTTTAATTTAAAACAAGATTCCATTATAGAAAAATTTCATTTTCCCAGATTTTACTGTAGTTGTAGTATTACAAATTATTACAATTGAGGCATTTAAAGTCATAGTAATATGAGTCACATTGTCTTACGAACTCGAAAACCAGGATTTACTGCAGGCATAACAATGAATTCCAGTATCGTAAAATATCTTCGTAATATCTGCAGAGTTTCGTGAAAATATCTCTTACACCGCTCTTTTTATCTATAGACTGATATGTTTAAATACTGTCTGGCTTAAAACATATTTTTACTCAAATTACATATATACAGGGTGGTTATAATGTTCAGGTTCCACGTGGTCATTGTGCTGGAGGACACAATCCAGGAATTGCACGACGTGCTCAACTGCGGAATGTAGCGCATCAGGAGTGATGTTTCGCACATGTGATATACAGTAACGTCAATGAGGTTTGCGACACCTCCACGGTACACAATATTACACATTACATTTCACACTCAAAAGCGCCATCTGTCGGCGATTATTGCAATTAATCTTTTTTATTATTCCATTCTTCTTCCCCCTTCTCGAATAGTAAGTGTACCGATTTTGGTTTAATTGCGTTTATTCCTTCAAGCTACAGACAGCTCCAAATAGAGATACTTATATTATAAACACCCGGTATATAATTTTTTTTTTGTACAAAACGACAAATCAAATCTTCATGTGGTGCCCGGGGCATATGCTCCCTCTGCCCCCCTTAGTTTCGGCACTGGATTCATTAGCTGTGAAAACTCTTCGGCTTCCAACTACCTATATGTAATTAAAATGAAATAACATGTGTACAAAAATCAAAGGAAAATACAATACAAAAATAAAACACAACCAGTGGACCCGTGCGAAGATTAAGCACTGCAGTCTAATATTTTTTGGCAATATCTATTATTTTTTAGATGCAGGTTTAATTTTCTAAACGAAAATTAAGGACTAAAAATAATCTGCAAACAACATTAGTCAAAAGCCAGAACATCATCTAATTTATTCCAGCAAAGTTACACTAAAAACTGATCTAAGATAGCAATGGTAATAAAATAAAAATTATTATTATAAAATTAAATCATCATAACATTCTAGATAATTATGAAGACTAAAGGAAGTAAATAAGATTTGGATAAAGATATACAATTATTATAATACAGATATACATATATTAAATACAATAATCCAACATGGAGTGAAAAATTAGTCAAAGCCAGGAATCGAACCTGGGTCCACAGCGTTCCGGGCTGTCGCTCTAACCACTGAGCCACTCCGGCCAATTCCTGAGTCTGCAATTTCTCACTAATAAACCATGTTGGAGAGAAAGTCACCAGCCATCTAACAGACAGCCTTGATGACCGGACAACGGTCTCTCCAACATGGTTTATTAGTGAGAAATTGCAGACTCAGGAATTGGCCGGAGTGGCTCAGTGGTTAGAGCGACAGCCCGGAACGCTGTGGACCCAGGTTCGATTCCTGGCTCTGGCTAATTTTTCACTCCATGTTGGATTATTGTATTTAATGTATGTACGTCTGTATTATAATAATTGTATATCTTTAAATGCTGAATGCAGGCGTTGGTTATGTGTGTTTTAATAAAGATTTAGATAGTTATAAAAATCAAATGAGCAGATGGTAGTAAACAATATTTGGCCATGTATGAGGTGACATTATGTAAATAAAATGATTAATGAATTAGTGACGGCGTGGTAAATAATTGTGCTGAATAAATGAAAACAGCTTTTTTTTTTTTTTTTTTTTTTTTTTTCCTTTTTTGTAGCTTTTTTTAGCAGCCCCACCTCAATCCTCCGTAATAGCATTTTGATTTTATAATTGTTTTGGGGAGAACTTTTGTTATATTTTTTTGTTATAATTTTTTTATATATAAAATTTCTTATGATTTTTTCAGCAATCGACGCCCACCCTCCATAATATTGTTTTCCAATTTTATAATTTTATACATATTGAATGCTCATACTGGTAAAATTAGATGAATGTTTTAATGTTTAATCCATAAGCAAATAAAAGCAAGTGGATGATTATAAGACAAAGCTGTATGTCTTAATTTTAATAAATTAGGCCTTATAAAATGGTAGGAACATAAAAGATAAATACGATTGTAGTTGTTTAGAAGACTATTTCTGTGAACTGAAATATGCAAACAGAAATGAAAGTTAATAAAATTAATAACATTGAAAGAAAAATCATTACGTTTATCATAAATATTGAATGTTAAAGTATGATAATAAAGAATAGAGATAACAACGTCCATAAAATTAATTGTAGAATTATTTAAAAAGGTAGTACTAACCAGGGAATCACTTTTGGTGCAGCTAGCACCTAGCATCGAGATCTGATGCATTTTGTAGTCCTAGACAAAAGTTATAGAGAACCCATAAAATTTCTCTGTTAAAATCTTATTTTATATATATTTTTTAATTTTTAATTTTGGATTTTTAATTGTTAATTTCACGCCAAATGCGAGTTAAGTCGCCAATGAGCACCATAGAAGTCCGTTCCTACTCATTTTTGAAACATAGACATAATACTCAACATAGGAACACATGATGTTTTATTCTTGAGTGTGTGCATGTTTTCCGAAATGTGTATACACATCTTTCAAGCTTGAGTCATTTGGATTCGGAGCCATCTTGACTATGCGACACACTCAGATTTGAGTATTTTTTGCTCACTTTTGAAAATGTCGTTTTTAGAGTGTTAAACCACGTTAGTAAGTCAGCTAGATAAAACGTCCCTCCGCATATTACGTCACGTTTCAGAAGTCCCGACCATTCTCACGCACCTTTTCACATATTGTACTCCGCTTATTGTATCATATTTTTTCAACCACTCCGCTTAAGGCAAATTATAACTTTAAAAAAGAAAAAAAAAAGAAAAAAAAAAAAAAACATCGAATTTTTTTTTTTACCATCATTCTTTAAACCAGGCCTGTCCAACCTTTCAGTAAGCCAGGGCGCACCTTAGCTTGTGGCACACAATCAAGGGCGCCATTATTCATATGATTCGAAAAATGCAAGAATATTATTTCCCTTTAGCAGTGATAGCGATACCCACATGACTACAAGATACACAGACAAAGTGGTATGCGTTATTAAAATGGTATGTACAGTGGTATGTACATGTACAGTGGTTAATCATTGGCGTCCGAAGTTGGAGGTGGCTCATCTAAAAAACTGAACAAAAAACATGTCATACTAAATTTAACGTTACATTTTTCTGGGGTTTGGGGATGAAAAAGGGGGGGGAATTTTAAGGACTTTTGCATGTAAAGGAGGCAAAAACCTTAATAACACCTGTAATAAAAAAAAAAAAGTATGCAAATATTATTTATTTTAAGGCAAATTAACTTTGGAGATGGAATTTTGTTTAAAGAAATCCAGAAAAATTAAACATTTGAAGGGGCGCCAAGAAAATCTTCAAAGGGCGTAATGGCGCCCGCGGGCGCCGCGTTGGACAGCCCTGCTTTAAACCTTCAAAAACTTTGTGGTAAAGCAAGTTTTTTCGAAATTCGTATTGGTTCAAAAGTTTTCCGCCTTTTGCTGTTGCAGTGAACATGGGCTCATTTTTAGTGTATTCTGTGCGGCGGCGCGCAGGTAGAAACAAAAGAATTGAGGAAGAGGAAGTCTAGGAGGGTTCATTATATGGGCCTGGCATAGATGATTTTATGTAAGTTGAAAATTGTCACCGTTATCTATGTTTGTTTAAAAACGTTGTAAAACTTCAAACTTGTTTTTCTCGAAACTCTGTTTTGCAAATCGGTACCAGGTAGGATTGGATCGACGTATTTGGATGAAATTTTCATCATTTCCTAATATATACTATTTCGTAGTCCCTCACGGACGTGTTTTTAAATATTCGAACTGTAAATATTTTTTCGCGCGATTTAAATCCGAAAATTTTTGTCTAAAATCGGCAACTCGAAATTTGAACGGCCGCCATTTTCTTCAGGATCGAAAAATTGATAAACCCATCTGAGAAAAACTACAAAATATCGTAAATTTTAAGTTTTTTTTTTTTTTTTTTTTTTTTTTTTTTGTACAGATAAGCAGATTTTGCGATTCATCTGTGGTAACGCGGAAACCCTTCAATTTTTGCAGACCTGTATCAAAGGCCGACAGAGAACCATTTTTCAACCAATTTCCAAATAAAAAATTGTTTTTAAAACTTCCAGGTATGCTTTTTTATTTGTAACAAAAACATTATTATTACTGTGTATAATTGCGCTAAAAAAGAAAAAAAGTGGAGAAATGTTAGGTAATTAAAAAAAAAGTTAAACATGCCTTAAGCGATCACTTTTAGTAGTGCAATAGGCAAACTCGGTACTACTTCTTAGTCAAGATTATCTCCAAAAACATCTAATTTTTGTTGTGCATGATTGTAAGTTTAAATTAAAATCATTAAAATTACAGACATTACATTACAATTACATAAAGCATTAAAAACATATTAAAATTGGACGTTTCGGATTTACGTGAAAATCCCTCATCAACAAACATTTTTGTTAACGTAAGTCACAGTAATTAATAATCACAGTAAATTAAGAAAAATGTTTGTTGATGAGATTTTCATGTAAATCCGAAACGTCCAATTTTAATATGTTTTTAATGCTTTATGTAATTTTAATGATTTTAATATAAATATAAATATGTTCAGACGTAATATTTTTTGTTTACTTCAAATAGTAAGTTTAAGTTTAACAACATTCCATATGACAGCATTTTTCCTTACCAAGGTTGTCTGCCATATCAACAAATTCAACGAATTTCCCCCTGCGTGGGCTATTGTTTCTTGGCAATTTTGGATTACTAAATTTTCCTTAATTTGTCATCCACTTTATGAATTCTAATTCTTATTCTAATAATTTATATAATCTATATATTTAAAACGCTAAGCATTTTCTTTCGACAGACCGTGGGAACAAACTACTGCATCAAATTACATCATTCTGTTTTTAATGAAAGATATTTGGATACAGATTTGTCATCATACATTCGTTTGTTCGAAAATTTAATTAATTAGCCGTAATCTTAAATTAAAATTTTACTTCTGCTTATGACGTCATAAAGTCGGCAATCGGATTAACGCCCACTGTTGCGACGTACAGAGTTTATTTTCTGAACTCAATGATTGCGAGCATAAAAAATAAATATTAAATATTAAAAGCACGTGACTTTTAGGCCGAATTTTTTAATTTGTAAGTTAAAATATAGTTAAAATGTTTAAGTATTTAGGTAAAAATATTTATCCGTATGTTTTATAAGCAAATAAAAATTCATATTTACTGTGACGTCACGGAAATATTGTCCATTGGGTTCATTTTATCATTAAGCATTATAACTTTGTTGATGCCATTTTTTTCATTACAATTAAATGCAAAATATATTTTTATTTGTATGCATGGTGCTTAAGCATAAATGTACGTGTGAAAAGTTTGTACCGGTGAAAATGACGTTATGCTTAGCTTGAAATGCATTTTAACATTGATAAAATTAAAAAGAAAAATTTATATGATTGTGTCAACATGGCGTAATATTAACTGATATTTCAATTTTTAATTATAAAGATTAGAACTGGAGCATTTATTGGTTGCTTCATCTTGATTGCATACCTTGATTACATGTTACCAATTACTTTTTTTTTAATTATAGGATTAAGTTATAGGAATTATAGGATTTAAATTATTAAGATTTCCTTTTTTAATAAAAAAATTCACAGAAGTAAAGAATTTCAGGAAAAAAAAAAACTTGAAATAATGATTGTATTTTTAGCTAGAATAAACAATGTAAGGCTAATATTTTATAGGAATTATTTTGGTAGGTTTGTTATAAGTTCATTTAACAGTTCCAAATTAGCGGCAAAGTCTTATTTCTTTCACTGTGAATTTTTCTTTCGATGTCAAAAAATGGTAGTCTACTTTTGGACGCCAACCAAAATACAGTGGCAATATTTAGAAATGTATAACGGTTGTGACAACAAACGGCACTATCGCTTTAGCTTTCATCGCGCTTACATCACTTCTAAATACTAAAAATTTAATTTTTTTACTACATTTTACAGTTTCAATTCTTACATCCTCAATTAGAAAAAAAAACTAGCTTTCTATTGAAATTTATATGAAATCTGCCGCTTAATTTAACGACTTTTTAAATAATTTTCAAGTATGAAATATTTTTCAATTCTATCTGAACAATGACCATCCGTTTGCTTTAATAATGTAAAATAGCCCCTTGGAAAGTTACAACAATTGAAAATAGATATCCCTAACCTTCATAAAAAGTGAAAAAAAAAAAATAATAAAAACCTGATAAATCATAAGATCAGATTATCCATAAGATAGAGTATTTTGGCGCTAATATAAAATCTGTCAAAAGAAAAAAAAAAACTATTTTTAGTTTATGATTAACATAAAATTGATATGTTGAATTCGTTGATGTATATGTTGAATCAGAATATGCTAGGAACTGTTATTTATTATTTTTTTAAAGATCCATTGGATATTTAACTGTATAAGAGACCGACTGTGATGGAAAAGGAATAATCCACCTGATTATGTAAAGGGATAGAAGAAACGATACAAATAAATTACAATTGAAAACATTAAAATTCTCCCTCATCTGCATATTAATTTATTATTTTTAACAAAAATTCTTCATTTTTACATAAAAATTGATTAGCTTAAAACAATGGATGCGTTTTAGAAGATATGGATTTGAAACGAACAATGATTAAAGAGGACATTTTAAAACTTTTAATTTAAACATTTTAAAACTTTTTTTAACGTCGAATTTCAACGGTGCCTTTGGGCAGATGCAATACATATGCACATAGGAGCTCATTCGATTGCATTATCACAGGGGGGGGGGGGTGCTTATACTATGTTCTTTTATTTACTGAATATGAGATGAAAGTAGGAAATTTGTATGATACTTTATGATAGGACTATTTGTATGATACTTTATGATAGGACTATTTGTATGATACTTTATAGGTCCATGACCTTTTTTCTTTGTCGTAGGGAATATGGTGGTAATGTCAAACTGATTTGCTTTTTTGCATTACACATTTGTTTACGGAGTGTTCATTTGGAGTTTGCATCGGAAATAGCATTTCACTGGGGGGGGGGGGATTTTTAAAATAAAATATTTGAAAGACTGTTTCATACGAAGCCCTACTTAAATAATAAAGAAGCTTATTTTACTGATATTGTTATAGTATTTTTTTTCCGTCACGTTTTGACGGGTTCCATCTAGTCCACTTTATGAATTCTAATTCTTATTCTAATAATTTATATAATATATATATTTAAAACGCTAAGCATTTTCTTTCGACAGACCGTGGGAACTAACTACTGCATCAAATTACATCATTCTGTTTTTAATGAAAGATATTTGGACACAGATTTGTCATCATACATTCGTTTGTTCGAAAAGTTAATTAATTAGCCGTAATTTTAAATTAAACTTTTACTTCTGTGTATGACGTCATAAAGTCAAAAATCGGATAACTTCCACTGTTGCGAGGCACAGAGTTTATTCTCTAAACTCTATGGTTGCGAGGATAAAAGAGAGATAATAAATATTAAAGACACGTGGCTTTTAGGCCGAATTTTTTAATTTGCAAGTTAAATTTCGGTAAAAATATGCCCAATGCCCACACTTTATTTTTATAAGCTAATGAAAATTCATATTTATTGTGACGTCACGGGAATATTGTTATTGGGTTTATTTTATCATTATGCATTATAACTTCGTTGATGCCATTTTTTCATTACAATTTAAAACAAAATAAAAATAAATTTATTTGTATACATGGTGTTTAAGCATAAAAGTTACGTACATAAAGTACGTGTGAAAAGTTTGCGCCGGTGAAAATGACATTGTACTTAGCTTGAAATGTATTTTAACATTGATAAAACTAAAGAGAAAAATTTATATGATTGTGCACCGCCCCCTGAATACTAGGCCTGAGCGCTGACAACAATGGCGGCTGTCGCAGGCCGATTTTTTTTTTCAGCATTTGAACGGTCCCTCGAAATTCCACACCAATAATTTCTAAAAGTTTTCTTCGCCTTGTTTTTCGGAGATCCCCTCGGGATTGCACTTAAACTCTAAGGCTTTAGCCGGGTTTCCCGAGGTGGTCATCCCTATCCCTGTTTTTCGGAGATGAAATAAGTCAAAGATAACTTTTAGATATTATTGGTATTGAAGTTCGAGGGACCGTACAAACAATTCCGCCTGCGGCAGCCGCCATTTTTTTTCAGCGCGCAGGCCTAGTATTCAGGGGGTGGTGGATTGTGTCAAGATGACGTAATTTTAACTGATTTTTCCATTCTTAATTATAAAGCTTAGAATTGGAATCTTTATTGATTGCGTCATCCTGATTGCATACCTTGATTACATGTTATCAATTACTTTTTTTTTAATTATAGGTTAGAAGATTTTATTTTTGATAAAAAAATTCACAAAAGTAAAGGATTTCAGGAAAATTAAAATTATTAAAAATAGTGTTATGGTAGAAAAAAAAAACTTGAAATAATGATTGTATCATAGCTAGAATGCTAGAATAAACAATGTAAGGTTAATATTTTGTAGAAATTATTTTGGTAGGTTTATTATAAGTTCATTTAACAGGTAAAGTCCTATTTCTTTCACTGTGAATTTCTCTTTCGATCTCAAAAAATGGTAGTCTACTTTTAGACGCCAGCTAAAACACAGTGGCAATTTTTAGAAATGTATAACGGTTGTGATAACAAACGGCGCTTATATCGCTTTATCTTTCATCGTGCTTACTTCTAAATACTACAAATTTCAATTTTTTACTACATTTTATAATTTTAATTCTTACATCAGGAATTAGAAAAAAAATTAGCTTTCAATTGAAATTTATTTGAAAACTGCCGCTTAATTTAACGACTTTTTAAATAATTTTTACGCATGAAATATTTTTCAATTCTATCTCAACAATGACCATCAGTTTGCTTCAATAATGTAAAATAGCCCCTGGGAAAGTTGCCACAATTGAAAATATATTTCCCTAACCATCATAAATAGTGAAAAAACCAAATTTTAAAAATCCTGATAAATCATAAGATCAGATTATCCATAAGATAGAGCATTTTGGCACTAAACTAAAATCTGTCAAAAAAAAAAAAAACTATTTATAGTTTATGTTTAACGTTTAACATAAAATTGATATGTTGAATCGTTGATGTATCTCTTGCATCAGAATATGCTATGAATTGTATTTTATTATTTTTTTAAAGATCCATTGCGTATTTAATTGTATAAGAGGGAAAAGATCCCCGACTGTTATGGAAAAGGCATAATCATCCTGATTATGTAAAGGAACCGAAGAAACCGTACAAATAAATTACACTTG
The DNA here is from genome assembly GCA_963931845.1 of Maratus michaelseni. Lineage (NCBI taxonomy): Eukaryota > Metazoa > Arthropoda > Arachnida > Araneae > Salticidae > Maratus > Maratus michaelseni. The sequence goes on along the minus strand of OZ007597.1, from coordinate 289,032,198 downwards.
AAAACATTTAAAATCTCCCTCGTCTGCATATTGATTTATTGTTGTAAAAAAATTTCTCCAACTTTACATAAAAATTGATTAGCATAAAACAATGGATGCGTTTTAGAAGATATGGATTTGAAACGAAAATGATTAAAAAGGACATTTACAAAATTTTTATTTAAACATTTTAAAACTTTTTTTAACGTCGAACTTCGACGGTGCCTTTGGGCAGATGCAATACACATGTGCATAGGAGCTCATTGAGTTGCATTATCACAGGGGGGGGGGAGATGTTTGCTTTATTTACTACGTTCTTTTATTTACTGAATATAAGATGAACGTAGGAATATATTATTTGTATGATGCTTCATAGGTCCATGAAATTTTCTTTCTTGCCGTGGGGAATATGGCGGTAATGTCAAACTGGTTTGCATTACACAGTTGTTTACGGATTGTTTGTTTGGAGTTTGCATCGGAAATAGTACTGTATTTCCCTGGGGGAAAAAACTTTTAAAATAAAATATTTGAAAGACTGTTTCATACGCACGTTTCTTAAATAATAGAAAAGCTTATTTTACTGTTATTGTTATAGTATTTTTTTTCCGTCAAGTTTTGACGGGTTCCATCTAGTTTATAATAAAATTTAGTTATAGTATATACTTATTATATAAACATTTGGAATTTCATTTTACATTTAATACTAAGTCCACGCTTAAGAAGTCACTCCGGCGTTTAGTAAGTCATTTTTAAGTGGAGTCGAGAGTGACGTAATAACGAGGTTTGACTGTATTTAAGGTTATTAACCCGAGACCGAGCAATGCCGGGCGGGTCTATTAGTGCATAAACAAGTCATATAATAATGTAATATAAAAGTATAACATATGGATTCATAAATATTGCCATACAAGATTAGAATTTTTTTTTTTTTCAATGGTCGCCGTTTCATTTTCGTGACTGCTTATGATATTGACGGAAAAACCGATTTGAATGTAATCTCCTATTTGGGAAAAGAATACTCATCAAATTAACGAAAGTGAAAGTACTTTGGAATTGCAACCGTTATTAAATTATTTCATCAGAAACCCACCCATAAACATTTCAGTCAGCATGATGACGAACTAAGGAAAAAGCCAGCACGTGAAGAGAAGATGATTACCAGACTTTTCATGTATATGTCCCATGACGACATCCCGAGCTTTCTTCGAAAGGACTCATGAATTCCTGATTCGCTTATTATTTAACTCTTAAACATGTAACTTCTAAATTACTCAGAGCCTTGTACAGTGCTCTGATAAACATATTAAACAAGATAATTTTAAATAATTAAAATACAGGGTGATTAGGAATGTGATCTTTATAGTGAAAAACCATAAAAAGCGTTGGAACGGTACCTGTAGCATGAAAATCTCCGGCGCTAGACAGACTAAGAAGAATAGTGAAAACAACCAATAAGGACAGAGAAGCAACAGAAAACAAAACATTTTATTGTGTTTCATACATTTTCCATTTTACACACGACGACACTTTACATGCGGCAGATGGTGGATAGCACTGAACAATAAAATGTTTTACTTTCTGTTGCTTATCTGTCCTTTACTGGTTGTTTTCACTTTTCTTCTTAGTCTGTTTAGCGCCGACGATTTTCGTGCTACAGGTACCGTTCAAACGCTTTTTATGGTTTTTCACTACGAAGATCACATTCCAATAAAAGAAAGTAGGTGTTGCCATTTGAAATTTTCGAAATTTTGTCATTCTAACCGTAATTGTTAGAATTTAACTATTGTTTTTCACGTGATTCTTGAGCGCATACCTCAAAATACTTTAGGCCAGAATTTCATTCAGTTTCTGTGAACGGTATTGCAGTTATGGGCTCATATATCGGGATAGTTTTTTTTATAATCACCCTGTATAATCTAGATAGAGAAGTAAAGGGTCAAACATTCAAACAACAAAGGGTCAAAGGTTTAAAACATTCACTTTTAAGCTTTCTTCCAGTGCAACAGAATATTAAACGGGATTATCACAATGGAATTAATACATCTTTATGTGCCATATTATTCGTACTCGTTCCTTACAACCGTTTGAAGATATCACCAGGTAAGATGCACGCTTCCTTACCTCCTTTTTATTGACAATTCATGAAGTTTAAAGAGAAACTGTATATTCATACTGCGCTGCTGACAAATATTTGGCGAGAAATTGCACATTCTTTAAGACTGACCGATTCATGCCAAGACCCTTATAAAAAAAAAGTGCCAAAATATATCTGTACGTGTAATGTTAGTATTTTCAAAATGAGAATCAAAACAATGCTCAACGTTCCTCCATGAATAATTCAAGAACTTTGTCAGGTTTCTCTCACAGCTGCAAGAGTTGAAAACCATTCTTAAGGGATTAGCGTATTGTATCTGTATCTATTGTGTACCGTTAGAGTCTGGTTTAAGAAAAATCTTAATCCGGAGGGTAGCGAGTTGGACATAATGAAAGAGGTATTTCCAGTGCAATGTGGTCTTTGATAGATAAGAAAGATAGTGCACCCTTTTATTTAGGAAGACAGATCAGTCAAGAGGGAGGAACGGTTGTCAAGCGACCCTTGGAAATAAAACAGCAGCCCCGTAGAGAGAGAGCGGGTGCGCTGGGGAATGACCAGAGGTGAAATTAGTTGGAACGTGGGAGTGAAGGTGTAAGGTCGTTGAGAGTTGACGATCTGAGCCACGTGCGTTTAACGGTATCTCTCGAAAGAAAGAGAGAGCGGGTGTGAGATGAATAGAAATCTCAGTGCGGAATGAATTGACGTAGTCTAACGGTACACGTAGAGCGTTTTCTGTAATTGTTTTGATTTAGTGTTAAACCGGATAATTTACATCCGAGTTTAAGTGTAAATATTGTTAATAAATTGTTACTTTAACTTTAATTGAAAGAGTTAGGTTTTTCTTGATTATACATCAAGTATCGTGCCCGATATCACGTACTCATATCGGTATTGGCAGCATATCAAAAGACCGGATTTATTTCGAAGTTGTGTGGACGAAGAAGTGGAATCCGACAAACTTGTTTTTCTTTCTTTTTAATAAAGTCATTTTAAGATGGAGAATCTAAGCAATTGACAATACCTAATCGTAACCATTACTAGTAATTCATCTGTCTCCACCCTTTCCCATTGCAAAACAAAACAGAATTAGTTTGCAAAACATGGAATTTTCTAGAAAGTTTGAAACGTTTCTTATAATTTTCTCTCTCTTTTTTTTCTTCCAATTTGGTAAAGCTAAAAGTTTATGTATTCGGTATCCGGTTTTTAGCCCAGTCAAATAATGATATAACCTTGGAATAAAAGATAGTAAGCTGAAAATTTGTAAAAATCTTTGTTTAGACATTCTAAAAGTTAGCCAAAAAATCTCATAAAATCTTGTGTCCGCGTCTCGAGATGTCAAAGGTCAAGAAAATAGGTTTTTTGCTTATAACTCGAAAATTGTGTGTTTTATTAAAAGAAACCCAGTTATAAAATTTAAATAGACAAAATTTGCTACAAAATACATGCATTAACTTTAATTTTCTGACAAAGGGTTTGGGCGCTAAAGCGCTCTGAAGAAAGACAACTTTTTGACCTTCTGGCCAAAACGAGAGAAACTCCATCTTTTACCCTCGATTTCTCAAAAACTATGCATTATATCGAGAAAACATACGTTGCAAAATTAAAGTAGATAATATTTCTACAAAATTCCCATATTAACTTTAATTTTCTGACAAAGTGTGCTTTTTTATTGGTAAAACAAGCACACAGCGTCATCTCAGAAGCCCTGGCCCGGCCCGGTATAAAAGCTAAAGTTCGGCCTGCACCTATAGCCCGACTGAATTTCTACAAAACATGCCGATATTTCTACAACAACATTATCCTAGAATTAAAATTATTCAAAAAGCGCACTTACTTACGCATAGATTTTATTTTCAGATTATGTTCGAAATACAATGGTATACAAAATCTCAACAATATTAATGACGACTTAAACAATACGTATATAAATATTTCTTTAAAAAATGGATTTATTCAATGACATTCAAAGGAAGATTCAGTATAAGAAAAATCAGGAGAACAGAAAAATCCGTTATAGACAGATTATAGGTATTACATTATCTTTTGTAAAAGTATTATATTCTTTTCGCACGGATTATTATATTCATTTTGCATAGATTAAGACATTTTTCCGTTTAAGACAGGTTTCTGTCATAGACGGGTTTTATTCACAAGTTTTACTGTACTTTAATTTGTTTACCTTAGAAATGTATGTACTATTCTTTGAAACGAATTGTAATTGTAGAATAATGGCCATTTAAAAATATATGCATTTTTTTGCAAAAAAATGTGCCGGGCCTTATTTGACTTATTTTTGTACGGACCAGGCCAGTTCGGGCCAATGATTTTCATACAGGCTGGGTCGGGACCAGGCCTGAAAATTTCAGCCCGTGAAGACCTGTAGGAACCATGAAGTCCAGGCCCAGTCCGAGTCTTCGGAAAATTGTTAGGACCCGGAATCGACCCGGCCCGGAAAGAGTGAAGACCAGACCCGGTCCGGTCCGAGTCTGGTGAGTGAAAAGCGGCCCGAGCCTGTGAAGACCTGTAGAAACCATTAAGTTCAGGCCCGGCCTGGTCCGAGTCTGCGAAAAATTGTTAGGACCCGGTCACGACCCGACCCAGAAAGAGTGAAGACCAAGCCCGGTCCGGCCCCAGTCTGGTGAGTGAAAATCGGCCCGAGCCTGTGAAGACCTGTAGGAACCATTAAGTCCCGGCCCGGCCTGGTCCGAGTCTGCGGAAAATTGTTAGGACCCGGACTTGACCGGGCCCAGAAAGAGTGAAGACCAGGCCTGGTCCGGCCCGAATCTGGTGAATGAAAATCGACACGAGCCCGTGAATACTTGTAGGAACCATGAAGTCCAGGCCCCGCCCGGTCCGAGTCTGCGAAAAATTGTTAGGACCCGGACTTGACCCGGACTTGACCCGGCCCGGACAGAGTGAAGACCAGGCCCGGTCCGGCCCGAATCTGGTGAATGAAAATCGGCCCGAGCCCGTGAATACTTGTAGGAACCATGAAGTCCAGGCCCCGCCCGGTCCGAGTCTGCGAAAAATTGTTAGGACCCGGACTTGACCCGGCCCGGACAGAGTGAAGACCAGGCCCGGTCCGGCCCGAGTCTGGTAAATGAAAATCGGCCAAGCCCGTAAAGGTCTGTGATCGGAAGCACCATTTGGGAGTTATCGTATATTCACCGTTCACACACACACGCTTTTTTTTACACCGAAACAATCATGATTACAATACTTTCACACGTATGTATTTGGAAAGCGAAAAGGGCTAATTTAACGCACTGGCCTCGTTATTAGAAAGCTGTAAAAGAAGCATTGTGTACTTCTGAGTTGACCTCTTAAAGTGACCACTACGTTGTTTTAATGGCAATATATATCCCGAAGGTAAAAATGACCCAGCGTAGATTATATCCAAGGTAAGCCGCTGTCACTCTTTTCTGAATGCACATTTATCGTATATGTAGTAAACGATCGAACATATGTTGTTTGAAGGAAAAAAACAAAAAAAAAAACGATATCTAAAGGAACTGGAATTTTTGAAGGTTAAGATTTTAGTCTTTTTTTTTTTTTTTTTTTTCATTTTTTGAATGTTGACGAAGAAATTTTAATAGTGAACTGACGACAGTTTCATTTTGTTTTGGATTTTTATCGGTAGCCATCAGAAATAGAAGGTAAGTCTGCATCATAAACTACATTTTTTTCGATTAAAATAGAAATTGTGTTTAACTATTATGTGATTAAAAATGAACGCTGATTTAAATATGTAGTTATCAAACGCTGTGTAATGAAAATAATTAAAGATCAATTATTAAATTATTATCACTGTTTTCATAAATGAAATGGAAGGTTTATTTTTATAATAGGTAGTTTATTTTTACAATCGAATAAAAATTCATATTTATTGTGACGTCACGGGAATATTGTCTACTGAGTTTATTTTATCTTTATGCATTATAACTTTATTGATGCAATTTTTCATTATAATTAAATACAAAATATATTTTTATTTGTTTACATGGGGGTTAAGCATAAAAGTAACGTATATAAAGACCGTGTGAAAAGTTTGCGCCGGTTAAAATGACATTACGCTTAGATTGAAATGCATTTTTACATTGATAAAACTAAAGAGAAAAATTTATATGATTGTGTCAACATGGCGTAATTTTAACTGATCTGATCATCTGCAGATTGTATATAATTACTGTAAAAAAATTTCTCCATCTTCTTACAAAAATTGATTAGCTTAAACCAATGGATGCGTTTTAGAAGATACGGATTTGAAACGAACAATGATTAAAGAGGACATTTTAAAACTTTTTTTTTTAACGTTGAATTTCGACAGTGCCTTTGGGCAGATGCAATTCAGATGCGCATAGGAGCTCACTCGATTGCATTGTCACAGGGCGAGAGATGTGTGCTTTATTTACTATGTCCTTTTATTTACTGAATATGATATGGACGTAGGAATATACTATTTGTATGATACTTCATAGGTCCATGAAATTGTCTTTCTTGCAGTGGTGAATATGACGATAATGTCGGACTCATTTGCATTACACAGTCGTTTACGGATTGTTTGTTTGGAGTTTGCCTCGAAAATAGTACTGCATTTCACTGAGGGGAAAAACTTTTAAAATAAAATTTTTGAAACACTTTTTCATACGCTCCCCCTCTTAAATAATAAAGAAGCTTATTTTACTGATATTGTTATAGTAATTTTTTAACGGTTATGGTAGAGTCCGAACACTGGCCCGCTATCCCTCTGCATTTTCCCGATGGTCGTTGTAATTTGTTAAATTAGAATTTTTTTTGCCTTTGCCTTTGCTATTTTAGATCAGTTTTTAGTGTAACTTTGATGGAATAAATGAGATGATATTCTGGCTTGACATAATATTATTTGCAGATATTTTTAGTCCTCCATTTTTCTTTAGAAAATCAAACCTGCATCTATAAAATATTAGACTTTAGTGCGAAATTTTCGCACGGCTCCACTGGTATATATTCTTTCTGTTGTCAACATATCTTTTTCTATGAATTTACGAAACGCACAACCGTGAATGAGGTATCATTCAGAGCTGGCTTCTGACGTAGTACACTCAGATTTCGTTAAACCATATATATTTTTTTTTTATTAAAAATTAAATCAGGATTGTTTTTATAAATGAAATTAAAGGTTTTTCTCAAATCAATGTTGCCACAAAAGTAAAATACCGCTTTATATCATGCTCAACAAGGATTATTAAAAAATAAATAGTACAAAAAAAGATAAAGTGAAATGCTCTGCACGAGTTTATTTCATATTTATGTTTAAAAAGCAAAAATAAAATTCAAATATTTAGAAGAAAAATACACCATCAATCGATTGAAGTAGTAGTATTTCAAGTATCGTGTAAACTTTAAGTTTTGATACAGGGCCGTACAGAAAGACCGCGGGCCCCGGTAATATTTCCAATGCGGGCCCCCACCATAAGCCTGATAAAATAAAACCTGCTTAGACGAAAACGTACAAGAAATTCCATTTTAAATAGGGTTTTTTCGTCTTAAAAGGTATAAATGCATGCATTTTTTTCGTCTAGACCATGATTTCCCTCCATTATAAACAGCCTTTACTGTATTAGAAAATAAATATGTTGGATAGTACTTTTTTTCTTAGAAAATCTATATAGTGTTTTCTTACAATTTTATTATTTTTCTTTTACAGTATTTTACAGTAGTATTACAGTTTATGATGCATTGGTAACACCTTTTCATATAAGGATTTTAAAATAGAAATTTAAAATATTGAAAATATAATTAATTTTAATTCAATTCATCAGTTAAGGCGCCGATTGCCTGACGCTATTGCAACTTTTGTTATTGTGTTTTACAATTTAGAAAATACTTGTTCTATAAAACGTAAATAAATAAATGCCTGCATCTTTGCTATGCGCGTTCTGCTGATTTTGAATAAAAGCTGGATTTTGTTTCGAACGTAAAATGCCTCCTGAGCACCCCCTCCCTGTCCTAGCCAGTCCGTAAAGACGTTTAAGCAACTGAGTTTTGAATTTTATTATTTGTTAGTTATTTAAATTAAAATTTTAATGTAAAAAATACCAGTCTACTTTTTCTGGTATTTATTTAAAAAACAGTACCAAAAGCCGGGGCCCTTAAGGAGACCTGGGCCCTGGTAATTTGTACCGGCTCTACCCCCCTCTGTGCTTTGATATACTAAATTAAATTGTATTTTATATGCATTTAATTTATTTTTCTTTGCCCCGTGTTTTTATCAGACGTCATCCTCTAATGCAGTTGAAATACGATTATTGTTATTTTTTTCTCGTGCGTGCATTTTACTATCTTCGATCAGTTTTTACTGTAACTTTGATGGAATAAATAAGATGATGTTCTGGCTTGGCAAATGTTGTTTGCAGATATTTTTATCCTTAATTTTTCTTTAGAAGTTTAAAACTGTATATAAAAAATATCAGACATTGCTAAAAATTATTAGTTTGCATAGTTCGAAATACTCGCACGGGTCTACTGGTTCTTTCGTTGTATTTCAAAGATGAATTTCTAAATCTATCTACACTGTTAAAAATTTGCAGCAAACTGTACAGTCATTCGATCTCTTTTTTGGAAAACGGTTACATAACCGTTCTTTAACTCTATTCTGACAATAATATGGGCATTAATATGGTCAGGATAGCGTTAAATTAACTTTATGCAGCCGTTTTCTAAAACAAATTGGAAATTGTACGTCAAACGTGACAAATGAGGTGCGTTATTACTATGACTAGTTTTATAACTATTCAGATCTTGGTGCAATAGCTGTTGCACTGTTATGCAAAAATGCATGAATACAAAATTTATTTTATGTGCAGATTTTCATATTATAGATATTAATGTTATTTTATGAAATTAAGTTTCAATGTTTGCTCAGGTTTGGGTTCCAGAGGAAAATCTAATAGTAGTTCAGTCCCGATCCATACTGCCCTATCTTGGCCCTTGTAAAAATTAATGAAATCAAGTTCAATATAATTTGAACTTGCTAATTAAATTTCTACAAAAAAATAATTTTAAATAAAACATATCTTGATATAACCCAATAACACCGAACATAGCAAAATAAATGTATCAGCAGCGATATCGCATTATAACATCTGTGTTTATTTCTTTCTTTCTTTCTTTTTTTTTTTTTTTTTTTTTTTTTTTTTTTTTTTAAAGACTGTATAGTGTGTACCCTCTGTTTCTCAAATATAAATACATATAAAAAATTTGCTAACTAATTATAACAAAACTTCACCATTAATAATTTTAAACAACTACAAACAAAAATATTTTATTTTAGACATTTGCACTTCTATGGATTGGAGAACATTCTCACAAACAGGGAAATTTTTAAACTTAATCCAGTCATTTTGCAAAATAATCTATTGAATACAAAACAACAAGCTGTATTTAGAAATGAACAAGTTGGAAATTGTACGTCAAATGTGACAAATGAGGTGCGTTCGTACTATGACTAGTTTTATCAATATTCAGATCTTGGTGCAATAGCTGTTGTACTTTTATCCAACAATGCACGAATACAAAATTTATTTTATGTGATGCAGATTTTCGTATTATAGATATTCATTTTATTTTACGAAATTAAGTTTCAATACACGTTTACAAACAATTACAATTCTGTTACATTAAAATTATACTATGCGCAAATATCAAATACAAGACAATGTTAAAAAAAAAAATCATCGTTATTATTTCACTGAAAAAATGAATTATATCGTCTGTTATTATGATAGAATTCATTTTCGTCATAAAATAAGTACATTTTAAGTTGGCAACATTTTATCTTTTTTGTTGACATTGACTGAAAATTCCAATGCGAAACTTAAGCCTAGCTTTGAAAATTGCAAATCTTGAAATCCATATTTAGACTCTTTTTCCGTTTAATATCTATTTCTCAGAAAACATCTATCCAAAAATCTGGCGGTAGGATTGCTATAATGAAACAATTTTAGTATACAAATTCGGTTTTTAAATTCAGTCATACGGAAATAATAGGGCTCCATCTTAAATAGAATGTAATCCCCATGCCAACCTATAATCATTACCTGCCATGGGATATCATTAAATTAATTATGTATATGATATGATTTAAAAGAATGAAGACAACTTTTATTAATATATGTTTAAGTTTTCATTCGATTTTCGTTAAATTTGAAATGACTCGACAAAATTTCTGGAACGATTATAATATATTAAATTTCATATATCATCACTGTACAATCCAAGTATATTTACGAGAGTTAGAACACGGACGGACAGACAGACAGACAGATCGAATTCATAAACACTTTTCAACTAATGTTGGAAAGTGATAAAAAGAATACTATGAAAGTTTTTAAAAAGGTTTAGTTTTTCAGATTCATGATTCTTTGTATAGTTGTCTTGTAGTGGTTATTTTTGCATCCCGCAATCTCTTGGAGCTGAAACATTGAAATAATTTCGATCTGACCATATATACATATACTATACATTCTTATAATGCTCATACCTAACACCAAGGCAATGCTGCCGGACAGAGCCTGATTATCACAGGGGCACGTGCCTCGGGCCCCCATTTTCAGGAGGCCCCAAATTGCACTTTGTGCACTCTCTGAAAATACAAACTAATCAGGGCCTGTTTACCGAATAGGCCCATGAAGCCCGAGCTTACCCACTGAAATACAAAGGGGTCCCCAAATTTACTTTTCAGAACTAATTTTTAGGGGAAAAAATTTCAGCAGGGTAAAAAATGTTTTTTTTTTCTTTCTTAATTATAGTTACTAAATTTTCCCTCGGACTATGACTGACACATTTATACTCTATTTTTTTTTCTGTTGATATAATAAATGTTATAAAAACAGTAATTAAATGTAACTTATTTTCATTTTTCTTATGTTTTACATTTTAATTTCAAATGTTTAAGACTGTAATGGGCTAAAATGAACAGAAAATTTAATCTGTATAAATATATTTTGTTTAAATTCATAAAGAGTGGAGAAATGATATAAAATATGGAGAATAGGTTATTTAAATAAAGGGGAAAGTAATTAGCATTCAGGTGATATCAAATTTCTGTTTATAAAATAGAAGCAAAATTGTGTTGCAGCTAAGCATAAAATTACGTCAAATATGTGTTGTCCCTGCAATGTTCTTAGCATTGGCAAAATCCTGCAATTTGTAAAGCATAAAATATAGTTTGAAGTTCAACTATTCGCACCTGTTCCATATTTGTAAATTTATTGCAAAATTAATTTATTGTGTATAATTATGTATGTAATAAATATTTTTTCATATTATGTATATAGGTAAGTTAGTTTTAATTTAACATGAAAAGTGTTGTTTACTTAAAATTTTGATGGTAAAATTTCAAATTGTTGAAGCATAATTGGTAGAGGGGAGGACCCCCTGTGTGACGTCAGGCTTCGGCTTCCCTCCACTTCTAAGTCTTAAGCGGGCCCTGAAACTAATACAAAATTCCATTTACAGTTCATAGAAAAAATAAATTTTTCACAGTCATGTAGACTAAACTGCTTCATTGCGCTTCACTAACGACAATGAATTGTAATGTAAACTTTGAAATTCAGAGAAGAACTGGTATTACATCAAACATGTTTAAAGATTTATTTAGGATTAAAGATTTATTCACTCTACATATGTAGATCATATGTAGTGCAGAAGATTTTAACTTCATATATTTTTTAATCCATTTTTATATGTGTGTGCAATATATTCTTTTTGAAAAGCTGCAGTTTAAATTTTAAAATGCACGTAAAGCCGTATGTTATGTTTATAATACAATGCATGAATTTTCCTGTGAAAGGAGAGGCCCAATAGGGCTTGTGTTCCCCGGTCCCCACCCACATAGAGATGATCAGGCCCTGCTGCCGGATTGTGGAAGTTTTTTATTCAAATTAGCTACCATTTTTACTTACCCATCATACGTAGTATAGGGTAAATCTTGTAATCGTTTTAAAAATCGAAAAAAAAAATTGACGGATTTACACGTTTCAGATACTGGAGATTCCTAAAAACATATTTTTAGAAAACAAAAAATTCCGTCCGTCTGTGTGTTTGTATGTCTGCGTGTCTGTAAACGCTCTATATCCCGAACAAATCGAAATAAGAGACTCGAAATTTGGTATGTACTTATAGTATGTAATAATGGGAAGAAGCTTATTGAATTTCAGTCACCTTGATTATACGGAACTATTTTATTCGGACTCTCGAAATATTCGTTCTGATAAAAGTTATATGAAAATTTTCGAAATTGTTTATTTTAAAGAGGGAATGTAAAAGACAATAAAAAAACAAAAATTTTGCATAAAGAATGAAGTCGATCGGATCATGAGTTGCCGAGATATTTGGAATCCTATTTTCCACACTCTTCGATTTTTCATAAACCCTGTATTTCATCCAAATGTCAATTCAAAGATATATTTTAATTGGAAATGAGACGCTTCATCCGACGCAATAAACCGTTAGTTAATAGGATTATAATTTTTGGAGTTATAAGGATGTTTCTTTTACGCAATTCAGTGATAGAGACTTTAAAGTTTAGGACGTCATCGAGCCACGATTTTATTCGAGAAATGCATTTTGCAAGTAGTTTACACATGTTTTATTTTCATATTTTATATTATGCATATCCATGATGGGTAAGTATTACGGTGGCCCCCAACGACTAGTTTTTACTCGTAATCTTTTCTTTACTTTATCATGGAATGCCTAATCAATAAATAAAGCGAAGTTTACTACTGAAATAGTGTTAGATATTTGGAATTAAATTCAGCTATGGTCAGTGCAAGGGGGCTCATCAAAAGTATATTTTCTGCATCAAATGTGAATTAAATCAAACACAGGGAAAGGCTTGGCAGGCCACTGATAAGTTGTCGGCGGCCCGCGTGTTTGACATGCCTGATTTATGTCATAGCATTAACTGGTAAAATATTCTTAACTCATACTAAGAAATTGGAAAATTGCGCGTTTAATTATGCATAAAACACGTTCTAAACCTTGAAGCATGTTTTTATCAATAATCTCACTTTGCATACATATTAATAGCCTAGAATCTGCAATTTAATTTTTTTTAAAGTTCTATAATTTTGCATTTCTTACATAAATTATTACTTGCAAACTATTATCATGAATTCATGTGAGATTTGAAGAAAATAGAAACGCCTTAATTAAACAAAATTTCGAACCTTTAATAATCTAAAAATTAAAATACACACCACCAATCGTCTTTATTTTAAAAAATATAAAAAATGAGTAAATTGCGATACAGTTTTCAAACAAATTGAGATAACAGTTTTCAAACAAATTACATTTGAAAGAACAGTTTTTACTTACCCATCACACGTAGTATAGGGTAAGTCTTGTAATCGTTTTGAAAATCGAAAATTTTTTTTTGACGGATTTACACGTTTCAGACACTGGAGATTCCAAAAAACATATTTTTAGAAAAAAAAATTTGCCGTCCGTCTGTGTGTCTGTGTGTCTGTAAACGCTCTATCTCCCGAAAAAATTGAGATAGAGACTTGCAATTCGGTATGTACTTAGTATGTAATAATGGGAAGAAGCCTATTTCAATTCAATAACCTCGATTAACCGGAACTATTTTTTTCGGACTCTCGAAATATTCGTTCTGATAAAAGGTATATAAAAATTTTCGAAATTGTTTATTTTAAGAAATGAATATAAAAGACAATAAAAAAACATAAATTTTGCATAAAGCATGAAGTCGATCGGATAACTAGTTGCCGAGATATTTGGAATCCTATTTTCCACACTCTTCGATTTTTCATGACCCTGTATTTCATCCAAATTTCACTTTAAAGATATATTTTAATTGAAAATTTGACGCTTAATCAGATGCAATAAACCGCTTGTTAATAGGATTATTATTTTTGGAGTTATAAGGAAAAATCTCTTTCAAGTAATTCAGTAAACGAGCCTTTAAAGTTTATGACGTCATCAAGCCACGATTTTTAACACTTTCCAACCTAGTTGAAAAGTGTTTATGACTTCGGTTTGTCTGGCCGTATGGCCGTCTGCCGTCTGCCGTCTGTCCGTCTGTCCGTGCTCTAACTCCCGTAAATATGCTCGGATTGCTCTGCAATTTTTATATGTTATTGTCGTTATCTATAGCATGTTCCCTATTTAAACGGAAGTGTGTAGCACTTATAGTTTTTTTACAGGGACACTCAAAAGAATTCCGTTACATTGCGGTCTATGGGGAAAAATCATTTGCGGTTTATTTAAATAATGTTTCACAATTTTAAACGCATTGAAATTTATATATATCACTAAGGTGCATTAGAAGAAGCTTAATATGGAATAGGGTGTGCATAGAACTTATAGTTACTTTACAGGGACAGTCAAAAGAATTCCGTTACATTACATCTATGGAGAAAAATCGTCTGCGGTTTATTTAAATAATGTTTCACTATTTTAAATGCATTGAAATTTATAAATATCACTAAGGTGCATTACAAGAGGCTTACAACAGAATATTGTGTGTATAGCAGTCATCGTTCATTTACAGGGACACACAAAAGAATTCTCAACTGTCTGTTAACAATCATTCCTGGAAGTGCATTATAAGTTACTGAACACGATTTTAATTTTAACTCGCTTTTTGTCTATTACGTGATGTGTATAAATTCTGTAGATCCTATACAGGGAAGCACAAAAGTTCGCGGACACATTTCCGTTTAGTGACAGAAACTCCAGACGGAGAATTTTAAACTGTGCTACGCGTTTCCTAACTGAACTAAAATTTAGCATCCTATGTAGTATATATACAGGTCTATAGATCCTATACAGGGCTGAATAAAAGTATTCGTATATTTTTCTGAATATTGTATATGTTGGAAATTCCTGAAATTGTTTTTAAATACATTATGCGTTTTCCAAATTGTTTACTTAGATGTCATCTTTCAGCTTATTAAACGGTATGATTTGTAAAATTATTTTGGAAGCGTTGGAAAGTGTTACATAATCTATGCTTGACGCATGATTTCTCGTTCTTGTTATATGAATTGCAATGCATTTTATAAGTAGTTTACAATATTTTTATTTTAATATTTTACATTATGCATATCCATGATGGGTAAGTATTACGGTGGCCCCCAACGACTAGTTTCCCTATTCGACGGAGTAAAAAATGAAAATGTGCGATGTTTAAAAATTAAAAAAATTGCATTAAAAGCGAAATTTAATCGTCTGCTGTTGCCACCGTCAAAATGACGTCAGCGTTACACACGGACACGTTTGTCCTTTATAATATAAGATATGCAAAACAAAGGAGAAAGTGACCGGGTTATCTAATAAAACCTTACTCGTATAGTTATGATGTCACAAATCTTCTAACTAATAGTTATTGCAAATAAGATATGATAGTTTTATTTTACCGAATATGTCCTTTGATATGGTTTAATAAAGAGAAAGTCAATAAACTTTTTGTTTGACTTTGTTCAGGGTTGATTTGGTTTTTAACCTTTCCACTAAATTAAACTCTACTTTATCGCTCCAGGGGTTTTCACAACCGAAGTTTGGAAAAGAAGCTGTTACAGATGTTAGCATTAGTTACTTGACCTTATAAAACTGAAAGCGTTTAACCTAACAGGTTTTTTACAAGGACGCTCAAACAAAAAATAAGTTGTCCAAAACTGTTCTTTAGTATTGTTTATTAGAGGCAGGGTAGCTGTTATTTTCGTTTGTTTAAAAAAAAAAAAAAAACACCTTTGCCCAAAAATTACACCGCGGTTGTAGAAGATTTTTCAATTAACATGTGTTCAAGTTTTAATCGAATCGGGAACTTTTAGGTAGATTTCTTAAGAAATAGAGAAGGGACCGTCAAACAACCGTCAGAGAATGAACCTATTGCATTCTCCCCTAAGTTGGAATTGTTGAAAATTTTTTTCAGATCTACGCCGTTCATGACTCGCAGAACCCAAAACCACCCCCAGTTCAAAATTTCATACATCTATCTATCTATCTATCTATGTATGTCACTTTTTTATAAACACGATAGCTCCCATAATTCTTCACAAATCTCTTCCAAACTCATACATAAAATCAAGGGGCATAAAATCTCGGTCAAGTTCGTTAATGGGCAAAATCGGACCAAGGGGGAGGAAATGGGGGGGGGGTTGTGAAAACAGAAAAAAACCCATAATTTCTTAATTATGATACGTATCGAATTCGTTTAAAGTTATTATTACTTCTAGGAAAAAGGCCGAAAATTTATGTAGGAGATATTTTTGATATCATTAAAAATGGCCCCAAGATGGGGGAGGAAAGGGGGGGGGGGTTAGAATAAAAAAAATCATAACTTCGTCCATTCAGAAGATATCAAATCCGCTTAAATTTATTATAAATCCTCTTAATATTATCTAAAACTTTTATCTTGACAAGTTTTTTATAGGGCCAACCCTTATAGCAGAAAAAAAAATTAAAAAAAAAAAAAAAAAAAATCCCTGCTGGCTTCACCTGCAAACAAGTTAGGTTTCAAAGTGGACGTTTCCAAATGCCGCATCATGGCAAAAAGGTCATTTCTTCCGCAATTCCCAACAAACAGGTGCCCCACGGTCTGCGTCTTCGAAATCTACCTGTGCCCGTAGGCCGAGCCATCAGGGATTTTTTTCAAATATCAGCTAATCCAGAAGCAACCTAAATTTAAAAATTTCAATTTAGAAATTTTAAGTACTAAATTAGTACTTTTTTAACACTTTTCAACATAGTTGAAAAGTGTTTATGAATTCGGCTTGTCTGTCTGTATATATGTGTCTGTCCGTGCTCTAACTCCGATTGCCATGTAATTGATATATGTTATTGAAGTTTACTATGACATGTTTGGTATTGAAAATGAAGTATGTAGCTTTTATAGTTCATTTTCAGGGTCATTCAAAAGAATTCCGTTACATTATGGTTTATGCGGTGAAAATCGTTTGCGATGTATTTTAATGATGTTACACTGTTTCAAATATTGAAATTGATATATATCACTGAGGTGCACTACAAGAGGCTTACTATAATATAAGGTGTGCATAGCATTTCATCAGTCATTTACAGGGTCACTGAAAACAATTCCGTTACATTACGGTCTATGAAGAATAATTGCTGGAAGTGCGTTTTCAGTTGCGGTACGCGTTTTTAAATTTAAGAATTTTTTTACATATTACTTGGTGTGTATAAATGCTATAGATCCTATACAGGGCAGCACAAAATATATCGAATACATTTCGGTTTATTGACGGAAATTGCTGAAGGGGAATTTTTAACTGTGTGATGCGTTTAGATAACTGAACTAAATTTTAGCATACTATGTAGGATATTTAGAAATCTATAGATCATATACAGAGCTACACAAAAGAATTCGGATATTTTTCCGAGTATTGATGGTAATTGCTGAAATTAGATTTTGAAATTTGTTATGAGTTTTCTAAATTGTTTACATAGAGATCAACTTTCACCTTATTAATTCGGCAAATTTTTGTTAAAGTATTCAGGGTGTGGTGGAAAATCTTTCATAATCTAGGCTTGATGCATGATTTTTCGTTCTTGTTTGTATTAATATCAGACCTGCCAACCTTTGAAAATGAGAAACAGTAGCACATAAAATTCAAATGAATTTGAATATTGGTTGGTTGGCTGTTGTTTTTTACGCTGGAAATGTTAAACGAACAAATACTAATCAAAATTAATTATTTCTGATCAACAAATTAAATAGACCATATTTTAATCATTCACTAGATGGAACCCGTCAAAACTTGACGGAAAAAATATTATAACAATATCATTAAAATAAGCTTCTTTATTATTTAAGAAGAGTGCACATGAAACAGTCTTTCAAATATTTTATTTTAAAAGTTTTTTTCCCACAGTGAATTACTGTACTATTTCCGATGCAAACTTCAAACAAACAATCCGTAAACAACTGTGTAATAATGCAAATCAGTTTGATATTACCGCCATATTCCCCACGGCAAGAAAGAAAATTTCCTGGACCTATGAAGTATCACACAAATAGTATATACCTACGTTCATCTCATATTCAGTCAATAAAATAACATAGTAAATAAAGCACACATCCCCCCCCCTGTGATAATGCAAACGAATGAGCTACTATGAGCATGTGCATTGCATCTGCCCAAAAGCACCGTCGATATTCGACGTTAAAAAAAGGTTTTTAAATTTTTAAATTAAAATTTTTTAAATGTCTTCTGTAATCATAGTTCATTTCAAATTCATATCTTCTAAAACGCATCCATTGTTTTAAGGTAATCAGATGAAGAATTTTTTTTTACAATAATAAATCAATCTTCAGATGAGGGAGATTTTTAATGTTTTCAAGTGTAATTTATTTGTATAGTTTCCTCCGTCCCTTTACATTAATCAGGATGATTATCCCTTTTCCATCACAGTCGGGGATCTTTTACCTCTTGTACAGTTAAATACCCAATAGATCTTTTAAAAAAATACAATTCGTAGCATATTCTGATGCAACATATGCATCAGCGGATTCAACATATCAATTTTATGTTAAACAAAAACTCAAAGTATTTTTTTTTCTTTTTTGCGCCAAATTTTAGTTTAGAGCCAAAATGCTCTATCTTATGGATAATCTGATCTTATGATTTATCAGGCTTTATTATTTTTTTTCACTTTTTATGATGATTAGAGAAATCTATTTTCAATTGTGGCAACTTTCCCAGGGGCTATTTTACATCATTGAAGTAAACTGATGGTCACTGTTAAGATAGAAATGAAAAACATTTCATGCCTGAAAATTATTTAAAAAGTCGTTAAATTAAGCGGCAGTTTTCAAATAAATTTCAATCGAAAGCTAATTTTTTCTTGCTAATTCATGATGTAAGAATTAAAATTATAAAATGTAGTAAAATGTAGTAAAAAATTGAAATTTGTAGTATTTAGAAGTGATGTAAGCGCGATGAAAGCTAAAGCGATAGCGCCGTTTGTTGTCATAAGCGTTATACATTTCTAAAAATTTCCACTGTGTTTTCGCTGGCGTCCAAAAGTAGACTGCCATTTTTTGACATCGAAAGAGAAATTCACAGTGAAAGAAATATGACTTTGCCGCTAATATGGAACTGTTAAATGAACTCATAACAAACCTACCAAAATAATTCCTATAAAATATTAGCCTTGCACCGTTTATTCTAGCTAAAAATACAATCATTATTTCAAGTTCTTTTTTTCTACCATAGCACTATTTTTAATAATTTTAATCTTCGTGAAATCCTTTACTTTTGGGAATTTTAATATTAAAAAATGAAATCTTCTAACCTATAATTAAAAAAAAAAGTAATTGGTAACATGCAATCAAGATGAAGCAATCAATAAAGACTCCAATTCTAATCTTTATAATTAAGAATGGAAAAATCAGTTAAAATTACGTCATGCTGACACAATCATATAAATTTTTCTCTTTAGTTTTATCAATGTTAAAATGCATTTCAAGCTAAACATAACGTCATTTTCACCGGCGCAAACTTTTCACACTTACTTTGTATAAGTTACTTTTATGCGTAAATACCATGCATACAAATCAAAATATATTTGTATTTAACTGTAATGAAAAATGGCATCAACAAAGTTATAATACATAATAATAGACGCTTTCAGTCGTGACGTCAATCATGACGTTTTGCTTGGAAACTTGACTCTAAAAAAACGGTTGCTATGTTGCATTTTCTATTATATTTTATATATGTAGCTATATCTTATAGCTATATCTCACGGTAAAGTGTTTCAATACATTATATGCAGCGGTAACATTTTTTTACGATTTATATTTAATAAGAAATGAAACATAGCAACCGTTTGTTTGGAGTATCCAACCAAAACGTCATCACTGACGTCACACTGAAAGCGTCTATAAAATAAACCCAATGAATAATATTCCCGTGACATCACAATAAATATGAATTTTTATTCGCTTATAAAACACGCGGATAAATATTTTTACCTAAATTTAACTTGCAAATTAAAAAATTCGGTCTAAAAACCACGTGCTTTTAATATTATTTCTCTATTATCTCGCAACCACAGAGTTCAGAAAATAAACTATGTACCTCGCAACAGTGGGCGTTAATCCGATTGCCGACTTTATGACGTCATAAGCAGATGAAAAAGTTTAATTGAAAATTACGGCTAATTAATTAAATTTTCGAACAAACGAATGCACGATAACAAATCTGTGTCCAAATGTCTTTCATTTAAAAAAAGAATGATGTAATTTGATGCAGTAGTTTGTTCTCGCGGATTGTCGAAAGAAATCGCTTAGCGTTTTAAATATATAGATTGAACAAAGGAAATTTCTCTAATAAATTATATTAATCAAGCCATTTTCTAATTATTTATTTACCATAGAAAAACCATAATAATAATCTAGCCTTATTAATTAAAACATGCAGAAGTTATAACAGCACCGATAAAAATACAATCTGCTTTCTAAAAATATAAACACACATCAACATCCCGTAAATACATTTAAAATCACATAAATCCGAAGTTCCGCCTGCTAAGTGGTCAAAGCCTTTGTCTGCCCAGCTAAAAGTCGCGCGTTCGAACCCCTTGAAGACTTGTGAAAAGTAATCTTATTTTTCGCCTAGTCAATTAAAGATGCTTCTAAAAACTCCGATAGATGGAACCACCAACCTTTTTTTTTTTTTTTTTGGAACTTTGAAAGAAACAATTTGACGAAACTCATTTCTTCGTAATTTTGAGGATGCAAATTTACTTGATTTGACGAAATATTTAATCGGAGCATTTCCCAGGAAACCGTTTCGTCAAAAACGAAGACAAATTCTTGAAATCTGAGTATTCATTTTTGAGAGTGTGAACGTATATGTTATGCATAAGCACACAAAGTCGGAGACTTTTTTGTTTTCATATATGCACATATAAACACCTATATCCAGGTATGCCACTCAAAAAATAACAGAAAAGAAGATATTACACGTGAAAGAAAAATTTACGACATTTTCCACAACATTTATGTGTGAATTTTGTAAACTATATTGTATTATATATAAAATAAATACATTGGAAAAATTCTTATATTTTATAGGATAGTTATATTTTATAGTATTTTCTGTAATAAATATATTGATTTTTCATAGTTGAGTTGAAGAATATGACTACCTGTCAACTTGTAGGGTTTTATACTACATTAACATTATTTCACCCAAATAAATATGCAAAAAATATTGGGACATTTTCTTTTCTTTTGGGTTTTCGATTTTATTAAAATAAATTCTGACAATCATATTGTGGATGGAGAGAAATCTAACACTGTAAGCCTTGTTGCAAATTTTGTTGGCAAAAATTCATAGTTTTTTTCTTTTTTTTTTTTTTTTAAATGGATTTTGAAGGGACTTGCACTGTCAGTTAGATAAATTTTCAAGGAAGGTTTTAGTATATAAAACACAATGTTGTAGGTTGCTTAGCTATAGAGCTTTTAGTATATTTCATATCGTTCTACGTTGTTTAGTTGCATAATTATTGGGGAGAGTTCTATAAGCAGGGGAATCCTATTATGGAAAATTAATCTTTTTAAAAAGTTCTACTAGATAGATTTTGTTACTTATTTTGTTTGCATTGTTGGTTAGAAAAGGATGGTTTTAATATATTGCATATCTTCTTATCGTTTTTTAACAAATCCTACTGTAAATCATCAACTAAAAGAATTGGTACTTAACAGCTCAAATTTTGTCTCCCACATTAGAAACTATAATAGCGCAATGACGTTCGTATCGTTTTCAGCAATGTGGAAGGACATTACAGGTAAAGGCCCATTTTTCTTTAAAATACATGATAAAATTCACAAGTATTTCGTTTGATTCAAGGTTCGTTTGAAGAAATCGACTAACGTAGCGGACGAAGCCTTCTAAGTATCTGATAAAGTGCAATTCTGCACTCTATCTGATTATTTTTTACTTTTCTCTATGTCTATATACATAAGAAGGAAGGATTGCAATCGCGAAAATTTTTGATTTCCATTTCTTAACGGATTTACACGTTTTGGGATGTCCTAAATAGGATTTGACTATTTCTGTAACGTGTCTGTCTGTCTGTCAATCTGTCTGTGTGTGACACAAGTTTTGTGGTAGCTCTATCTCAAGAACTAATGCACAGAATTTAATCAAGCTTTAGATTCAGTCACACCTTTACATGAATTGGTGCTGATTAGGTTTAAAGCTATATCATCCAGTAGGTGGCACTGCTATGCTGTATTTTTCACGATTTCCGTGTTAGTTTCATTTCTAAATGAGTTTAAGCGTGTATATATGTTTATATTAGCCTACCCTTCCAACCTTGCCCGTGCTAATCAAACTAGTCGTTAGGGGCCACCGTAATACTTACCCATCATGGATATGCATAGTATAAAATATGAAAATAAAACATGTGTAAACTAGTTATACAATGCATTACAATTCGAATAAAATCGTGGCTTGAGGACGTCCTAAACTTTAAAGGCTCTATTACTGAATTGTGTAAAAGAAACATCCTTATAACTCCAAAATGATCATCCTATTAACTAACGGTTTACTGCTTCGGATGAAGCGTCTCATTTCCAATTAAAATATATCTTTGAAGTGAAATTGGAATGAAATACAGGGTCATGAAAAATCGAAGAGTGTAGAAAATAGGATTACAAATATCTCGTCAACTCATTATTTGATCGACTTCATGCAAAATTTATGTTTTTTATTGTCTTTTATATTCATTTCTAAAAATAAACAATTTCGAAAATTTTTATAACTTTTATCAGAACGAATATTTCGAGAGTCCGAAAAAAATAGTTCCGTATGATCAAGGTGACTGAAATTCAATAAGCTTCTTCACATTATTACATACCATGTACATACAAAATTTCAAGTCTCTATCTCAATTTGTTCGGGAGATAGAGCGTTTACAGACATACAGACACACAGACGGACGGACTTTTTTTTTTCTTCTAAAAATATGTTTTTCGGAATCTCCAGTGTCTAAAAAGCACAAATCCGTGATTTTTTTTTTTATTATTATTCGATTTTCAAAACGATTACAAGATTTACCTATATACTACGTATGATTATGGGTATGTAAAAATAGCACGAAACGCGGAAAAATCTAAGAATCACAATAAAAAATTAAAAATCACTGCACGAATTCTGAATAAACTTTATTGAAAAGAGAAATAAATTGCTATATTGGGCTAAAAGATTGAAACCAGATTCATTTTACGAATGTGAAAAGATCGCAGCAAAATCACGAAAAAACAATAAAATATCAAAAATCTCAGAAGGCAAAACTTATTAGGGCTAAAAGATTAACACGATTTCTTTTACGAATGTAGAAAAATATCTGCGGAACGTGAAATAACTCTAAAAATCATATAAAAGAATCGCGAAAAATTCGAAAATTTCTCTACGAAATCATAATAAACTTTATTGAAAAGGGAACAGAATTTGCTGTATTGGGTTAAAAGATTAAAACCGGATTCTATTACTAATTGAAAAAAATCGCCACAAATTATAATAAAACACGGAAAAAAATCACATAAAAATCGCTATAAATTAAAAAATAGCAGAGAACAGATTTTATTACAATGGGCTAAAACATTGTAACTGGAATTAGTTCACGAATATCAAAAAATCGGCGCGCAACTCGAAAAGTGGTAAAAATTGAGGAGGACAAAATTTACTATTTTAGATAAAAGTGTGAAATCAAATTCCTTGTACGAATGTCAAAAAATCACTTTGGAAAGGGGAAAAAAACGCTACAGATCGCGATAAAAATAGCTGAAAAATCAAAAATTGCACAGGAGAAAAATTACTAAATTAGGCTAAAATTTTAAACCAAATTATTTTTTCGAGTGTCAAAAAATCGCACTAAAAATCACAAAAACTTAAAAAATCATGAAGGACAAAATTTTCTATCGGAGAAAAGTTTAAAATCGAATTCCTTTTACGAATGTTAAAAAATCGCCGTGGAAATAGAAAAAACGCTAACAATCGAGAAAAAAAGCGCTAAAAAAATCAAAAATCGCACAGGAGAAAATTTACTATATTAAGCTAAAAGTTTGAAACGAAATTCGTATTAGGCTAAAAGTTCGAAATCAAATTTATTCAGGCTAAAAGTTTGAAATAAGATTCCTTTTACAAATGTTAAAAAAATCACCGTCGAATCCGAAAAATCGCATTGAAATTCGCCTTAAAAGTCGCTAAAATTCAAAATTTGAGGAGGAGAATGTTTTTTATAATAGACTAAAATTTTGAAACCAAATTCCGTTTCCGAATGTCAAAAAATCACCGCAGAACTCAACACTAGAGTTCTCATTAAAAATAATTAAAATTCAAAAATCGTGGCGGACAAAATCTACTATATTAGGCTAAAAATTTGAAACCTAATTCCTTTTCCGAATGTCAAGAAATCGCCACGAAACTCTAAAAATCGCATTGAAAATCGCATTAAAAATCGCAGAGGATAAAATTTACTATAATGGGAAAAACTAAATTGGAATTTTTTCATGAATGTCAAAAGATTGACTCGGAACGCAAAAGTTCGCTAAAATCGCATTAAATATAGCTAAAATTCAAAAATCGTAGAAGACAAGATTTACTATATTAGGCTAAATGTTTAAAACCGAATTCCTTTTACTTTTTCAAAAAACCTCCGCAAAATGGAAGAAAACACTAAAAATCGCATAAAAAAATTCGCGAAAAATTCAAAAACCCCTGTACGAATTCCTAATAAACTTTATTGAAAGGAGGACAAAATTTACTATATTGATCTAAAAGATTGAAATCGGATTCATTTTATAATTGTAGAAAAATCGTCTCGAAACGTAAAAAAAAATAAAAATAATAATAAAAAAAAGACGCT
The DNA here is from genome assembly GCA_963931845.1 of Maratus michaelseni. Lineage (NCBI taxonomy): Eukaryota > Metazoa > Arthropoda > Arachnida > Araneae > Salticidae > Maratus > Maratus michaelseni. The sequence continues at coordinate 289,007,216 of OZ007597.1, read as the reverse complement.
AAAAATCGCATAAAAAATTAAATTAAAAAAATCTAATGAAAAATTCGAAAATCGGGCTTCAAGGTGCATTAGTTCAAATATAGGGGTTACCTTCCTCCAAAATTTTGTAGCTCTGCGTGCAGCGGTGTCTTCAACAAACAGCGAACAGACACACATATACACAGACAAACTTCTCTACTTATTCTAATACGTAGTCCGTTCCAAAAATTCACGGACTTGTTAAATTACCAGCCAATAGATGGCGTTGCGTGTCCGCAGGTGATGTCGAAAGCACGACTACACTTCGTCTTGTAAAGCGGTACAATTTCACATTGATATCTGTTGTGTGATGATAAGTGTATCTGGTTTGTTTTATCAGTGTAACGTGATCATGTTTGAGCTCGTGAAAGTCGAACAACGAACGGATATAAAATTGAAGGTGACGACCATCCTCCTTACTCTCCAGATTTATCCTCCTCTGACTATTCTATGTTCCTTAAGTTGAAATTGCACTTAAAGGGCACCACTTCAAGCAGCTGCGACCGACTATTTGACGCACATTGCAAAAGTGGACTTCAAGATGTGTTTTGATGACTATTACATTCGTTGCAAAAAGTGTGGTGAGTCCAGCGGGGATTATTTCAAATAAACATAGATCAAAATTTTATTTTTGTTCTTAATTTTTAGGTGCGTTCGTAATTATATAAATACGTAGCACCTATTGTCGTCGTCTGGTCCGTCCGTCTGTCCGTCTGTCTGTCCGTCCGTCCGCATATAACAACGCAAAAACTACCCAACCGAATGGTTTGGAATTTAAGATATATTATCTTTTCAGAATTTTGTCGAGACATTTCAAATTTTTTAAAAATTGAATCAAAACTTTAGAAAATATTAATAAAAATATTTATTAAGAAATTTGATTTTTTTTTTTAAATCGGTGCTTTTTTGTTATAGGAGCTTCCGAAGTTTAATCGTCAAGCGACCGAGATACTTATTTTATGACAGAAATTAATCTGCAGACGATATAATTCATTTCACAGAATTAAAAATCATCAAGATCTGAATATTTATATAACTAGCTATAGTACGAACGCACCTCTTTTGTAACGTTTGACGTACAATTTCCAACTTGTTTGTTTAGGATCAGTCAGGGAAATTTTTGGGACACTCTGTATAGATACAGACGGAAAAACATTCAAAATTATTAACTCTTACATAAACACCACACGAATATGTAGATGAGTCACAAGCAGGGCTTTACAAATTTGACAAAATCTGGTAGCCAGAAAAAAAAAAAAAATACTAATCGGCAGTAAAAAATATTTACCTCCATCCTCTTCCCCGTCATTGATTTAAAAAAAAAAAAAAAAAAAAAAAAAAAAAAAACCACGAGATTTTTTATGAATTAATTGAGAAAAAATAATAACAAGCATAATTTTAAATTATTAGTTATATAGTTTAGAATAGTACATAATTAAAAAAAAATAATATAAACTATGTTTTTTAATGAAGCTTATAAAACTTATAATCACTTATATTACGTTGACAACTTATATAAACACAAAAATCAGATTTGAAACTTACAAAAAACTCGAGCATTTTTTAGCATTGTATCCAATTTTAGATGCCACAGAGGCTGGATTGACACCATTTCTTATTGTTTTATTGAAATATCCCCTCTCTCCCCCCACATTATAATCATGTGACATATACTAGCTGGCTATAGCTGAAAGAAAGGTGTTTTCTGTGCATGAGTTGGAAATACCTTTTAAATTTAGTTCGTTCATTAAAAGTACGAGAGAAGAGGAACTATGTGCATGGGTTGGAAAATGCCTTTTAAATTTAGTTCTTCCATTAAAAGTACGAGAGAAAAGGAAGATCACTGTTTGCCGCGCATGAGTAGGGGTGGAGGAGAGTAAAAGCGCCATTTGTGTTCATTTCTGATGTCAATCTTTTTACAGAAATCACACCGAAAGATTAAATAATTTAGTCGCCTGATGAAAAAACGGTTGCCACTGGCGACCTGGAGATCGCATTTGTGAAGCCCTGGTCACAAGTTGTACAACATTAAGTAATTTGCCGAAATTCCAAACTTAATTTTAAACACAAACATTTCAATTTTCTCTTTATTTATTTAATCCCACCCACCCACCCTTTCAACGGAGGGCCCAGGCCCATGCCTATGCCCTTTCGGCACTGTGATAAATCAATCCTTGTGCGAAACGATTGTAGGGTGAGCCCTCCCTCCCCCCCCCCCCCAGCTATTGACACCTAACCAGTAACTGACACTTCAGCAAGAATCTAATTCAAATAATCATTTTCTTGTACAATTCTGCAAAGTAATATCATCTAGGGGTAACTTATTTGTCTTAACTGTTATAACTTATTTTTCAGCTATTGGTTTTTTTCAAAAAAGGATAGTGTGTCAGTTACTGGAGATATTGACCCTATTTATGACAAAAATGAATTTTTAGTAATAAAAAGTATAATTTTTCAAAATTTTGTCAACATTAATTTTTTTAATGTATCTTTAGTATACTTTCAAAATCAAGGATAAGTATAAAATAGATTTAAAACTTTGTAATAGTGATTTGAACAAGAAAAAAATCCTTAAAGTATCAGTTACTGGGAATTTCATCCTATGTTCGTTTTTTTTTTTTTTTTTTAATGCTATTTTGGAAGACATATTTCCTTTAATCTTTGTCATTTATGCAAACGAATAATTAATATGCACCAGGTGTTCCTTTAATATGAATGTCGCTTCAGGGTTTCCTGCAATCGAAGGTTGGAAAAGATGCTGTTACAGATGTTAGCCTATTAGTTAGTTGACCTTATAGAAATTAAAACACTTACCATAACAAGTTTTTTTTTTAGAAGAGCCCACAAAAAAAAAAAAAAAAAATTAATTCTCCCGAAATTGTCGTTACTTTCTTCTATCTCTATAAGAAGAAAGTATTGAATTCGTGAAAAATTTCAACTTGCAATTTTCGACGGATTTATACGGATTTAGACGGTCCTGAACACGATTTGACTGTCCTGACGAAAATGTCTGTCCGTGAGTCTGTGTCTGTCAGTCTGTACGTGATACAAATTTTGTGGGCGCTCTATCTCATGAACTAATGCACAGGATTTAATAAAAGTTCAGATTCAGTTAGACTCTGATATAAATTGGTGATGGTTAGGTTTTGGTGTAAATCGCCGGACAGGTGGTACTGATATGGTGCATTTTTCACGATTTCCATGATAGCTATATCTCAAGAACTAATGCACGGACTGTCACCAAATTTCATATTCTGTTAGACTTTGATATAAATAGACTCTGATTAAATTTTGGTATAAATCTCTCTACAGGTGGCCCTGATATGCTGCAATTTTCACAATTTCTGCGATAACTATACATTACTATTAAATCTGCAGATCAGAAGCCTCAACGTCGGCTCTGAAAGTCATTGTTTTTTAATCTCACTTTTCATATTATTTAGCATCTTAAAATCCGTAATTTAATTATTTTATATTGCATACATATTTATAGGCATATAAAATACTTCGTTGATTTCGGAGAAAGAAATTTCCCCATTTCTTTCATTGGAGGGGTAAACTTTTATATCCCTAAATAGATTTTTCTAAAATATTGGATACGTATTTTTCCGTTTTTCAATCCGTTGTATATTTCTCGAGTTATTCGACCGTTTCCAGACCTTTCAATGGAAACGATTCTCACCACATTTTACTCGATTACAGAGCCATCTACGATGATTCGAAGAAAATGTTAAATACAAAAGTTACGTATTTTTTCCCGTAGAATCCAAATCTGCAATACAAAAAGGGGAGGGTTATCATTTAAGATTTCAAAGTTGTCCCCTTTCCCCCCAGGGGGGAAATTTTGGGGGGGAAATTTGATATCCCTAAATAAATGTTTCAAAACTATTGAATATGCAGTTTTCCGTTTTTCAATCCGATGTATATTTCTCGAGTTATTCGACCGTTTCCAGACTTTTCAATGGAAACGATTCTCAATGCATTGTACTCGATTACAGCGCCATCTACGATTTTCTGAAGAAAATGTTCAATACGAAAGTTACGTATTTTTTTCCGTAGAATCCGAATCTGAAATAAAAAAGGGGGGTTATTGTTTAAGATTTCAAAGCAGAGTTGGGGGGAAGCAATTTTGATATTCCTAAGTAGATTTTTCAAACATATTGAACATGCATTTCTCTGTTTTTCAATCCGATGTATATTTCTCGAGTTATTTGAACCGTTTGATTACCGTTTCCACACCTTTCGGACACCCTGTATATATGTTTCATATTTTATCATAGCCTACCTTAAAAGTACAAAATATTGATTATAATCAGTAAAATGTTAAAATAGGTTTAAAATATCAGCTTCACAAAAATTACATATCAAATTCCCCCCCAAAAAAAAGAAGTAAATAAATAAAATAAAAATAAATAAATAAAATGTGGGACCCCAGTGCCATGGCCTAAATTGTCATGATTTTATCTGTCTATTTTTTTTAATTGTTTTTGTAGACTTTAGCTTTTTGTCTAGTCTTCCACCATCATCTGAACCGGGAACTTTTTCAAATACAAGCTAACACTCAAAAGGAAACTTAATTTTTTTTTAAAATAAATTTTACGATTAACTTTTCTTGCAAGGCTATCAAAATGAAAGAAATAATCTTTTGTGCCGACTTCCTTATTACCTGAGGTATTATCTCATAAAGTAGCAATATTCTGCATCCTATATTTCTGTTTTAAAATTGTTTTTGTAGACTTTAGCTTTTCATCTAGCTTTACACTATCTTCTTTTATTTTACGAGTTTTGTATGGATGCCAACTAGAATCCTCCATCAGGTCGGGTAACCCGATTTTACCCGAATCCGACCGGATCCGTAGTTCAGGTCTGATCGGGTTGACTTTAAATGTTCCCGGTTCGGGTTGAGTTTTGATTTTTTCGTATGGGGTTCCGGTTGACCCGATATTTTAAACAGAGTCCTGAATATTTTTCAGTTAAAAAGAGACTATATTTGAATATTAATGAGTATATATGTGTTTATTTTTATACAAAAAAGGTAAAAATTGATGTTAGAGATATAATTGTGCATACTACTTTTCCGTAATTGTATCAAAATATGGATTTATTTTCTGGTTGACGAATTTTTTTTTATCGGGTTCTGGTTGAGTTTCACGTTGACTTTAAGCAGAATTTTTCGATTTGAATCAAGTACACGGTATTAGGCGTGGTTTTAAAGATAAACATTAACTGCTTATAAAACATATTTTATTTATTTATTTATGTATTTTATTTTATTTATTTATTTATTTTTACTACTCGATTTGACAATATTTTCTTAATGTATGTTGACACTGGGAGAATGGAAAAAAATCATTTAAAAAAGGAAGTGAATTGAGTTTATAAAAGTTAATTTGTATGAAGATACAATGTTACTGATATTTATTTTATTATCAAGTTACTAGCCGCCACTGGCGACCAGTTTGATCTCCCTTAAATGTATGTTAAGCATTGAAACACGCATTGATATTTTTTGCATTATTTTATTTTGATACCATATTATTTGCCATTTTTAATGATGGGTATTTTTATTAGCCGGGAGCAAATGATAAATTGCCAAACATTGCTCCCATCACCACCATTCACACTGCATTAATTTAATTTTAAATTATAAACCTGTCACTCATTTCAGTTAAATAATACTTAGCTTTAATTTCAAATACTTATATTACATACAATTTAAAATACATGCCATTCACACTTTTCATTTAAAATAGAAAATAAATAAATAAATAAGAAATAATATCATAAATCAAAATATTTGATTTAAAAATCAAAGTATATTTTCTAATTCGAACACGCGAAAAATAAAAGCTGGTATCGGCGATTTAAAAAATGGTATTGGCGAGATTTGCGCTCTATTTCCTGGCGAGTATAATACACAAATACCAAATTAACTGAGAATTCGTTTCGAAATTTCATTCATTAAATATTATTACATGAGTTCAACTTACGTCCAGAAAAGATCTGGAAGGAAGTGGAGTTGTATAGCACAGAATTATGGTAAACTTTGATTGTCTCACTGGTGCGAATTATTATTATTATTTTTTTTTGACACCAGGTACCAGGTAAGCGGTTCAAAAATTCATTCGTGGAGAGCTTGCTTTACGAATGATTACCTCCATGGTTGGATATTTTAAACGTTCATGAACAATTAACCTTTTTTTTTGTTGTTGTTTACTTTCATGGATAGAGAATTTGAACTGCGATCATAATTTCAACTGAAGCTATTGCAGAATATATGCATAATTGAACGTAAGTCATCTCTTAAATATTAATTTATTTTGAACGATCTTTCTAAAGATGTAACTTTCATGCAATTTTATTCGAAAAAATAATTTTGAATAAAAATGGCCGCCTGGCATATGAAATAGTGAAGCGGACATCCCGGAATTGTTGATGACAGTCACATGACTTACACTTTTATTATATCGAATGTTACAGATTTTATTAGGATAAAACAAAATGTGATGTTTGTAATATGTGCCGAGTGATAACCAGTCGTCCGTATTTTTCGTTTCCATGCCCCGTTCTTTTTTATATTTGACCTGGCAATATTAATTCTAAGTTACTTTATTATGTTTGTATATATATATATATTAATTATATAAAATTCTGAAAACAATATTGTAAAGAAATAATTTGAGTTCAGTTGCAAATATTTCACAAAGCTCCTATAATTACCGATTAGAGTCCTGCACACGACCAGAACCCGAAAATCCTGTTTAAAGTCAACCTGAAACCGAACCCGACAGAAAAAAAAAAAAAAAATCTTCACCTCAAAGCCCGATCCTAATTCGACACACTTCAACGTGAAACCGACCCGAACCGAAATATTCAAACACGAACCCGAAGTGATAGAAAGTTAATCCACATCTTAATACAACTATGGAAAAGCAGTCTACACTTAAATCTCTAATGTTAATTTTATCTTAAAAAAAAATAATAATAATGAACATAGATGCACTCTTTAAAATTCATATTTAAAGTTTTTTGCAATTAAAAAATATTTAGGACTTTCTTTTGAAAAATCGAGTTAATCCAAACCTGTCCCGACAGAATCCAAACTCAACCCGAAACCATCTGTAACCCGAAACATTTAACGTCAATCCGTCTCGCAATCAGTGTTGAATTCAAACATTTTTCTCCTGGAAGAATTTCTGTGGCTCCGGGTGGGACATTATAGATTTCCGGGGGTGGGGATTGTATTCTTTTATCATTAAAAGCATAAAATCGCAAATATTCTGGAGGAGACATTTTAATGCTCTGGGGAGATGTCTCCCCCGTGCCACCCCTGAATTCAACACTGCCCGTAATGAAACAAATTGTGTTTAATAAGCGACCCGATTCTAATCGCAGGTCAGGTCAGGTTCGGGTAACATTGGGTTATTATTATATATTATTATCGGGTTAATACCGGACCGATTCAGGACTATAATGCCGGTTTTAAAAAATATAACAAATCATAACACCTTGTAATTATATACTTCTTTCAATTGCTAAAAGGCATAAAATAAAAAGATTATAAACAGTAAAATAAGTTTTATTAGACTGTCGACATGCTTTAGCTCAATCTGAGCCATTATCAAAACAAACAAAAATATTCTATATTTTCACGGAAAGTGTACGTGAAAAATTAAATTATATCGTTTCAAATAAGTTCATAGACCGTGCAATTATATAGAATATTCTTAGTTGTTTTGATAGTGGTTCAGGTTGAGGTGAAACATGTCAACAGTCTAATAAAACTTATTTTACTGTTTTATAATCTTTTTATTTTACACCTTTTAGCAAATAAAATAAGTATATAATGCCGATTTAATTTAATAATTTTAATAGGCGAAATCTTGTTCAAATTTATTGAATGATGGCACAAATCTTCTAATGTATTTTCGAAAACTCAGATAGTAATATTTTCATTCATTCAAAATTTGGCTCATAAAATCAAACAATTCTTATCTCTATAGCTTGTAATAAAAATGCAAGTTACTATTTATTCAACTGTGATATCCTTTTGTTTTTAACACTTGTATAATGTTAAGGTGTTATACATCTCAGATAAGAGAAAAAAAACTGCTGCTGTGATATACGAAGGGGTGAATGGAAAAAGGTTAACGTTCCAGCTTATGTAAATGTTGAGGAAACACACACAAAGAAAAAAAAATCAATTTTAGAGAAATATTCACCGTTATTCGATTGTAGGTCTTCTAAACGATGAGGGTTCGTCCTTACAAATTTCAAAGAAAAATGCTGATCAACTTATTAGCTTCTAAGCAAAACCCACGCTTTTTCACGCGTAAGTTGTTGAAATATCCCAAGTGGTATTTGTGTACCTTTGAAATGGATGTGGGATTTATTAAATAACAAATATTATGTAAAATTCCATAGAAATTGTAATTTAGAACGTCTCCAGCTCATTTCACCCTTTTAATTTTCGTATTTTATTAGAAACCTTTCTTAATGATCATTTGTATCTTAAAAGTAATTGCCATGCTAAATTTCACGCTTCCAGTCCCTTCAATATCACAAAAATAGTAAGTTTAGAACGTTTTTGTTCTCCTACCTACATCCTTTTAAAGTTCGAAAAAAGAAGGAAAACGGTTTTGTGCGTGTATATTTGCGTTTAAAGATATAGCAGACATGTCAAATTGCAAGTTTATATCTTTAACTATTCCATAGAAATCGTAATTTAGAAGGATTTTAGAACGTTTTCAGCTCATTTCGCACTTTTTTAATTTTCGTATTTTATTTAGAAACCATTTTTAATGACCATTTGTATCTTAAAAGTAACTGCCATGTTAAATTTCACATTTCTAGTCCTTTCAATATCACAAAAACAGCAAGTTTAGAACGTTGTTTTCTCCTACATACTTTCAAATTTCAATTAAAAAAAAAAAAAAAAAAAAAAAAAAAAAACGGTTTTGTGCGTGTATTTGCGTTTTAAAGATAGCAGCCATGTCAAATTTCAATCTTTAATAATTCCATAGAAATTGTAATTTAGAACGTTTTTAGAACGCTGTTCGCGCGTTTCACACTTTTAATTTTCGAATTTTCTTTAAAACTGTTTTGTGCGAGTATTTTAGGACTTAAAAGTTACATCCTTTTCAAATTTCCAGTTTCTATCCCTAATCGTTCTATAGAAATCGAAATTTAGAAATAACGATTTTCTCTCACTTCACCCTTCTAAATTTCGAATTTTTTTAGAAACCATTTGTAAGTTAAAAGTAATCGCCATGCCAAATTTATAGCTTCTAGTCCCTTCAGTAACATAAAAATTATAATTTAGAACGTTTTTTTTTCTCCTGCACCCTTTAAAATTTCGAATGTTTTAAAGTACTCTTCTGTGCGTGCATTTGCGCGTCTTAAAAGAAAGCAGTCATGTAATTTCAAATTTCTGTGCTTAACAATTAAATAGAAATCGTAATTTAGAACGTTTTTAGAACGCTTTTCGCGCATTTCCACCCTTTTAAATTACGAATTTTTTAGAAACCGATGTTTCTAAATAAAACCTGAAGGTTCCAGACCTGCCATTCATTTTCAAAATGTTACATTTTTATACGGTCCCTGGATCCTACATTTTATATTTAAAAATATTTTCTCCATGCTCTGACAAGTACAACAGTAAAAATTTCCTTTCTTCTTCGACCAAAACTCACCGATTTATGATACTTTGAATTTCATGAAATTTCAGAGCTCTGCGGCACTAAAAAAAGAACAGACTATTTTTTTAGGACCAGAAAGCACCGAAACTTCAGGAAATTCAAAGTATCATAATTCGATGAGTTTTGATCGTCGAAAAATGGATTTTTTACTGTTGTATTTGTCAGAGCATTGAATTTCTGAATAAAACCTAAAGGTTCCAGTGTTCCAATGACCGTATAAAATTTAAAAAGTGTATATATATATATATATATATATTTTTTTTTTAAGTAGTGGCAGGATTATTTAATCAACATGTTATTAAATTCTGCCTTATTTTGATCTCTTTTGCAATTTACATTGGCCTACGTATCTCCAACAGGTAAAATATTAAAGTGCGTTTTAATCGTCGACGCCCTGTATATGTATACTATATATTTACAGATACACGTCAACAATTTTAATTTACATGCAGGATCGCATACGTGTACAGTTTTGAAAATTATTGGTGGGGCTCAACTCTTTTTTACACAAATATGTGTATGTGTATGTGAGTGTAATAAAGATCGATTAACAATATAATGTTGCTTTTTAAACTCTCTTTTAAAGAAATTAAACAGAATCGTATACTGATAAATAATCACAATTTAAATAAATCATTAAGACAATATCAAAAATCGAATGTACAGAACAGTTTATAAAATGCTACTCGTGATCGTTTATAATAAAAATTGACTTTGAATAACTTTTTTCGGAATATGGATTTCTTTTTTCTATTTTCATTTTTTATATAAAAAGTTCAAACGTTGAGCACTTTATTCTAAATTAAAAAAAATAGAACATAAAGTGAAAAGGTTTTCCTGATGTCGTTTATCCCTATAACAAAAGAAAATAGGAAAAAAATGGAACATTTAAAAATTCTATACAATACTAGAAAGTATTTAAAAAAAAAAAAACCTATTTTAGAAATTATTGGTTGTGCTCGAGACCCACGATCCCATACAACTCCACGTGCACAATCGCCGATTACGTGCCAGAATGAGATATTGGCAGCAATGTGATTTAAAAATCAATATGAATAATAATAAAGGGTTGCCACAAGAAATACTGTTTTGTGCCCAACCAGTTGCTCTAAATTACATGTAATAATACCAGTAGTAAATACCAGTGAATAAAGTAAGGATCACTTGTAGTCGGTTTTATTTTTTTCTTAAAAAATTACTTTTTGTTGTTTTGATGATAAGATTACCCTTCGGTAACCAATTTTAAATGTATTTTACTTTACTTTAATGGTAACTGGTGCATAGAACATCCACAAAATAGAGGTAAGTAATACTCCTTAAAAATTCTAATTAAAGATTTGGAAAAGTTGAGTGAAATGTGAATTAAAACAGATGATTACATCAGCCGCTTCGGGAAAAGCCGAATGAAGTAATTTTCAAATTCGATGTCCTTCTGAGATTCACTTTCACTCTCCTGTAATCGAAAATGCAACATTCTGATACATTCCTGAATTCCTTTTTACTCGCAAACGCATGAGATCAACAGGTGCTCTTACTCAGAAAATGTGAAATCAAATAGTTTTTCCATTTTTAGGGTTTCGTTCATCTCACGAAACCCTATTCGTTTCACTTCGCAGTCTGTCTGTCTGCCTGTTCGTCCCAAAGTCCGTTCTCAGAAACTGTATAAGTTAGAGACTTTGTGTACTTACAGCTGAATAACCCCTGTCGCACGACAAATAATAAAATTTTGAATACGGCGTTAATTACCGGAGATATTAATTAAAACCCCTAAAAACACATTAAAAATTGCGCAGAAAGTCAGCTAAAGGGAACTTTTTTATCCAAACTGATAACATATCTCTTTCAATTTCGACGGAAGTTCAGGCGTAAAGAGCTGTCCTTCCAAATTCTCATAAAAGTCCCGTTTTCAGAAACACCTCGAATAATCTGTCTATCGGCACGAAAATTTGGATTCCAGGGTGAAGAAAAAATCAAATTTCTAAAAAATCGAACAGAACATTTCAAGATATCAATTAAAAATTTTTAATTTTTCTTTCAAAAAAGATTAGTTTTATATTGCAGCTGGTGTGAAATCGGGGACTTATGCCATCTCATCGAGACATCCCCGCTTTTCGTTTACGAACTATTAATGGGAGGAAGATAAAAAACGCAGATTTTGTAGGTAATAAAAAGATTAAAAGGTCTATTATTTTTTTTTTTTTAATATTGCATTTATCTATTTGAAAATTATGCATCTATGCATATTTTTTTTTTACGGTGAACCCAGAAATCTAATTTTCCTAAAGATCGCATTATTAGAACCAAAGTTATATTTTATCACAAAATGCTGATTTTTGTATAGAAAAAAAGAAATAAAACGCTAATAGACAATGATGTATTTAATAATACGAATAGGGATTATTAATATAGAAGAGGAGAGGACTACTTGTTTAATGTTTTGAAAGGAATATTAAACGAAATCATTTGTACGATCTTCGATCACACTTACCCACTTGTTACTTTATTCTATCTAATAATAGAAAAAAGTACCTACTGTAATCGAAATTTTTTTCGCCTTCCGGTTTTCGATGGATTAGTTTTACAAAATTTCTGTCTATCTGTGGGTGACCTCTTTGTATCATCGGAAAGTGTATGAAGTTATGCATAGAACTGAATCAAACTTCATATATATGTTTTTGGCGATGTACGTCAAGTCCTAGTTGAAAATGGGGATATTCTTCCGGAAGGAGGTGCTGTGATCAGGACCGTGCGAAGAGGGGGCGAAGGGGGCCTTCGCCCCGGGCGCGGAAATTGAGGGGACGCCAAATTTATACTACCAACCACGGTTTAATTTATTTATTTATTCATTTTTTGGTCATCGATCATTTTCTGGGGAATTTCTTTCTCTCTCTTCATCATTCTTTTTTTTTTTCTGTCGCAAAATATCCTGTACTCTCCAATAAATAAGTACAATTTTCTCTTATGCTATTTAGTTGTTTGTAATTTCTGAATTAAAATTAAACCTTTTAAAGTTCCAAAATAAACACGAAATGTTTATTCAATAGAATTTATTTCAGTTTCTGTACTTTATCAGTTTTGTGTTACTTGTCATAAAAAGAACGGGGAGGGCGCGAAATTGAAACTTTGCCCCGGGTGCAGCTTTCTCTTCGCACGGTCCTGGCTGTGATAGCGATTTTTGTGACATTTTTACTATTATATCATCGGAAAATGTCACGAAGTTATGCATAGAATTGAACAAAATTTCATGTATATGTTTTTGATTATGGACATCAGGTCCCAGTTGAAATTGGGAATATTTCCCCAGAAAAGGGCGCTGGGATAGCGATTTTTCTTTTGTATCATCGGAAAGTGTATGAAGTTATAAATAGAATTGGAACAAACTTCATATGTACGTTTTCGACCTCCAGATGGAAGTGCTGTGACAGCGATTTTCTTGATTTTTCGTCATTGTGTTGTATGTCAGCTTCTTGCGAATGGCCGTGTTACCTGGATGTGAAACGCCCTTCGCTGCACGAATAGCCGATGTACAACACATCTACGCAAACTCGTTTGTTTCTAAAATACATAATTAAAAAAATTGTTTTTTGAAGTAATAACATGTATGATTATAGAAGAAAGTTTTGTGATTGGCACTTAGTTTAAAAAAAAGGTTGGGGATCTTTCGGAAAATGCTGTCAGAGTTTACGTTTTGAATCGAATTTTCGCACTGTAAAAAAAAAAAAAAAAAAAACCTTTGATTTTACTGAAAAAATTTGTTTATTTTACAGGAATAATTTGAATTTACTACGAACTTTCTGTTATTTTAACAGATTTTGCCCATATATTTCTAATAAATACAGACTATTTTTGTAAAATAAACAGATTGTTTTTTACAGTGTGAAAGCAAGAGCTCGATAAAGATCGTCATGAGACAACAATCGCTTATCACTCAAGATGTAATTAATTTCTCGGAAAATGAAAAAAAAAAGAAAAACTACTCTATTCCAAATGACTTCAATAGTAATGCCTGCAATCATTCATTTCGAAAAACTCCGAATAAAGTACTTTCCTTTTCACTAACCCATCATACGTAGTATAGGGTAAGTCTTGTAATCGTTTTGAAAATCGAAAAAAGATATCGGACGGATTTACACGTTTCAGACACTGGCGATTCCGAAAAACATATTTTTAGAAAAAAAAAAAAAATTGCCGTCCGTCTGTGTGTCTGTAAACGCTCTATCTCCCGAAAAAAATGAGATAGAGACTTGCAATTGGGTATGTACTTAGTATGTAATAATGGGAAGAAGCCTTTTGAATTTCAGTAACCTCGATTAACCGGACCTATTTTTTTCGGACTCTCGAAATATTCGTTCTGATAAAAGGTATATAAAAATTTTCGAAATTGTTTATTTTAAGGAGTGAATATAAAAGACAATAAAAAAACATAAATTTTGCATAAAGCATGAAGTCGATCGGATCATGAGTTGCCGAGATATTTGTAATCCTATTTTCCACACTCTTCGATTTTTCATGACCCTGTATTTCAACCAAATTTCAATTCAAAGATATATTTTAATTGGAAATGAGACGCTTCATCCGACGCAATAAAGTTTTTGTTAATAGGATTGTCATTTTTGGAGTTGTAAGGGTGTTTCTTTTACGCCATTCAGCCATAGAGCCTTTAAAGCGAGGCTAACGAAAAAGAAAGGCTACCGCGGTGCTTTATTCATATATTTTTTTACAGACCACGGGAGTCACGTGATGCTCGAATGCACCAATGAAGGTGCACAAAAAGAGCATCACGTCACTCTAGCGGTCTGTAAAAAAAGATAAGTGGAATGAACCGCGGTAGCCTGTCTGTTTCGTTAGCCTCGCTTTAAAGCAAGGCTAACGAAAAAGAAAGGCTACCGCGGTGCTTTAGGCATATCTTTTTTTACAGACCGTGAGAGTCACGTGATACTCAAATGCACCAATGCAGGTGTACGAAAAGAGCACCACGTCACTCTAGCGGTCTGTAAAAAAAGATAAGTAGAATGCACCGCGTTAGCCTGTCTTTTTCGTTAGCTTCGCTTTAAAGTTTATGACGTCATCAAGCCACGATTTTATTCAAATTGCAATGCATTTTATAAGTAGTTGACACATTTTTAATTTTAATACTTTACATTATGCATATCCATGATGGGTAAGTATTACGGTGGCCCCCAACGACTAGTTTTTTGTTATAGTGATTTCTGTGATTTATTGTTTCACTTTCACTTTGCTTTCGAAAGCTGCTTCTCTAACACAGTTTACCCTAACAATTGTTTTGCAAATTCTTTTAATATTTAGCCTATCATCAGCATTTTCCAACATAATTGAAAAGTGTTTATGAATTCGGTTTGTCTGTCCGTGTTCTAAACTTGCTTAAATATACTCGGATTGACATGTAATTTTTACATGATATGATAATGAGGTTCACTATAGAATTTTCGCTATTGAAAATGAAGTGTATAGAATTTATAATTCGTTTACAGGGACACACAAAAGAATTCCGTTACATTTATAGTCTATGGGGAAATATTGTTTGCGGTGCATTTTATTTAAATTGCTTATTTAGATTCGTATTTCTTTGTATGGAAAAATTAAATTCCTTAATAAAATTCTGGTTAGCGTTGAAAAGTGTTTCCCAATAATATAGACTAATATTATACAGAAGAAACGATTGTTTGTTTGCAGGGGTAATCTTTGGAACTACCGAACCGATTTTAAAAGGTAGCAAAATCTTGGTGACAGTCTGTGCTCCAACATAGCCTATATTTTATCTCGTTACCACTATCCCCAAGAGGATGCAGGAACAAAAAAATTTCTAAAAGTGCAATTTCTGTTATACTCTTAATATTATAGAAAATTGAAATTTCGTATGGTGGCTAGTTTTAAGATGTAAATGCTCCCTGCTTAAAATTTAACATGGCTGTTACTTTTAGAAATAAAATATTATATTTTTATTTCCTTTAATTCTGTTTACGAGACCATAAGCGAAAAGTGTGTCAATAAAATAGCAAGACTAACAAAACCTTCACAAACGATCGCACAGCCATTTTACCTAAGTCTTCCCTAAAGTAAGGAGTCTAGATATGAGAGAGGTGACATAGGAGGCAAAATTTTGATTGGTTGAGACGATTCTGGAGAAAAAGCGAATCCCCCATGCTTCTTGGCGAGCCTACCATTATCGCCAAGCTAATGCTCGTTAACTTTTTCACTGACATAATTGAACTGAAACCTATGTTACACACGACCGGTTCATGACGTTACCGGCCGTGTATAACGTAGGTCTCGACTGAACTCTCCCAGGCGAGTATCACCATGTTCTGGAATAGAAAATGCCTTGGTTTGCCGTAGTTTGAACAAATGCGTCTGTCTAAGCACAGTCTGAGCATCGTACGGGCGACCAACGAAAATAGATGGCCGATTCATGAAGTTTAAAACATCAGACGGAGTGGATAATCTTTACAGGGCGATTGGTACAAAGCGCCCTGTTCCCATCGTTTTGTGCCAATAGACGCTTTCAGTCATGACATTTTGCTTGGAAACTGACTCCAAGCAAACGGTTGCTATGCTGCATTTTCTATCATGTTTGTATATCATAGCTACATCTTATAGCTGTATCCCACGGCAAAGTGTTTTAACACATTATATGCAGTGGTAACATTTTCTACGATTTATATTTAATAAGAAATGAAACATAGCAACTGATTGTTTGGAGTCAGTATCCAACCAAAACGTCATGGCTGACGCCATACTAAGATGATCGAGGCTAACGAAAGAGACAGGCTACCGCGGTGCATTCCACTTATATCTTTTTTTACAGACCGCTAGAGTGACGTGATGCTCTTTTCGTACAGTTGCATTGGTGAATTCGAGCATCACGTGACTCCGGCGGTCTGTAAAAAAAGATATGCGTAAAGCACCGCGGTAGCCTTTCTTTTTCGTTAGCCTCGAAGATGATCCACTCCGAGCTAACGAAAAAGAAAGGCTACCGCGGTGCTTTACTCGTATCCTTTTTTACAGACCGCGGGAGTCACGTGATGCTCGAATGCACCAATACAGATGTACGAAAAGAGCATCACGTCACTCTAGCCGCGACCTACGTTATATACGGCCGGTGCATGACGTTTTTTTTTTTTTTTTTTTTTTTTTTTTTTTTTTTTTTTTTTTTTTATACCGCTAACCAGGCCCCTACCTGCCCGGCATGAATGCCTAGCTTAACGGGTTAGTACCTGGGTGCGGGGCGGAAATCGCCTGATCACAGCATGGCTGTGATCCACCTGACTATTGATTTGTTTACATCGCTGCTGTGCTTGCTCTCTTGTGATTTTCTACCGTTATCTTTGTTTGCCGGTTCAAGGTTTCTGTTTAACTTTGTTGAATTGACAGATTTAATAGGTCTCGTAATTTAGAACCTTGATCAGGTGACGAGACCCTCACCTGACCAGGTGAGGGTCAAAATGGTGCATGACGTTTAAAACGTCACAGAGAGTGGATCATTTTTATAAGGCGATTGGTGCAAAACGGGAGGCGCGCTACTTTGCACCAATCGCCCTTCAAAAATGATCCACTGCATATGACGTTTTAAACGTCACATGCACTGGATCCGGCCGTGTATAACGTAGGTCGCGCTCTAGCGGTCTGTAAAAAAAGAGAAGTGGAATGTACCGCGGTAGCCTGTCTCTTTTCTTAGCCTCGATCCACTCTTTGTGACGTTTTAAAAGTCATGAGCCTGTTGTGAATTTCGTTGGTCGTGTCGTATGTCGCCACTCTCACGCTACACTAAAGGAAAATTATTTTTTCCTCATTTTACCTAAGGAGCTCTAATTTCACCTATTGTGGTGTCACGAGAATGAAGAAATGGACAGTTAAAAAAGCGTCTACTATTTATACAGTAGCATTGTTATCTATCCCTTTTATTGATAAACAGCACAACTCGTGTTGTAAACACAAAACTTGTCTGTAAAGACAGGAAAAGAGAATAATGAGGTAAGAAGCTATTGACCAATAATATCGTCTAAAGAATGTTTAAGGATTGGTCACTAGGGCAACGCCCATCTGTCTTTTTGTTTTATTTTTTTGCCGGCTCGAATCTCTCGCATGCTTGGCTCGCCGCGGCTACTGTTTCATGTATTTACCGTTGATTAAAATCAACGGTCGTTAATATTATCGTTTTCATTTAAATAAATATTGTTAATATTTTGTCTTTTCAAATAAATTCTGTATAGGAATTCAGTATCAGTATTTTAGGTAAATATGAAATTACTGGTTTTAAATTACAATATTTTATCATGTGATATTTTCTACAGTGTCTCACAAAAGTGATGGGACACTTGTGCTTTATAAAAAGAAACTGCAATAAAATAAATAAACAAACATGTGCAAAACTTTTTTGGGTGTGTTTCATATTTAAAGTTAGTAACAATTATTACATAACATACATTTTGTCAAAATATTAAAATATTAATTTAGTAAAAATACAATTGTTCAGAACGGAGCAAAAAATGGCTCACATAAGTGATGGGACACTTACTTTTCCATCAAATATTTATCCAAAAATTTTACTTTTTAAAAGGTTTTAATATTTTGTTGGATTTCCTTTTACTTTTAAAACATGATTTAATCTTTTTGGGATGGATTCGACTATTTTTTTTGTGATTTCTGGAGTGATTTTACCCCATTCTTCTTGAAGCACCGATTTTAGTTGTTGTTTTGAAGAAATGGTGTGTTTGCGAATTCTTGATTCCAATTCTTGCCAAATATTCTCTATGGGATTTAAGTCTGGAGATTGTGGTGGTGTTTTTATTATTTCAGGACAGTTATATAGCAGCCAGAGTCTAACGTTCAGAGCAGTGTGCTTGGGGTCATTGTCCTGGTAGAATTTAAAATCGTTATGAAGGTTCAATTTTCGTGCTGAAGATTTCAAATTTTGCTTTAAAATATCAATATACTTGTACTGATCCATTATACTGTCAATAAAAACAAGATTACCAACTCCAGCGGACGACATACACCCCCATACCATAACTCCTCCTCCACCATGTTTTACTGTTGGTACCAAGTTCTGTTTGCGAAGTTCTTCCCTGGGTTTTCTCCACATCAAGATTCTACCGTCAGAACCAAATATATTAAATTTACTCTCATCAGCAAATATAACTTTATTCCAGTAATCAGAATTCTTATTTATGTTGGATTTTGCGAAAGCTAGTCTGAGTTTTCTATTCTTTTCACTTACGAAGAATTTTTTCCTGGCTACTCTACCGTGATATCCAGCAGATCGAATTACCCTTCTAATAGTTTCAGGATTAACAATTATTCCATATAATGCTTGTAAATCAGCAGCAACTTTTGAAGCACTAATTCTTGGATTTTTTTTAATATTTCGAACGATAATTCGCTTTATTCCATTGGATAGCTTTGATGGTCAGCCAGGTCTTCTTTTATCCTGAATCATATGATTCTTTTTATATCGTTTAATGATATTGAAAACTGTTGAACGACTCAAGTTAACTGTTTCAGCAGTTTTTCTAATAGATTTTCCACGTTCAATATGCAAATTAATAACTAATTTTCGAATTTCAGGCGAAGTTTCTTTTCGTTTAGCATTCATGACTACACAGAGCTAAAAAACACAAAAATTCCAAAACAAACTGGAGAGAAATACTGCAGACGATTTTATAAATTATTGCCAATTGCTTTTAAGTAAAAATAAAACCCCAAAAAATATTTTTATTGCTTATTTCAGACGATTTTTGTTGCATATATAATGGTGTCCCATCACTTATGTGAGCTATTTTTTGCTCCGTTCTAAACATTTGTATTTTTATTAAATTAATATTTTAATATTTTGACAAAATGTATGTTATGTAATAATCTTTACTAAATTTAAGTATGAAACACACCCACAAAAAAAATGTGTACATGTTTTTTTAATTTATTTGATTAGTTTCCTTTTGTAAAGCACAAGTGTCCCATCACTTATGTGAGACACTGTAGGTGGAGTTCATTGTAATTCTGCTGTATATATTTATAGACAGTGTAGGATATTTTTTGAAACTCTGTAACTTTAAGTTGTTTTTGAGACTGCTTCCAAGTCATCTTACTTTTCGTTGTTTGTTACAAAATGTATTTTAATTTGTTTTATTAAACTAACTTGTATTTGTTCATGATTCTATTGAAGTAATTCTATATGTTTTTCCATAAAGCTGCAAGTATTTACCCTAGTTTTACCTTCTTGTCATACATTAACATGCAAATTTTGCATGTTCAGGACCTAACTTTCGATTTTGAATCTTATTTATCTGCTTTGAAGAAGATAAAATATGAAAAAATGAAAACTGTATCCTAAAATGCATTTTTTTTTAAATGTCCAGTCAATTTTTATAGTTTACAAGTACATTGCATCCTTTCCTGTTTCATTAATGCTCATCTTTTTATTGTTCTCTGAAATTGTATGATTTGATTTATATTTCTGTACATACTGTTTTATTGTTGTCTAATTTATGTATTTGGTTTTATTTTCAACTTAGAAATGAATTCCGAATCAAAAATAAACATCAAAGAATTTGATGGCACCAATATGTTATATGATTTCCCCCCAAGTGCACTTGATATATATCGAAAGAAGGCATCTTTTGATTGGAAGCAGATGAAACTTCTTTTCATTGGCAAAGACATGATTGAATTCCAGGTATTGATTTGAGTCTAGGAATTAAAGTATATAAATGATCCTGATCTTAAAATAACTTTTGGTACTTTTATGTTAGCCGGGAACAAGTGATAAATCGCCATTAATATTCCCTTGGCTATCATTTGTATTAAATTATTTTAATATAAAATACCTATGTTTCACTAATTTATTTAATATATAACTGTTATTTTAAATACATACAATACACTACAAACATTTAAAATACATATCTTAAATTGTTACAATGAGGAAGGAGATACCCTCATTTTATTTAAAGTACAAAGAATAATAATAAAAAGAAACACCATAAGCCAAAATATTTTATTTAAACATCAAAGCATTGCTTTTAATTTATGCATGCAAAAAATAACAACTGCTATTAACAAGAAAAAAAAAAGCTATCGACAAGATTTGCACACAGCTAACATAATAGTACCTAACTTTTCTGTTATGGTTCTATTTCTTTCATATGTCAATTTGAATAGTAATTATGTAACATATTTTCCAACTGCAACTAGATTAAAGTGTTTAGGATACAGTTGTCGCTGACACATCATGGTATCTTTTCGGTGCCACAGTGGTGATTTTATGCCTGTGCAAACTGCCGATTTTGCCAAAATTTTGCTTCATATGGCAACCTGGTAAAACAGATTGTGTTCCTTTTATATTAAATTAAACATTGTGTGTTTTATAATAAATTAAACATTGTGTGTGTTTTTTATAACAAATTACTGTTTCATAATAAAATACTCAGAATTTCTGCCAGGTTTACAAAAGGGCAGGGTGCTGCTGGTGAAAAAAAGGGCACTTTTTGGATTCTTGAGGGCACTTTTCAGATTCTTATTGGCACTTTATTTAATTATTAATATTCTTTTGGTTTTTAAAGCCACTTTTGATATTTAAAAGTCAGGGCACTCTTTTTAAGACAACATTGCGTGAGTTTTTACTATAAAAGCAAATTTTTTAATACAAAAAGGAGAAAGGGTACTTTTTTTACTGAGGGGCAAGAAGGGTGCTAATTATTTTACTGGAGGGGGCAAGAAGGGTGCTAATTCTTTTTATGAAGGGCAAGAAGGGTGCTATTTTGTAAACCAAAGGGCAGGCAGGGTGCAGCACCCTTCTGAAACTGTCTGGGGGAAACTCTGAAATACTGTTTCATAATAAAATAAAACTATCATGCTGTTTTCGCAAACTAGGCCTAACAGGTACCTGAAAATGAAGTTTCTTACCAAATTGGCACAAAACAAAAGTCGCCCCAACCCCAATGCGACTGCAACATCTGTTCCGTGTTTAGCAGTAGTATTTAGATTTTTTTTACATTGGAACATTCTACATAAATAATACAATCAAGCTCTATTATTTGATGTTACATTTGTCTTTATTTGGCATCATTTGTATGCGAGGATTTCGCACTGCTGTCAAATATTTTTTAGATACAGGTTTAAACTTCTAAAGAAAAATTAAGGATAAAAATATCTGCAAACAACATCTGTCAATCCAGAGTACCATTTCATTTATTGCTTCGAAGTTACAGTAAAAACTGATCAAAGATAGCAAAAGGCACACATGAGAAAAAAAAAATTAACAATTGTATTTTAACTGAATTAGAACATGATGTGATCCGCTTTAGGAAAAACATGGGGCAAACATATAAAATAGAATTGAATCGAATATAACAAAGCATATTTTAGGCCACACGTGAATTACAACTGCTTCGATCGATCGATGGTGTCTTTTTCTTCTGATGCATTTGAATTTCAATTTTGCATTTTAAACCTGTGCAACATCGTCCCACTTTATCTTTTTTGTATTATTTATTTTTTTGTAATAATTGTTGATATAATGCAGCATTTTATTTTTGTGACAACATTGATTTGAGAAAAACCTTTCATTTCATTTAGGAAAACAATGCTGCTTTAATTTTAAATTAGCAGCAATTTTTAATCAAGAAACATGTTTTGTTTTAAGGAAATGTGAAAAGCTATGTCAGAAGCCGGTTCAAAACCTTTCGTAAGATATCTCATTCGTTGTTGTGCATTTTGTAAATGCATAGAAAAAGGGATGTTGACAACAGAAATAATATACAGTATGGAATCATTTATCTAGAAACCAGTTAACCGGAAAACCAGTTATCCAGAATGATATTTCCAGTTGTCTGATTTCAGAATCTTTCCTGTAAGAAAGTGCCATATGGTGCCAGTTTAACAAATGCATTGCTTGAAACATTACAACATGCATGGTATAACTTGATGCCAAGATCTAGGATTTGAAATGGAAGCATATTTAGTTAGATATTGGACATTTTGATTTTTTTGCAGAGGAATTTTTATTTCCAAAGGTTTTTCACAAATTGCCTTCTTTCAAACTCTGATTAATCTTTGATCTTGTTTGCATCTGATTCTTAATATGAGTAATCTAATAATTAATTTGAAATCTGAAACAATGTCACAACCACATATATTCTACAAATCTGATCAAACAGATGTTATAAATTTAATATTTTAAGTTGCTATGCCCAACCAGTTATCCGGAATACGTCTGACCATAATCATTCCGGATAAATGGTTCTGTACTGTATATGATTTTATCTTTTTTTGCTTCATTCTTGTAATTTGTATTTTCGTATCTTAATTTCAATCATAAATTCAATAAAAATCTTACACTTAAAGTATCCTATCATGTTTGGCCCTCATTTTTTAAATAAAACAAAAATGAGTACAGTAATCCCTTAACATTCACGAGGGTTACGTTCCAAGAAAACCTTGCGAATGTCAAATCCGCGAATGTTGAGTCTATCTCTCTGCACTAAAAAAGGAGTAACGTTCTATAAAATTTTAATTAGAGTGGCACAGTATTTCAAGAAAACAAAAGAAAATATTTACTAACAATACTTTATGCATAACATATATGTACAGGGTTGCTACACCACCTGGAAAAGTCAGGGAATTCGGAAATTAACACAAAAAGTCAGGGAACTTTGTTTTTCCTCCAAAATCTGGAAAAGTCAGGGAAAATTTCGCAGCGATCGCCAACCGAGCGAAGTCTGTGCCAATGTTGGAACCCCAAACAGACATTTTTCAATCCTGAATGGGAAGATCCTGATCTGAATCTTCAGTGGAGCCCGTGGTTAACATTTTCAATATCAAATGTATCGGCTCAGAAATCAGATATTAACACTTTTGTGACAAAAGACAATGTCTTGTCTGCAGAATTAATATGGGCAATGAAACTTGTGTTCTCACACATTTCCTATAACTCATTTAATGATGCTGCTGCTATATTAAAAAAAATATTTGATGACAGCAGTAAAGCTAAATCCCTGACCTTGGGGCGTGCTAAAACGGCTGATAAAGCAAAAATGCAGTTTAAAGAATTGTTGTTTAAAAGTACGGGAATGTAGGAAGACACTTTCATTAAGTATTCCTCCACCATGCGCCTTGATCATTTTTACGAAGAGTTAATCAACAATTCAGACTTTATAGAACTTTGGAAGGTTATGAAAATTGTTTTAATTTTATCTCATGGTAATGCCACAGTAGAGAGTGGTTTTTCTGTTAATAAGGATTTCACAATGATTTTTCTTTTTTTTAAACTGTTAATAGTGGAAAAAAATTCATTGTTTCAGTAAGTTTCATTGAAACTATTATGAAGAAATTGTGTAATTATTTTATTCTTGCTCCATGCATTTCTTTTATTTGGTGTCTAGATGAAATATAAATTCCTTTTATTTTTAAACGTATGTGATTATATCTCAATCAGTAAGTTATATTTTGAACTGACTAAATACTCGAGTTAAAACTATATATTTTTTATTAAATAACATTGTTTGATAATATTTTAGAATTTTTCTTTCTTCACTACAAGATTCAAAGGTGGAATGTTAAGTTAATCTTATCTGTACTTAGAAAAGTTTATTTTTTTCAATTGATAATAAACTTAATTTGCCTTCACCGCAACCAATACGTATTACCACACTTGTCGGGAAATTAAAAAAAGTCAGGGAATTTTTTTCTCCTGCTTGAGTAGCAACCCTGTATGTATGTATGAATGTACACACATATTAATATTTATGAAATTTATTTAATGAAGATAATTCAAATTAACTGACTGGAGAAATAATTACAGCTAAAACGTATAGTTTTTTTTTTAAAATAAAGTAATTTCAACTCTCTTTCTATTCACAAAGAAATGATAATGAATGCATCTTCAGCTCCACACAGCAGCTTCAGCTCAATCTCTACGAGAACCTACATAAGCACATTTAAAATTTATAGTTTGAAGATGCCGTTACTTTACCACTTCTAATATCCCCATTGCAATGAGTATTCTTCTGCTGCTATTATTTTGTTTTCCTACAACACTCGCTCCTTTTTCAGTAGACAACAGAAAATTGATTTGTAAATACATACTGAGAGAACACAGGGGAAACAATCTTTAACCACTGTAAATTCTGAAAAAGCAAAGATATAATTTTTAAAAAATCGCGAATAATCAAGTCAGATTCTCGCGAATGTTAAGTTTTCCACATTTTCATGTTTGCGAATAATCAAAACTCGCGAATGTTAAAACCGTGAATGTTAAGGGATTACTGTATAGCATTGCAGGGTTGGCAAGTTTTCACCAAATGTGGAAAAAACCAGTCTGTCAAAAATAGGTTTTTGTCACTTTTTTGCCAAGGTGGCAAAAATAGGTATGCCTGTTTTATTTACAGGAATGCAATTAAGTTATTTAAATTTTTACTAATTTAACTCTAATATTATGTGACTTCGAATTTTTTAACTTGGAACATTCAATGCATCATTAAACGCTATTAAATTTGCATTGTTTTTAGTAAAATACCTTTTTAGTTTATACTATAGCTGGAGAGGATGGGAAAAGGGAAAGTAACTGGTTTAACAGTAAGCAATTATTCAACAACTATTTTTTACACTTCAGTTAATAAAAAGTCTAAGAAACAGCACCCACTTCGCTGTGCTATCAGAGCAATAGTAATTTAAAGGTACAAAGTATACATATAAAAAAAAACTAAAAAAAAAAAACTTTTAGATTACACTTTCTAGTTTCTACCAAGCGTCAATCAAGGAGGCGAATTTTCCATAATTAGGGTTCACGCTAAATTAACGTATTGCAACGTGAATATTTTGAAACATGAATTTCAGTCATTAAATTAGGTGTGATTTTTAAGATAAACAATGAATTGTTGTGAAAAAAGGGTTTAAAAAAGAAATAAATACATTTACTTTTATAGTTATTATAGCATAATTTTTCCCCTAAATTAACAGTTGCAAAATATATGAGGCTACAGCAGAGGGGGAGGGGGCAGGGTATCATTCAAGTGTGACATAGAGGGAGGTAGGTGTAATGAACCTCACAAAATTTGCATTACGTAATTAATGGATGATCCCTGATATGTAACTGTATGTTCGAGGGAAAAAAAAAATCAGCTTCTTAAACCAATTGTTTGATATATATATTAAATGATGTAAATAGCGAAAAAACTGCTTATGTTTTTTATACATTGATAGTTATTTTATAATGATATAACTATCTGATGAGATTTTAAAATATAAATAAATGTTGCCAAATACTTCTTTTGAAAATTTTGCATTTCTCGCCAAATTCAAACTTGCCGTTTTCTGTAAAGTCAGTTATGACATTTTTGTTGGAAATTGACTCCAAACAAATGGTTGCTATGTTGTATTTTTTATTTTGATTGTATATTGTAGCTATATCTTCTCACAGCTAAGTGTTTTAATACTTTATATGCAGTGGTAACATTTTCTGCAATTTATATTTAATAAAAAATGAAACATAGCAACCATTTGTTTAAAGTCTGTTTCTAAGACGAACGTCAAAGCTGATGTCACACTGAAAGCGTCTATTGCACCAAGGCCCCTCTAGCAAGGAATTTATATGTTTATCAGTTTATTCCTATTTTGAGTGAAATAAAATAATATATTGTTTCATTAATTTCTACAGACTAGAGTGTGAAAAATATTAGCTGTTGATCCATTTTTCCATCAGTCTATCTGTCAAATTTTTAAATTAAAAGTATTTAAAAAAAAAAAAAAAAAAAAAAAAAAAAAACGTTTTTAAGTATTCAATGTTTATCTTAAAAAAACCATGCTTTATTTTATAACTGCAATTCATGTTGTTTCAAGACATGTCCATTGTTACAGAATTTGGCGTGGTTTCTGATTATGAAAAATTCACCATTTTTATGTATACTTGGTGGAAAATGCAAAAAAGTGAATTTACTACATTTAACTTTTGTTCAGTTTCTATTTAAGATTTGGCAACAGGAAAAAAGCATTATTTAAGCTATTTATTCAGGATTTAAAAGTTTATTTTCTCTATGTATAATTGCAATTTATTTAATATTAATTGATTAATTGGTAATTAAGTTTTGACAGTATTGTATTTATTACTACCGCAAACCCTCAACTGTACATAATTTCTAAAATATTGAGCTTTGAATCTGTTAAGGTGTTAGCTCCTACTGGTTTTACTGTTACTAATATGATGGCAGAAAACAGCATTCAGACTTGAGAATGCTGATCTTAACACATTCTGTTATTCATTCACCAGGTCATTCCTGCTCTCTGTTGTTGTATATCTGGATTATTGTCCTATTTCTATGTTTAATGAAAATGTTGTTAATGAAACGAATGATATCATAGTGTTTTTAAAATTTTCTCAGACTAGAGTATGGAAAATCTTAGCTGCCGATCCACTCTTCCATCGGAGTCCATCTGCCGAACTTACGAGAGAAGAAGCCAGGCATTTGTGCTTCCAAAGAATGAAACGCATAAAAGAATACAAGTTTTTCACAGATGAAGAATTCAGGGAGAACCCCTTGATAGCTCTGCATCTTTACATCTGTGTGGGCATGATAGATTGGTCCGTGGCCTTAAAACTGTTGCTTGGAATTGAGGTAATAGCATATTTACTTATTTCAATACTTTCTTGTTATAATGGCCCTAGGGTTGCCAGTTGATCTCTTAAAAAAAAAGAAACATTTTAATTGACACTAACTTTAAAAAAAATAAATAAAACTATCATCATTTTCTACAACATGTTAAATATGCCACTAATGTTTTTTAAAGATATTTCCTTAAAACAAATCATTAATTACTTCTTATAATTGTTATTTTCCAAATGCTTCTGTATTAGAGATGAGTTCGGGCTCTCTTTTCGGGGCCCGCCCGAGCCCGATGATTTTAAATCCAAGCTTGCCCGAGACATTTTGTGTCATTAGAGCCCGAGCCTGACACAGAAAAATATTGCATAATATTTCAAAATTGTTTTAAAAGTAATATATCATTTTTAAAAAACTTCGTACGTGAAAATAACTGTTCATCCGGTGCACATATTAATTTTATGGAAATTTACATTCTATCTTATCAAAAGAGAAGTTTGGTATCAAATAAAAATATACTTCCTTAAAAGGATGTAAATATTTTTCTCTCCCAACTAGCAAATCTGATGGACGCATTAATGAAGTGAGTTATATGAATAAATGAATGAAATTTGCAGAAATTACTATTTCTGTACAGAAGAATCGAGCAACGTTTTATATTTCCTATAAAAGGTGTATATTGTAACTTATAACTGATTCCTTAATTAAAACACTATTTCATTTTCCTGAAAATCAGCTTTAATTAAAAATTTGACACCGTTATCTGAAAGATCCTGTGCTTTTATTGGAAAAGTTGAAACACTCTTCGATTGCTTTCTATCAGAATAACAATATATGAAAATAATATCTACTTATGAATGAAAGTGACATCGTAAATGTGCAGAGCAGTACTTTAGCATCAGCAGAGTTCATAATTAAAAATAGAACCACTAATGTTGTCTTCATATGAAGGACGAGTATGACTCGGAACACAATAGAAGACTAAAAATTTGCAAACCTAAGCTAATGCTGATTGACTAAAAATGAAAAAAAAGTATTTATGTCGCATTAGATCACGAAAAAAAAAATAATAAATAAACGGTTCAATAAAAAAAATTATCTACTATCACAAACGGAAATCTATCAACAAATATTATTGGCGCCTCTTCGCAGTGGCGCCATATCACCCTTGTCAGTTGCGTCGAAAATATCGTAAATTTTCTTTTAAAGTAACATTCTGATACTAGAAAAGAAAAATAAAATTTCTGTTTCCCCTTCTATTTATTCTGATCAAAATAACATTAAAATTACTTGAAATAGAATATGTAATTTTTTAGGGGAAAAAGTTATTTTTATTTTTCTATATGAGAATAAATAAAATTGTCAGTTTCAGAAAAAATGAGCCCGAGCCATCTCTATTCTGTATTACGTTATTCTATCAACACTATTTAATTAATTTTGCACTCACATTTTTGCAGTAAAAGTGAATTTTTTAAAGCAAATTTAAAAGGTAAATTTAATAAAAATTCTTGAAATGATAAAAGTTAGCTATGTTTAAAAAAATAAATAAATATAATCATTGTATTGGAAAGATTTAAGCATATGATGTACAATAAGCCTGAAAACTTACGAAGAAAACATACAACCTGACAAGTCTAGCTCCCATAATTATGAAAATGACAAGGTTGAATTTACTATTTCAACAAAGTTGTCAGCAAGGTTATATGATGTTATGCAAAGTATATAACATCATATATACCTCCCTATACCAAACACTTGTGTCATATGTCATATATATCATGTATGCACTTGCACATCATATATCCATAATATTTACATCTTATTAGGATTCTGTACTTAAAAAGTAAAAATGGAACCATTATAAGATCAGTCCTGTATCTGTCTGTCCATCTGTCGGAGCCTTTTTTTCTCCTAAACTATGGGATGTAGAAAGTTCAAACTTGGGAAAGGGTAAGATATAAAGCATTTTTACCCACATATTTTCAGATTATTAGCCATTCACAAATATGTTAAGAAAAAATTTAGGGGGCTAATTTAGTTACTTGAAAAAAAAAGTTTCTTTTTGCATATAATGTGGAGTATCGTGTGGAAGATCTTGTAACATCGAACTCAAAAATATATTTGTTTTAATTTTAGGTATTATATTTTCAGAGATATCGTCGAAAATGCAATGCAAAAATATGTCCCCCACCCCTTCTATTTCTGAATCTACTGAAACTAAAATTATAAAAAAATTAAGGATAGTAGGAGTTTATTTAAACCTTGCAGGAAAACTATAGCGATTATCCTAGGTAACATAATTTTCGAGAAAAATGCATTTTTCCGTTACACACAAACTTTAATTTTCAAGCAGTCAGCGGGGGAGTTGACAGGCACTCGAAGTATCTATCAACGCAGAATCATCCAAGGATATTTGATAATGGTTTTCGAAAAAAAGTGTCGATAATTAGCCAAGATATTAACCACTTCAACGGCTGCCCCGAGTTAAGTTGGTGGTAATAACATTGTTTCCCTATCTATGTGGCCGTTGAAGTGGTTAATGAAGTTACTTGAAATTTTTTTTTTTTTTTAATATCTATTGTGTAGTGTATCACTTGAAAAATCTCATAACACCAAACTCAAAAATATAATTTGTTTTAATTTTAGGTATTATATTTTCAGAGATATTGTCAAAAGTATACTGGGAAAATATGTCCCTCCACTCCTATTTCCGAATCTACTGAAACTAAAATTGTGAAAAAATGAGGGGTAGTAGGAGTTTATTAATTAATAAATAGTAGTTAAAAAATTTCATGTATCCTTTAAGCGCTAGTTATACTCGTACTTGACCGATTTACATGTCATATACACATTTCATATATCACTATAACCTAGTCCTATATGTCATAAAATGTTATATAATGTCATACATGGCATATAACTTGGTCATGAATTTTAGTCACTTGGCAATTCACTCTTGGGGGCCTGCTATTACAAGGAAGTTCCCTTATTTCTTTAGTTAAAATTGTGATAAATTTTTCCACTTGTAACAGTTTTGTGCCACAGTAGCAAATAGGGTATGCTTATGCTTGCTAATTTCTCATAGAATAGTGTATTAGCCCAATTATAGATTGTCACTCAATAATTATTTTTTCAATGAAGAGGTGAGAAAAATATTTTAATAGCACTTACACCTGTACAAATTTAAAGTTTAAGGCACCTGCCACTGTTTTTAGCCAGACTAAAAATAGTGGTTGTCATGGTTTTACATCATTTGATTATGCCTTACTTATCGTCTGGAAATTTAATGAGATTTTATTTTCTTCATTTAGTATTATATATTACTGTTAACTTGTCTGTATTTTTTATTATAAATTTATATGAAATAAGAAAAACATTATCTATTAATAAAAACTAGTACATCCGTGTGAGGTTTTCACACTGCAATCTTTGGGATTATTTGCTGATTAAGTTTTACATTAAATTTTTTTATCAAACGTGTTCTAATGAAATGCAAGTGTACTACATCAAAAATATTTTGAATGATATAAAAAGAAAAAAAAATTAAACTACATTAAGAAGACATATATTTTATAATTTGACTCATAATATTTCATCTCGGACATTAAAAAAAAGATTTACCTATTAATGTTAAGATGTTTCGCAACAGATAGCAGAAACTTATTATCAGGCATCACACAACAAGATAGAAGCTAAAATAAGATACATAGGGGGGAAAATATCCTTCTGAAACATTTTTTGCTTCAAAGAACTGTTAATGCTACCTACCAATGGTAGCTTGAAGTATTTAACATTGATCCTGAAGTGTGCCGTTGGTAATAGCTAAATCAGATATTTTGGTACTTCTCCATTATCCCATCCACCACTTTTCATAACAAAAAACTATCACCAAACTGTACAGCCAAATAAACAAATGAAAGAATGTTGACATTGAAATATAAATAAATAAAATAAATAAATGCAAGAAACTCGGAAAAACCTCACTCACCAATGTGTCAACTTAGTAAGCTTAAGCAATAAAATTTGAATTATATTAATGAAAACAGAAAAGAAAATGTTGGATATTTATTCAATTTAACATTATTTTTCTTAATTATTCCTCTCGGCTGCTGAATAAATGTTTGTGACGTCATGATGAATGATGTTGACGGTATAATGGAGAAGTACTAATATTTTTTATATTATTAATAACTGGGTATTTTAAAATACCGTCTGAGCATAAGGGGTTCAAAGCATTTTTCTCAAACACTTTATGGTAGGTATATGTTCTCTTCTTTTTTGACTTTGTCACATACACACACATTACAAAAAAATAGTATTTAAAATATATTATTTTAAAAGGTGCACATTAGTATTGATAAGTGGATTGTTCAAGTATTTATGGTCTTGCTTTTATTTTCCAGTATTTTATAATGGTGTTAATGATGGCTGGAGCTAAGAAAAATATGCAGCTTATTAAAGATGTTAAAGACTTTAAGGTAAGTTCATTGTTTTGTTTTTTTCATGTATGTGTCAAAATTTCTTTAGATATCTGAAATTGTGAAATCCATTGCGAAGAAATGATTTTTTGTAATCTCCAGTAGATGTTTTTCCTATTTCCTGATTCAAGACATGCTCTATATTGATTAATTCTTGTAAATAGCCTCTTTAAAAGTGTTCTAAAAAAACGTGTGTGTGTGTGTTTACTTTACATTTATACATTTATTTACAACATCTCTACTTGTCATCAAGTGGTGTCCAAATAATTGGAAAGTGTTCTTCTTTATCTTATTTTGTCTCTTTCTTATTTTAGCTTACCCGTTACTAAAAAATGCATATTGTGTGACCATAGTCTTATCAACAGTAAAGGAAAAAAAGAAATTTTGAATTTCTTTGATTTTGTTAAGGGTGAATTATAAATTTTTTAAAAACAGAAGTTTTTTTCTGCATTTTGCATCTAACAGTTTCTTTAAATGCAAATTCTACAGTTTGAACATTGTTATAGGTAAATCTAGAGTGCATGTGCATTTTAAATTCGTGAAACATCCGGTAATTTTTGCTAAAAGATAGATTAATAATTTGATAAGTTTTTCAACTGTCGCAGGAATAGCAAACCTTTTCACATCTATGTGCTGATTTTTAAGGAAAAAAAAACTGTAGTGGGTCAAAAAATCATGAAATTGTATTTTTAGGATTAAAAAAATATGGGTAACATACACACAGTGTTACATTTTAGAAAGTAATTAAAAATGTGTGATTTCTGTTATTGCATCTTGAACGTCAAGTAACTGATATGTTCATGTATAGTTATTTTGGTACTTCTCTATTATCCCGTCGACCACTTTTCATAACAAAAAACTATCGCCAAACTGTAAGATTAAACGCCAAAAATGCAGTCCCATTCACTGGATGTCAGAAGCATTATACGTGTTTGTTATGTCATCAAGTGGTTTTTAATTCGACATTTGCGTGTATTTTTCATTATGTTTTACTGATTTATTAGTTATTTCATTCATTAAAATAACAATTGTGTCCTTAAATTCTTGTATTTTATTTATTTTGATATTCCAATGGCGACGTTCTCCCGTTTATTTGGCATCACAGTTTGGGATAATTTTTTGTCATGAAAAGGGGTTGATGGATAATAGAGAAGTACCATTATTTTTAAGTGAATGCAAGCTAAACGAAAGTCATCTGATAAGAGTTTTGTTTCTACGTGAGATTTCATTTTATTCATTATCAAAAATGATTCGAAGAAAAAATAGTCAAATTGGCAAGAACCAGCTACTTCATGTCTGGGATTGAATTCCATGTTGCTACAATTTTATGATCAGTATTTTTGTTTTCAACGTCAGATAAATTCTCTTCTTTGTTAGACATCATATTTTCTCCTAATTTGCGAAAAACTTTAACCCAATTTTGCACAAAATTGGTATTTGGTATTCATTAAGTTGCATTTCATTTTATTCTATTCTAAACAAATAGAATTTAGGCAAACTCAGATAGCCTAAATTCATATAATTTGCACAGTTTTACTGTAGTTTAATTTAGTACCCCCAATCAATGCTGTGTCGAAAATATTTTAACCCTCTCACTGACAAACCCATGTTAATATGTTCACTAAGCTCCAGGTTTCACTGCAATACAAACATGTTTTTAATTAATGCAATTCTAAAAATATAATGCAGTTTTAATTCATTGAGTAGTGATTGATACCCTCAAGGATTAAATTTATATCTGTATAATTAACACATTGACGGACAGTAGGAACAAGTTAAGTTCGAAAATTGACACTGGACCTCTACTTGTATGCCGGTAAATGCACATTTGTGCTGCTATAGCCGTCATGCCACATAGTGAACTTCGCTTTGACGGCTATAACCGCAAGTGTCCATTAACGTGTCAAGTTTTTTTTGTATAATTTTAGAATAATCACCTTTTTTTAGCATTTAAAATGAAATACAGAGAAAACAACGTTACAATTTAGCCCTTTTCCAAAGCAAAATAGTCAAAATGGCAAGGACCAGCTACTTTAAAAAGCTCTTCTTATTGGAATTGAATTCCATGTTGTTACAATTTTATGATCAGTACTTTTGCTTAAAGTTCTTGATAATTTTCTCTTTTTGATAGACACCAAATCTTCTCTTAATTTGAAAAGAAATTTAATCCAATATTAAATGAAAGTGATATTCATTAAGTTCCATTTCATTTTCTTCCATTTTCAACCAATAGAATTTAGACAAATTTAGATAGTCTAAATTCATATAATTTGTGCAGTTTTTCACTGTAGTTTTATTTAGAACCGAATCAATGCTGTGCTAAAAATATTTTACTATGTGCCATAGTTTAGCCATTCCTAAACTATAGGGGTAGTCTTCCTCATTTTACAGGCAATCGAAATTGTGAAATCCATCATTTGAGAGGCAACATTGTTATATACAGTTGTTATCCCTGCAGTAAAGTGATCATACTAGCATAGAATGTTTGGACAAATATCTTTGTTTACCAATTATAAATTTTGAAAATAATATTGAGCTTTTTATGTTTATTATCTTATCCATTATTCTAAGTATTCAGATCTAATAATTTATGTTAAGATTTATTATCTACTAGCAGACATGCTCTGCATTGCCCAAACTCAGCCCAGCCCGAGTCTGTTAATTAAAAACTAAGCCCAGGCCCGGACACCCATCTAATGATAGAAGATCAAAGCTGCAGGCAATCTGAGCTGCTTCAGGTTTGAACTT
The DNA here is from genome assembly GCA_963931845.1 of Maratus michaelseni. Classification (NCBI taxonomy): domain Eukaryota; kingdom Metazoa; phylum Arthropoda; class Arachnida; order Araneae; family Salticidae; genus Maratus; species Maratus michaelseni. The sequence goes on along the minus strand of OZ007597.1, from coordinate 288,972,662 downwards.
CGGGCCAGGCTGGGCTCATTCAGACAATTTACCAAACACAACAGCAAATCACATAAATGGAAAAGCTAATCTGAAAATTTAGATTATGCTTGATAAATTGTTAAAATAACAATGATAAAATAAATTATTTCATTAAATTCTATAATCATTAACAAACAGAAACTTACAAAAAAGTATTTTGACGATAAAAGCCCAACTGATGGAGAGAGAGAAACTTTGTTTTTCCTTTTATGTTCTCTCTTTTCAAGGAAGTTCGTCATCATAGCAATAGGGTTTAGTGATAAAAGGGTTATTTTAGTAAACTCAATACGAGGAAATTTATCTTTAGATCTGTAGACGATGCTGGGGAAAGCATGTTTGTAGAGCAAGTACTTCCAACAGTATTCCTACAGTTTATCTTGGTTGCATGTAAAAAGTTTGCAAAGAATAATCAAAATATGCTGGTTAAACAAACGTCTTTATTAACCTCATAAACATAAGATTGAGAATCATAGAAACAAAATTATATTGTGCCTTGCACAGAAAAAGAAGTACTTAAAACATATTGTTTTTAGTTGCAGCGAGCTCTGTTCTTTACACTAAAAATCCCAGGTTTGGTCGCCATCTTAAGATGAGCCTCCGGCCCGGTTCCTTGCAGTTGAATAGTTCCGAGAAAGTTTTGAACCCCTCCAGAGAAGGCGACACGAGCCACAGTCCTGGACCTGAGGGTCCTCCATGACTCGAATCGCTCTTGGTTCAAACGGGCAATTTCTTTTCTGAATGACCCTAAGGGCGGCTCACAACTACTTCAGCTACAGAGGGACTCGCAAGGGACGTTCGGTAAAGGCACCTCCACACCTCTCCGTCACATCTACGTTCTACTGCCGGCACGTTGCAGTGGATTGCTGCATGCCGCCACTCCCAATGACAGGCGTCACAATAGAATCCGAGCGGTCCTTGTCGTACAAAGTCCGACCTCCCCTTCATCTTGCCTTATACAAGTGTGGTGACTGTCATAACTAATTACCAAAAATTTCAAGTGTAGAATCATATGCTTCTTTTTACACTTTTTAAGTAAATAAGCAAAAAAATAAAATAATAGTAGTTGTTAGATAACAGAGAAATGAAATATAAAATTATTATTATATTTACACTATTGCAATCCTTATTTTTCTAATAATCTCTTCAAAACACTTCACTATAATATCACATTTTAGAATAATATAGAATATCAGCAATCAAGATTAATTATAGACTTTTACTATATTAAACAAAATAAATATAGCTAATGTGAATACATTAAATAATATAAATAATATTTACTAAAAACTGTAATTATATAGAATATTTAATTTAAATTTAATAGACTCAACAAAATAAGTACCAAAACTAGTATATATATATATATATATATATATATATATATATATATATATATATATGGGCTGTTTAATAGCCTCTGCTTGTTAACTAGGAGAAGACCCTTTAAATGCCTCAGAGGAGGACTTAAAGGAATCGACTGGGAGCAGGGACTTGATGTCCAATCCGCACCTTCCATCGGTGCAGCCTGTTAGTACCCTTGCCTAGTGCATGGGGAACGAACGCGGATGGGCTTCCTCCAACCCGCTTGGCCAGCGTGGAGGAATTTGGCCACCTCCCCCCTTATTTTACCATGAATTCACAAAACAAATCACGGCCCTCAATTCCCGGCAGTCTGCATGTTCCTGATTACGGCAGCGATCAGAAAGACATGAAGACAGAGGGTGCTAAGAATCACCGGGCTCGGTTTGGCTGCCATAAGTTGATGACCTTGGCTACGTATAATGGACGATCCTTATCTTCTGAAAGTCGTTTACAGGAACTTGAAGAAGAATTAGAAAGAATCAACTGGGACATCCTAGGATTATGCGAAATAAGAAGAAAAGTTGAAGAGAAGATTGATCTTGCCAGTGGACATGTATTGTACTACAGAGGTACAGAAGATGGAAAAACAAGTGGTGTAGGATTTCTGATTCATAAAAGGTGGAAGAATCACATCGTAGAATATGATAGTGCATCAGATAGAGTTGCAAGGTTAGTTATACAAGTGTCAAAAAGATACAAACTGCAAATTACCCAAGTTTATGCACCAACAATTAGCTATACTGATGAAGAAATTGAGGATTTCTATGAAGAAGTAGCTTCAATGCATCAAAAAGGAAAATGCTACATAAAATTAATAATGGGAGACTGGAATGCTAGAATTGGGGAAAAAAAGAAAGGTGAGTTCTCAGTAGGAATTCATGGATATGGGGTGCGTAATGAAAGAGGAAACAGATTGATTGAATTTGCAGAATGTGAACAGATGTATATCATGAATTCATTTTTCAAGAAAAAGCCACAAAGAAAATGGACATGGCGTAGTGCAAATGGCTCAACAAGTGAAATCGTCTACATCTTGACAAACAAAAAGCATCTTATTCAGGATTGCAGCGTTCTCAATAACTTCAATACAGGAAGCGATCACAGGTTAGTTAGATGCAAACTGCTTTTAAATACTAAAGTGGAAAGAATGAAGCTTTTGCAATGCTCAAAGAAATCAGTCGATATTATAAATCTCCAGAAACATAAAGAAGAATTTAATTTAGAACTTAAAAATCGTTTTCAAGTACTTCAATCAATCTTAGAAGAAGAACAAGATGTTACAGTAGTGAACAAGAAAATAACAAATACTCTACAAGAAATTGCAAGGACGATAGCTGGTGAAGCACAAGTAAAGCAAACAAAGAAAATAACAGAAGAAACAAGAAGACTGATGAAGAAACGCAGAGAATTTAAAATGAAGAAAAACTATCCTAAATCAAGAGTTGAATATGCAGAATTATGTAAAACGGTAAGAAAATGTGTTACAGAAGATATCAGAAAATTTAACTGTGATCTTGTCAAAAAAGTTCTAGAAGATAACAAAAGTTTAAAATCAGCTAAGCGCAAACTGTGTGTTGGAAGAAAAGGTATTTTTGCACTGAAGACAGCAGATGGAACAATCACCAAAATCAATAATGAAATAGTACACATTGTCGAAAAATTCTATAACGATCTATATAAATGTGAAGATCAAAGGGAAATCAACCTACGTGATCCACTAGTAAACATAACAGAAACTGAAGAGATAATCCCAGTGATGACAGATGAAGTTGTACAAGCCATTAGAGGCATGAAAAAAGGTAAATGCCCTGGCGAAGATGGAATTACAATTGATCTTATCAAAGAAGCAGGAGAAGAATTTGCAAAAATGCTAGCCTTACTGTTTTCCAAATGTCTCGAGAAATCAGATGTACCAGAAGATTGGAATAATGCTGTGATGGTGTTACTTTATAAGAAAGGAGAAAAGGAAAACATTAAAAACTACCGTCCAATCAGCTTACTGTCAGTGATTTATAAAATTTTCACCAAAGTTTTAACGACAAGACTTGAATCAGCTCTGGACTCAGCTCAACCTAGAGAACAAGCAGGATTTCGAAGTGGATTTAGCACAATGGATCATATTCAAACAGTAAGGGAAGTTATAGGAAAACATAAAGAATATAATTTACCTCTCTGTCTTGCCTTTATTGATTATGAAAAAGCATTTGATTCGGTCTACACATCTGCAGTAATTACTTCTCTGGAGAACATTGGTATAGACAAACCTTATATCAATATCATAAAGAAGATCTACAAGAAAGCAACAGCCACCATCCGTTTGGACAAAGGAAAAGCGAAGATCAAGCTTGAAAGAGGAGTAAGACAAGGAGACACCATTTCGCCTAAGCTTTTTACTGCTGTCTTAGAGAGTATTTTCAAGAAGCTGGATTGGGAAAACAAAGGGATTAGAATAAATGGGGAATATTTAAGCCATCTCCGGTTTGCTGATGACATTTTAATTTTCAGTAACAGCCCTGAAGAATTGCAAAATATGCTAAAAGATTTGGCAGAAGCTAGCATTAATGTGGGATTAAAAATAAATTTGGAAAAGACTAAGGTGATGTTCAATTCATTTGCATCAAAAAAGAAAATCGTCTACAACAACACTGAGATTAAAGATGTTGAAAGTTATGTGTACCTTGGACAAGAAATATCTTCAGACAACAGTATCATGAATGAAATCAATAGAAGAATAAGAAATGGATGGAGTGCTTTTGGGAAGAACAATATTATTCTGAAAAGTAACATGCCTCTTTGTTTGAAAAGAAAGGTGTTTAACCAATGTGTTTTGCCTGCACTAACTTATGGAGCAGAAACTTGGACACTAACAAAACGGATGGTACAAAGATTACAAACAACACAGCGAAGTATGGAAAGATGTATGCTAGGCATAACCAGAAGAGACCGAAAGAGAATAACGTGGATAAGAAGTCAGACGAAAGTTTTTGACATTATCGAGAGAATTAAATGGCTAAAATGGAAATGGGCTGGGCACATTGCAAGAAGACAAGACAATAGATGGAGCACAAACACCCTACAGTGGTATCCCAGAGATGTAAAACGACCAAGAAGACGACCTCAAGTAAGATGGAGTGACGAAATCAGAAAAGTGGCCTGTGTTAATTGGATGACTAAAGCACTAGACAGGCAACAATGGAAAAATCTGGGGGAGACCTACATCCAGCAGTGGATTGAAAACGGTTGATGATGATGATGATGATGATATATATATATATATATTATTATTATTTATAAACAAATTACTATTGTTTGTATATAAAAAAAAATAGATAAATAGCTTCTTATTAAATAAATTGTATAAATATAGAAAAAATTGCTTGTGTGTATGAAACAGTGAATAGATTGCCAGAAAATGTTGCCAAATTTCCTACTTTTGCCAAGCCTATTATACTGGAAAATTACCAAATATTCTATTGTTGCATGACCTATTAAGTAGCGATTAATGTGAACAGTTTACTAAAACCTGTTTTACTGTTTCTGTAGTTTTTTATTTAACATCTTTTAGCAAGTAAATTATTTCTGGGTGTAGTGATTTGTTATGTATTGAGAAATAAAATGTTAACTTATCTTTTTGTGAATCATAATCTTCATACAGATTACTTTGCTTCTTTAGTCTGATTTATTTTCTGTGTGACACCATTATTGTCTTATCTATTTACCTTCTTTTAATATTCTTTGAGTGTTTAATCATTGTGAAAAGTGTAATGATTGTTTTTCATCTTTTCAGGCCGTTGGTTGTTTTGCATTAACAGAAATGTCCCATGGGACCAATACCCGAGCTGTAAAAACGACTGCTACATTTGATCCATTGTCACAGGTATCATACTGTCATTTCCATTACATACATTACACCATCATTTTCTTCTTTTTAGGTAGATTTCATAAGAAATACTACCTATTACATTCTCACCTAAGTTGGAAATTTTGAAAAATTTTTGCAGATCTACGCCGATCATGACTCCCAGAACCCAAAACCACCCCCAGTTCAAAACTTTATCTATCTATCTATCTATCTATGTCACTTTTTTCTGACCACAATAACTGGAAAAATTCTGCATAAATCTCTTCCAAACTGATACATAAAATCAAGGGTCATAAAATCTCGGTCAAGTTCGTTAATGGGCAAAATCAAACCAAGGGGGGGGGGAAATGGGGGGGCTTTTTGTGAAAACAGAAAAACCCTCATAATTTCTTTATTTTTATACGTATCGAATCCGTTTAAAGTTATTATTACTTCTAGGAAAAGGGCCGAAAATTTATGTATGACAGATTTTTGATATAATTAAAAATGGCCCCAAGGGGGGGAAAAAAGGGGGGGTTTAGAAGAAAAAAAATCATAGCTTCGTCAATTCACAAGATATCAAATCCGCGTAAATTTATTATTAATCCTCTTAGTATTATCTAAAACTTTTATATTGACAAGTTTTTTATAGGACCAACCGTTATAGCAAAAAATAATTAAAAACAAAAAAAATCCTTGCCGGGTCTGCCTGCAAACAAGTTATTTTTCGAAGTAGGTGGTTCCAACTCCTGCATCTTTTCGATACTGATACATAAAATCAAGGGGCATAAAATCTCGGTCAAGTTTGTTAATGGGCAAAATCGAACCAGGGGGGGGGGGGGGCTTTTAGTGAAAACAGAAAAAAAACCCATAATTTCTTAATTATGATACGTATCGAATCCGTTTAAAGTTATTATTACTTCTAGGAATAGGGCCAAAAACTTATGTATGACAGATTTTTGATATAATTAAAAATTGCCTTAAGGGGGGGGGGGGGGGTAAGGAGGGTTTTAGAAGAAAAAAATTCAGAACTTCGTCAATTACCAAGATTTCAAATCTGCTTAAATTTATTATAAATCCTCTTAATATTATCTAAAACTTTTATATTGACAAGTTTTTTATAGGATCAACAGTTATAGCAAAAAAAAAATTAAAAACAAAAAAAACCCTGCCGGCTCCGCCTGCAAACAAGTTATTTTTCGAAGTAGGCGGTTCCAACTCCCGCTTCTTTTCGAATCTGATACATAAAATCAAGGGGCATAAAATCTCGGTCAAGTTCGGTAATGGGCAAAATCGAACCAAGGAGGGGGGATGGGGGGGGGACTTTTTGTGAAAACAGAAAAAAGCCCATAATTTCTTAATTATGATACGTATCGAATTCGTTTGAAGTTATTATTACTTCTAGGAGAAGGGCCGAAAATTTATGTGTGACAGATTTTTGATACAATTAAAAATTGCCTTAAGGGGGGGGGGGGGGAGGGGGGTTTTAGAAGAAAAAATTCATAACTTCGTCTATTCCCAAGATTTCAAATCCGCTTAAATTTATTATAAATCCTCTTAATATTATCTAAAACTTTTATAGTGACATGTTTTTTGTAGGACCAACTCTTATAGCCCCAAAAAAAAAAAAAAAAAAAAAATCCTGGCTGGCTCCGCCTGCAAACAAGTTTGGTTTCGAAGTAGGCGGTTCCAACTGCAGCATCATCGCAAAAAGGTCATTTCTTCCGCAATTCCCGACAAACAGGTGCCTCACGGTCTGCGTCTTCGAAATCTACCTGTGCCTGTAGGCCGAGCCGTCAGGGATTTTTTAATAGGGGCCTTGCATGGCATAATTAAGCTAAGGTATCAAATAACTTGAACTTAAGATGTTTTTCAAATTTCCTGCTCAACAACACAAAACTTTTTGACATATTTTTGGATTCATTTTTAAACTTAAAGGCCTAAAATTGGCATGCCTCTTTATTGAAGCGATTTGGAAATGAATAGCATTTTCCATTTTTTGATAAATAAATTACTTATCAAGTTATAAGTGATTTTTCTCACGTGACGAAAAAAATTTCCGCTTTCTCATACTCCATTGTTGGGAATTCAGTTAAGGTACCAACTTTGACATATTTTCTGAAAGATCTTCCACCTTTACCAAAAAATGGAAAACTCAATTTGATTACATAGTTTTTGAATAAGAAAACCTGCCAACTTCATGCATTTCCGAATACAAATAAATTCACAAATGTGTCAGAAAATAGCTCCTTTTGGATTTGAAAACAGCCTTATGGAAATGCAATTTCTTGCCAAATATTAACAGTCATAAAATTTAAATGACAACCATGAAAAAATTTCTAATCTCATGGTTCCTATTCGACTGGAAAATATGGAAAACAGGGAATTGTCAGGGAAAATGACAAGTGCTCAAAAGTTCAGGGAAAATCACATTTTTTCCCTAAAACCTGGAAAAGTCAAGGATTTTAAAAATATACCGTAAAATCCCGAAAGTAAGCCCCCCCCCTCCCACTTTTAAGCATTTTTAATTTTATTTTCCATTTCCAAATATAAGCCCACCCCCCCTCCCCCCACATTTTTTTTTTCATAAAAAATTGATTTTAAAATCCAAGGAAGAGAATTTTCAGTCTTTTGAACATTTTGGCAGATTTCCACTTTTGCTTTTACATTTATTTAATGAAATCCCCCCCCCCCTCCCCATGAAATGTCTGATTCCCTTCTCTGCCCTCCCCAACACAAAATGTTCAAAATCTTTTCTTCTAGCCTTCTTACTGCTCGCTAGTAATTAGGGATGTAACGAATAGTGATTTGGCCGAATACCGAATCTTCGGCCAAATTTTAGGCCAAATACTGACTTTAAAAAAAAAAAAATATTTTAATTGTTTATTTATTTATATTTTCAATTTTAAAATCCAAAATTAAATTAAGCACTAATTGAAATAATTTTTACGTTTGAGTGTTCAAAAATCATAACAGCTGAATGTATTTTTTGTAATATTTGAAATACTTTGATGCCAATAAGATAACATTTGACTTTCAAAAATGTAAATAATTATTTAATTCATATATATTTTTTTAATCCATAGATAGTTTTAGTAATTTATATATTTTTTACCTAAAATAGAAACTCATTACCTCCGTAAAAATGAAACTTTTTTTATTTTAGTAAAATCATTTAACCCCCAAAAATAAGAACTTGCATGTGTCCTCTGTCTTTTTATATCCTTTCTCATGCAACTCAAACTTAGTAAATTTACATTCTGTATGTCAAGAAAAGGGTTATATTTTCTTAAAATATAATTTCATTTTCATTTTGGGATTGCTTTTCAGAAATAAAAAATAAGAAGTCATCACTGCCAAATTTGTCAAATGAAGTTAATAATAATACAGCAGATAAATTAAGAGAAGTAGATTGCTATTTTGATAAACATTTAATAGCTAGGACAGAGTGTCCATTTAACTGGTGGAAAACTAATGCAGAAAACTTTCCAAGGCTTGCAAATTTAGCAAGAAATCATCTTTCAGCATTTTGTAGTGAAAATCTGCCGAAATACAGAATATTCTCACTCTTTTTTACTTCTAAATTAATGATAAAATGGGTTTTTAAATGATTTTTAAAAAAATCTCCGATTATAAGCCCCCGTCCCACATTCAACCGTTTTTGGTTTTGAAAAAAAAGGAGGGGGGGGGGGAGCTTACAATCGGGATTTTAAGGTATATAATGTGCTATCATGTGTCAAGATTCTTTCGAGTTCGAATTCAGTCAGCAAAAAATTCAGATGTTTTACTTTCAAGTAGTATTTTTGCTAGATTCATATTTTTAACATAATGATAGTTTAGCCATACAAATTTGTTGCTAAATAGGTGATACTTCTGCGAAAGAAATATTGAGCCATGTTAAGGTGGCTAGGATGAGATATCATGAATATTTAAATAAGAAAAAGAAAGAATTATAAAACAAGCAAAAAAGAAAAGCTGTAGCTAAAATTAAATTGTTAAAAGACAAAAAATCGAAAGTTACATAACAAACTGTTTCTAAAACAACACAAGCAAATGACATGGTAGTAGAAATGTCAAAAAATATTTGGATGGTTGATATGTGAAATCTAATTGTATCCATAAAATGTTACTTTGAATCCATCCAAATTGTATATTTTTAATTGTTTTTCATTTTTTATATTTTAAATATCAAATAATAGATTTTTAGTTTCCATTTTATAGATTACTTTTATTTTCAGAGGTATATTTAATCATTAAGATCTAGAATTGCTATTCATATTTCTAAAAATGTCGTGAATTGTGGGCGTGGAATTGTAGGAAAAATGGTATGGAAAAAACCTGGAAAAGTCAGGGAATTTTGTTATTCAAATAGAGTATGAACCCTGAATCTGCACTGAATCTGCACATAGTTTCCTGTTTACACTCTTTTATTTAACTCAACTTTGCTTTTGTATGTAAAGATGAAATTTTGTAATCTTATTTTTAATTTAATTGTTATAAAAATTATGTACACAGGTGTGTTTCCGATGTCAGTACAACATTTTAATATTTTTATAACTTAATTATAAATTAAGAAATTTTAAGGCATTTTTGTATATATATATGAATGATGCCCGGCTAACATAAAAGTACCGTTTTATTAAATACATTTTAAGGATCCCCCTCCCCCTCCCAATAATAAAAAAAGAAAAGGATAAGTAAATTGAAAAATATATGCTAAAGTTTTATCATTTGAACCATACTGATATTTTGGAAGAAAAAAAAAAAACACAAACTGTGAAAATTTAATTAAAAAATTGCAACTATAAATCATTTAACAAGAAATCGATGGAGTAAAAAATCTTTTTTGCATATTTTTAATTATCATGTCTTTACAGCCCTTCGCGAGAATATACTCTGAATGCCTGTATTCATTTTAAGCAAAATGTTAGAAAATTTATATTTTTGTCATTTTTCATAAACTGAAGGGTACCCTTACAAATTTAAATGCAGAATTTTAATGTAGGATATATTCTTTTAAGAATTGATATTCTATTTAATTAATTTTAAAATGCTTTATTGTTTGTTTTCAGGAATTTGTTCTTAATACTCCAAGGTTAGAAGCCACCAAAATGTGGATAGGCAATTTGGGTCAGACATCCACCCATGCAGCTCTCTATGCCCAGTTGTACACTCCCGATGGGAAGTGTCATGGTCTGCATGCATTTATCGTGCCGATTCGAGATCCCAAAGCACATCTACCTTATCCTGGAATCACTGTTGGTGATATGGGACCTAAGTTAGGATTACAAGGTTTAGACAATGGGTGAGATGATATATTTTTTAAGTTCTCCATAGAAAATGTTTTCAATTAAAGGAAATAAGAAGAAAACTGCTTTATTGGCAGATTTTATTTATGTGCCAGAGTGCCTAAGTTTAATAAATACATTTTTTTCATTTTTATTTTCAAATGTATATTTTGGATGAATTTTCCAAATCTCCAGTTGCCTCTCATTGTTGACTTCAAGTCGCTGTTTCAATTTCTCCATGGCCAAGATAATTTCTTCACTTGTCTCTCCCACTCACTTGATTTTCACAAAGCATTTTTTTATTTTTAAAAATCTGATAATGTTGTCAATGATCTCTCATCTCCTTTTCTCTCTTGAGCTTGGAAATTACTTTTGTAAATTTTTTTTCATCTCTTTTATTTTTATTTATTCATATATATATATATATATATATATATATATATATATATATATATATATATATATATATATATAATGTACTTGTTTTTATTCATTCTCTCTTTTTTTTTCACACTTTTATTTTGGCTACACTTTTCTCTTCCACCTGCGCTCCTTTATAATTGGTGTTTTCCTTTCAGCTAGCGCCACCTGTTGCATTCTTTGTAAGCTCCCACTTTGCCCTTCTGCTCATTTGTGATCTTATCCCCTTATGAACACAGGTTTGCTTTGGCTGATGACGGCTGTTAAAAATTTCCAGCTCGAAACGCATCCTGTGTGTTGTTTTGTTTTTATCGTGATAGATACAAAGTTTCATTATTTAATTTATATATTTTGCTGTATTGATAAAATCTGCAGATGAGTTTTTAATATTTTCAGCTGATTTTTAATGTTTATTGAGATTTTAAATGCTGATATATTAACTGAGATTTTTAATGTTTTGATTTAACTTTTAATATTTTTGTAATTTGTCTGAGTTTTAATTGCTCCCTTTTCTGTAACACATGCTAAAACATGCCAATTGACTGTAAATCTGATTATGGAGTTTTCCGCAATTAACTTGAAGATGTCATTGATTCCAAAATGCTTAGAGTTCTGATGTTTTATTAATTTACAGTAAACTTTGTATGTCTTTTAAAAAACAATTTATTACTTTTACATTTATTACTTTTATATATATATATATGTTACATTCCTGTCGAAAATTGGCACGTTATAGACGATCGCTATTGCTGTCGACTTGAACGTTCTTTCCACCAGACAATCGGAACATCTCAGTCCGAAACCACTAAAATTACCTGATAATCATATCGAGGTAGCCGCAGTCGAGATCGTTGAAAAGTAGTCATGACACCCGGACAGGGCATCACTTCGAGTCACTCACCATGAAGACAAATCTCGAAGTATATCACATCGGAAATCTTAGTGTATTTGCAGTCGTAAAAATTGAGCAGAGGCAGTGAAATCCAGAAGAAATTTCCCAAAAACATTAAAAAGAAGACTTAATAACTTAATAGATGAGCAGTGGCTTTATTGTGATCACAGAGATGAAAGCAACTCCACCAACTTTCGCTTCATAAAAAACTGAACACATTTGAAGATCTTGAAGAATTAGCAGAGCTTGAAGAACATATTACCGATGCATTAGTGTAGACTCCCCAGTGACGGCAATTAGATGACAACCACTAATTCGTGTAAATTCTGTCTCCGAAGCCAGTGTAACCGTATAAATACTTCAAAATTTGGCCCAAAGGTACAAAACGCGCGAACAAGCTGGTCCACTCGCATCCATGTTCGGAGGGCGCTAGGGGGATAAAGAAGGCGGAGCTTTCTCGCTAATGGATGAAAAAAATGAGGCCACGAAGACGTGTCTCTGACGTATGAATAAAACTCTTTAACAGAAGCGGCAAATTAAAAAGGTAAAAAGGCCTTTGGGCGCGAAAACCGCTTGGAATCATGAGATGCCGAATGAATTAAATAAAAATGGTATTATAAAAGTTCCAAAGAATAAAAATTAAATGTCTCAAAAGAAGAAATTAGGCAGGTGCGTTTAGAGGCAGTGTTGCAATTTAAGAGAATAAGGTTTTAATAAATACGTGTAGCTTTTAACAGATTAAGATTTTTAGAATGATAAATAACAGAATATTTTGATTAAGTTATGGAATAAAATACAAAATAGATTTAAGAGATATTTTAAAAAGAGAGGGAAAAAAGAATTGAAGAATTTGGAATAATTTAACTAAAGAAATAGGGCGAAAATTTTTATTATTACATATCCCCCCACCCAAAAAGACGAATGAACCGGTAGGTCATATGACCTGCAAGTTCATTGAAGGGAAATGTTACACGGACTTGGATTACAATTTATCAACTGGAGGAAGTCAAAATAAGTACATTTCCAAAATTTATTCATTAATGCCCAATAACATTAAATTTAATAACTATAACGCGAATTGGTGGAGTTGTTAATAAAAATACAATTACAAGATATGAATCTTGTTAACAATGACATAAAAAGCTTTAGAAAATATTAAACAAAATAAGAAAAGAATTGTAACACTTTAAAATAATAGATAACATACTTCCAGAGTATCATCTTACAAAATTTGTTGCAAATTGCTTGTAGAATTGTTGCTTAATTTGTCGTTCAGTTCTCGTCTGAGTGATAGTCCATCCAAAAAAGTTATTTGCATACCTCACAAACTGAACAGTTTACAAATTGAAAGAGAAAAATCCTTCAATTTTTAGATCTTACTGATCTTCCTTATGAAAGTCTATTTCAGAATTAAAGTTCATCTGAATGCTTTATATTTACTAGCAACAACTCGAAAATAGTACTAAGATTAATATTAACAACAATAAAACACAAATAATACAATAATAATAATAATAATAAGAAGAAGAATATCAACAATAAAAATTTTAAAATAATAATACTTAACAATAACAATAATCATAAGTTAATTTTCAAATATTAAACTTATGTTTGTCTGAAAAACGCAGTCCTGAATGGAATGCTAAGAAAACTTAAGAGAAATGAGTATTTTGTTATGGTATAGTTTGTCTGACAAATGGTAATTACCTAAAAAGGCAAATAGGTAATGTAAGCAGTATAAGAGTTTTTTACTCAACATCAAAATTACTATTACCATTATTACCTTTATAACTTCCATTACCTTTACTACTTTATTACTTGTTTACTTCTAGAAGTAAAAATTTATATATCTCAACATATTCAAATTCAAGTAGTATTCAAATTCAAGTAATATTTAATCTCAATATCAAATTATAAATAGTATAACTAATAATAATAATATTCAACAATAAGTTCAGCAATAACAAGCATTATAATTCAAAAATATCACACTCTTTCTTTAATTACTTTCTTAAGTATATAATTAATATCTCATCCATATAGTAGTGAATGAGGTATGAAATATACTCAATAAAATACATAATACAAAAAAAGGAATAAATAAGAAAAATTCGTGAAAACAATCATTATTGTGTAGATGATGGTTATGTAACTATCTTGCTTTCAGTCAAACAAGAAAACATAAGTTGTGAAATGAAAAAATGGGACCTTGTGGCATATTAAGAAAGGTTGGACAATTCTCAATTAGTATTAAGATATCATATTTAATTAGTTTAAGATATAATTTAATCCAGTTTATTTTATTAGTTTAGTTAATACTGTTTAATTTATTATTCTAATCTAATCCAATTCAGTATCAGAAACTCCTAACTTAAATCAACTAAATTACGCCAGCATAAAAAGTTGACTCAAGTGGAAACTTCAACAGTGACACTCTCGTGTGCACAATCAAGAACACCACGGTTATACAGAAGAGAATTGATCAGTTAATTATTAATTTATTTTATTTCGTTTATTTTTGGATTATATTAAAATCAAGACGAAACTATAAATTTAACATTAGTTTGTTGTTGGTTCTCATGGGATAATTTTAATTGATCAGGAGGATAATAAGGGCGTAATTTTGATACATGTACTATTTCAGTAGGTTTATTTTGAATTTGTCTATCAATTTCAAAATTGACATCAGATAACTTATTAAGGATTTGATAAGGACCACTAAAGACTTGTGAAAGTTTTCTGGTATTAGGATATTGGAATTCTTCATAAATTACAAGATCTCCAATCTCAAATTTTGGTTCTAGATAATTTCGATCATAATATTTTTTACTTCTCCAATAGAATTCATCAGTGCGTTTTTTAGTAAGTTTAAGGGCTTCTTGAACAGGAGGGTAATAATTTTGTTGAAGAGGAGAATCATAGGGTAATTGGCCAAAAAGTAAGTAAGCAGGAGGGAATTTAGTGATAGAATGAGGGGTATTGTTATACTCATTAACTACTTCTGTCAAAATTTTTGTCCAAGGAATTTTGGAGTTGGTAGAATTGACTTTACACTTCAATCTAGTAACTATTATCTGGTTCGCTCTCTCACATTTGCCATTCGTTTGAGGATGATGTGATGTGGTTAAACATTGCTTAATATTGTGGTTTCGCAGAAATTTTTAAAATCTAGATGAAGTAAAGGCTGCATTTCTATCACTTAACACCTTTTGATGGGTCTGGACATTAAGAATTTTATTAAAACAGAATAATTGTTGTGGTGTTTGAATATTAAAAACTTGGTTTAGACAATTAGTATAAGTTTCTGTGGTAACACTTTTTGAGGGGAAAGCCCAAACATATCTAGTAGCATGGTCGATGATGATGTGTAGATATTTTTTGGTGGAGTTATAATAATTGAATCCTCCCACAGTATCAATAGAAAGACATTCAAAAGGTTGATCTGTGGTGTGCATAGCTTGTAATAAGCCAAATTTTTTCTGTCTGGGTTTTTTATTCTTTTGACAAATATCACAATGTTTTACAAAATTGGTTATATCTTGCGTCATGTCAGGCCAATAATAATTAGGGGAGATTAAATTTAACATTTTTTGGATACCAGGATGACCAAATTTTTCATGAGCAACATTTAGTATTTTTCTCCTTAAAGACATGGGGACTACTATTTTTCTAAAACCTTTCTTTTTTACTATCATAAGTCCATTTTCCTTTAGATAATTTTTACCACACACATTATCTTTTTCCTGCCTCTCTATAATTTCTTTAACGTCCAGAAGAAAAGTAAGTGGTTGAATAAAATGTGAAATTGGGTTTCTCGACAACATGTCGGCTTCGACATTTGTGGATCCCTTTTCGTAAACTATATTATATTCAAACATGCTCAACTTCAAAGACCATCTAAATAACCTGCCTCTCAAATGTTTAGTATTTTTTAACCATACAAGAGATGCATGATCACTATGAATGGTAAATTTTACACCATGAAAATAATGATAGAATTTGTCTAAGGTGTCAATGATGGCAAGACACTCTAACTCGGTAATAAAATAATTCTTCTCATAACTTCTCAATCCTCTAGAGTAATAAGCAATTGGATGTAAAAAATTATTACTATCAGGTTGTTTTAAGACTGCACCTACTGCCACCTGTGAGGCATCAACAAACATATGGAGGGGTAACTTAGGGTCATAAATTTTTAAGATAGGTTTGGCTATTAAGGCATCTTTTAATTTTTGAAAAGAATTTTGACAATCTGTATTCCATTCCCATAATGTATTTTTTCTGAGTAATCTGTTAAGAGGGACTCGAATTTCGGCATATTTATCTATAAACTTGTGATAAACATTGATAGATCCTAAGAATCTCTGAAGTTCCTTTACATTTGAAGGGGGTTTTAGTTTTTTTATTACTTCAATATTAGCATTAGCAGGAGTTAATGTGCCATTCTGGATGGTATATCCTAAGAAGTTAATTTTATTTTGGACAAAATTGCATTTAGAGAGTTTAAGTTTAATGTTTTCGCGTCTACATAATTCAAATATTTGGTTTAAATGTTGCATATGTTCTTCTAATGAGGAAGAAAAAATAATGATATCATCAAAATAATGGCAAGCAAAGTCTATTTTGTATTTAGTAAGTATTCTTCTAAGGGTTCTATTAAATATCGGGGGGGCCTAATTTAATCCCGAAGGGCAGAACTAACCATTCAAAGAGCCCAAAGTTGGTAGCAAAAGCCAATTTTTCAGTATCGGATGGATGTATGGGTATGTGCCAGTAGCCAGAGGCTAAATCTAAAGTTGAAAAATACTGCGCACTACTCAGTTTATCTAAAATTCCATCGATACGAGGTAGGGGTTCTGCGTCATTTTTCATTATTGCATTTAATTTTCTATAGTCAACACATAATCTAGTTTTTTTACCTTCTTCTCTTTTCATTACTAATGTAACAGGGGCAGAATAGGGACTATTGCTCTCTTTAATTAAACCAGCATCTAATAGTGAATGAATTTGATCCGAAATCTCTTTTTCTTCTAAAGGGGAAGTTCTGTATGGCCTCAGAGATATTGGTAGGTCAGAATTAAGAAGAATACGTTGCGGTTCGATATTAATTCTCCCGACATCAAATTTATTTTTAGAAAATATATCTAAATAATCCCTTATACTTTCCCTTAAAGTTTCATTTTCTATAGAATTTATTTCCCCAATTAATTTAGAATTATCAACATTAGATGGAACAAAGGATTGAGGAGATATGATCTTTCCATAATCGGGTTGCACTCTCTGATAATCATAGTTAACATTAAAATGAAGTAACCTTAATTTATCACTGGATATGTTCTTTGATTCATTTAAAACAAGGTCTCCTTGTAATACTCTACATGTAGCACAGTCAATAATTAAATTAAACTTACAGCATTCTTTTAAACCTAGTATAGCATAATCTAAATTTGTATTACATATTAAAAATCTAATATTTTGTTGCACATTACCTAATTTAAACAATAAATTACAAGCTTTATCTATTACAACAGTTCCTTTGGCTTGGCCAATAATAACAGGTGGAATATTTATAACTTTAGCATTTAAGAATTTAACAAATTTAAAAGGCAAAATACTTATGGTTGAGCCAGAGTCAATCACACAAGGTAGTTCCCTGTTATTTACATATCCTGATACAATTAACTGTCATATATTATCAGTAGATGGTTGTGGTTGACTAAGAGGGGGTGCAGAAGATTGCAGAGGCCTAACATTGAATACACAATCCCTCTCCCAGTGATAAGCATTTTGGATACCTCTATTTAAACACATTCGACATGGTCGACTAGGAAGCCTTCTTTGATAATGATTGACAGGCAATCTGGGACTAACGAACCTGGACGTTGAAGGGTTAAAATTAGTTGCTGCTTGGAAATTTGGATTTCTGTAATTAGGTTGAGGGCGAATCCAATGTCTAGGTGAATTAATTGGTTGAGAAAAAGGTCTGGAATTTTGAGACATATTTCTAACATTACTATTATTGTTACTGCTAGAATGAGATGGAATGACAACAAGTTGTTTAACTAATCTATACCAATCGGTAGTAGATTCAGGAGGATTTACTATTAAATAGTTCTGGTATTCAGGTTTTAAGCCATCTGTCAATCCTTGTAAAATAATAGTTTCACATAGTTTAAGTTGTCGACCTATCTCTATTTTCTGACGGAAATAATTTTCTAAGTTGTTTAGGTCATGCAATTTCAGCGAGGCGAAATCAGAAAAACGGGGGACTGTTACTTTCAGAAATTTTTCAGTTAAGATCTCAGCAATTTTTTCATACTCTTTACAATCTAGACATTCATTAACATACACCTTTAATGCTTCGCCCTTCAAATATTTGGAAATATTGTTGATTTTCCACTCTTTTTTATCTGGAGGGGCTGATCCTTCAAAGTGTCTAAGCCAAGACACAACATTCATCCCACTTTCTGGGTCAAAAATAATAACATTAAGCTCTTTTTCAGCCATTTTGGTTTGAGTACCCTTACTTTCAACAATAACTTTAACGAACCCTGACTTTAATAACATGTAAAAAAAAATAACAATGTATAAAGAATTCTTTAACTTAACAACAACTGTAAATATCTAACTCTTAATAATTTAAATAACAAACTAAATAATATTCAACAGTAAAAAAGTCCAATTCATATTAAAATTCATTTCACTTAAATAGTAAATGTAATCTCATCAAAAAGTCACCTGTAAAAAATGCAGCCAAGTCCCGTAACTCATTTACCGTAAAAAGTACTGAGATCGTATAAAGCCAAGTTTAACTATCTTATTAACTCTGAAATTTTCATTCACAAAATCACTCCTAGTCTCTACATCTTTAGTTAATTATTATTTTGTGACTTGGCAATTACTTAGCACGAGAATGTGATGTATATAGTTAGTCTTAATCAAATAATACTATAACATATTAAGGTGTAATAACTTCCCTGTGCGTATATAATTTGCTTTAGTTAAATTATCCCATCCCATCCCATAACATAGTAAGGTGTAATAACTTCCCTGTGCTGCGTAATTGCCAAGTCACAAAATAATAATTAACTAAAGATGTAGAGACTAGGAGTGATTTTGTGAATGAAAATTTCAGAGTTAATAAGATAGTTAAACTTGGCTTTATACGATCTCAGTACTTTTTACGGTAAATGAGTTACGGGACTTGGCTGCATTTTTTACAGGTGACTTTTTGATGAGATTTCACTTCTTTTTGTAAGTAACCCTCCTTTTCTTGATTTTGGGTTCTTTTTGGAGATCATCCACTGATTTTCGCTAAGCCCACACTCTGTCCCTATTATTTACAGGTATAAAAAAATTGAAGCTTTAGTTTCGTTTGCAAAGTACTGTAGATAAAAAGAGATTTCAGGTTCCTAGGCAAGCACTAAATTATGGGAGGGGAGTGTCAAAAGTACTCTCAATTGCTTCCAGGATAGGCGCTATGCATCTGAGATATAACTCGCAGCCTTAGATACTTGATATTTAACATAAAAGAACTTTTTAGTATAAAAAGAAAGCCAAAATTAAAATTTCCGGAAATTTCCAATAAATCAAACTATATTCCTTTTTTCGATGGTTTTTTTTCGTTTTTTTTTTTTAGACTTTTTTTTATTATTTACGGATTTTTTAATTTTTCCTTACTTAGTGTACAAAACCCTGCCTTTCTGCCAAATGTCAATCTTCTAGGACTACAAAATCGAATTATTTTCAAATTTTCGACTTTTTATGAATTTATTGATTTTTCGATTTTAATTTTAAGTTACCTGATTGTCATGCTAATATACTAATTATTTGATCCGTCTTCTTAGGATCATTTAGGTTCAATTTAGAGATAAATCAAGTGAATCTTAGAGTCACCATGATTTTATTTAGAAAGGACTATCAAGCCATAACCAGCCAGTAATGTCGGGAGGGTAGGGGGGAGCTGTGAAAATTTTTGTGGGGCTAACATCATTTAACAATCCATATTTCATATGTGAAGTAAATAGAGTACAACATGTGAAAGAAAACAAACCTGTCTATAAAGAAATCGCCTATATCGTAGCCAGTCTATAGCGGAACTTTTCTATAACGAAATTCGTAAACGAAAGAAAAGAAAACCATAATCCGGGGGAAATAACATAAAACAATTAGGGGCGTTGTACTAGCTAATAGGACAATTATCTTATAACGAATGTTTCTAGCAGTACAAAATCAAATTGTTTTCGAATTTTCGATTTCTTAAACATATTTCGATTTTTCGATTTTATTTTCGAATTTTTTAATTGTTCCTTTTATTGAATAGTAAATACTACCTTTACACCAAGTTTTAAGTTTCTAAGACTACAAGATAAAAATATTTTCAATTTTTGATTTTTTCGCATTTTTTTTTATAATTTTCTGGATTTTATAATTTTTTCTTATTTTGTATCCTTTATTACAAATTTTAAGTTTCTAGACCTACAAAATCGAATTATTTTTAAATTTCCGATCTTTTTCGATTTTTTTATTTTATTTTCGAATTTTATTGCGTTTTTATTTTAACTTATTCTGAATCCCAAACACTATCTTTACCGCGAATTTTAAGTTTCTAAGGCCAAAAGATCAAATTATTTAAATTTTTTTCAAATTTTTTCGAATTTTTCGAATTTTTGATTTGTTTTCGAGTTTTCTGGATTTTTTAATTTTTCCTTATTTTGCATCCTAAATACTACCTTTATTCCGAATTCCAAGTTTCTAGCGTAACAAAATTGGATTATTTGAAGTTTTTCGATTTTTTTCGATTTTTCGATTTTATTTTCAATGTTTTTTTTGTGTGTTTTTGATGTTTTCTTTTTCTGAATTCTAAACACTACCTTCACACCAAATTTTAAGTTTTTAAGACTACAAGATCGTGTTATTTTCAATTTTCAATTTTGTTCGAATTTGTTAAATTTTCGAATGTTTTTTTTTTTTTCCGGATTTTATAATTTTTCCTTTCTTTGTATCCGAAACACTAGCTTTGTTCCAAATTTTAAGTTTCTATGGCTTCGGGATCTACCCAATCTTTTTGATGACGCGAGAGTGAGTGAGTGTGTGAGTGACAAAAAATCGAAACTTTGAGTTCATATATCGTCTGCACAAATTTATGGGTATTTTTGAATTATCCATATTTTTGAATTTTTCCTTATTTAGTATCTTAAATATTACCTTTATTCCAAATTTCAAGTTTCTAGCGCTATGAAATCGAATTATTTTCAAATTTTCCTTATTTTTCGATTTTTCCGATTTTTTTGTTTTATTTTCGAATTTTATTTGGTTTTTTATTTTAACTTATTCTGAATCCTAAACACTATCTTTACTGCGAATTTTAAGTTTCTAAGATCAAATTATTTTAATTATTTTAATTTTTTTCGAATTTTTGAATTTTTTTTTCGAATTTTCCGGAATTTTTAATTTTTCCTTATTTTGCATCCTAAATACTACCTTTATTCCGAATTCCAAGTTTCTAGCGCAACAAAATCGGATTATTTGAAATTTTTCGATTTTCGATTTTTTCAATTTTCCTTTCGATTTTTTTGGTGTTTTTGATGTTTTCTTTTTCTGGATGATAAACACTACCTTCACACCGAATCTTAAGTTCCTAAGACTACAAGATCGTATTATTTTCAATTTTCAATTTTGATGGAATTTGTTGAATTTTCGAATGTTTTTTTTTTCGAATTTTCCGGATTTTATAATTTTTCCTTTCTTTGTATCCTAGACACTACCTTTTTTCCAAATGTCAAGTTTCTAGGGCTACGGGATCTACCTAATCTTTTTGATGACGCGTGAACGAGTGAGTGAGTGAGTGACAAAAAATCGAATGTTTGAGTTCATATATCGTCTGAACTAGAAAAGATAGAAAGTTTTAATTTTAAATTTTCGTCCTGTGTGCCAAATACTCTAGAACAGGGGTTCTCAAACTATGGTACGCGTACCAGTACTGGTACGCGAAGGTCTGGCTACTGGTACGCAGAAGTTCGATACTGGTACATAGAATAAAATACAGAATTCAGCATATTATTATGTAATCAAAAACGGACCAACTGTAGTATCAATGTCTTTATTAGCATGGAAATTTTCCAAACAATTTCGAATACGATTTAGCATGTGTAAACGCTTCTTCTATTTTGTTGTTGTTGTTGTTGTTTTGTTAACGAGAAATTTTTGTTAAACAGGATTTGTACACTTTTAGCACAATTTTTTAATATAATTTCCTTTTTAATATTTAAATAGCTGAAATTGTAAACGTCTCGTTTAACTGCAGGATTTGTAATACTTTTCTGCAGTTAAATAAGGCAAAAAATTCTATTAAAAAATTGTGGTGTACGAATATGGATAAAAATTGAATTTTTTAATAAAGACCTAATTTCAAAATTAATGAATGAATTATTTTTAATTAGCAGAAGAACAGTTTTTTAACATGCTTTATAAATTGAATTATCTGAAGGTAAAGTCTGGATTCTTTGAAGCAGGAGGAGTTTGTGTGAGTAGGAGGTGTCAAAACAAAATAAAATTCCAAGTGTAATTTCATAACGCATTGTTCTGTTTGTTCTAGAAAAGCTTCTAGGAGGTGCTGAAATAAAAGTTTAATTTCAAACATAATTCATAAATTAATACATTATGTTGATGGTAGAAAAATTATTAAAAACTAATGATGATACTACTTCTTACCTGAGAGTTATTATAAAGCAGTCAGTCTAAGTATCAATTTAGTAATGGTATCAATAATTTTTAAATGTAACAAAACCTGCTAAGACGGAAACATATCACGTTATATTTTAGGATATATATTTCGTTTTAGACAGGTTCCTTTTTACAGGTTTTTCTATATTAGCTTTACGTTTGTTACCTGGTGGTACCCGGAAGCATGAACTTCGATTTAATGGTACGTTGGTCTAAAAGTTTGGGAACCCCTGCTCTAGAAAAACGAAGTTTCAAATTTTTGGGATACTCCACCGCGGAGATATGAGGGGGTCAAAAGTGCCCTGAGTTGCTTCCAGAAAAGTATGCTTACGGCTGTCCTCTCTCGACTTGGCGGAGGCACTGCCGTGCCTCCAGATCTAAAACAAACTATCCCCATCCTGTGGGATTTGTTTTTCAATGTTTTACTTTATTTATTGCAAAACATAGATTGCATCCGACAACTCATAAAAAAGTCCTCCGGCCTGTACTGGCAGGAAAAGGTAGCTTTCCTATATCTTCGTTTTAAAATTTTAGCTAATGTTACTCGAAAACAGCAAGTTAAAATGCAAAGAAACCGTTTACAAAAGGTTCGTTTACACTGAATTTGAATAAGAAATTCGCCAAATTATTGAGCTATAGCCAAGTTGGCTTCATTTATGAAGACTTATTTTTGTCGCCAAATTTGGCGAGATTTCGCCAATTGTCGCCAAGTTTGGCGAGAATTTGGCGCTAATGGATATGAATATATAGTTTTATGCGTATGATTGGGAAAATGATTACAACAATGAAAGAAAATAATTTGCGAGAAATCGCGTTCACTAAAACTTATAAATTTATATTAAAATCATTAAAATTACAGACATTACAATACACTTTCATAAAACATTAAAAACATATTAAAATTGGACGTTTCGGATTTACATGGAAAATCCCTCTTCAACAACAACATTTCACTTAGCGTAAATCATAGTTCAAAAATATCAACAAATAGAAAATGCAACGTATCAAAATTTCGAAGTCAAAGTTACAGTTATAATAACACGGAGTATTCATTCGGGATTGCACCTGCTTGACCATTATTGACCATAAATTTATCGTTGGTTTTTTGTAATGTGCTGTTTTGTTTCAAAATGTCAGCCACCCTAGAATTTCAAACTGCTCTATCTCAGCCAATTTTTAAGATAGAGGTAAAACAAAAAATGCTCTGGAATCCTTGTATCAAGTCCTAACACCTAATTAAAAAATAAACTTGATTTTTTAACTTTTTTGTATATTTATTTTAGTTTTAAAATTTTCTGTGGCCGCCATCTTGAAACAAGATGGCGGACCAAGCTGGCCAACGAACTCGGTCGAAGCATTGGTGAGCTTAATACACACAATTAGTTTCATCCAAATTAATTTATAAATACGAGCGTTATTGTATCAAATTATTTTCATTTTTCCATTTTTTTTCGAATTTTTTTTTTTTTTTTTCGAATTTTCTGGATTTTTTTAATTTTCCTTTTTCTGTATCCTAAATACTACCTTTATTCCTAATTTGAATTTTCTAGCGCAACAAAATCGGATTGTCTTCAAATTTTCGGTTTTTTTTTAATTTCTTCGATTTTTTCAATTTTGCTTTCGATTTTTTTGGTGTTTTTGATGTTTTCTTTTTCTGGATGTTAAACACTACCTTCACACCAAATCTTAAGTTTCCAAGACTACAAGATCGTATTATTTTCAATTTTCAATTTTGATGGAATTTGTTGAATTTTCGAATGTTTTTTTTTCGAATTTTCTGGATTTTATAATTTTTCCTTTCTTTGTATCCTAAACACTACCTTTTTTCCAAATGTCAAGTTTCTGGGGCTACGGGATCTACCCAATCTTTTTGATGACGCGTGAACGAGTGAGTAAGAAGTGACAAAAAATCGAATGTTTGAGTTCATATATCGCCTGAACTAGAAAAGACAGAAAGTTGTAATTTTAAATTTTGGTCCTGTGGGCCAAATACTCTCTATAATTGAAGTTTAAAATTTTTGGGATACTCCAGCGCGGAGATATGGGGGGGTCAAAAGTGCCCTGAGTTGCTTCCAGAAAAGTATGCTTACGGCTGTCCTCTCTCGACTTGGCGGAGGCACTGCCGTGCCTCCAGAACTACTACTATAATCTTTCTATAAATAGATCCACTATATATGAATATCACAATTTAGAATGAAATAAATAAAACACTTTTTTAAAATAAGTATCATTATTTCGTAAGAACAATTTTTTTGGCTCTTGAATTGTACTCTCAGAATATAGCATAAAAAAACAAAAGTAATAAAATAAACAAATAAATTAACTGCACAATAATTTTACCCTTTCAATGTTACTCAACTTTCTTTTGAGATAACACATTTTTTTTTTTTTTTTTTTCACATTAATAAACTTCAAAAGCTATTTTTGCGATTATTATGCAATCAGTGAAGCTGTAATTTCAGATAATCTAATAAAATTTTATGCATTTTTAGAATGGCATAGAATATGTTCCAATACATGTTACTTGAAAAGAGATTACTCATATATTTTTTCAATAAATAGAAATTATTTCCTATGAATAAATATCACCGAATGAAAAGGGACTATAATTAAATGATAAAATAAGAACATAAAATGAAGTTACTCTTGTAAAATGAAGTAATATAGGAATAAATATCAGAGCAGTTCAAAACTTTCAGTAATATTTGTGAGCTTAACCAAATAAAATTAATTTTTTAACAATACATAAGAATAAATATTAAATTTCGTAAGTTCTAAATGTTCAGGATAAAAGGAACAAAATTCTTCTAAAATATCCTAAGAACAATTTTTGTTCTATATAAGCCAATAATAACAAATCAATAAAATAAGAAATCAATAAAAATAAAAGAATAATTTAACTTACAGACGTCACTTCTGGGATAAATTTATAAACACTTATGAGTGATAATTTGACAACTAATCGGTAGTTGTTCTCCAATATCACTGGGAAGTCTCCAAAATGTTTTTATTACACAGGTCATCAGTTATCCTGACCGACTTTTTTGATACATTCCTGTTGAAAATTGGCACATTATAGACGATCGCTATTGCTGTCGACTTGAACGTTCTTTCCACCAGACAATCGGAACATCTCAGTCCGAAACCACTAAAATTACCTGATAATCATATCGAGGTAGCCGCAGTCGAGATCGTTGAAATGTAGTCATGACACCCGGACAGGGCATCACTTCGAGTCACTCACCATGAAGACAAATCTCGAAGTATATCACATCGGAAATCTTAGTGTATTTGCAGTCGTAAAAATTGAGCAGAGGCAGTGAAATCCAGAAGAAATTTCCCAAAAACATTAAAAAGAAGACTTAATAACTTAATAGATGAGCAGTGGCTTTATTGTGATCACAGAGATGAAAGCAACTCCACCAACTTTCGCTTCATAAAAAACTGAACACATTTGAAGATCTTGAAGAATTAGCAGAGCTTGAAGAACATACTACCGATGCATTAGTGTAGACTCCCCAGTGATGGCAATTAGATGACAACCACTAATTCGTGTAAATTCTGTCTCCGAAGCCAGTGTAACCGTATAAATACTTCAAAATTTGGCCCAAAGGTACAAAACGCGCGAACAAGCTGGTCCACTCACATCCATGTTCGGAGGGCGCTAGGGGGATAAAGAAGGCGGAGCTTTCTCGCTAATGGATGAAAAAAATGAGGCCACGAAGACGTGTCTCTGACGTATGAATAAAACTCTTTAACAGAAGCGGCAAATTAAAAAGGTAAAAAGGCCTTTGGGCGCGAAAACCGCTTGGAATCATGGGATGCCGAATGAATTAAATAAAAATGGTATTATAAAAGTTCCAAAGAATAAAAATTAAATGTCTCAAAAGAAGAAATTAGGCAGGTGCGTTTAGAGGCAGTGTTGCAATTTAAGAGAATAAGGTTTTAATAAATACGTGTAGCTTTTAACAGATTAAGATTTTTAGAATGATAAATAACAGAATATTTTGATTAAGTTATGGAATAAAATACAAAATAGATTTAAGAGATATTTTAAAAAGAGAGGGAAAAAAGAATTGAAGAATTTGGAATAATTTAACTAAAGAAATAGGGCGAAAATTTTTATTATTACATATATATATATATAAAACTAATAAAACTTCACAAATTTCAATCATGCACAGAATCTGTCAAGAACTTTGAGTGATATTTTATTTTTCTACTTTATTTTTATACATTGCTTCCTCTTGAATTCAGCATTTTCTCTTTAAAGTTACTTTCAATTGTTGTACAATAAATTTTCTGAATGTTGTACACACAAGCTAACCTGCTGCACATCAGTTACTAATCTTTAATTCAGCCTAGTAATTTTTGTGCAGGCTTAAGAATTTTCTTTATTTTTGTTATGCTTTTAAAAATACATATTTTTTGTAGAAAAATAAGATTTCTTGCATTTAAAAATCAGCAATATGGTCAATAATTATTATGATGTTTCAAGAACTGCACTAAGAAATTCAAACTATTAGCCAATACATTAGCCAAATTTGAAAATCATTTGCTAAGTTCTAAAAGTGTTAGCCAAAAACTTTGCTTTCTTGTTATTCTGGAACGTAGTAATCGCTGAATTTGATTGTACAAGAAAGACAGAAACTTTTTGAATTGAAATAATGTAAACTGTAAAAAGTAATGTATAAAATAAAGAAATTAAAGATTACAAAGCTTAATATTTTAAGAAAAAGGAATAATGAATAGGACATTAAAATCAATAATTAAAGTTTTTGTTACAATAAAAGAATATTAAAAGTTTATATTAATATAGCCTTTTTCTTTTGATTTATAATTCAATGAGTATGTAAATAGTTGGCGCTTTCATCACCTGTACATCCTTTTTTACTTCTTTATTTCTTATAAAACTATAGTTAAACCCAACTGCTGACAAAAATAGATGGTATTGCAACTTAATTTATATTTAGACTTGTCTGAGCTTAAAATAAGTCTGAAATAATTTTACTGATTACAGTGATAAAACTCTCCTCTAGTGCATAAATTTTTGGTCTGTAGCTTACTCTTAATTGCCCTCTCATTATTTCCGCAATTATACTCTCATTTTGTAATTATATGATGAATTTTGTAATTATATTTGTAATTATATGATACTCTTTTCAATAATTTAAAAGCAAGACAGATTAAATAAAAATAATTGGGCATGCAGCAAAGATGTGGATCAGAATTTATCAATAAAATTGTAATTTTTAAAGAGAAAAAAAAGGCCAAAATTAAAGCCATGAAAGTACATCAAATTGTGACTTACAGCATTATAAGAATATCTTTTGTAAGGATAGCTATTAAAACTTTAGACAGTTTTTAATACCACTAAAAATAAGTGGGAAAAGTTTGAATAAAGTATACATGTTTCTAATTGAAATTATTTTTAAAATGATGCAAGCAAAAATCCGTACTCTTACTAGTTAATCTTGGTTCAGGCAATATTCTTTATTATGCTAGAAAATTTTTCTCATGTAAGTCCATTCTTGCTTGGTTTTGCTAATTCAATACATATATTTTTTAATTGTGTTTACTTTAAATTATGTTATTATATTCTTAGAATAGTACAAAATTTTTCAAATGTTTCTACTCTGCCTTTTAGATTAGATCCTAGTGTATCATCATATGTATTACTTTTGATATCAGCATCCCTTTTTCTATGCACATAAAACACACATAGTGATGAATGAGGTATTAAACAAAAAGTTTTTAAGCAGTTTTTTGACATAGTACACTCCCATTTTGTTCCAACACATTGTTTGATTAAAAGTTGCATTTAATTGAAAATGAATGAAAAATGTATTGGCAAATAATCCCAAAGATTGCTTTGTACGAGTCCACTGTGTTATGGTTTGTAGCATTTCCCTTTAGTCTAGGTCAGGGGTCGGCAAGTAATTTTTAAGTAGGGTCCGAGGAATACTTTTGAAAATTTTTATCGAGGTCCAGAGAAAAAACACTTAAGTAATATTAGTACTTATTAATTTTAAATTGTTATTTTTACACATACATACACTATAGAATAGAAAAATCCGGTATTTGTTATGAAAAATTACTATATACACAAGTATACGCTCTGAAAAATTTTATATACACATTATAAAATAGAAAAAGCAGATAATTGTTGAAAAATTAGTGCGAAAAATGACACTTGCGGTATGGCGCTAGTTTTTTATAATTTGGTTCACGTGGTTCAATTAATCATGCTATTTCTTGTAAAATATAAGAAACATTGATAAGGCTATCGTTCAAACGTATCTATTATATGTAAATTTTAATAAACTATTTATTCAAATTGAAAACTTTTGGCGGTCCACGATTGGATCTTCCGCGGTCCGCCAGTTGGCGACCGTTGGTCTAGGTTATAGGTTCTTATAAATCATAGCATTCATTCAAATAAACTATCAAAAATTTGATAGTTACATTACTTTCAAGATAAACTTTTATCATTTACTTTTATTTATTTACATCATCAAATTAAAAATTTTATTTTCATTATTAAATCCATATTAAAATTAATTTGTTTCTTAAATGCATTTAACAATATTACACTATGATCTTTTGCAAAATTAATTTTTGAGCCGAATTTTCAGTGAATGGCAACACTTTGTTATCTACTGAAGACTTTTAATGTTTCTGTTTACTAAAAGAAACTAAGCGGGGGTGGTTAAGGTCAATGAATGCTATCTGGAAATGGCATTCAAACTAACATCATAGCATGTAAAAGTTGTTCTTTTGATCGAGGAAGACGGCAAAACTAAGATGGCGTGCGCAGAATTCCTGATCTGCAAATGGTGCCACTCTTAAAAGCAAAAATAAGGAAAGTTTGTATCTGTCTACACTTTATTTTTGGATAAAAATACAGAAATTTTATCAGTGAAATGAGGGAAAATTAATTAAACCTGCTGAAAAAGAAATAAAAGTGATCAAACAAATATTTTAAATAAATAAGAGATATTTTTTTTAGTAACTTAGTAAAATAATTTTTTATTTGTAAAAGATTGTTTTTAAAAGTAAATTATTGATAATTTTGTTTAGAATTAAGTGAATATATTTAATGAATGATTTCAAAAGATTAATCGAAAAGGAAATTAATTTAATTTGTTAATGAAATTGATAAAACATAAAATAATATTTATTTAAAAAAGATAGTTTTTTAAAAGTAAATTATTGATAATTAGATTTATAATGAATGAATATGTTTAATGAATGATTTAAAAAGATTCATAATGAAAGAAATTAATGTAATTTAGTAGCGGAGTTAATAAATATTAATGAAGAAACTGAAATGATTTGTTAAACTATGATTTCTTTTTCAATCTAAGAAAATATGATTTTAAATGAATTTAAGAAACAAATTAATTTTAATACGGATTTAATAATGAAAATAAATTTTTTAATTTGATGATGTAAATAAATAAAAGTAACTGATAGTTTATCTTAAAAGTAATGTAATTATCAAATTTTTGGTAGTTTATTTGAATGAATGCTATGACTTATAAGAATCTATAACCTAGACTAAAGGGAAATGTTACAAATCGTAACACACTGGTATATTTTTCTTCCTTTTTTCTTTCTCTCTCCCTCTCACACTCTTGGTTAAATGTATATAGCCCTTTTATTTACTCTCTTTTAACCCCATTTTTCTTTCTTTTTTTGAAAGTGTTTTCATTTGTTTTATTGAAAAATATGAATTCATATCATAAGAGACGGTAGTCTCTTGAGTGACGCAGCGAAAAACCGAAAACCGTAAGCCCAAAACCGAAGATTCCGTCACTCTCATATATACAGCTAGCAGGACATCAAAGGAAAATCGAAACGCAGACATTTAATATCTCAGTAAATATGAGGCATACCGTTTCGATTTTTTCACATTAGTCTTATATCTATGGCCTAACTCTATCCTGAAATTTATAGATTTCTACATGCAGTAGATTTTGAGATCTGGAAACCAATTTTTAAGCGAAAATGGAAAATGTAATGGTGTAATGGGCACAGAGGTGTTATCTCGAAAATGGATCGAACGATTTTTTTTAAATTAATATATTATATTAATCGCTTTTAGATGAAGAGAGTAAGATTTTGAGCTAACGTAGGAAAACTCTTGTTTTTTATATAATCCAGCTTCAAAATCGGACTCTTTTCTTATGCTTTTTCTGGTAGACTAACATTAAAGATATTCGGCCTTTTCACCCTTTTTTATTCCTGCGCGGTCAGGATGTTCATGGGTATCACGGTTATAGTTAAAGGCGATTTCGCAATCACATGTGGCTGAAGAACTATTTAGATTTTTTTATTTTTTTAATATGAAAACATTTTATTATACATTCCAAAATATGTATTAAATTAAATTATGGTTAAATTTTTTTTTCTTTCTTGTTCGGATGCAAATAATTCATATTTTTAATCTGCATTTGGTAGAAAAATGAATTATCTTTAATTTTAAAAACGAGAAATTCGTAATTACATGTATAAAATTAGATTGTATTTATTATTGGTATTTATGATTTCAAAATTTTTAATAAGAAATTGTTTTTTTGCTAGTATACAGTGGGCAAAGTCTCTAGCCATGCCAACCAACCAATCGGTTGATTATCTGACTGATAGTTTAGCCACAGTAGTTTAGCTTTGGCTTAGCTGTTATTACTTATTATTAGTTTGTCTTTGGCTTGGCTCTTATTTATTAGTTTGTCTCGACAGCTAAAATTTCACATTTTATAATTTTTATATCAATACTTCAGGTAAGAATGCTTTTTAACTTGATTATTTCCTGTATTTATAATAATTTTTTGTTACTAACATTCTTATGTTTTAATGCGTGCAAAATTTAAGATTGGCGAAAAAGCTGTGTGAAACTGCTAATCTATTTTATTAATATAGTATTAGCATACATTTCTTAAATTTTTATTTTCTAAATTTAAAGCACATACATTTCAAAACTATATTATTATTTTAGAAAAAAAAAAAAAAAAAAAAAAAAAACAACTCTTATTCCTAATATTACATTGGGTCGGTGACGAAAATGATTTTTTTCTTATTATTATTTCATAGCAGGTCGAGTTTTCTCCGACCTTATGAAATAAGATTAATTTCTTTTTTTTTTTTTTTTCAGCTGTGGAAGAAAATCAAACGGTTTGTTGATTTTTTTATTAAAAAGTAGGTAGAGGTGCGTAGAGACCCTCACGCTAGATAAACTATTTTTATTGATAAAACTATGTTTTTGGTTTACGATTTTTTATTTCGCCGTAATGCATGCATGATTTCTGGAACTTTTGGAAGAAAATAGGTAAAAATCATCTATTTTCATTCATGTTCCAGTGTTCATGCATGCATTACGACGAGAAAAAAAAAATCGCAAACCAAAAATGTCGTATTTTGCAATAAAAACACTAGATGGCGCCAGCTCTCAACAGCACCCTGCTTTCGCCAAGACTGGCGAAAAAAATATCCAAGTTGGCGGGGGGAACAGAGAACGGAAATGCTCCCGAAGTAACCTTTACTTTTCACAAAATGGGCCCCAAGAAAAATAACTGAACAGATGTGTTACACTCACGCTAAAATGTAAACAAAAGATTGGCGACACTTTGGATGGCACGATTTCCAAGACTGCGCCAAGCTACTAAATACAAGCTTAATAGCCAGGTTGCCATAAAAGAAAAAACAGTCCCCAAATTTTGGAGACTTTTTTCTTTTTTTTAACCGATTAAATTTTTTTTTTTTTAGCGTGAGTGTAAAGCATGCATCGACCCTTGGCTGTCCTCTTAAAAAAAAATAAAATAAACGCAGTTAAATAAATGTTTCCTAAAAAAACCCACCCTATTACTACATAAAATATTTTACTAAAGTTTGTTTTGTTCTGTTTTTCCGCACCATTTCCAATAATAAAAACAGTTAAAAATACCTAAGGAGTGCTTATTTAGTTTTAAAACAAATTAACAATTGCAGAATTCTGACAAAACAGAGCTTCATTTTTACAGATTTTGTTATATAAGAATTTTAGAATGACCTACATAAATTATTTTTTATGCTAAACCATTAATATGTACTAAAATGTTCCATTTTCAATACAAAATTCAGTACAATCATCATTAAATATATCACTTGCAATAAGCCTGTATTATGCATTGAAATGTATTTATTTCAATAAATTGATTTATCTTTTGTGCCATGCTGTCGAAAATTCAAAGAAAAATTTATGTAAATGGTTTTTTTTTGCATCATACTATCCATTTGCATACATTTCACTTAGTTTGGATACTATGATGCAAAATAAACCTTTACATAAATTTTTCTTTCAATTTTCGACAGCATGGCACAAAAGATAAAACAATTTATTGAAATAAAGAACCTTTTAGTAGCTTTTTCGCCAATCTTAAATTTTGCACCCATTAAAACATAAGAATGTTAGTAACAAAAAATTATAAATACAGGAAATAATCAAGTTAAAAAGCATTCTTACCTGAAGTATTGCAATAAAAATTATGAAATGTGAAATATAAAAATTTAGCAGTCAAGACAAACTAATAAGAGGCAAGCCAAAGCTAAACTATATGAATAAGTGATATAAGCATAAGCAGATCCATAAGCAACCAATTGGTTGGTTGGCATGGCTGGAGACTTTGCCCACTGTATACTAGCAAAAAAACAATTTCTTATTAAAAATTTTGAAATCATAAATACCAATAATAAATACCAATCGAATTTTATACATGTAATTATGAATTTCTCGTTTTTAAAATTAAAGATAATTCATTTTTCGACCAAATGCAGATTAAAAATATGAATTGTTTGCATCCGAACAAGAAAGAAAATAAGGAGACATAAGGTTAGACCCCTTGACTCATATTACCTTTATTTTTAACCTCATCGACAAAATTAATACTTTTTATGTACCGGATTGACAATACATTTTTTTATCACCCGATAGACAAAATTCTTGATTTTTATGCACCCGTTTGATGAAATTTCGGTTTTTTACGTGCAAACTTAACGAAATTAATGTTTTTTCATGCCCGATCAACGAATTTTTTTTTTCTGCAAGCGTTTGATGAAATTTGCGTTTTTCATTTGCTAATAAATGAAATTCATGATTTTTACCGGCCTGTTTGATGAAATTTATAATATTTTCTCCCCTTATCGAGAAAATTCATGTTTTTTCTGTGCCGATCGATGAAATTCATGATTTTTGCACATTGATCTACGAAATTCCTGATTTTTATGCTGCAAAATGACGAAATTTGCAATTTTTTCAGACTAATTGGTATCTAATGCAGTTTAATTCATTCGACTTGACAATTTTTATGCACCTCATCGACAAAATTCATACTTTTTACGGGCCGGATTGACAAAAAAAATTTTATCACCTGATTGCCAAAATTCTTAATTTTTATGCACCCGTTTGAAAAAAATTGTGATATTTACGTGCAAACTTTACGGAATTAATGATTTTTTCATACCCGATCAAAGAATTTTTTGATTTTCATGCGACCGTTTGATGAAATTTGCGATTTTCATGTGCTTATAAATGAAATTCATGATTTTTACCTGCTTGTTCGACGAAATTTATGATCTTTTCTCCTCCTATCGAGAAAATTCATGTTTTTTCTGTGCTGATCGATGAAATTCATGATTTTTGCACATTGATCAACAAAATTCCTGATTTTTATGCTGCAAAATAATGAAATTTGCAATTTTTTCAGAGACTAATGCAGTTTAATTCATTCGACTCGACAATTTTTACACGCTTCATCGACAAAATTCATACTTTTTACGTGCCGGATTGACAAAAAAAATTTTTATCACCCGATTGCCAAAATTCTTGATTTTTATGCACCCATTTGATGAAAGTGATTTTTACGTGCAAACTTGACGAAATTAATGTTTTTTCATGCGCTAATAAATGAAATTAATGATTTTTACCCGCCTGTTTGACGAAATTTATAATCTTTTCTCCCCCTATCGAGAAAATTCATGTTTTTTCTGTGCCGATCGATGAAATTCATGATTTTTGCACATTGATCAACAAAATTCATGATTTTTATGCTGCAAAATAATGAAATGTGCAATTTTTTCAGAGACTAATTGGTATCTAATGCAGTTTAATTCATTCGACTTGACGATTTTTACACACCTCATCGACAAAATTCATACTTTTTACGGGCCGGATTGACAAAAAAATTTTTTATCACTCGATTTCCAAAATTCTTGATTTTTATGCACCCGTTTGATGAAATTTGTGATTTTTACGTGCAAACTTCACGAAATTAATGACTTTTTCATACCCGATCATAGAATTTTTATATTTTCATAACGACCGTTTGATGAATTTTGCGATTTTCATGTGCTAATAAATGAAATTCATGATTTTTACCCGCCTGTTCGACGAAATTTATAATCTTTTCTCCCCCTATAGAGAAAATTCATGTTTTTTTTGTGCCGATCGATGAAATTCATGATTTTTGCACATTGATCAACGAAATTCCTGATTTTTATGCTGCAAAATAATGAAATTTGCAATTTTTTCAGAGACTAATTGGTATCTAATGCAGTTTAATTCATTCGACTCGACAATTTTTACGCACCTCATCGACAAAATTCATACTTTTTACGGGCCGGATTGACAAAAAAAAATTTTATCACCCGATTGCCAAAATTCTTGATTTTTATGCTACCGTTTTGATGAAATTTGTGATTTTTATGCTACCGTTTGATGAAATTTGTGATTTTTACGTGCAAACTTGATGAAATTAATGTTTTTTCATGCCCGATCAATGAATTTTTTAATTTTTATGCGAGTGTTTGATGAAATTTGTGTTTTTCATGCGCTAATAAATGAAATTCATGATTTTTATCCGCCTGTTCGCCGAAATTTATGATCTTTTCTCCCCCTATCAACAAAATACATGTTTTTTCTGTGCCGATCGATGAAATTCATGATTTTTACGCTGCCAAATGACAAAATTTGCAATTTTTTCAGAGATTAATTGGTATCTAATACAGTTTAATTTATTCGACTCGACATCGACAGGATATATTGATTTTAGTTTCAAAATTCACCACCAGGGGCCGCTTTCCTCTCTTGGGTTCTATGTGCCCAATCACCACGCAGTATGGCTTATTCGACTTGAAATCCACAGCCTCAAAGATTTCAGCTATGTCTGCATAGTACAGAGTGCGCCCCCTGATGGTGGAAGATGGAACTAACGGATTTTGCAGCTAACTCGAGTTCTATGGGTCCGATCACAATGCAGTTTGGTTCGACTCAGCATCAACAGGATATATAGATTTTAATTCCAAGTTTCACTACCAGGGGGCGCTTATCTATCTCGGGTTCTATGGACCCGATCACGACGAGGTATGGCTCATTCGACTCCAAATGGATAGCCTCAAAGATTTCAGCTATGTTTGTATAGAACAGAGTGCGCCCTCTAGTGGTGGAAGATGGAACTAACGGATTTTGTAGCTAACTCGAGTTCTATGGGTCCCATCACAATGTAGTTTGATTCATCGACAGGATTTATCGATTTTAGTTCCAAAATTCACCACCAGTGGGCACTTTCCTTTCTTGGGTACTATCGGCCCAATCACGACGAGGTATGGCTCATTCGACTCTAAATCGACAGCCTCAACGATTTCAGCTGTTTGTATAGAACAGAGTGCGTCCCCTGGTGGTGGAAGATGGAACTAACGATTTTTGTAGCTATGGGTCACATCACAATGCAGTTTAATTTATTCAACTCGGCATCGACAGGATATATCGATTTTAATTCCAAATTTCACGACCAGGGGGCGCTTTCCTATCTCGGATTCTATGGGCCCGATCACGACGAGGTATGTCTTATTCGACTCGAAATCGACAGCCTCAAACATTTGAGCTATGTTTGTATAGAACAGAGTGTGCCCTCTAGTGGTGGAAGGTGGAACTAACAGATTTTGTAGCAAACTCTATTTCTATAGGTCCCATCACAATGTAGTTTGATTCATCGACAGGATATATCGATTTTAGTTCCAAGTTTCACCACCAGGGGGCGCTTTCCTATCGGGTTCTATGGGACCGATCACGACGAGGTATGGCTCATTCGACTCCAAATCGACAGCCTCAAAGATTTCAGCTATGTTTGTATAGAACAGAGTGCGCCCCCTGGCGGTGGAAGATGGAACTAACGGATTTTGTAGCTATGTGCCCCATCACAATACAGTTTAATTTATTCGACTCGGCATCGACAGGATATATCGATTTTAATTTCAAATTTCACCACCAGGGGGCGCTTTCCTATCTCGGATTCTATGGACCCGATCACGACGAGGTATGGCTTATTCGACTTGAAATCGACAGCCTCAAACATTTGAGCTATGTTTGTATAGAACAGAGTGCGCCCTCTAGTGGTGGAAGGTGGAACTAACAGATTTTGTAGCTAACTCTATTTCTATAGGTCCCATCACAATGTAGTTTGATTCATCGACAGGATATATCGATTTTAGTTCCAAGTTTCACCACCAGGGGGCGCTTTCCTATCGGGTTCTATGGGACCGATCACGACGAGGTATGGCTTATTCGACTCCAAATCGACAGCCTCAAAGATTTCAGCTATGTTTGTATAGAACAGAGTGCCCCCCCTGGCGGTGGAAGATGGAACAATCGGGTTTTGCCATGCATTTTCATACTTCTAATTGTGTTACTCTCTCGCTGTATAATTTAAAAGTTGAGTCTTGGATTCCTCTCCCTGGGCCACCACCCTCATATTTTTATTGGGGTCCAAAGGGTCTTTTTTAGCATTTCTTTAAAATTTTATTCTAATGATTAATTTATACACTATGCTTAATTTTGACTAATTGACATTTTCATCAATAACCTTAAAAAAGTAATGATATCAGTACAAAAACCCTTAACGGGTTAAAAGTTGTGACGCAGCACTTTGTTTTGGCTCTATAAATTTTAAATATGGGTCTTAAAAGTAATGATATCAAATTTAAGTGATGCTATGTTAATAATTTTTTTTTAATCATAATTTTCTTTTTAGTTTTATATATATTCACAGGTGCAATTATTATCTTAATATGAAAAAAATATATAGAACTTATTCGCTGATGCTTTTTCATTCACATCTCTCATGAATTCAAAATATGGGTTTTAAAAGAAATGATATCAAAATTTGAGTGACACCTTGACGTGAATTTAATAGGACTCTTTTAAAATTCAATTTAAATTATTTTTGGTTTGTCTTCTAAAGTATATTTACACATACAAACAATACTTTTAATTTTTCAATACACTTTTAAATAGATTACTTTCACTGAGCCTATATTATGTATTGAAATGTATTTATTTCAATAAATTGATTTATCTTCTGTGCCACGCTATCCAAAATCATAAGTAAAATTTATGTAAATGATTATTTTGCGTCATATTATCCACTTGCATACATTTCCCTTTGTTTGGATACTATGACGCAAAATAATCATTTACATAAATTTTACTTATGATTTTGGATAGCGTGGCACAAAAGATAAATCAATTTATTGAAATAAATACATTTCAATACATAATATAGGCTCAGTGAAAGTAATATATTTAAAAGTGTATTGAAAAATTAAAAGTATTGTTTGTATGTGTAAATATACTTTAGAAGACAAACCAAAAATAATTTAAATTGAATTTTAAAAGAGTCCTATTAAATTCACGTCAAGGTGTCACTCAAATTTTGATATCATTTCTTTTAAAACCCATATTTTGAATTCATGAGAGATGTGAATGAAAAAGCATCAGCGAATAAGTTCTATATATTTTTTTCATATTAAGATAATAATTGCACCTGTGAATATATATAAAACTAAAAAGAAAATTATGATTAAAAAAAAATTATTAACATAGCGTCACTTAAATTTGATATCATTACTTTTAAGACCCATATTTAAAATTTATAGAGCCAAAACAAAGTGCTGCGTCACAACTTTTAACCCGTTAAGGGTTTTTGTACTGATTCATTATACAGCAAAGTACCCTTTGTATGTTGTTGAAGGGGACAATAGAAAAGGATGTATAAAAACAAAGATATATGAACAAACTAATAAAATCCATATTAAGTGATGGTAGTTGACAATGTATTTTGTATAGCATTTAAATGATAGTGTTTTTTGTTCTGTTTTTAACTAATAAAAAAGCTTCAAAGAACATGCTTGCATATGTATAAGAATCTTCACTAAACTTTCGATGTGAGACACTCTAGTTCAGTGGTTCCCAACGGGGGGCAATTTGACTTTTCAGGGGGGCAATTTAACTTTTCAAGGGGACAATTCGGAATTTCTGTGAACCCATACCTTCTGAATTGTTTTTCTAATAGTAATGTTGTAGACTGTAAATAAAAGTTACACATTCAAATTTCAAAAAAAAAAAAAAAAAAAAATATTCAATTAAAAAAAAAATATCCATTCAAAAGTTTTAAATACAATTCTACCAGAACAATTATAGAAAAAACTTTTTAACATATCTAGATACCTTTTATATATTTAAAAATTCTTTATAATTTTTCTGATTTATAAGTATTTTAGAATTTTAAACAACTTTTTCGATTATTTATTGAATGAGTCGCACTGCAATATGTCACATGAAAATCAATTTTACACATGAAAATCAATTTTACACATGAAACTATTCAAGTGTATATTTAACAATTACTTGACGACCTCCCTTTATCACGTTTTATTCTGATTAGAAATTGTTGTGTAATTTAATCGTAGAAAATCTGTGATTAAATAAGACAAAAATGTTTTATTCAAAATTATTGATTTTTCTAATCAAGGATTCTGAGCACTCTATACATCACGCATACATGGCGACCGTGTGCCAGTAAACTACGAGGAATATCAGATGATTATAAAAAATATTTGATTTATCCATTACCTTCGGCGCATTTCAGGATCAATGTTAAATGCTTTTTACTCTATCAGGAGTAAATTCTTTTAAAATTTTATAAGAATTATATGTTATAGGGGGAGGGGGGGCATCATAATTTTAGAGAAGTTTTGGTGGGGCGCAGCTAAAAACAGGTTGGGAACCACTGCTCTAGTTTAAATGTTATGCTTGCAGGTTTTCATACAATCCCTCAAATTCCTGATTTTAAAGTTTTATATAGACATTATTATACAGACAATAAGTATATTAGATAGAATAAACATGATGATATGATATGAAAGGTTATATTTTAAAATAAATGATGTAGATGTGATATTGCATATATTATATATATTCTTTTTTATCTTCATAAAGTACCCGTAATGTTTTCTGTAAGCTGGATTGAGGACATAAAATTGTGTCAAGATTCTATGGACTTAATTTCTGTATTTTTAAAATCTCATCATTTATATTTATTTTAAATGCTAAAAGGTGTAAATTTACGACATAATAAATACACAGTAAAATAACTTTTATTAGGTTGTTTGACATGTTTCGGCTCACTCCGAGCCATTTTCAAAAACAAATGAGAATATTCCATAATTGCACAGTCTTTGAAGTTATTATTTAAAATGCTATCATTTAATTTTCATGTACTTTTTTTTAAAATTACGCACATTATATTTTATTTTTACTTGGTTGTTTACTTTCATATCTGTAACCATGGAGTCACTTGAGTCACAATTTCGGTAAGTTAAAAGATGCTGCATCGCGTTACTTATTGTATTTTTGCATGTTAGTATCTCTATGGTTTCTCTTATTATGGATGGATAGTATAGACCGTGCAATTATGGAATTTTGTCATTTGTTTTTGAAAATGGCTCGGAGTGAGTGGAAACATGTCAAACAACCTAATTAAAGTTATTTTACTGTGTATTTATTATGTTGTTAATTTACACCTTTTAGCATTTAAAAGAAATATATTATTATAAGGTGTTATAATTTATTATATTGTTATCTGTTATGATACATTCCATTTATACTTTTAAATTCAATAGTTTTCATTAATTATTTTACTTAAATTAAATATTTAATCCTTATTAATCATTAATTAAAAGTTTTCATATTAATTAACATTTAAATTAATTATTTAATCGTTATTATTTAAACAATCAATAATTTCTATCTTTTTAAAATTGATCTTTTTAACTTTTCTTCTAAGATATTATTATTAATTAAAAATAACTTCTCTAATTAAATCACTTTTTAAAAAACAATATCAATAATCACTTGTAAATTAAATTATAATCATGCATTGAAATCTCTGGAGAGAGATTTCCGTTTGTTGACATCGATTCCGGTAAAGTACCGCGATTTTTTCTTCTAAGTTAAAATATATAATTTCTACTTTTTAAATATTGATTATTTTTGTTTTAAAATTGATTCAAAAGACTAAACATAATTAATTATGCAGTCTGCCAAAATCCTAGCAAGATTCAACGTAAATCGGGGCAGATATGATTTTTTAAACATTTTCTCTAATTTCAATGTTTACGTCGTTTGCTTTCACTATGATGCCTGGCCATTTTGAATCGCATCTTCGTGCGTTCAAAAAACAACAACTTAAGAGGTAATTGTCACCCATTTTGGTGTAGGGGTCGTTCGAGCGGACATTCCAAGGTTAGGGGGTGCATTTTTCAGTGGGGAAAAAGGGGAATTCAAATTCTTTCTGGAACATTCGCGAACGAAAGATCTTAATTTCCGCTACTTGTTGCTAGGGAGTAAGTGTTTTCCTTTCGCTAGTATTGTTCGCGTGTGGAGTTGAGTTGTAGCACTAATGCTTTTTAGCAGTTACGGTTGAGAGTTAAGCCGTACGAAAAGAAGAAGAGGATTTTTTCGACTCTTCTGATTGGATAGTTTTGGCGTGTGTTTGAGTTGACTTGGTGGCAGGGTTGTAAAAAAACCAGGTTTTTTTTCAAAAAAACCCAAAAACCGGGTTTTTTTGGTTTAAACCTGGTTTTTTTGGTTTAAACCAGGTTTTTTTGGTTTAAATGATTTTATATTTTAGAAGAAAGATTAATATTAATATTTTCAAATATTTGAAGTCAAGCATTAAACAAAAATTATTTTAAGTTATTTTGTTGCAATTATATAATAAAATTTTTACTATTTTAATTTAACCATTATAATAGTTTTTTATTATTATAATATTTTAATATACAATAAAAAATAAAAATTATCACTTATATATGTATACATATAAATCAATCACTACTACTAACACACTAGTCTACATTTTCTTTTAAAGAAAATTAAACTAAGAAATTTTAACTGACACAAATAACAACTATTTGAAAACTATTTGCAAACTGAAGATAAAGAATCACAAACTAATGAAATATATCCAAACATTTTATTAAGGAAAGAAGAAAAAAACTTGACATTTCTTGAATAGATATCTTACAGCAGTATTGAATAATAGGAATGAATAGTAAATTTTACCCTCAATCATTGTTCATTTGTTTCATTACGACCACTAATTTTGATGCTTTCTCTACTCCTAATCTGTTTCGCAATTTTGAATGAACTACATCAAATATTGAAAAAATCCTTTCAACACAGGCAGTCGATGCTTTGGCTGTAGTTAGCATGTTCACAAATTCCAAATCATTCTCCGTAATCAAAGATTTACCTGAAACATTATAAAAACTATTCCACCATTCAAAGTCAGACATTGTATCAACAACTTTGGGGTAAAAAAACACATTTTGATCATGATTATGAAATGGTTCCAACTTCCCCAAAAATTTTAATGTAAGTGCTAAGAAACCAGAGCCACATTTTTGTTTGATAAATTCAAGACCCTTGTTTTTCTCTTCTTTTGTGACATCAATTCCTAGGTTAGAAATCAATACTGATGAGCTTAAAATAAATGCAGCAAAATGTGCATCTACTAATGATTGTTCATATCTCTGTTTATACGCTGGTGATATGGCCTTTTTATTGTTTGATGTTGATGCTTCTTTTAGCTTCAATTCTAGCTTTTTCCATGCTAATACACATTCAGCGAGAGAACAGCTATTCCTCTGTACAAAATCAATAGTTTCAGCGATTTGGTTTCAGAATCGCAATCATGTCCTCAACATTTCTTTTTAAACAGATACTTAAGATTTTACTGGAGATATCACTATCAATCTCAGATCTGTGATCCTCACAAACTTTTGTAAGAATTAACTAATTTTTAACATAAGATTCAAGTGAATCACAATAAGTATTCCATCGTACCTCTAGAGGAAGTACCAACGCACTTCCACCTTCTGCATGATA
This sequence comes from Maratus michaelseni, assembly GCA_963931845.1. NCBI lineage: Eukaryota > Metazoa > Arthropoda > Arachnida > Araneae > Salticidae > Maratus > Maratus michaelseni. Next base: position 288,929,853 of record OZ007597.1, on the reverse strand, counting down.
CCATGCTTTCGGGAGATGATGATTGCGAAAATATTTTTAAATATTTGTAAGATGTTTTGTTACATCACTTTTAACCAAATCTTTGGCTAACAGATTTAAAATGTGGGCACTGCACCCATATGTAAGTCGCAAAAAACCAAGCTCTTCATGCAGAATGTTTCTGGCAGAAACCATATTTGCAGTATTGTCTGTGACAAAACTTGATATTTTACATTTGAACTTTTCTTCTGCTGTCTGCACTGAACTCAAAACCAAATTTGCTAAATAATTTCCAGTATGTGATGAGCCGGATGTGTCAATAGTATCAACAAGAGTGACTTTACCACACTCTTTGTCTTTGATAACACTTATACACACAATAGGTTCATTATGGATGTTCGATCATCCATCCATTGCCATGCAAACTGTTTTGTTTTCTAAATCAGCTTTACATCTCTGAAGTTCATCATTGTAAATCTTGGGCAACCATTTTTCTTTTTTAAATAAAAGTTTTGGTATTTCAAAAAAAACCAAGCCTGGTTTTTTTAAAAAAACCATTTGGTTTAAACCAAGGTTTAAACCATGGTTTAAACCAGCGTGGTTTAAACCTAAACAACCCTGCTTGGTGGAGTTAAAATTCAAATTGAGTCAGTCTGTTGCTTTGCTTTACTAGAATGAAGATGTAGTTGAGAGAGAAAAACGCCGTGGCAGGGCCGTAAGGCCTGACATTATGTCAAAATTTTTGTATATAATTCAGTGAATGTACTATTAATATTTAATCTAGTTATTATAGTTCATGAAGTTTTGATCGCAAGTTTGAAGATGAAGTTTTAAATATTATTTCGGCACCTTTGGATCCAATCTGCACTGCATATTATAGAAACAACATCATTTTGCTATGAAGCTAATATACCATACTGTCGTCCATCTCATCAATTTGTCATCCCTACATAAATGCCTGTTCTTGTCAACTTTACCTCCATGTCCCTCCTCATTTCATAAAATCTAAGTTCCAGCGGGAATAAATATTCTCTCGGTAACATAAGAGATAATCTGCACATCATAATATATATATATAGATATACAGCATCGCACACTATCTACAACCTTATCGATTCTTCATCTTGGTGTGAATGACAAAGATTCATCTACAATTTCTCCATTCGTGTTCCTCATTAGATAATTCAAGTTCCAACGAATACAGCAAGAATAAATATATAAATAATCTTATGAACTATTTTAAGACCATAGAACAATTAAAAAGATAACTTGTAATCGCAAGACAGCCTGTTTTATTTAAGAGACCTTTTTCCTCAAGTTAGAAGTATAAAATATTGGTGAAATATTAATAAGATAAGGATTATTTTAATTTAGTGAATATTCATTTAAGATTCAAAAACGATGTAGATTTGAACTGAAATCCTGATGGATAAATATACATATATCGATAATTGAGTAATTAATTAACATCTATGAAGTGGTATATATATGGTGAAAGTGAATTAAATATATTGTTTGAAATAAAATGATTCATTTACTATTACTTCGGTTATCTTCATTCTGTGGGTGAGTTGTATCTTTTCTATTTATTTTTCAGATATTTTCATCTCATCGTAAAGTTAAGATTATTATGAAAATAAGTATCTTTTAATTAGCAAATATAATTCAAATTTACTTCAATGTAAATATGAATTATATTTGCTAATTAAAAGATACTTATTTTCATAATAATCTTAACTTTACGATGAGATGAAAATATCTGAAAAATAAATAGAAAAGATACAACTCACCCACAGAATGAAGATAACCGAAGTAATAGTAAATGAATCATTTTATTTCAAACAATATATTTAATTCACTTTCACCATATATATACCACTTCATAGATGTTAATTAATTACTCAATTATCGATATATGTATATTTATCCATCAGGATTTCAGTTCAAATCTACATCGTTTTTGAATCTTAAATGAATATTCACTAAATTAAAATAATCCTTATCTTATTAATATTTCACCAATATTTTATACTTCTAACTTGAGGAAAAAGGTCTCTTAAATAAAACAGGCTGTCTTGCGATTACAAGTTATCTTTTTAATTGTTCTATGGTCTTAAAATAGTTCATAAGATTATTTATATATTTATTCTTGCTGTATTCGTTGGAACTTGAATTATCTAATGAGGAACACGAATGGAGAAATTGTAGATGAATCTTTGTCATTCACACCAAGATGAAGAATCGATAAGGTTGTAGATAGTGTGCGATGCTGTATATCTATATATATATTATGATGTGCAGATTATCTCTTATGTTACCGAGAGAATATTTATTCCCGCTGGAACTTAGATTTTATGAAATGAGGAGGGACATGGAGGTAAAGTTGACAAGAACAGGCATTTATGTAGGGATGACAAATTGATGAGATGGACGACAGTATGGTATATTAGCTTCATAGCAAAATGATGTTGTTTCTATAATATGCAGTGCAGATTGGATCCAAAGGTGCCGAAATAATATTTAAAACTTCATCTTCAAACTTGCGATCAAAACTTCATGAACTATAATAACTAGATTAAATATTAATAGTACATTCACTGAATTATATACAAAAATTTTGACATAATGTCAGGCCTTACGGCCCTGCCACGGCGTTTTTCTCTCTCAACTACATCTTCATTCTAGTAAAGCAAAGCAACAGACTGACTCAATTTGAATTTTAACTCCACCAAGTCAACTCACACACACGCCAAAACTATCCAATCAGAAGAGTCGAAAAAATCCTCTTCTTCTTTTCGTACGGCTTAACTCTCAACCGTAACTGCTAAAAAGCATTAGTGCTACAACTCAACTCCACACGCGAACGATACTAGCGAAAGGAAAACACTTACTCCCTAGCAACAAGTAGCGGAAATTAAGATCTTTCGTTCGCGAATGTTCCAGAAAGAATTTGAATTCCCCTTTTTCCCCACTGAAAAATGCACCCCCTAACCTTGGAATGTCCGCTCGAACGACCCCTACACCAAAATGGGTGACAATTACCTCTTAAGTTGTTGTTTTTTGAACGCACGAAGATGCGATTCAAAATGGCCTGGCATCATAGTGAAAGCAAACGACGTAAACATTGAAATTAGAGAAAATGTTTAAAAAATCATATCTGCCACGATTTACGTTGAATCTTGCTAGGATTTTGGCAGACTGCATAATTAATTATGTTTAGTCTTTTGAATCAATTTTAAAACAAAAATAATTAATATTTAAAAAGTAGAAATTATATATTTTAACTTAGAAGAAAAAATCGCGGTACTTTACCGGAATCGATGTCAACAAACGGAAATCTTTAATTCTCTCTCCAGAGATTTCAATGCATGATTATAATTTAATTTACAAGTGATTATTGATATTGTTTTTTAAAAAGTGATTTAATTAGAGAAGTTATTTTTAATTAATAATAATATCTTAGAAGAAAAGTTAAAAAGATCAATTTTAAAAAGATAGAAATTATTGATTGTTTAAATAATAACGATTAAATAATTAATTTAAATGTTAATTAATATGAAAACTTTTAATTAATGATTAATAAGGATTAAATATTTAATTTAAGTAAAATAATTAATGAAAACTATTGAATTTAAAAGTATAAATGGAATGTATCATAACATTATCTCATCATTTAGTCTCATCTGTGGGTTTTAAATTCTCTTCTAGGTTTATGTCTTTCCAAAACTATCGAATTCCGAGAGAGTGCCTCTTGAGCAAAACAGGTGATGTCACTCCTGATGGCAGATATGTAACGCCTTACAAAGTAACTAATTAAACTCTTATTATTATTTTACATATTGTTCAATATCAAATGGATTTATTGATTTTAGGACTGCCATTGGTGACTATTTGTTTAAAATTTGCATATTACCATTTCTAAACAATAATCTTCCTTAAAAATTAGTAAAAATTACCACAAAGATTATTGTTTATAAATAAACAAAATGATGAAAAAATAGTCGCCTATGGCAACCTTGTGATGTAGGAGTCAGTGTATGGTAGTTAGATAACATAGAAGCAAGGAATTTAGCTGTCCTTAATTCATGATTTTAAGATTTTGAACTTTAACATATAAATTTGTTCTTTTCTTTCACCTTAACCAAATATTCATTTAAATCATATTTTGGATTTGAATAAGTATATTTTTATATTTATTTATTTATTTTAATAAAAGTAAAGTATGATTATGTAACATTAATTGACATTTGAAAAGCATGGGGGAGAGAGGTATTTAAAAAAAAAAATCATATAAAGCTTTTCAATAATAGTGCGTAATTTTTAAAAAGTACATGAAAATTAAACGATAGCATTTTAAATAATAATTTAAAAGACCGTGCAATTATAGAATGTTCTCATTTGTTTTTGAAAATGGCTTGGAGGGATCCAAAACATGTCAAACAAAATAATAAAAGTTATTTTACTGTGTATTTATTATGTTGTTAATTTACACCTTTTAGCATTTAAAAGAAGTATATTCATATAAAGCCTTATTGATAAATCTGTTTTTTAAATCATATAATCAATTACCTTTGGCTTCCCCTCCTCTCTCCTATAATATTCATATAAGTCATTTTTTGAGTTGGAATAAGTATATTTTTATTATTTTAAAAGACAAGTGCAATTATGTAACACTAGTTAACTAATTTTGAAAAGCATGTAGGAGAGTTTTTTTAATTCATATAAGGCCTTACTGTTGATAAAATAGTTTTTAAAATCCTGTTATAATTACCTTTGCTCACCTCCTCCCCACTTTTGTTTGGTCTAATATGCATACACACTAAGAAAACTTTATTTGCAATGAATTCATGCCATTAATTTTATAATTACTTAAACAGAAAAGACGGAAAAATAACAATTATAAATGAGTGATTATTTCTTTAGAAGAATTATCATATAAATTTGTAAAATTTCACTAGAACTCTCCAGTTATGCTTTGAAAGGATTACTGTTACCTTTCTAACAACTTAATTTTCTAAACACAAATAATATGGGTACAATCAATATTTGTTATATTGATGATCAGCTAAACAGAAACAAATGCACTTGCAACCATGGGGGACATTTTCCAGTCCTGTGACAGAATTTAATCTTTTATATATTTAGGATGATGGAAAAATATCTCTGGTTGGACATAATCTCCATAGATCTGGCTCTTTTTTCAGATTCTAGCCCAACGATTTGAAGTCTGAACCTGAAAAATTTTGTATCATCAGAGCCCAAGCCCGATACCAAAAAACACAGTAGAAAACTGTTAATAACGTTTTAAAATTATTTCAAGATTAATTTTCTCATTTAAAACTTTCTTCTTAAATAGAAATAAGTTTTAATCTTAAATACTCTTCCATGACAACATTTCGTGATTTTCATGTCTCTGAAAATATGGAAATTTGCTATTTATTCCAAACCACTTGCAGAAATCTTCAAAAGTCACAATTTGTATTCTTTTAAAATATCATTGTACAACTATGGCAAAATGACATGAGTTCTGCTTTCTAGTAATTCTGGAAAAGAACTTCAAATAGAAAGCAAGGATGGACAAGGGATATTGCATGGCTTCTTTATGTTATTAACACTGGGCCGTGCAAAGGCTTCAAAATCTGATAGAATGTTTCTCCTTATATCCCATCAATAACAATTCAATTCAAACTGATTTTTAAAGGATTTTAAAACCTTTAAAGAACTTTGATTATATTCCTGTTCCTCAAATAGCAATTTTTTGTTTCCTTTTTCAACTTTTGAATAAATAAAATTTTCCCTTTTGAGCCCGAGCTCAGACCAAGCCCATCTCATCTCTAGTCTGTGACATGGAGAACCTGTTAGCAGTTACCTAACAGCCAAATATCTCAATCCATTAGAGTCAATAAACACCGGAGATTCGTTCATTATGAGTCATAAATATATTAAACCATGGAGGTAATCCTTCGCAAAGCAAGATCTCCATGGTGAATTTTGCAGCATTGTCTGGTGTAGAAAAAAAAAATTGCATTTGTAAACATGGCATACGTAATAAGAAAAGAAAAGAAAAAAAAAGGCATGCTCATTTCTCTCATAGCAGACGATGTAATTCATCTCACTGAAATAATGAGGACTTTTTTACATTGTGAAACTAGTTATAAAACAAACACATCTCATATGTCCCGTTTAACATACAATTTCCAACTTGTTATATTTCAGTCATGTAAAAACTTCTGAATTTCACCCATGTTTGCAGTTAAAGCCTGTTAAATTTTGTTAATTTAAATGATGGGTTATAACTAAACATCTGAGTTAAAACTTCAACTTTTGTCTTTAAATTTTAAAAATTGTTCTTCTGTTTGAACTTATATATAGAGAGAGAAAGTTACGTTTAGATATTTAATAACCTTCTCTCCTTAATATTTTTTAGGTTTGAGTAGCAATTTTTTCCCCAGCCCTTCCTTAAATTTTTGTTTTTCTGTACAAACAATTTTAAATATTTAGAACTCTAATTTTTTTTAATTTTTCTGCGCTATTTGTTTTTTTGCAGTAACAATAGTCGAATAATCATCTTAATTCCCCTTTTTGAATTTTTTTTTCTTCAAACCAGTGTCCATGAGCTGTGTAGATGAACCTATATTCTGAGTAATACAACTTAAATAAAGTTATATTGTAGGATCTAATTTTAAATATTATGAAAGTTATATGCAGTTTCCTTTCCTGGGGATTAATTTATCATCTGCATTACTTCAAATGTATCAAACATGTTTTTAGTAATTTTACAGGGTGTTTATCTGTACTTAGGCTCATTTGATTAATTACTTTTTTAATCCAGACATTCACTAATCCATGTGGACTAGAACCCCAATTAGTTCAGACTAATGAGGATTTACTATATTAGAATGATATGGAAGAAAGTTTTGTGACATCTACAGCACACTAGCATACTAATATTATGTTATATTTATTATTTCTAGGATCCCAATAAAAGGTTTGGAGCTTCCATGGGTTCTTTGTCACTGGGCAGAATGGGCATCATAAGTGTGGGTGTGGCCAATCTGCAGATGTGCCTGCCCATTGCCATCCGTTATGCAGCCGTTCGTCGACAGTTTGGACCTCAGGGTGAAGAAGAAGTTCCTATTCTTGAATATCAATTGCATGTACGAATCCAAGTTAGATTGTCTCTTTATCTATTTTTATCTTTTTAAACTATTTTCAACGAAGAAGGTTATGTAATGAATTTGTATGTTTATATATTTCAATGTATGTCCATGCATAACTTTACTACAAATTCTCTAATTTTCATATTTATTTTTATTGGAAAGGACTCGTTTATCAAAATTCAGAATTTTTATGTTTGTCTGCCTGACATTTTTTTTTTCTCGACTTTCTAGGCTCTAATCTTTATAAAAATTTATTAATGCCCCCAAAATTTCATTATGTTGTTAAGGTACACAGTACTACTATATCATATGTTTTAAAAACTGTTGTTGTATTGTGCATAGTTTTTTTTAGAGTTATGTCGAAAACTTTGATCTAGGATTGTCTATTGTGCATTAAAATGAGTGATCATCGACATGTGACTCAGAAGAGTCACACAAGTAACAATGACTTTACTATTTTTTTTTTTTTAAATTGTTATTATTTTAGACTAAAGGTGTCACTACAAAAAGGATTCTGTATGTGTCCTGTAATAGCAATAAAAAAAAAGTAAAATGTTATCTAAATAATTTCACTTTCAAATTTGTCTCAATTTGCAAAAAAAAAAAAAAAAAAAAAAAAAACTTTCTAAAAGTTACACACATAATGGTGAAATTGCCCTTTACATTATTTCATATATTTATATAGTGTTCTGTAAATATACTCAGTGTTTCTAGATTAAAATCTTACATTTATTGTATTGTTTGAAATTGCGTCCTCAACTATTCATTTTGCAAATGGGCATTTTATCTTTTTATCTTCATTTTCATGCCGAATGATTCCAAGATAGGAAAATAGAAATTAATCTAGTTTTGATTTTACTTATTTAAATGGGTGTATTTAAGCTTTTATTGAATGAACCAAAAATTAGATTTTTTTTTTTTCTGTTTCAGTGTTTTTTTTTTCTTTCACAGGAATCTTTTTTTACACATAAGTATCATTACATCATCATCACATCATACACATCGTGCATATCATTTGAGTTGGAAATTAGAGCAATTTCTTTCAAATTTGGAAAATTTTTGAAAATATCCCCCCAAAAATATCTGTAGCTATGTCCTTGGTCTTATTAAATGTTTTTTTATTTTGAAGTTCTTATTTATATGTAACTAGGGGGCTCTGCCCCCTGCTCGCTACGCTCACCAACCCCCGTTCTGATTGCACAGAGTCTTAAAACCTGGTAATGTATCCTGTTTTAAAAAGATGATGATGATGATGATATCACAAACGGCGACCATCTTTTGTAATCAGGTTATAATGTTTTTTCATTTAACTGGTTATAATGCTTTTTCATTTAATTCATCTTTTTTATTTTTAATATTCATGTGTAAACACAATTTTTATGAGGTAATTTTCTTTATTTCCTGCTTACAACACGTGATCATTTAATTATTATTTTAAACTTTCATTATTGTTTTTAATAGTCTCGCGCAAATACATTTTTTATTTCAGATAAAATATAATCATTTGTGCTTATTTAGAAATTGGCAACAATATAAAAAAATGACTTTTTCAATAAAAGATTTTTTACTCTATTTTTAAGGATTTTTTCAGTTTTTATTGTCCGACCGTGATAATTTTTTGAATTTCTGAAAGCTTGTTATATTTCGCATCTGGTGGTATGATTTTCGAATCCGTAGGATGGCTAGAAAAAAAGTAATCGCTCCTCAAAAAAATCTCTAGTAAAAAAGTGATGAGAATAACCCGGAATATCTACGAATATTTTTATCGGTCCATTTCCAAACCATTACTTTTTTTTATATATAGAAGGATATGTTTAGTTTTTTTTTTTTTTAAATTGAATCGCTGTTAGTTTAAATAAATCAATATTCTTTATTTTTTAACATGAGATTTGTTAAATTTACAGATTTGTTTTGGATTTATTTATTGAATAAAAATGCATTATAAAATAGTAAAAAATTCATGAACATTTTTATCATTAATTTTACTTTCATGCCCATGTTTCTCTTTCCAAATATAGGTTTTGAATTTTTTCCCTTCTCTTTTCAGCAATACAGACTCCTTCCATATCTCACTGCCACTTATGTCTTGTATCATTTTGTGTCAAGGTATAACAACGATTTGATTAATTTACAAATGAAGCTAATGTTTGGAGAAAAAACCTCCGAATTGGTGAGTTTTCACATTTTTCTTTTACTTTTATGAAACTTTAAAAGTGTGTCAATCGCTGTGGCAGAAAATTATTATACTTTCTGCGATGGACATTATTAAAAATAAAATCTTTAAGCAGGAAATGGTCCCCAAAGTCAAAAGTGAGAAAAAAACAAACTACTTAAAATGAGGAAAAAAACTGATGGAGGAGGAAAAATGAGGATGCTAAAATCTTTTCTTTGCTACTCCCTCCCCTCCCTTGAATATATATATATATTTGTTTTACTTGAAAAGTAACAAAATAAGCTATACTAGGGCACAAGAAAATTAAAAATAGAATAGAAAATTTAAAATTTTTTTATGCTGGAATGGGGCAAAGGAGAGGAGATAGACATTTCAGGAAGGGGGGGGGGAATTTAAATAATTGATTATTTATTTATTATTTCCGAAAAGTAACTGATAACACAAACAAATTTACTAAAACTTAGACTTTTAAATATTTTTAAATTTGTGTATTTGCGAGTTGGGGCAAAAGATAAAAGCAAATTTATTTATTTACTAGCTTAAACCCTGCAAAATCGAACATTTTTCCAAAAATTTTTTTTGAAAGGGTTAAAATTTGTATTTTATTATGCTGTTTGCAGCATTTGAAAGTAAAAAGTGTGAAATTTAAGAATATGTTTTCAGTTTGTCTGTATTTCAAACAGTTCGACTGATGCATGTTTAAAAAGACGGGAGAAATAAAAATACACTTTATTACTTTCCTGCTTTGGATTCTCTGGAGCAACTTTCTGGCTGCTATGCTGGGAGTTTTTGTGCCATTTTGCGATATTCTTTATAGTTTTAAATTAATATTTCGGTTAATAAACAAAAAATGAGAAATCTGAGTCTCAGGTGCATTAGGATCTGCCTTGGAATATCCTCATCAAAAATTTCAGACTTCTACATACTGTGAGTTTTTGTGTCATTTTGCGATATTCTTTATAGTTTTAAATTAATACTTCGGTTGATAAACAAAAAATGAGAAATCTGAGCCTCGGATGAATCAGGACCTGCTTTGGAATATCCTCATCAAAATTTTCAGACTTCTATGTGCTGGGAGTTTTTGTGCCATTTTGTGATATTCTGTATAGTTTTAAATTAATACTTCAGTTAATAAACAAAAAATGAGAAATCTGAGCCTCAGATGCATCAGGACTTGCCTTGGAATATCCTCATCAAAATTTTCAGACTTCTACGTGTGGTAAATTTTCTTAGCCATTGTAAACAGGCAGACAGACAGACACACAAACATCTTTATTTTATCAGTATGTATTTGTTTTTGAAGAGGGGAAGAGAGAAGAACTTGGATGATTGATCATTTATTTGTTACAAATACTTCAAAGTCAAAAAAAAAAAAAAAAAAAAAAAAGATAGAGTTAAGATTTGTGTGGGTGGGAATTTAGATGATAGATTATTTATGTATTGTTATTTTGAAATAGCAAATAAAATAAAAAACAAACAGTTAAGCCTTTTTTAATTTTTAAAGATCCTAAATTTTATATGCAGGAAAGGAGGGGGGGGGGGGAGGGTGCCAAAGAAGTGGACATTTTAAATAATAGATTGCTTACTTATTACTGCTGCAAAGTAACAAATAAAAAATAAAGAAAATTAAAGAAGTTTAAATATTTTAATTTTTGTGTGGGAATGAGGGGGGGAGGGGGGACAAAGAGATAAGCAAAAAAAAAAAAAATCTGGAAGGAATTAATGAATTTTAGAGAAAGAGGAGAGGAACAATAATTTCAGGGAGAAATTTTTTTTTTTTATGTTTCATTGTTTTTGTAGTAGTATTTCAAGATAATAAATAAAATAATTTGGGCAAAACAGCATTTAAAAATAAGACTTAAAATAAAAATAAATCTTAAGGAATTTAAAGAATTTCAACTTTGTGTGCTGTGTGTGTGTGTGTAGGCGGGGAGGGAGACAAAATCTTCCACAACATGGGAGATTGCCAGCTCTTACAAATACCTTTCTGTAGAGCAGAATTGAAACTTCTTCAAAAGAACTTTGTACTGTTGCATGGATTTTTTACTCTTTTCCCAAAATAATTTTTTTTTCCAAATGAAAAATCTTTCTGCAAGAAATCTTTGCCATTCTGCAACATTGTCACTGTGTTGCTGCAATTCACCACAGGCTGTCGACTGTTAAATATGTTTTATTAAAATTTGGTATATGTGACAGTGCTTAAATGTTATGCCTGAAAAATGGATTTTTATCTTTTGATAGTTTCAGTAGCATTGAATATTCCTCTTTTAAAGGATACTTGTTGCACATCTTTTCTACAAAATATATTTTTTGTAGTTAAAGATAGTCACTTTTTTATTTAAATATAAAAAAAAGATGTAAAATTAAAAAGGCACAAAACATGTACAAAAGAAAGGAACCAAAAATAAAGCATATAATTTAAATTGACTTTTTTAATGTAGATGCTTTCAGCTGTGTTTTCACTTGTCTTTCAAAGCTTCTTCCTCGTCCCTGTGGAGTTTCCTTGTTTTAATAAATTTTATAGTTTAAAATTTATAAAATTTGTCATATAATATAAATAAATAATTTTACTATAATTTTATTTGTTTTCATTTAATATATATATATATATATATATATATATATATATATATATATATATATATATATATATATATATTATCTGCTATTCATGACTGGTATTTTTAAATAGCAGTCATGTAATACAAAAGAAACACTCCAAACACACACACACACACACACAAAAAAAGTCACTTTTAATCAGAATTTTCATTCAGTCTTATCAAATCATTATTATTTGTTAGAACTACTATTTGATAATGTTGATGAAAATTTTGATTTGCAAATATGTTTTATTTTGAGAATATTTTCTCTTCACACAGATAAAATTGATTTTTAGCTATAAATGTTATTTTTATTATTATTAAAACCCTCAATTTAATTTATAAACACAATATTGATACTTACTGTTTAAAAAGTACACTTTAAAGGTCAATGTAATTTACAACACCTGGTTTACAAAACTTTACTCTAAACAAAGCATGTGCAGAACGAAGTAGATGAGTATGTATGTTGTCCTGCTCTGACACATGTTCCTGAACTTTTAAAGCAGCAATTGTTCTCTGTTGATATTTATACTAATAAAAGGCTTGTATAAAGCATGAAATATCTACTTTGTGATTTTATTTTGTGCTTTTTAAAGTATCGTAACTAAGTGCGTTTAATTAAAACTGCACTTGTTTTATCTCATGGTAATGCTGATCCTGAGAGGGGATTTTCTATAAACAATTTTATGCTAAAAGGTGGTTTCAATGAACATACGATAAAAAGTTTGAGATTTGTAAAATATGCAGTTAAAAATTATGGGGGTGTGAGTAAAGCACCTATTACAACTTCCTTGTTAAATGATATTAAAAATTCACATAAAGCTTATCAGCAGTATACATGAAAAAACAGAAAGAAAAATAAAAGCTCAGAGATTTAAATGGAGAAAGACCAGATTTTAAAGAAGAAAATTAAATATGAAACTAAATAAAATCGTAATTTATTTTCTATGATACAATACAGCATTTTATTTATTTATTTTTAAACGATTGGTTATTCTTTGTGTTTCATTTAACTGTGCCTTTGAGATGTTAAATATTTAGCAAGGAATATTATTTATCCTCTAAATAATTGAAATCGAGAAAAACCAACTTTTGATGAAGATAATTAAATTTGAAGCAAAATAAAATTTCTAAATTTATTTTCTATGGCACAATACAGCATATTATGGATATTTCATTGTCTTTTTTTTTTTTTTTTTTTGTATTTTATCCAACTATGCCTTTGAGATGTTAAAAATTTAGCAAGGAATACATTTAGCCTCAGCCAAATTTAAATAATTTTGTTTTTCATTCAAATATACAAAATTCAAGTATTTAGAAAAAGTAGTTTGTAAAAATACTGAACAAGATTGCTCGAAATCATATAAGATTTATTGGAGAAACATCTTATAAAGCTGTTAGATATAGAAAAATTAAGGAAACACCATTTCTTTATTTTATTGTTGTTGTTATTATTTGTTCAGTATTTGAGATAATTTTAAAACATTTGAATGTTTACTTTAAAATTTTGAACATGACAAAAAATTTTAATCAAGAATTTTCTAAGAATTTATTTGCTGTGTTTTTTAAATTAAATTACTTATATTATAATACAAGTGCATTGAAAAATCACTGGGATGGTGGACGTAAATTAGCCATAAAAATTCATTGTCTAGTCCCTAAAATTTTTAAAATATTTGCTGCACCCCCTGTTATTATTCAAAGTTTTTCTATTTTGATTGAGGTAATTAAATTTTGTTACTCTTATTTTTAATTGTTTCTATTAAAATTACAAGTGGTTGCTCAACTTAACCCTTTAAGTTGCAACAACTCAATTTGAGGAATAATTTCCTTGAGTAGGAGAAAAGCCATTTGAAGCATATAAAAAGGTATTTCAAAAACAAGATTAGAATGTGACCAAATTCTGAAATTTGTATTATGAATAAAATGTTTTTTGAAGACTCTTGAAATTAATCAAGGGTCTGTCCATTTTTTTTTTAAAGTTTCATCAGGCACATAAAAATATAATTAGTCTTTGCAGTATTCCACAATCCTGTTTGAAAAAAAATAATTTTAATTTGGCAAAAATATGTTTAATTGTGCTTTCTAAGAAGTTTTAAGCAAATTGTGTTTCCAAGTTAATTTTCTCCATTAATTAATTTTTTTCCATTTCAAAAAATTGTAAATTTAATAATGTTAAAACAACTGATAACCCATTAGTGTTTGGACATTTTGTGAAGGGTTGGTTTTTCGGACATCAAATTTTGTGAAAAGCCTGTAAATGCATTGTTTAAAAAGTCCCATTTGCCAAGGGTCACCTTGTCAACTAAAAGATCAGAGATAGCAATATTGTTCAGTTCAGTTTGCTTTAACTTAGCATTATTAGAATTTAATCTCCACTTTTTGTGCAAAACAATTTTGTTATTACATTGTAGCAGCATTTATAGAAAACAAAATGCCTTAGTAACATAATTAGACTTTATAACAGATATGAAGTGTTTAACTATCTCATTTCCAAATTATGATTTTTTATTCTTTAAATACAGTAGACTTTTTCAAATCTGCCACCCTAAAATCCACAAATACTTAAAATCTGCACATTTTTTCCGATGTAAACAATGAAACCTACAGTTAAGATGTATGTGTAAAATTCTTGTTTTATTATTATTTTTTTTTTATCATTCTGTACATATTTTACTATGTAATTCTGGTTAATATGATTCAACTGATGTTTTCTCATGAAGGAAATATAAATTTATTTCTGAAAAAATTCAAGATAGTGCTGATATTGGTGGCGATCACAATATATTTACCAAAGTATTTATTAATCAAGCTTTTTTGGTTATTAAGTAGGGCTAAACAGGAAATAAAACTTTGTTATTTTAATATTTTGATGTAAATTATTAGTGTACATTTATGAGATGAGTTTTATTGAATAATTCAAGAAAAAAATTATTTCATTATTAATATGCATATGTAGATACCCATTATTAATTATTTATTTGACCTTTATTTTTAATATTTTAATCATTTTTTAAATTATCTTAATTTTTCTTATTTTACTTTATTACTGTAAGCATTCATTATAATTTCGGGTGCATTATGACACTCAAATTACGGTTTCAAAAATGCAAACACAGCAGTGAACCAGAAATCTGCAAAATTCTAAAATCTGCACAACCTCTAGTCCCAAGACATGCGGATTTGAGGGAGTCTACTGTATACTTATTTAAAGCATATTTTAGACTTTATATTAAATTTATGCCTCATAAGAGGTCTTGACGTTTAACATATCTCAGTCAAGGTAAAATTATGTTAAAAACTGATTTTAAAATATTGTTTTTTATGTCTTTCTCAGCTGGACCTTATATGAGGTGTAGTTGATTGAGAGAGTTAATAATTTTAAATTATTGTATTGCTCATGGACTGAATTTGGCTGTATTAAGCACTATTAAAGACACAAATAGCTTTCAGAAACAGAACATACTAAAGTAATTGTATAAAGTTTACCAGAATTCACCTAAAATATTAAAGCAGCTTAAGAAAGTGACAAGGGCTTTAAGAATGTGACATTTTAAAAATTTTAGTATGTTTATAATGTTAAATGGATTGTAAGTTCTGTGGCTGCATTGATAAAAATGTATTACATTTAGAAGAATTATCAAATAGTTCTGTGGAAGAGATTGAAAGTGCAAAAGGATTTATTGAAACATAAGAAACCCCTTCGCTTTGTGATATTTGTGCACATATTATTAGATTAAAAATATATATATATATATCTTTAATTTATTATTTCTCCTATTTTGAAAATCTAGCCAATTGTTACCTTCAGTTAAATATACACATAAGAGCACTATTTAAAAATTTTAACACAGAGCTATTTTAAAATAAACATTCTAAAGCCTTGAAAGACTATATTTAAGTAAACTAAAATTTCTATCACAGATACTATTATACAATCTGAAATATATGAGCCCTCTTGCTTGCTTCGATGTTCTCTTTTGCGCTGCAAGTAGGGTTATTTTTGGCACTTAACAAAATCTGCAAATGTAAGCAAGATGCTGAACATTTGCTGCTAAGTCTTTAAATAGTGGTGTAAATTCTGGGAACAACTATTTTTAGAGTGCTCTGATTAGTGGAACTCTAGCTGTTCCTTATTATTATTCCTTATTAGTGGAATTCAAGGAATCTATTGTAAGGGATACATACAGCAATACGTTCATCAATCATCATTGATGAAGTTGGGAAAGGTAAACCATCATACAGTATGTTTTCAAAATTTTTCTTCGTTAACAGCCATTTTATTAGGATATATCTGATATTGTCTATGATAGGACAGTATGTCTGATTAGAGGTCTGCATGGGCCGAAATTTTCAGGTCCGGGCCCGGCCCAACCCATACAAAAAAAAATTTGGCCCGACCCGATACAAAAATTACAAAATCGACATAACAATACAAAATCGAACAATACAAACTCGATCCGAGCCCGGCCCGGCCCAAGTGAATTTCTACAAAACATTGATTTTTATGTCGATTTGGTTAAAAATTTGCCTTGTAGGAGAGGAGATCTAACCAAAAATTCCTATCTTAGCCTTTTTTTTTTCATGTTTATAATCTTCATTTTTATTGAGGTGCCGCAGCCTGGAATATTTATTTTTTTAATAAATCTCTATTTGTTGTATGTATGTGTTTAAGTGTTATCATTAATATTGTTAATCCATATTCCATTTATTGAAGTGTTAAACATCAGAAAAATGCTATACAGTAAAATCTTCTAAGATGGAATTGCATAGGGAAGAACAAAAAATGTGTTATAGACAATTAGCCTTCTTAGCAGGTGTAAATGTATTATACATTCTTTTCTTAGTATATTCATTTTTCATGGATCAACACATTTTTCAGTTTAAGACAGGATTCTGTCATAAGCAGGTTCTTTTTCATGCATTTTACTATATTTTAATTTACCATATTTTAACAAATGTATAAATCTACTATTCTTTAAAAAGAATGAATTTTAATGTTTAATTGTAGAATAATGGCCATTTAAAAATGTATGCATGTTTTTTAAAGATTTTTGTGTCAGGTCTTATTTTACTGATCTTCGAACGGACCAGGCCACACCGAGAAAATGATTTTCATACGGGTCAAAACCAGGATTGAAAATTTTGGGGTGTGAAGACTCAGAAGAATGAAACCAGTCCCGGCTCTGTAGACAAAAGATAATTAAGGCACGGCCTTATCCTTCAGGAAAAAAGTAAGGCCTGGCCTGAGTGCCGTGAAGGAAAATAGGCTTGGGCTTCGGGTCTTGGTCCGGCCTGTGCAGATATCTATGTCTGATTGATCGTAGCTTTATTGGGACAGTAGCGATTATGACCGTTTCCACAACTTCATGTGAGAGAGGGTTTTTTCATATGAACCTGTTAAGAAATAGCTTAAGAAACTGATTAGAAACAGAAAGTTTACAAAATTTAATAATGATTAATCTGTATGGAACTCATATAAAGAATTTTAACACCAAGGGAGCTGATAATAATTGGTATTGCAAAACTAAAAGTGTTAGGCATGTAAATGGTTATAAGGTTAACATTATAAATTGAGTGTGTGTTTTATTTTAACTATTTGTGTTTTATTTTAACTATTTTTTAATCTTTTATTATTATTATTTTTTATTAAACTGTGCTGTGTTATCTATCCTGGCTCCCAATATTTCAAGAGATTTTCAATCCCTGTATAAATGAATCATATTTTCTTCTAGACAGACTGTGGTTAATAGACCAATTTTATGTGCATACAGTCAACTTCCTTTAATCCCCAGATTTATATCTGTAAACGCCTTTAATCTGAAATATATAGGGTGTTTCTACGAACATGGCACAAACTTGAAGGGATGGTACAGGACACTGAAACAAATAATTTTTGTATAGGAAAGCACGGTTGGAAATCCATATATATAGTAAAAAATACAGGGCGTCTCACTCCAATCTGAAGTCACATTTTCATTCTTAACTTTAACAGTAGTGAAGATATTTTAATGAAATCTTTACAATATGCTTACGATTCATACAAAGATGAGTCTGTTGTGAATTTTGTAAAAATATCTTTACTACTGTTAAAGTTATGAACAAAATCATGACTTTGGATTAGAGTGAGACTTCAGAGTATTTTTTACTATATATATGGATTTCCGACCCTACTTTCCTATACAAAAATTGTTTGTTACAGTGCTCCAAGTTTGTCCCATGATTGTAGAAACACCCTATATATTTGGATGTAAACAATGAAATTTAAAATTTGAAAAAAATTAGCAATGACAATTTTTTTTTTTGCATCAATTTATTTGAATTTTTAGCTCAATCCTTGCTTTTCTCTGAGCCACAAATTAAAGAATAATTAAATAAATAATTTTAAAAAATATTAATTTTTTATCTAAACAATCTTTTATTTTTTTAACAGGACATTACATTTTTGCATAACTTGCAAGATGAAATTTCCAAACATAAACCTGAAGTATTCAAGCAAACAATTACATCAATGTTTTAGAAAATTAAAACTAATCAGCATTGAATGATGTTCATTTAGATTTTAATATTTAAATATGTACGCTTATTTTATTGCTATGTATAATTTGACTGTGTCGTCAACTTTTATGAAATTGATAAGCTTTTTTTTTAAACATTGAATAGCTATTTTCTTGCAAAACTTTATTGTGCTATCCTCTAAAAAAAATTCATAGTGAAATGTTTCCTTAAAAAAAAAAAAAAAAAAAAAAAAAAAAAAAAAAAAAAAAAAAAAAAAACCCTAGTATTATATTAAATATTTCACTAAAGTCAACTTTTTTTGTTTTGTTCTGTTTTTATGCATCATTTAGAATTATAAAAATAGTTAAAAATACCTAAGGAGTGCTTATTTAGTTTTAAAATAATTTAAATTAACAATTGCAGAATTCTGGCAAAACATAAACTTCATTTTTACAGATTTTCTTGTTATAATATAATTTTAGAATGATCTACATAATTTTATATATTTTTAAAGCTAAACCATTAATATGTAATAAAATGCTTTATTTTCGGCTGATTATGTCAGGTGTGGGTTTATATCGGGTAACATGGGTTAATTTTTGGAAAAGTTTTTTTTTTTCAAATTCTCGCTTAATTGGCTGCCATTTTGTAATAAAGTGATAAAATGAAAAATGCTCAACATTAAAATCCAAGTCAGAACAAGGTGTAAAAATTTAGCCATGTTTAATTTTTTAACATTCTTTATTAGACTTTATATAGAGAAAATATATAAAAAAATGGGGTTTTTTTTTAGAGGGCAGCACAATATTTGAAACCTTTTCCTGAACTGAAAATTTCTATTTTTACATTCATTCATGAATTAATAATAATTCCTTTTGTATTGACAAAAGCAAAATAGAAAGAAATAAAGACCTATAATCTGCCCAACCTTTGGCCCCACGTTTTGCAGATTAGAGGGAGTTGACTGTATTAAGGCAGAAATTGCTGTACTGCTTCTTTCGTCCTTCTGTATTGAATATACTTCTATATATATATTTTAGGCTGATCAGGTGAGTGAATTACATGCTTTATGTTCTGCAGCCAAACCTGTCATTACGTGGATGGCCAGAGATGCAATTCAAGAGTGCAGAGAAGCCTGTGGGGGACACGGTTACCTACAAGGTAAAGTGTCAAATTCAACAAATTAAACAACATAACACTATTGAAACGGGTTTACATGACATTTTGGTACTTGCATATTAACTGAATGCCAGCATTTAATCACCAAAGATTTTTATTTAATGCATGTATTCATTATAAATATGTGCATTCATGTATGCACATATATATGTTTGTATTACTTATGTATCTATGTATTGATATGCATGTATGTATGTATGGTACAGCAGAAAGTTCTGTAATCGAGTTTGCAATTGGCTAACTGGCTTATTTTAGTGAATGCGAATTGGCACCTTTAATGGCAACTACCTTTGTTTTAAACAATATAGTTAGTTGGTATCATCACTCATGTTTAATACCAATATTGGTATGCAACACAATTGCAGAAGATTTGTCAGCAATAGTGCAAAAAATTAAGAGTAACCTGCAATAATGCAAAAAATAAAATAATAATATTAATAATAACCTACAATTATGTTAAACGTTTTCTGCCAAAAACAAAAAGTATTTGTTGAGAGTAAAGAGCTCCAAACTTTTCCAATTGCTTGCAGTTAATATGTAAGTATCGAAGATGGAAAATACAAGGTAGCCTTTTTTTCCCCCCCAAGTTATGTCATACTTGCCATTTGCCAACCCCCTGCTTAAAATACTTTGAACCAGAAATATTATTTAATGAATGAAATCAAGTACATTTCAAATGATTATCACTACCAAGTACCAAACAAAACATATTTAATTAAATATATTTTCTGGTTCAAAGTATGTTTTTTTAATTAAAAAAAAAAGCGGCAGGTGGGCAAATATGCTATGTAAATTTGTTTGTGTGGTCATTATTAAAATTATCAAGCATTACAGTTGGTTTACATACTTCTTTACATATATACTTATTTACATATACACTTCTTTACATACTCTGCTTTATATATATATTTTTTATTAATATGGTAATTGACAGTTTAAAATTTTTGTGGAATATTTTATTTAACTTAACAATCTTATAATTGCAGCTAGCGGTTTTGGTCATTTAAGAAACGATAATGATGCCAACTGTACATACGAAGGAGACAACAATGTTTTGCTACAGCAAACAAGCAATTACCTGCTTGGACTTCTCAAAAAGAAAAATGGTAACTTACTTTCTTTTTTTTAATGATTTAGAATTTTTTATGATTGATACTGAACACACCAATCCATATATCAATTTCTTGTCTTTGTAAATTAATAAGAACATGTTCAAAAAGTTAATAAGCATTATCCTTCATAAACAGTCCAATTTATTTTGCAGTACCCAATTTAGATTGCTTTTGCGATTTTAAAAACTGGAAAATCTTTGTTATTGTGTGAAAATTTTGCCAAATTATAACAAATTTATCAAATGAGATCTATAAGATTCTAACATAAAATATTTTGTAAAAAATAGGGGAAAAAAAGATTTTTTATTTTATTTTCAGGTTTAGATGGTATTTCCATAATCCCTGAAGTTCCTGTATACAATAAATTTTCATTTGTCATTTATTACACGCTTTTACTTAACTTGGTTCATGTGTGTAAAGATGGAATTTTGTAATTGAATTTTCACTCACTTCCTGATAGGACTAGAGTTCTAGAAATTATTTGTTCCTGATGACTATACAATATTTTAATAATTTAGTAATCAAGCAGTTAATTAATTTTAATTAATTGATAATAATTCAACAATTGAAAAGGAATGAAGCTAAGTAAAAGTAATGACATGTAACAATGAATGTGCTTCAGCAATGTAATATATATATATATCAATTTCACTTTTTGAAGAAATAAATGATGGGCGTGTTTAGTGAAAAATTGATTGCAATAATAATTGTAATAATAATAAAATACATTAAATGCTAAAAAGGTAATTTGTAAGAATATGCTTTTATTAGTTTACTTAAAATTCAAAAGTTGAAAACTGGATTAAAAAAAAAAAAAAAAAAAATCAAGATTCTGGAGGTCAAAAAGAAAAAATTTAAAAGCCTGAAGCGCTGATAAAGATATTTTATGGAAATTTGAATTTTAATCACAATTTTTAATGAGTAAGTAGAACTTTCCTTTCTTATAATTTTGATTATAGTTTAAATTCTTTATATTGTTTTCAGCAACTCACACTTTTAAGATTTTTCTTTTGATCTCCATACTTTTAATTTTTAAAATGTACTTTTTGCTTCTAAGTATAATAATAAAAGCTTATTTTTTTTTAAATAAATATTTTTATTATTTTTCTGTTTGACTCAAATGTTATCAAATAATAAATTTTATTATTTAAAAAAATATATATATCAAGTTGGTGAAAAAAAAAAAAAAAAAAAAAAAAAAAGTTTTCTCCAATTATTATTTTATACATACCTTAATTATTGCCTTATTATATTTGATGCTGAATTTTTTATCATTAAACAAGAAGTCACATGTATGTTCTATTCCCAATTTCAGAAGGCAGTGAATTTTTACATCTGGAAAGTGTGAATTTTCTGGATCACATGGATCGAATACTACAGGAGACTTTCCGTGCTTCAGTCTTGGAAGACTGTCTGGACATGAAAGGTAACATTATTTTACTAATATGTTTTGATTAGTATTTAATCTTTCATATTTGCTTATAATCCTTAAACATTTCTTAGAAATGAAAAAGTTTCCAAGGAGTACTTAGTACTCATTAAATATACAGGGTCATTCATAATTCCCTCCGGGGTTTCGAAACGTTATAGTAAAAAAACGAAGACGAATATGAAAAAAAGAAACATATGAAATTATTCCGAAACTATTCAAGTTTTACTTACATACATTATAGGTGTTCTATGTGTGAACCCTTGGTCACACGGCATACATCCATGCGATAGTCCAGTTCCTGCCATACTCTACTCAACATGGTACTGTCTATGTTATTGATAGCACGTGTTATCCAGGTTTTTGTACAACCTATGCCACGTGATTTAGCTGACCTGCGTGAAAGGATAACACGTGCTATCAATAACATAGACAGTACCATGTTGAGTAGAGTATGGCAGGAACTGGACTATCGCATGGATGTATGCCGTGTGACCAAGGGTTCACACATAGAACACCTGTAATGTATGTAAGTAAAACTTGAATAGTTTCGGAATAATTTCATATGTTTCTTTTTTTCATATTCGTCTTCGTTTTTTTACTATAACGTTTCGAAACCCCGGAGGGAATTATGAATGACCCTGTACAAAATACTCTTTAAGAATTCCTTAAATTATCATGAAGCAAAATTTAGTAGCTACAAGGATTTAATTCAATGATAAAAAAGTTGAAAATTGAGACTTGTCTATCACATGATGAATAATACTGCTGGTATAATAATCATATGTATTATTTCTATTCTCAACATCCCTTTTTCTATTTTACAAAACGCTCAACAATGAATGAGGTATCTTTCGAAAGGTTTTTGAACTGGCTTCTGACATAGTACACTTACATTTCGTTAAAAAATGTTTTTGATTAAAAATTTCAGTTAATTAAAAAATAAATCGGCATTGTTTTCATAAATGAAATGAAAGGTTTTTCTGAAATCAGTGTTGCCACAAAAATAAAATAATTCATTGTATCATGCTCAACAATGATTAGAAAAAAGATAAGGTGGGACATTGTTGTTGCAAGGGTTTATTTTATATTAATGATTAAAAAGCAAAATTCAAATTCAAATGCATAGAAGAAAAAAACACCATCAATCAATCAAAGTAGTTGTATTTCAACATGTAGCCTAAAATGTATGCTTTGTTATATTAAATTTAATTCTATTTTATATGTATTCAATTCCTTTTTTTTTTTGTTCAGTGTTTTTCCCGAAGCAGATGACATCTTCTAATACATTTAAAGTATGATTGTTAATTTTTTTTTTCTTGCACATGCCTTTTGCTACCTTTGATCCGTTTTTACTGTAACGTTGATGGAATAAATGAAGATATTCTGGCTTGACTAATGTTTGCAGATATTTATATCCTTAATTTTTCTTTAGAAGTTTAAACCTGCATCTAAAAAAATATTAGACATCAGTGTGAAATCCTAGCACAGGTCCACTGGTCTTTCTTAAGTTTGTAGGGCATGAAAGAGATTAATCTTTAAAGGAAGTAAAAAAGAAAAAAAAAGTTATACTGTTAAAAGTTAAGTTGGTGTATGCTGCATGATTTTTCCCTTCAAAATTTACTTTAAAAGTCTAGGTGCATGTGATACATGATGAATATTTGAGATTTGAGTGCCGTCTGTATATATGATTATTAGACACTGCATAAAATAGTTGTTATATATACTAGATGGAACCCGTCAAAATTTGACGGCAAACAACTTGATAATACCATAAAAGTAAAATTTATAGTTGCTTTAACTTGACAAATTTCATAGTGGGGAGCATAATATGATTAAGTGGTCACAGACTTTTCCATCGATATATCACATGAGGGGTGTGTGCAAAATTTAGAAAAGTACACCCTTGGGGGGTCAAAGTGGGGGATGGACATGGGAGATGCATAATATGATTAAGTGGTGACAGACCTTTCCAATGATATATAACATGAGGTTGTGTGCAAAATTTAGAAAGTACCCCTTGGGGGGGGGGCAAAGTGAGGAGATGGACACCGGATATGCATAATATGATTAAGTGGTCACAGACCTTTTCAATGATATATAACATGAGGGTTGTGTGCAAAATTTAGAAAGTACCCCTTGGGGGGGGGGAAAGTGGGGAGACGGGCATCGGAGATGCATAATATGATTAAGTGGTCACAGACCTTTCCAATGATATATGACATGAGGGGTGTCAACAAAATTTAGAAAAGTATTCCTTAGGGGGTGGGGAGGGCAAAGTGGGGAGATGGACATTGGAGATGCATAATATGATTAAGTGGTCACAGACCTTTCCAATGATATATAACATGAGGGTTGTGTGCAAAATTTAGAAAGTACCGGGGGGGGGGGGCAAAGTGGGGAGATGGACATCGGAGATGCATAATATGATTAAGCAGTTACAGACCTTTCCAACAATATATGACATGAGGGGTGTCAACAAAATTTAGAAAAGTATCCCTTGGGGGGGGGGCAAAGTGGGGAGATGGACATTGGAGATGCATAAAATGATTAAGTGGTCACAGACCTTTCCAATGATATATAACATGAGGGTAATGTGCAAAATTTAGAAAGTACCCCTTCGGGGGGGGGGGGGGGAGATGGGCATCGGAGATGCATAATATGATTAAGTGGTCACAGACCTTTCCAATGATATATGACATGAGGGGTGTCAACAAAATTTAGAAAAGTATCCCTTAGGGGGTTGGGGGGGCAAAGTGGGAGATGGACATTGGAGATGCATAATATGATTAAGTGGTCACAGACCTTTCCAATGATATATAACATGAGGGTTGTGTGCAAAATTTAGAAAGTACGGGGGGGGGGGCAAAGTGGGGAGATGGACATCGGAGATGCATAATATGATTAAGTGGTCACAGACCTTTCTAATGATATATAACATGAGGGTAATGTGCAAAATTTAGAAAGTACCCTTTGGTGGGGACAAAGTGGGGAGATGGACATCGGAGATGCATAATATGATAAAGCAGTTACAGACCTTTCCAATGATATATAACATGAGGGTAATGTGCAAAATTTAGAAAGTACCCTTTTGGGGGGGGGGGGCAAAGTGGGGAGATGGACATCGGAGATGCATAATATGATTAAGCAGTTACAGACCTTTCCAACAATATATGACATGAGGGGTGTCAACAAAATTTAGAAAAGTATCCCTTGGGGGGGGCAAAGTGGGGAGATGGACATTGGAGATGCATAAAATGATTAAGTGGTCACAGACCTTCCCAATGATATATAACATGAGGGTAATGTGCAAAATTTAGAAAGTACCCCTTCGGGGGGGGGGGGGAAAGGTGGGGAGATGGGCATCGGAGATGCATAATATGATTAAGTGGTCACAGACCTTTCCAATGATATATGACATGAGGGGTGTCAACAAAATTTAGAAAAGTATCCCTTAGGGGGGTGGGGGGGCAAAGTGGGGAGATGGACATTGGAGATGTATAATATGATTAAGTGGTCACAGACCTTTCCAATGATATATGACATGAGGGGTGTCAACAAAATTTAGAAAAGTATCCCTTAGGGGGGTGGGGGGGCAAAGTGGGGAGATGGACATTGGAGATGCATAATATGATTAAGTGGTCACAGACCTTTCCAGTGATATATAACATGAGGGTTGTGTGCAAAATTTAGAAAGTAACCTTTGGGGGGGGCAAAGTGGGGAGATGGACATCGGAGATGCTTAATATGATTAAGCAGTTACAGACCTTTCCAACAATATATGACATGAGGGGTGTCAACAAAATTTAGAAAAGTATCCCTTGGGGGGGGGGGGCAAAGTGGGGAGATGGACATTGGAGATGCATAAAATGATTAAGTGGTCACAGACCTTTCCAATGATATATAACAGGAGGGTAATGTGCAAAATCAGTGATGGAACAGCTGCGCCAATTGCTCCAATTGCGCCAAAACGATAATGCTGCGCCATTCTGCGCCAAAACGATCATTTTTCAACAAAATTGCGCCAAACTGCGCCAATTCGATAATTTTCTTCTAGCAACATTTTGCCATAAGATAAGAAAAATTTCGTCATTCTTCGCGGTACGAAATCCCCTCTTTAAAGTGCCTGTTACGATTCGAAACGTGCTCGCGCGCGCCGATCAGTCGATCCTCTGATTGGATTGAGTTTCCTGCAAAGGAACCAACTATATATGACTAGAGCTTAGCAGCTAGGAAGCTCGGCTCGCGAGACACCAATCACAGTCTGCTACAGGTGTGATTCTGGTCCGAATTTTCCGAAAAATTAAGGCAATGGTTTCCGAAAAAAAATATATATATATATATATATATATATATCGGTCATAAATCCGAAAATTCGGACATAAAATGTATCGGTATTTCGGCAAATGATCGCCGAAAAAAATCAATCTCGTCATTCGTTCGAAGAAAAGTCGGCAATTTTGTCAAAGGATCGCGGGTAAAACATGACTTTCGTCAGAAAATCGCGAAAAAACGGCCAATTTCGTCAAAAACATTGCAAAAAGCGGCAAATTTCGTCAAAAGATCGCGAAAAAACGGCAAATTTTATCAACGGATCGCGGGAAAAACTTTACTTTCGTCAGAAAATCGAAAAAAAACGGCAAATTTCGTCAAAAACATTGCTAAAAACGGCAAATTTCGTCAAAAGATCGCGAAAAAACGGCAAATTTAGTCAAAGATTGCGAAAAACGGCAAATTTCGTCATAAACATTGCGAAAACCGCAAATTTCGCCCAAAGATCGCGAAAAAATGACAAATTTTGTCAACAGATCACGGAAAAAACGTGACTTTTGTCAGAGCATCGCGAAAAAAGGCAAATTTCGTCAAAAACATTGCGAAAAACGGCAAATTTCTTCAAAAACATTGCGAAAAATGGCAAATTTCGTCAAAGGATCGTGAAAAAACGGCAAATTTCGTCACAGGATAACGGAAAAACCGCTAATTGCGTCAAAGGATTGCGGAAAACCCGCAAATTTCATTAGAAGATCGCGAAAAAACGACAAATTTCGTCAAAGGATCGCGAAAAAACGACAAATTTCGTCAAAGGATCGCGAAAAAACGGCAAATTTTGTCAAAGGACCGCGAAAAAACGCCAAATTTCGTCAAAGGATCGTGAAAAAACGCCAAATTTCGTCACAGGATAACGAAAAAACTGCTAATTTCGTCAAAAGATCGTGGAAAATCTGCAGATTTCATCGAAGGATCGCGATAAAACGACAAATTTTGTTAAAAGATCGCGAAAAAACGCCAAATTTCGTCAAAGGATCGTGGAAAAAACCGGCAAATTTCGTCAAAGGATCGCGAAAAAACGGCAAATTTTGTCAAAGGATCGCGATAAAACGACAAATTTTGTTAAAAGATCGCGAAAAAACGCCAAATTTCGTCAAAGGATCGTGAAAAAAACGGCAAATTTCGTCAAAGGATCGCGGAAAAACGGCAAATTTCGTCAAAGGATCGAGGAAAAACCGCAAATTTTGTCAGTGGGGTGCGGAAAAAAATCATTGTGCCGGGAGTGGATTCCCCCTCCCCCGTCTCCCTTGTTGTAACCTTTCAGAAAATTTGTTGTGAATTTCAGATTTTTTTTTTTTTTTTTACTCAGAATTACCCCTGAATCAGATGCCAGTTAGATTGTGGTGTAAATCGCCCAACAGGTGGCGCTATTGCACTTCATTTATCACGATTTCTGAAATAGCTATATCTCAAGAATTAATGCACGGAATTTCATCAAACTTCATATTATGTTAAACCTTGACATAAATATATTCTTATTAGATTTGGATGTATACTGACCAACAGGTGGTGCTGTTATTCTCTGTTTTTCAGAATTTCCGCGATAGCTCTATCTCAAGAACGAGTAGATTGTCATTTAATTTTGGTTACAAACGATTTGATTGATATAGAAAAAAGTTGTGTGATAGCTGTAACATAGTTTTTTTTTTTTTTTTGGTGTGTGTGTACGTTTTCTCTAAAAAGCTTTTTCATGCTTAAAAGAGAGGGATTTTGCAGCTCCATAATAGTTATTTTCTGCTGAAAAACCGTTTTGCTGCTCCGAAATGAGCGATTTGCTGCTCCGAAATGAGTCATTTGCTGCTCCAAAATGAGTCATTTGCTGCTCCGAAATGAGTCATTTGCTGCTCCAAAATGAGTCATTTGCTGCTCCAAAATGAGCGATTTCTGCTCCAAAATGAGCGGTTTGCTGCTCCAAAATGGTGTTTTGCTGCTCCAAAATGATGATCCTGGTGTTCCATCACTGCAAAATTTAGAAAGTACCCCTTGGGGGGGGGGGGGAAGTGGGGAGATGGGCATCGGAGATGCATAATATGATTAAGTGGTCACAGACCTTTCCAATGATATATGACAAGAGGGGTGTCAACAAAATTTAGAAAAGTATCCCTTAGGGGGGTGGGGGGGGCAAAGTGGGGAGATGGACATTGGAGATGCATAATATGATTAAGTGGTCACAGACCTTTCCAATGATATATAACATGAGGGTTGTGTGCAAAATTTAGAGAAGTACCCTTG
Source organism: Maratus michaelseni (assembly GCA_963931845.1). Taxonomy (NCBI): domain Eukaryota; kingdom Metazoa; phylum Arthropoda; class Arachnida; order Araneae; family Salticidae; genus Maratus; species Maratus michaelseni. The sequence goes on along the minus strand of OZ007597.1, from coordinate 288,901,156 downwards.
GGGGGGTGGGGGGGCAAAGTGGGGAGATGGACATTGGAGATGCATAAAATGATTAAGTGGTCACAGACCTTTCCAATGATATATAACATGAGGGTAATGTGCAAAATTTAGAAAGTACCCTTTAAGGGGGGGGGGGGGGGCAAAGTGAGGAGATGGACACCGGAGATGCATAATATGATTAAGCAGTCACAGACCTTTCCAACAATGTATGACATGAGGGGTGTCAACAAAATTTTGAAAAGTGTCCCCCTTAGGGGGGGGGGGCAGGATGGACCCCGGAGATGCATAACATGAATAAGTGGTCAAAGACTTTTCCACCGATATATCACATGAGGGGTGTGTGCAAAATTTAGAAAAGTGTCCCACTTGGGGGGGGGGGAGTGGGGGGATGGACACCGGAGATGCATAACATGAAAAAGAGGTCACAGCCGTTTCAACTTGCAACTTTTTTCTCGAAGGCATTTGACAATATTAAATTCTTTTTTATCCAAGACAATTTAACGATATTCTTATTTTTTTTTTGCGTAATTCGTCAAACGTTCATGGAAAAAATCATGAAATTCGCTAATCAATAGTTGATAAATTATAAAATTCAACAATCGATAGCAGTAAAATTGGTCAATCGATAACGGAAAAATCACGAAATTCATCAAATGGTCTCCCGTAAAAAAAATTGTCCTGTACACTGATGTGATGATCAAAAGGGTTTTGAAGTATAGGACAAAATTAGCACTTGCCAAACAGCGAGTAATACTGAAAATTTGGCAATGGACTTTATTGCCACCACTGGTCAAACATAATAGTCACACTCACCAATTGCGATGATTGAATGGAAAAAGATTTTTTTCTCTGCTGTCGCGCGACAAATTTTGAAACCATTTGGCAAATTTCATCCCCGAAATTGGCAGATTGTGAATTTTTTTTCTCGAAGCCATTCGACGATATTCGAAAATTTTTTCTCCCGAAACCAGTTGATGAATTTTGCGATTTTTCCACTGTGTCGATTAATGAATTTTGCACTTCTTCCGCTATCGATTGACGAGTTTCGAATTTTATCGACTATCGGTTAACGAATTTCACGATTTTTTCCATGAACGAACAAATTGCGCACTTTCTGCTAATTGACACATTTCGCCCTTTACAATTCAGTCAATGAGTTGAACGTTGTTTCTTTCGAGAAATGTCAGGAATGAAACAATGATTCTTTAGGTTGAATTTACTTCGTTCGATGCCCCATGGAAGAATGTGTGCGATGCAGCAACGGGCGTCACAGACTTTTTAGGGCACCTGCAGACTAAAAACATCTAACCAATCTTCGCGGGGGGAAAATAACAGATTTTGTCAAATGATTGAGGAAAAAACACTACTTTATCAAAGGATCATGGGAAAACATGACTTTTGTTAAAAGACCACAGAAAAAACGTAATTATGCAAAAGGATCGCGAAAGATAAGCAAATTTTGTCAAAGAATCGCAAAAAAGGAAATTTCACCAAAAAATCACGTTTTTTTACTAAATTTCGTCTAAAAATTGCGGAATAAAATGTATTTTATCAAAGAATTGCTGGAAAATGCGAATTTCGTTAAGGATCGTGAGAAAAATGCGAAATTCTTCAAAGGATCGCTGAAAAAACACTAATTTCGTCAAAGAATTGCTGAAAAAACATGAATCTCGCCCAATAACAGAAAAATCATGGTTCATAATCATTATATCTAGTAGTATATGTAAATACAGTTTGTGATATAAGACAAAATTAACATTCACCAATCGGCGAGTAATACTGGAAATTGGTGATTGATGTTATTGCCACCACTGGCTAAACTTAGTCACACTCGCCAATTGCGATGATTGAATGTAAAATGAAATTTTTTTTCCCGCTGTCACTCAAAGAATTTTGAAACCATTTGGTGAAGTTTTTTCCGAAACCATTTTGTGAATTTCCCGATTTTTTCTTCAAAATCATTTGACAAAGAGACTTTTTTCTCGATGGCATTTGACAATATTCAAAATTTTTTTACCCGAGACAATTTGACGATATTCTTAATTTTTTTTGTGCAATTCGACAAATGTTCATGGAAAAAATCATGAAATTCGTTAATCAATAGTCGATAAATTGTGAAATTCAGCAATCGTTAGCGGTAAAATCGTAAAATTTGTCAATCGATAACGGAAAAATAATGAAATTCATCAAATGGTTTCCGGTAAAAAAATTGTCTTGCACGCTGATGTGATGATCAAAAGGGTTTTGAAGGCATTTATTTTATTTGTTGTATTGTGTATAAATACCTAGGTGGAAACAGTTTGCTTATTTTGTCAAATGGTTCAACAATATTCGACCCAATACGCATGCGTAAAAAAAATCTTCCGGTAGGACCGGCCAATGAGGTGAAGGTCTATTACGGTCTCTAGAAACGTGTTTGGGATCATCTCCTGTTGTTTTTTTCTTGCACTTTGCGTTAAACCTAGGAAGGTATTTATATAGAACTCACTGTGGAGTGTTTAGAAGGTATTTATTTATTTCATTTATTATAATTTGTATGAATACTTAGGTGTCCATTTCGGATTTACTGTTTAAAAATGAATTTAGGCTCTTTTAACGTTCGCGAAATCAATCCCGATGGAAATTGTCTTTTTAGATCTCTATCATTTTGTTTATATAGTACAGAAAATGATTATTCAAATGTATGTAAAAATATCGTAGAACATGTAATACAAAATTGGACCACTTATAGTCCGTTTATTATCGGGGATGAATCTTATGGTGTTCCGATTGCTAATGAAGACAATTATGTAAATATATGGTTCTTCATAGAGGTATATGGTTCTTCACACTTCAATAGAAGCATTGTTTAAATTAATATAATTCTACAAATATGATGCAGTTTTAAAATATCGAGTAATGATTAATACTGTCAAAGAATATACTCATATACGTAATTAAGTTTTGGTACTTCTCTATTATCTCATCGACCACTTTTCATAAAAAAAAACTATCGGCAAATAAATGGGAGAACGTTGTCATTGGAATATCAAAATAAATAAATAAAATATAAGAATTGAAGGATACAATTGTTATTTTAATTAATGAAATAACTAATAAATCAAATAAACATAATGAAAAATACACGCAAATGTTGAATTAAAAACCACTTGATGACATAAAAAACACGTATAATGTTTTCGACATCAAGTAAATGGGACTGCATTTTTGGCATTTAATCATACAGTTTGGCGATAGTATTTTGTTATGAAAAGTGGTCGATGGGATAATAGAGAAGTACTCAAGTTTTTTATACCAAGTTTGAAAATTTATCTTTTTTTGACATTTAAAAAAAATAACATAAAAAACATTACAAATTTGCCCATTTAAAACATTCAAGATTTGTATATATACAAACAATACAATGTAAATATTAATATTGTTACATGATACATTATATACATTGTTTGCATATATACTTCTTTGTATACATATATTGTTTGTATACATACAAACAAATATAATGTAAACATTATTCAAATATTAAGAGTTTGCAAATCAAAACATTCTAAAGATTTGTATACATACAAACAATATAATGTATACATACTCTTTACAAATTAAATAGCCCACTTATGTAATGACAAAACTTTTAAATCGAATAGAGATAATATATTTCTGTTTTGTTATGAAAAGTGGTCAATGGGATAATAGAGAAAAGTACCTAAGTTTTTTATACCAAGTTTGAAAATTTATCTTTTTTTGACATTTAAAAAAAATAACAGAAAAAACATTACAAATTTGCCCATTTAAAACATTCAAGATTTGTATACATACAAACAATACAATGTAAATATTAATATTGTTACATGATACATTAAAGATTGTTTGCATATATACTTCTTTGTATACATATATTGTTTGTATACATACAAACAAATATAATGTAAACATTATTCAAATATTAAGAGTTTGCAAATCAAAACATTATAAAGATTTGTATACATACAAACAATATAATGCATACATACTCTTTACAAATAAAATAGCCCACTTATGTAATGACAAAACTTTTAAATCGAATAGAGATAATATATTTCTGTATATTTTATAACTTATATTCAGATGCTCAGATTCTGCTTTTTTCGAACACATAATAATAAAAATATTACTACTGTGCGTACTGTCTTTTGACGTTATATTTACATAATCGTTTTCATTATCAATCGGAACACCATAAGATTCATTCCCGATAATAAACAGACCATAAGTGGTCCAATTTTGTATTACGTGTTCTACACGTTTGAATAATTATTTTCTGTACTATATAAACAAAATGATAGAGATTTAAAAAAAAAATTTCCATCGGGATTTCGCCAACGTATGAGCCTAAATTCATTTTTAAACAGTAAATCCGAAATGGACACCTAAGTATTCATACAAATTACAATAAATAAAATAAATACCTTCTAAACACTCCACAGTGAGTTCTAGATAAATGTCTTCCTAGGTTTAACGCAACGTGACAACAGAAAAAAACAACAGATGATACGATCCCAAACACGTTTGTAGAGACAGTCATAGACCCTCACCTCATTGGCTGGTGATTTTTTGACGCATGCGTATTCGGTCGAATTTCGATGGAATATTTGATTTGACAGAATTACCAAACAGCTTTAAATATATGGATTGTTAATACTGTGCAATTGTAGCACTAACTACTAGATTTTAATGGAATAAAATTTGTTTGAAATGTTTTTTTTCTCTACAAATGAGGTATTAAAATTAGAGTGTGTGTGTTACATGAGAGCACAGCATACATGACAAAATACAGTAAGTCCTTTAAAATTTTTGGACTCTTTAGAAATTTTGATTTTTTTTTTCTTCTCAAGTCTGTATGAACCTTGTTGTGTGTATGTTACACATTAACCTCATGTCAGTGTTTAATCGGCAAAGATTTCATGTCCTGTATGTATTTATTGTATGTATTGATGTACAGTGGCGCCAACTTATAAGGGACTGTGGGGCGTGAGCCCTCCCAATAATTGTTCTGTCCTGGCTTACCCAATTTCCATTCATTATTTATTTCGTTATTTATTTATTTTTCATCTGAAACAAAATTTATTTTACCATTTATCAGTGAGCATAAATCAATGACCACCTCTTTTAATGCCCTGATTGATACTCATATATAAATTAAATGACTAAAATGTTTTGTTCGATGTGTAGCTTTTTGCTTTTTTAATTTGTAGTCATATGCGTGGTATGATGGTACTATAATAAATATTAGTTCTTTATAAAGAAGAACTATTTAATAAAATTACTACTTTGCTACTTTGTTTTAAAACATGACAACTTGACTTATAGACTTATCTTTCCCTATCTGTCCACCTTCCAAAGAAAGAAAGAAAGAAAAAAATTTGGCCATGCCATTTTACCAAAATATTTTTGAGCCCACCAATATTTTTCAAAAGTTGATGCCACTGTTCATGTATATAATTTTGTATTATGTATCAATGTCAGGATTAGAAATTGCAGTCGTTAATCGTCAAATGCATCTAAATTATTGCATTTCACGACCACAAAATTATGCTTAGTCGTCAAATTAGACGCCTAGCTTTCTTTCACTTTAATTTTTATTTAACAAATGCTCTCATTTGTACTTTAGCGAAAGTTTCCCTGCCGCATGTACTTCAAGAGCACTTGTTTTCGATAAACGATCGAACAGCAGCACATGTCTGAAACTCCCTTGCACCTGTCAATCCCCTCTAAGTTGACTTCACTTTAACCAATGACTGATAAAACTGATCTTACAGATTACATCCCTAAAATTCTTGCACACCTTGTTAGAAAGCATGGTAATAGACCCTATTCTCTGAGCTCAAGGCTACGATTTCGGAAATGTTTCCCCAAAGCACCTGACTCAATGTTGCAAAAATATGGTCCATTACTGCTCCATGTCATGTAACCTTGCATTGCAAAAAGAGTCGTTGCATAATTAAGACTTACAATATCGGAAATGATTCCCTGAAACATGAGTACTGTATAGTGCCCCCACTCCCTTAAAAAAGTATTTATGTAGGATTTGTGAATATTTTAAAATGTCACCATATTTGGTATCCAAAGGTTAATTTATTTGCTAATTTTTTATTTTCTGATGTACTTTCAGTCACAGGGTTTTTTTAAAACTAGGCTTATCCCTGGTTGTATCTAAAAGTTCATGGACATAATTGCTTGATAATTTGTTTTGAATATGTACAACCCCCCCCCCCCCCTCCCTTGCCCTTAACACATAAAAATAGAAACAATATTATTGTTAACATGGTTGCGAAAAGAAATGAGAAAATATGATATACATAAAATTACAATCACAAAATGCAGTTAATTAACTAGAAAAAGAAATTGTAGGTGTCATTTGGCACCTTACCTAGAGTTCCTAATTTCTAACCCTGATCAATGTATTCATATGCATGTATGTATATATGGTATGACCAGGGCCGGCGCTAGACATTTTACTGACTGAGGCGAGCCTTATTTTGCCGCCCCTATGCCGTGATTGTTTTTTCACCACTTCTCAAACATTTTTTAAGAATAAGTTAATTAATTTTGCTAACTATGATTTATTTAAAAGAAAACAAATATATATAAAATTAATTTACATTTAAGAAATTTAAAATAATCAAATTACTTAAGAAATTTTGCATCTATTTCGAAAATATAACAACAGTTAACTTGACATTAAATGAATAAAAATGTTATCATATTCTATTAATATTTACTAATATTATAAACCATCATATCAAGAATTAAACTGACGCTTCAAAATCTCATTCGCTTTGCTTTTCCTTTGGAAAATGCATTTATTGTATCGACGTTATGAATATTAGTATATATATAAAAAAAAAGTTACATCAGGTGAAGCTAAGTTTAAAATATACATTATTAAGCCAAAATATGTCAAACATTTAATAACAATCAAATTATGTATAAAATTTGTATAGAATTTCAAATAGCAAAATAATGATATCAATAACAAGTTATATATCTTTTTGAAACATGCACAAAAATAAAATCCCTTATTAGTATTTAAAAGAAAATAATTATTAAAAATAAAACAAAACTTCAAGATCTAATTTTTCTTGATTTTTCTTCGGCGAAGTCATTTATTATTATACGGAAATCCATATTACAAAGCAATCACATTATCAAGACAAAAATAGATAAACATACTAACGCAAACTACGTATTTGACAACATCATATTCATCACATTCTTGAAATTAAATAGAAAAATTACATGATTATTTGAAATTGTATACATGAAAATTTAATTTTACATCAGTAATATTTACAAAAACACAAGTATCAACAGTGAAATAAATAATTCGATACTAATTCGTCTTGAATTTTCTTTTTCAAAATCGTTTATTGATAGCACCCTAATATTAAAAAATAATTGCATTTTCATTTGCTAGAATAATTTAAGTAACTGATCCGACCGGCGTCGTCCAAGTGCATAAGAAAATACACGAAGCGCAAAAAAACTAAAAATCTAATATAAAAGCGCGAAAAATATAAAAATCCTTCCACGAATTCCGAATAAACTTTAATGAAAAGATAAAAAATGTATTGTATTGGGCTAGAAGATTGATGCCCGATTCCTTTTACTAATGTGGAAAAATCGCAGCGAATTGCGGAAAAGCACTAAAAGTTGCATACAAAAATCGCAGAAGACAAAATTTACTATTGGGCTAAGAGATTAAAAAACAAAAATATTTTACGAATGTCTGAAAATCGCCGCAAAACGCTAAAAACTCTAAAAATCAAACAAAAATATTCAAAAATCGCTGAACGAATTCCGAATAAACTTTATTGAGAAGAGAACTAAATTTTCTATATTGGGTTAAAAAATTAAAACATGATTTCTTTTACTAATATGGAAAATTCATCACGAAACACAAAATCAAACTCGTTAAAAATTGAAAATCGCAGAGGACAAAATTTACCACTGTATGCTAATACATTCTAACACTTCTTTCCCGAAAGTCAAAAATCGGAGCGAAAAAACGTTAAAAATCACATTGAAAATAGCTGAATAGAAAATGTAATATATTGGGCTAAATGTTTGAAACCGAATTCCTTTTTTGAATATCAAAAAATCGCCGCGAAACGCAAAAAATTGCATTGAAAATCGCAATAAAAATCACAAAAACTGCAAAAATCGTGGAGAACAAAATTTAATATGATAGGCTAAAAGTTTGAAACTGAACTGTTTTTTTACGAATGTCAAAAAATTCAACAAGAAACGCGAAAACTAAGAATCGCATTAAAAATCACTAAAAACTCAAAAATATCGGAGAACAAAATTTACTACATAAGGCTAAAATTTTGATACCGAATTATTTTTACGAATGTCAATAAATCGCCGCAAAACGCTAAAAATCCCTAAACATTATAGAGAACAAAATTTACTAATAGTGAACTGAAACATCGTAACAGGGATTATTCACGAATGCCAAAAAATTACCGTTACACGCAAAAAAAAAAAAAAAAAACACTAAATATCGCTAAAAATTCAAAAATCGATAATTTAATTTAAATTCAAAATTTACTATATAGGCTAAAAGTTTGAAACAGAATTCATTTTACGAATGTCAAAAAATCGCCACGGAACGTGAAAAAAGCAAGTTGAGAATCACATTGAAAATTCAAAAATTCGAAGACAAATTTTACTGTATTACGCTAAACGTTTTATGCTAAATGCCTCATACGAATGTCAAAAAATAGCTGTAGAACGCTAAAAATCGCTAAAATTCAAAAATAGAGGAGGACAAATTTGGTTTGAAGCCGAATTCTTTTAACAAAGTCAAAAAATCGCAGCGAAACGGGAAAAAAATCTAAAAATCGCATGGAAAAATTCAAAAATCGTTGTACGAATAAACTTTATTGAAAAAAGGACAAAATTTACTAGGGCTAAAATTTTACGACCGGGATCCTTTTACTAATGTAGAAAAATCGCTACAAAACAACAAGAACAACAAAATAAAAGACGCTAGAAATCTCATAAAAATTGCTAAAAGTTAAAAATTCTCAGAGGAGCAAATGTACTACAGTTGGCTAAAGCATTTTAAAAAGAATTATTTTCAGAATGTCAAAAAACGTCCCCAAAACGCTAAAAATCGCATTGAAAATCGCGGAAGACAAAATGTAATATATTAGGCTAAATATTTGAAACCGAATTTGGAACCGAATGTGAAGAAATTGCCGTGAAACGCTAGGAAATCCTAAAAATTGTATTGAATATCGGAAAATTTTCAAAAATTGCGGAGGTCAAAATTTACAAAATTAGCAAAAATTCGCAGCAGAACGCGAAAAGACACTGAGAATCGCATTGAAAATTGTATTAAATACAACTAAAAATTTACTATATTAGGCTAAAAGTTTGAATCAGAATTATTCCTTTAAAGAATATTAAAAAATCACCGCGAAACTCAAGAAAAAAAATGTCGTCAAAAATCACTAATAATTCAAAAATCGTCAACAACAAAACTTACTAAAGTGGACTAAAACATTGTAACTGGAATTCTTTTACTGTAATTATATGCAATGTACTCCGTATTCTTATTTTAAATAAGAAATAAAAAGTCTCTCTCTCTCTCTTTTTTTCTTAAGTTTCCAACACATACAATATGCGAGTCAAATGCCGCCCTTCTAGGGGTGCGCCCTGAGACGGCTGCCTCACTTGCCTCACCCCTGGCGCCGGCCCTGGGTATGACGAAAAGTTCTGTAATTGGGTTTGCAGCCAATTGCTGTATTTAGGAAAGTGATTTGACACTTTTAATGGTAACAATATTTGTTTTAGTTAGTTGGTAGCATGGCAAGATAATAATCTACCATAATGCCAAAAAAATAAATAAATAAAATAAAATAACTTACACAAATGTTAAATATTTTCTACCAGAAACAAAAATATTTGTTGAGAGAAAAGAGTTCCAAATTTCCTCAATTACATACAGTTAATGTGTAAGTACCATAATCAATCTTTTATAATTGTTCATAAGTACCGTTAATACTAGTGCAATAACCATTTTCAGTGACCAAAACACTAACACTTTCTGACATAGTTTAAAAGTGCTTAGACCCTTTGTTTTTCTTGTCTGTCTCCCTGTGTCTAACTTTTGTAAATGCTGAAAATTACCATGAAAAATAATTCAATAATGCAGACAAATGATTCTCAAATGCAGTGGTGCTATTTTCTGTAGATAAAATTACTAATTATAATCCATTTAGCTTTTATAGCAAGTGATTTTATTTAAAACACAAGAGTGTCCAATACTTTTGTGACTATACTTTGTTCAATACTTTTGTGATCAATTTTAAAGATCAAGTGTCATTACTTAAGAAAAAAAAAAAAAGGCTGAAGGTTTTCAATGATTTATTAAAATGGTAAATATAATTATAAATTCTGTAATGTTTTTTAACATTTTCCAACATGGTTTAAAAGTGTTTATGAATTTGGTTTCTCCGTCTGTCTATGCTCTAATTTGTCGGATTGACATTTAATTGATATATGTTATTGAGATTTATCATGGTATGTTCGATATTGAAAATGAAGTGTATAGCATTTATAGTTTGTTTACAAAGGTACTCAAAAGAATCCGTTAGAGTATAGTCTATAGGAAAAAATCATTTGCAGTGTATTTTAATGATGTATTTCAATTTCAGTATGTTTGAAATAATATAATATAACATCATGGAAGTGCACTACAAGATGTTTACTATAGAATAAGGTGTGCAAGTGCATAGCATTTATTGTTCATTTATAGGGGCACACAAAAAAATTCGGTTGCAGTTGTCTATGAGCAATAACTGCTGAAAGTGTGCTTTTAATTGTGATATTTTTTTTTTTTTTTAATTTAACTGTTTTGCATATTACATGCTGTGTATAAATTCTATAGATCTTATACAAGGCTGCACAAAAGAATTTATATATTTTTCCAGTTGTAGATGGTAATTACTAAAATTAAGGTTTTCAGTTATTTTATGTACTTTTCAGATTGTGTTCTTAGACATCTTTCACCTTATTAAAAAATGAAGTTTTGCAACTGTATTCTGAATGAGTTGGAAGGTGTTTCGTAATCTATGCTCGATTCATGATTTTTCTTTCTTGTTAACTACTTAATAATTCTGGATTATTTAAGAGAGGTATAACAATTTCGAAATCATATGAAAAACAACTGATATTGAAGTACTTTTTTTCATTGAAACTACTAAAGAGATTGCATTGAAATTTTTTTTTTTGGGGGGGGGGGGGGGGAGTAGTTGAACTAAAATGGATTGTTCAGTGTGAAATGAAAATAAAAATGCAATAGTTATGCAATTTCACACACACATACACCAAAAACAAATCCTATTACATTATTATAAAGGAATTGATTTTCCAGAAAAACCAGATAATCAAAATATAATTAAAGAAAGAAAAAAATAAAATATTGAAATCACTTTATTAGTTTGCATGGAAAAAAGTATATTAATATCAGCTGTTTTACATTTGACTTAGCAGTTATTGTTGCCCCCTTATGTGTTTAATCAGTTTTGCAATGTTGCTGTGGTTGAAATGTGTAGTATTTGGGTCGTTCCATGCCAAATCAACAAAAATTTTCAGATTTCAGAGCGTTTCAGATTTTGATGAAACCTTCAGTAATCATTCTCCCTGATGATGCAAGTTGACTATACTTAGTTAAAAAATTATTTTCTTTAAATTTTTTAAAAAAAATTGTAGATAGTGTTTCTTAAAATTTTTGAAAAAAAAAATGTTTTTTGTAATATTATCAGCTTAAAATTTTGAGATTGTGATCTCAATGGGATCAGGAGTTATGAAATAAAAGCTGAAGATTACCATCAAATAATAATCTAACTCTAGCTTATTTTTTATTAATTTATTATTTATATGGTAATCTTCAGCTTTTACATTGTCTAAAAAATTTAAAAATTAAGATTATTTTAAAAATGTATTTTTTTAACCATTCATATAGTCAACTTGCATATCAAATTAAACCTTATGGAATTCTCTTTAAAATGAGTGGTCAAACAACCCCCTACGCCTGATAGAACCTGAGAAAATCAAAATTGAAAACATTTATGCAAGGCAAAAAATGGTGATTTTTCTAAATTAAAAAAATTAATTTTATGAAAATCTAATCAGATAAAAAAAAATTCTTTTTTAAATATATTCTCATATATATCATCAGAGAGAATGACTCCTGTAAGTTTCATCAAAATCTGAAATGGTCAGGTTGAGTCACTGGTTGATTTGGCATGGAATGACCCATTTATAGTTTTTATACAGGGCTTCTGAAAAGATTTCAAATACATTACCATTCTATATTCATAGCATTGATATATTTTTTAATGTGTTCTAATGGTGTTATAAATCTTCTAACTGAACAAAATTTCAGTCTATCTTCTCTCTGTAGTACCTATAATATTTTTCCTGTCTATGGCACCTATTTGTTACCTATATATTAGATTGGATTGGATTGGATTGTACAAAAATGCTTTTAATTAATTGCTGTATGGATGGTTATTGCTTGAAATATGCTTCAGTGATGTTATACATTTTCCAGTTAACAAGATTGCAGAATGCAATATGGAGTGTATAACATCTCCTATACAGTAAAGAAAGTAAAAATTTGATTAATACATTTTGTCTATCAAGTGGTATTGCTTAAAGTTTAACTTTTCTAATTGTGTAATATGTTTTGTAAAGTGCATTTTAATCTCAGTTTTGAGACAATTTAGTGATACTATTTCATGTGTTTATGAATTTAGTTTATCAGTTTCTATATCTGGCTAAAATTGTAGGTTTAATGGTGCATAAATATACCCAGAATTGTGATAGAGCATATTAATTAAGGTACTTTTAATGATTTTTAATAGATGATAGGAAATGATACATAAATTTATGTATAAGTAGTGTTGGAATGTGCACCATAATCTATATGTGATGCATGATTTTATTTTTCTTATTAACAATCTAATTGTGATCATTATTTAAAAGGTAACATATTATAAGGACTGAATTATAAATTGTAGCAATTGTATACATAAAATTATCGTACAATGAGGATAACGTCAAATATAAGATTTGTTTTGAGTGACAATTAATGAGGTGTATTTTTGGTTTCAGTTATAGTTATTTCTTTTCCAGAATAAAATATTTTATTAATGTACTTTATTATTGTCTTTTTTTTTTTTACATGCCTCTTTTATTTTCATTTAAATTTAAGGTAAATTGTCATTTTAATGTTTTGGTTAAGATTTCTCCAACATCTGAATCTGTTTGTTTCAGAATGATTATTTTTGCATTGATTTTAAAAGAGAAAAAAATAATTTTATTTCCAGTTACCACTACATAATGCTATGTATGTGAAGTTCTTGTTATTTCATTACTTAAAAATTATTTCACTTAAATTATTTATCAAAACAATTTGTTTAATAAAACGCTTTGAATTAAGAAAATTAAAAGATGAAATGTCTCAAACTTACTCTTCCAGATGGATGACATCAGTATTTCTACAGTATAGTATACACAGGAGTTTTTTAACTGCAAAATTTACTGTTTTTGTCGAAAACTGTGCCGTTTAAAGACGATTGTTGATTATAGATACACATTAAAAAATCTTCTGTAAAAAAAAAGGGGGGGGGGGCTTAATTTAGAAAATAGCAGGAAGAAAATGACCTTAAACCTTTTTTAAGTAGGAGGGAGGCCCAATTTTTTTTTTTTTTTTTATGGGAATGTCATGTCATCTGAGCCTTGCTTTTAACAATTTTATGTGAAATTTCGAATTGTAATACTAGCTGATGTTATGTATTTTGCTACTGGTCCAGTTTATTTTTTTAATTATGGTATTTCCCTGTTTTAGTGGCCTTGGTTCTTTTTTTAAAGCTTGGCACAATTTAGTTTATGAAAGTGAAATTTGTTGCCAAATGATATAAACAGCTATGAAAACAAAACTGATGAACGGTTATACTTGTTTATGTCATGTGTATTAAAATAATTGCTTCTGATTATACATATTGGATGAATTACGTCTTCTTGTAAATAATAACAGATAAATGGCTTTTGTATGCTGAATAAATTTTGTAAATATTGAACAAGTTGTTTGTGTGTGCGAAACAGTGAATAGGTTGCCAGAAAATACGTGTGAAAAATTTCCACCTCTTGCCCCTATAACTCAGCAGTACTTAATTGTGAATTGGTGTTTGTATACTAATGTCAGACTTGGATTCTTTTATGCTGTTAGTAACAAAGTCCTATTTTTTTCACTATGGATTTTTTAGTCACCTCCAAAAAAATAATGGCTCACTTTTTGATGTCACTTTTAGAAATATATAACGATGTTGGCACCAATGCTATGGCTTTTGCTTTTATTGTTCTTGCATGACTTTGAAACATTACATTGCATAACTTCAATTTTTACATCATTTTTAAAAGGGGGAAAAATGTACTTTCAAATGAAATTTAATTGAAAACTGTAACTCAGTTTGACTTTTTTACTAAATTTCAAGCATGAATCTTTTGTTTTTAATTTATCAACAATGAACATTTTCTATAATAACGAAAAGTAGCCAGTGCCAGATGAGTTGCTGTAGTCGATGATTGTGCAAATTGAATTAAAAAATGTCTACTTTCATTTTTTTTAATATTAATCTTCTGTAATTGGGTCTACTTTCAAGCATTGCCATCATGGCTACAATATCCTTTAAAAGAGATGTAAACACCACTAAAGATTTTAAATATAACTTTTGTTCCAAATACGTCATTTGGTTATGGATCTGATTATAGAAGATTAAGCATAAGATCAGATTACCTATAAAACACAACAATTTGCCACTAAATTAAAATCTGTAAAAAAAAAAAGAAAAAAAAAATCACAAATTAAATTTTATTCTGTTTATTGATTTTTTTTTTAATTTGTTTTCAGTTATCCTTGCTTCTTACCGCTGGCTGGTATGTTACTTGATGGTGCAGAGTTCACAAAAGTTTGACAGACTTCGATCTGAATCTAATGACGCTTTCAATGCCAAAAGCAACACTCAAGTGTTCTACTGTCGGGATTTGTCCATAGCATTTTTTGAGGTACTATTCTATTCAACAATATTACTATTATATATTACTACAGTACTATTCTCAACAATTCTATTTTTATGTTCTGAAATTTTCTCACTATTATTTAATAAAATGTGAAAAACTTATTGAAATTAGATTATTTTTATATGCATTGAAATTATATGTAAAAATTCATTTTTAGAACAATTATATTTACTAGTGTATTTTTAAAGCTATTTACCAATATATGATTTTGCAGAAAAACTTTTTGTTCAAAATAATTTAAAAAAATTTCCATTTTGATAAGTTTTTAGCCACATTATATCTCATATATGATGGAAAATTTTCAATAGTTTTTAAAGTTAAAGCTCATACAATTTGCTATCTATCTTCGTAAATTTGTGTATGTGTGCCAGAGTTTTCTAAAGTGACAATGTGAGGTTTTAAGTTTTTTGCTTTTTTGATGGCTGAAGAACTAATTAAAGCAGATTTAATCTATTACTGTATTTCTATCATATTTTCATGTTATTCATAGAGGCCAAAACAGCTTCATAAAATATGCTTATTTTAAGCTGAAAAATTCCCATAACCCTCAATTCAGGGATGGTGGATGTCTCTTTTCTCACTTTATCAATATTAGTCATTTTTTCTGACTAAAAAGTGAGCCTTTGAAAAATGGCTTGCTCATTTTTAGTCAGAAAATGTGACTAAAAGTGAGTTGGGTTTGTTTTGGACATAACAGACCAGATGGCTCCAAACCCAATTACATTTTTATCTGTTTTGGATTTGTGGATATTCTCACCATAAAAGTTATTTCTACATTTATACAATCTTGAACTCTATTGCCTTTTACATTGACATCAATAGCTAATTCCCACAGGCAACAAAAGAGATAGGAAGTGATACTTCCTACAATTGTCTAACTGCCATATGATCAATATAATCTGAAAAGCAGCCGAGGTCAGTGAGGTACTGTGGTTTGTCTCTTTCGTTGTCTATACTAATTATGCTATCAAAAGATAGTATGCACTTTTTGAGTGTGTGCAAGTTGTGAATTATTTTATGCTTAAAAAGAGGGTCGTTATTGACAGTTATAAAAATGGATTACTAGTGCTGACAACGCTTCCATTAAAAAGACTTATTTAGAGTTTTTTTTTAATTTAAGAAAAGTACTTTAATTCTAAAAAACTTTATGTCATGTCACTTTTTTTGGTCTTTTTGACATTTTTCTCACTTTTTTAAAAGCATTATTATAGTTGCATGCCTGCAATTGGATATTTTTAGAATTATGTGTCTTGTTTAAAACACAAGTATTTGTCACTTTGTAAATATACTAGGGAAATATAAAAGCATTCATTTAAAAGAAAAAAAAATAAATTGTGAGTTTGTGACAGTGTTATATTAATAAATAAACTATAGTTTGTTAAATATATTGAAATAATCTCTTCTATTCTTTTGTCCAGATTCTAAATTATCATTTTTGAATTATTAAAATATATCGCTCTGGTGCACACTGGATTAACTTTTGTTGCTGCTGAAATTTATTGTTTACTATAAAAATATATTATTATATTTTATTCTTTTTGAAGAGGAGAAAGAACTTGACCAATTCATTTTTATTTCACGAAATATAATTTAATAATCTTTATTATAAAAGGCTGTAGCTGTAGTAGCCGGTCTTTGGAATCGACTGAGCACTTAAAAAAAATCATTTATTCTTTTATGACCATATTTTTTTAAAAAGGGTAATGAAGAAAATATTAATTTTGAATCTAATGAGACATGATTCTAACTACATTAAGACGTCATATCAACTAAAAAAAAGTAAATGGGAATTTCGTTACATTTCCAAGGAAAAGGGAAAAAAAAAGTCCTATTCGGATCAGAGACAGACACAATACTGGTTTGAAAATGTCATGAGAATTCCAAAGTTGCGAAATTGGTTGCCAAATTCCACTTATTTTCTATTTGCCGATTCTCCTGACAGTGTCCAAAGCTAGGAATATGTGGATGCTAAGCTACCCATTGCAACAATGTAGCGGTCTGGAGAATCGTGCCAAAGTAGCATCCTTAGCAACCCTACCTATGCGTTTTTTGAAAGTGAAGGTCAATGTCCAGAATCGCCCGCATATTTTCAAGATGGCTAGCAGAAAAATATGAAAAACGACAATTTTGACTTGCAAAGTGAAACAGAATGCTAGTGTAGAATTAAGTTTACGCTGCAGAAAAATTAAATTTTAGATGAGATAAAAACATGAAATAAATGCTAGGAATTATCAATATTACTTTGAGCCAAGAATTAAAGTGATAAAATTACTTTTAAACACTAATCTTTCCAAAATAAGTAAAATAAGATTGATTGATACTGCTTTTTGAATATATACTGATTTTTTTTGCGTTAATTATTTGAATTATTTTTAGTGTGATCAAAGTGAAATGCATTGTTATTTAGTAATTGAAAGTTAAAACCATCGAAACTTATAAATAATGCCGAAATATTAAGATTTTATTTTTAAAAAAAAAGAACTTATTTAAAAAGATTTGAATGACAAATTTCAATGTTTATAAAGATGAGATTTATGTCTGAAATCTAATTTTTGGCTTAAAAATGATATTGACTGCATTTTACATTTATAAATGTTGGCCGTACCAATAAAAAACAGTGTTTCATGTGACATGTGGAAGACTTAAAAGTAACAGCTCCTTTAAAATCATAGTAGTTTATTATAAACAAGAAAGACAAGAAAGACAATAAGACAGCATAACTTCGCTGTAAAATGAACAAACTGAAGAAAATAATATGCAGCTACATTTTAAAAGCAACCAGCATTACAAGCTGGAGGAAGGAAAAGTGCGAATGACATCCTGGAAAGTCCATCCTTTTAAACACATCATCGGCGAATGTTTTGCATAAACACATTGCCATTTAAAGGTACACAAATTCGCATCTGAAACGCCATTGGCTACGAATACTCGCAAGTTGCGAATAGCAGACTACGGTGATTAGCGCGATCCTTTAATCACAGGTTACTTACTGTTACTGAGTAACGTATTTTGAATTGAAGATCGTGAACGAGAACGTTAGCGCTGGCCGTTTCAGATACGCAAGTATCATCTCTTTATTCAAGAGATGTTGAAAAACCAAAATGCATTAATGTAAAACTTAATACCTTTACTTAAATTTTAAAGAAAGCTTTAAGCCAAGGATTTATAAAGATGCATAACAATAAATTGTACAGTAATTCTTTTATACTTTGTTGAATTTAATTCATCAATTAGGATTTTTAATAAAAATGAATTGTGAATAAAGGAAAGAATTTTTTAAAAGGAAGGTATGATTTAAGTAAAAGATTGATAAAACCAATTGGGGATTAATGAAAATGTCATAATTCATTATGATAGTTTTACAATCTATTATTGTAAAACTTTTGCGAGTTTGCGTGCTCTAGAAAATAAAGGGAACCAAAAACACACAAATACTTGTGTTTTCAAGTGTTTGTGTTTTATTTTGTGTGTCAAGTAAAACACAAACACTTGAAAACACAAGTATTAGTGTGTTTTTTGTTCTCTTTATTCCTTGAGCATGCAAACTTGCAAAAGTTTTACAATAATGGATTCTTCCGTAATCAGGCTCACAGTCAATTTGTGAGTATGAGCAAACGTAGTCTGCTGCAAAATGTCATCGTTATAGCCATTAATGCAGCTCTCATACACTATGACGCAAAAGTTTAGACAATGAAGAAATTCTTACATACTTTGAAAAATATTTATTCAAATTTCAAATCACTGCTTGGAATTAATGTGCTGTACATATAAACAATATTTATAACAAAGAAAAGTGGAATTGTGCATATTGCAATAAATTAAATGGTAACAAAAATAAACTGCTGTCTCAAAAGTTTAGACACAAATTAAATAAAATCGAAATAAACAATTTTTAAAACCTAGTTGCGCATCCATGCTTATGTATTACGTCATATACACGAGATTGCATGGAAGAAACTAAATCTTGCATAGTTTGTGGATCGATATCGTACCATGCATCCTCAATAGATGTCTTAAGTTCCTGTACAGAAGAGTATTGTCTAGCGTTGCTATAAACTTTGCGACACATGATGCTCCAAAGGTTTTCTATAGGGTTAAGATCTGGGCTACATGCTGGCCAGTCGAGAACTCTTATATTATGGGAATTAAACCAAGATTTTGAATGTTTTGCAGTGTGAATTGAAGCATTGTCTTGCTGAAATTCCCACTGAGGACCCCCTAGAAGCTCAGCAAATGGCAGTAGGTTTTCTTCTAATGTCTGTGTATAATGCTGTGAAGTTTGACGACCACTGGTGAAGGTCAGAGATACTTGTCCATTATAGCAAAAGGCTGCCCAAACCATCACCGAGCCCCCTCCTTGTCTGCGACTAAAAAAACGTCGAGGTTCCTTCTGCAAGTCATGCCAATACGATGAACAACCATCTGGACCATCCAGATTCCACTTTTTTTCATCGCTAAATATGACTGACTGCCATTTCTCTCCATATGACATATGCTTTCGAGCCCACATCATTCTTTGTAACTTATGATGTGGCTTCAGAGCTGGTTTCTTCTGCATTTTGCTATAAACGATTGTTCCTTTTTCCAAAATTCGTCTACGAATCGTATCCTTTGATACAGAGAGTCCCGATGAGCTTTGAACTCCATGTACGCTCATTTGTTGAGTACTCGCTAGTCTTTGTATCAGGCGATCCTCTCGTACATTTGTCACACGTGGCCTCCCAGACCGACATTTTGCTTTATATTCGGAACCACTCGATAAAACTCGATAAATAGATTTTTTTGACCTATTAATAATAGCAGAAATTTCAGAAACGCTCTTCCCTTCACCTTTCAATTGCCAAATCCTTGAAACCTCATTCACTTGAATTTCTTTAGCTCTCGGCATGTCGACTGTGAAGCGCAATCGTTTGCAGAACTTAAGTACTCCAAATTTGTGACATCATCGAGTCTAAATTTGCATATGCCAGCGAATATTCAAAGAAATTTAGAATAGTGTCTAAACTTTTGCGACAAGCACATTTGAATTTTTATGAAAAAAATTAGTATTATAGCAAATAAAACGACTGTCTTTTGTACATAGCATTTTAAATCAGTTTTTGAATATATTTACAGGTTTTTGTAATTCTGACGTCATAATTCTACATTTTAAAGCTGAATGACGTCATTGTCTAAACTTTTGCGTCAGAGTGTATGCTTGAAAACTACATTGTTGCCCAGCATCACACATGTTAGAGACTCTAATCTTGTCAGGGATTGCAAAAGATCAACTTATTAATTTAGCGACAACTATTGTCTATTTATAAATTATTTCGCAGAATATTTACTTACATAAATCACTTGATCTGAAAATTTGATATAATAGCTGAGGATGGTGTGAAACAGGAACAATGCTGGCAACAATGTTGTTTCAAGTATAAAGAAGATACAAACTTTTTATAATTATAGATTATAACAGATTAAATGAAAACTTACTAATTTAAACTCAGAAAATTCTTTATCAAACTAAATAAGGAAGATTTTGTTTTCTCCCAATACAATATTCTAGGACTTTTAAAATGTTTTCTTGTTCACTTAAATTTTTTTTTTCCTTTTATTCTCTCCAGCATGCGGCTTTGCAAAAGTTTTACAATTTCATCATCGAAGACATCTCTGATCCACAAATATCTAGTGTCTTGCACAAAATCGGCTGCTTGTATGGCTTATGGTGTCTTCAGAAGTATTTCACCGTTTTACACGAAGGTAGATATGCTTTTTTTTTTTTTTTTAAATCATCGATTTGTTTTGTTGGTACTTTCATATTTGCGGAATGTGATTGACGAAGCTTTGGTGGTCTTTATTATCAACAAATACTTTTTGTTTCTGTCAGAAAATGTTCAACATTATTGTAGGTCATTCTAATCTTTTTTTGCATTATTGAGGGTATTTTTAATTTTTTATGTTATTGCAGGTTAATCTTCCACAATCGGGTTGGATGCCATCTATTTGCATCAAACAGATAATACTATCAACTAACTTAATTATTTAAATCAAGATGTAGGTGCCATTAAAGGTGCTAACTTGCATTCACTAACGTCAGATGGCTGCAAACCCAGTTATGGAACTTTCTGCCATACCATACATATGTATGAACAGGGGTCGTAAGTAGCATGCTACAAGTAGCAAAACTACAGTAGTCGCTACTTTTTACAGTAGTTTCCCGTGTAGCATTTTGAACAATGTAGTGTAGCGAGTAGCGTGATACAAAAAACAACAGTTTGTAGCGAGAACCCACGCTACTTTTAACGCTACTTCAGAAAGAAAAAAAGTGTCATTATGCAAATCACGTGACCGAAGTTTGCTTCTTTTGTGCAAAATTTGTTCTGCTCAACAATTTGGAATATCAACTGCAGTGTATAGCAACGCATCGCATGAAATCATAGATTTTTCATATTGACATTTTCTAAAATCAAATACTAATCCACCAAAGGAATTAATTTTCTTGCTGGCAACATTTGTCTATTCACTCATTATTAAGTCTTTATGTTTTAACGCCGAGTTCCTTATTATTCAGAATTGTTTTATTTACAGATTTATTTATTGTTTGTATTTAGAGTTGGTTTTCTGGAATTTTCTAGCTTATAATGTATCTCTTAATTTTGCTAAGAAAATTGTAATATGTGTATAAACTAACATTTTGGAGACAAACACAAAACATTATTTTGTGTTTTATCTTTCTTAATATTTGTATGCCCTTGGTTGTATATGCACTTATTTAATTGTACTTCGGCAAATGTGATATAATGAGGCATCGCTTTATTATTTAATCTATGTCTTTAGTTTCTAGTGTAAATTAAACCCTTTGACAAAATCTGAAAGTAGCAAAGTAGTGACGTGACTGCTTTTGAAAAGTAGTTTGTAGTCACTACTTTTTAAAACAAGTAGTTGTAGTTGACTACATTTTCGATAAAGTAGTTGTAGTTTGCTACAATAAAAAAGTAGTTTTTCCGACTCCTGCATATGAATCTATACCATAAATTCTCCACTTTATGTCCTCCTTTTGAAAAGTAAAAACAGTTAAATATAGAGAAAAAGGAGAGGGTAGGCTTAAAATCAATATTAAAAGAAAATTCAAATTTTTTTAAAATAATTAATTTAGAAATATCTACAAAAGGTAAATACAGGGTGAGAATCTTCCATGATTTGGCAGATTTCCTTTTAAAAAAAACTTGTCTGAATACCCCCCCCCCCCCCTTTCCTTCTTGCCACCATGACTTAGGAAGTTTAAAATTCTTCCATTTTCTTCTGCTTTCTTTATGATTTTGTTGTAACATTAATTAAATAATCATCTAAATGGCCTGGAGGGGGATGTATAAATTTCAGAAGTAAGATGGTTTTAATTGAGATGATTTATTAGTTACTTATTGTTACTGGAGAGCGACAAATAGGGGAAAAGAATTTTTTAAGATTCTCAAGATTTCAAACATTTTTGCTGAGGGATAGAAAAGAGAAGTAGAAATTTCATTGAAGTTTTAAAATGAAAAAAGGGAAATCTGGCAAAATGCAGAAGGTTCATTCCATTAGATTTTTCTTTTTAATCAATATTTTTTACAAAAACAATTTTTGGGGAAGGGGTGCTTGTATTTGGGAATGGAAAATAAATCAAAATTTCTTAAGGCAGTTAGTTCTCAAATTCCCTGCTGTACAAACTTAAAACTTTCTGACACATTTTCTAACTCATTTTTAAATGTAAAGGCATAAAAATGGCAGGACTGACTATTGAAGTGATTTGTAATTGAATGATGTTTTCCATTTTTTGATAAATAAATTACTTATTGAGCTATAAGCAATTCTTGTCATGTAACACAGGTGTTTCTCCTTGCCTGCACTATTAAACTGGGAAATTCGGTTCAGAATGCCAAATTTAAAAGTATTTTGTGAAAGATGTTTTGCCTTTACCAAAAAATAAAAAACGCTATTCAATTACATAGTTTCTGAATAAGAACATGCCAATTTCAGGCGTTTCTGAACAAAAATGAATTCAGAAATGACTCAGAAAGTAGCTCCTTAGAATTTGAGAACAGTCTTAAAAACGGGTGGGTGGGGGCTTACTTTCAGGTGGTGGAGGGCTTATAGTTGAGATTTAACAGTAGATATATAATTAATACATAAATGATATGAAATGTTTGTTGATTAAATGCTAACATGAGAATAATATAAGTTCCTTCACATTTATAGTTAATGAAATGTTGATAATTTATTCTTTTTTTTTTTTTTCAGGTGGTTATTGCAGTCAGAGGAACCACAGTACTTTAATAAAAGAGAGCATTTTACGATTGTGTCTGGAACTGAAAGACGATGCTGTCTCATTGGTCGATGTGATAGCTCCACCCGACTTTGTTTTAAATTCTGCACTGGGAAGATCAGATGGAGAGGTAATCATATGTTGACATATTGTAACCAATTATTTGTTTTTCTTAATGTAGATGACAAATGTAATGATTAATAATGTTATTTATTTTTTAACTAGTAGACCCATGCAAGGTTTCACAATGCAAACTTTGAGATTATTTGTTGATACATTTTTTTCATTAATTTTTAATCAAACAATGTATGTTAACAAAATGGAAGTGTATTACGTCAAAAGCTTGTTGTATGACAAAAAACTTTTGTATTATGCCTCATTCATCATTGTTTGTTTTGCATCTGCATAAAAAATGGACTGTTGACATCAGAAATAATATGTATGATCAGGGGTGGGGAAATGCATCATTTTACTCGCCACTGGCGAGTGGATTTTCTGACAGGGCAGGTGAATTTTTAGACAATCATTGAAAAACTGCAAGCTGTAGAAGATATGACAAAAACTTTATTTTTTTAACTAGTTAACTATATTTTGTAACTTTCCAAATTATTGCGGTATAAACATGGTACTAAGTTCTATACTAAACTTTCCTCCGCTGTATATATTTCTTAATTTTAGGTCTTAAAAAAAAATGAACATTCATTGTAGTAATAGTAATTAACTATTTTTGCAGTCGCATTCATTTTGTCATAACTTTTAACTGTATGTTGCATCTTACTGGCTGGTAAAAAAAAATCGTTTGCTGGTAAGATTTTTTGAAAATTCTCCAACCCTGTATGTGATTACATTTCAAACACATTATTACTTTGTCTGTCAACACTGGATAATTGTATTTTAAACCAGCACTTCTTGCTTTTGTTTAAATTTGATTTATATATTCTTAAGTGGTTTAGCAAGTTTAATCTCAATATTAAATTTTAAAAAATGACATAGTCTGAACACCTTCATTCTTTTTACGAGATTAGAAGGAGAGGAGAAGTTCACCAAGTGTTTTCAGCCTCAATTTTTTTTTTTTTATGTTACCAACATTAGTTATCAAATTTTAATCTATGCAGAAACTTTGTGAAAGCATAGTTTTGAATCGCTGGAAGAAATGTATACAGTTAGTTACACTTGAAACCTGAAATCGTGACTAAATTAATGAACATGAATATTGTTATGACAATGGTAATAAAGGGAAAATGTTTTCCCTTACTTTTTGAAATGCCTGTGATAATTTGGATGTTGGCAAATATAGTGGAATTTTGATAACTCGACACCTCAAGGGTATAAAACAATCATGTTGACTTAAGCAGATGTCGATTTAACAAGGTTTTACATAATTTCATACTTAAAAATTTACTATAAAGAGTGTATATGCATTATGATTTTAAAATCATTGAAATCTTTAGTGCTCAAATGCATATGCTCAAATGTATTTCTTTAAAACATTATGACTCTTGCTATGAGCAAATTTTCAATTTTTATTCTTAAATGCAAAATCTGATAACATTAATTTTATTTTCTATAATGAATAGTGAATAAATTGTAACTTTACTTTGTAAACTGTAAATTCAATTTTTTTATGTAATCACCATGCATAATTTTATTTTTGTTATAAATAATTTATTTATTAATAAATAATTATCATTCATAACTTTCATAATTGTATATATATATATATATATATATATATATATATATATATATATATATATATATATATTTATTTATTTATTTATTTATTTATTTATATATATATATATATATATATATATATATATATTTATTTATTTATTTATTTATATATATATATATATATATATATATATTTATGAGAAGGCAAAATCTTTTCATGGTATTGATAACAAATTTTAAATTGTTTTTTAAAACATTTTATATTATATTGTTTACTTAAAAGCTTTCTAAAATTTATTAAATATATACGGCTTTAATATTATTTAAATTAATTCAATTATTATGTTTACATTTGAAAAATAAAAAAATTTCATTGAAAAACGTCTCTTGATTTTTGCTGTCTGGAACTTGGTGACTTTGGTGATAGAATATTTCAACTTCTCTTAAATGGGTTTCTGTTAAAGTGTGCTGAGTTTGTAAGTAGTACCAACCGAGTGATTAATAAATGTCAAGTTACCAGGATAGTGTTGAGTTATTGTGGTTCTGCTGTTATAAATTGTGTTTAGACTATTGCGTATATACGAAGGTCGATCCAGAAATAAGATCGCCAACGAGCTCCAGCCGCATGGGAAGTTGCGAGGCGAAATGCGGCCACAGTGCTGTATACGGCTGTTCCCGCACTTGCGATTCCCGAGGCCGCGATTCGCTGCGTCGCTCATTCTTGGCTCAGCAGCCGTCCGAGATGGAGGTTCCTATTGTTGATCCCGCCAAGTAAGAGATTCGATGCATAATTCGCTTTTTGCACGCCAAAGGGACTCCACCCTTCCAGAACCGCCGGTGTAACATTGCTTCACGACAACGCCTGACCTCACGTCTCCCGTTAAACCCAGGAACTTATGACACAATTTGAGTGGACTGTCATGCCCAACCCACCTTACAGTCTGGACATCGCACCTAGTGATTATCACTTGTTCCCCCAAGTTAAAGGAACACTTGGGTGGCCAACGCTTCCGGAGCGATGATGACATCAAAGAAGAGATGAAACGCTTCCTCAACGGGTTGGCGCGGGAGTTCTACGACATTGGGATATAGAAATTGGAGCACTGTCTACAAAAATGCATAGAAAAAGATGGCGATTATGTAGAGAAATAGAGCAAACTTTCTTCTTTCCAACAATGTAAATTTTTATGAGAATAAACAATGTTGTCTATTTATAAATTTGATGGGAACCGTATTTCTGGATCGACCCTCGTATGTATTATATATATTTATTTAACAGTTGTCTGTAATCTGTAGTGTTTTTATTATAATTTTAACTGTACAAATGAACTCATTTCAGGTTTATAAAAGCTTATACAATATCATTGCCAATACTCCTGGGTCCTTTGACAGAGTTCCGTGGTGGAAGGAAATCGTCCAACAACCACTTGTTCATCAACCATTGCAGTCCAAACTTTGATTATCCAGTCATGTTCCATGTGCTTTCATTTATTATTTAGTGTTACCTAGTTTTATTAGTCATGTGATTCATAGGCATGCGTAGACTGTTAAAAACATCTCAGCTTCTCGTGCATTTGTTGGAAATGACTAGGTAACTGCTATTTGAGAAGTATTAACAAACCATCAGTATTATAGATGACCTATTTTTTACATTCCTAATTTTTAAAAAAATGATCTATTTTGCTGCCACAATGTATTTTGAATGTGCTGGGCACACTAATAAATTCAAATAAGGTTTCAAGAATTTTTAACTTGCTTTTTTTTTTTGGCATTTTTCTTTTGTGTGAAATTATATCTGGGATATATTCAAGGCATCTGTAAGTGTATCTCATAAGTTAGCCATTTGCATTTTTTTTTTTTTTTTCATATGTTGATAACCAAGTATAATAGTCCTGCATCCCTAAGTCAGAAATTATTTATGTACTTTTTTTCTTATTTATTCAATCTCACATACATAGCTGCCAAGCTTCCAGTTTTTTTAAATAACAAATAAATATATTTTGAATCTCAAAATTTATTTAATAAAATGTACCTTGTTTCTAGGAATAAATATTTATAGCATTTATTTACTAAGTAAAAATTTCTGCTTAAAAATGTATTTATTTATTTGACTTGGAAAAAAAAATCAAAAAATTGGCAGCTGTGTATTGACTTAGCACAGATAGCAGAAAAGAATCCAATAGATATAGAATTTCTGTTCAATTAGGCCAAAAAAATACTCAAGGGGATTTCAATTAAACAGTATAAACAGAATACTCTGTGCAATTTTGATAACATTATGAACCATGTTAAAAGTGTACTAATGAGGAATATGAAGATACATACTAGATCTCTACATTGATTTCTTCTTTCTTGGCTGTGTCAAACTGACATTTTCTTTTCATAAAAATAATAGTGATATTGGACAGATATTATTGTATATTTGTTTAACAGAAATTTTTAGAAATTTATTTTGGTTTAATAAATTATATAGAAGTATTTTTAAAAATTCTTTTTTTTTTTTTTTTTTTTTTTTTTTTTTTATAGAGCTTCAAAATTTATTTTTTAAAACCATGTTTTTTCTTATTCTAAACTACAGTAATTTTTTTTTTTTATTTTTTTTTTTTTATTGTGAGTTTTTATTTCAATGCAAGTCAAAAGTGATCATTAACACTGTTATTCCCTATTCTGTTATTATAGGATATATATCTCAAAAAGTAACATACAGTAGACTCTCACATAACCGAACTAATGTGGACTGGAGTAATCTGGATATGAGAAAAATCCGGATAAGAGAGAGGGATACATTTTTTTTTATTAAAAGAGTCATAAATGTACCCATTCAACATATAAAAACATTTATTTTTGCTTTTTATTACATTAACACATTATTTTTGCAATTTCAATTTGAAGTACATAAATTAATTTTTTTAAATATTGCATTAAATTTGTCTGTTTTGTTCTTCGCTCGACTTGCTGATGAGCTACTAGCTCATTATAATGACGTCCGAGGCAGTTGATTTGCACTGCAGTTCTTACGAATTGCAAAGCAACCTATATAAAAACTATAAAATTCAGTATCAACTTTAAAAAGTTTAAAAAAATTAGGAAAAAAAAATACATACCTCTAATGCTTCAAATGCTTCCTCTGAAGAAACATGTTTCTCTTCAATGGATATTTCATCATTACTGTTTATATCCATTTCCTTTTCATGTATGAAATTTAAATTTTTATCATTGGTCAGCTGGTGATCTACATCACTGATTTACCCAATAAAAAGCTTCTGTTTTTGCAGTATTTTTGCAACCAGAAGCTTTCCCTACTGTATTTGTTAAATCTAGGTCTTTTTCTGACTTTTCACAACTTTCATTGATTGCTAACATTGAACGTATGTTTGGACTTTTTTCGTGAGCATGTTAATGATTAAGTCGTAATTTTAAGAACATAAAAAAAAAAAAAAAAAAAAAAAAAAAAATTATTAAAAAGCGTGCAATAAATTTTGAGCTTTTATCAATCCTGATATGACAGAGTCTGGATATGGGAGTGTCTATTGTGTTTAAATTTTTTTGCATAAATATAGATGCAGTATTCTTTTAAATGAGTTTTATTTGTAGGCTAATGTTGGTTAAGAAATATTCTTAAATTTCTGTCCAAGCAGATCTCTAATACATGCCCTCATAACATTTATTTGGAGTACATTGCACTTCTTAAATCTACCTTGAAACATGCCAGGGAAGATGGGGCAAAGAACTTTTAATTTAATTTTAATGTATATTTTTGAATCACAATTTTAATTTAGTATTTCAACAGTTTAAGAGAAATTTAAAAAGTTGTTTTATTCCATGCACAAAGTCGAAAAATTAAAATTTTACTCTAAAAACAGGGTATCTATCTACAGAGTTTGAAATGAGCTGGAAACTTTGCAATCAAACTAGGGAAAATTATATTCTTCTGCTGTATGTTCAAAGGTGCAATAGCTGAAGGTTGTTAATGATTTATTATAACTTTTAAATACAGTAATCCCTTAACATTCGTGAGGGTTACATTAAAAAAAAAAACCTCGCGAATGTTGAGTATCTTTCTGGACTAAAAAAGGAGTTACATTCTGTAAAATTTTAATTAGAGTGGCAAAGCATTTCAAAGGGGTATTCAAAAGGATATATGCACTAACAATACATTATGCATAACATATATGTTAAGGGGTGTCTTCACTCACTTGAAAATACCTACTCGCTAATGTTAAACCTATGGCCAGGTTGTTTTTGAATTTCTCGTTTAAATTTGAATATTTTTAAACCTTTTTTTTTTTTTTTTTTTTTTTTTTTTGCATAGGATAGCTGAGGTCGATCCCTAATAAGGCTATTTTTTACTTTTTCGATTTCAGTTGCAGATTTTTTTTTAATAAAGGTACTTTTGCTTTCAGAACCAGTACAATTATTAAAAAAATCTGCAACTGAAATCGAAAAAGTAAAAAATAGCTATAATAGGGATCAACTTCAGCTATCTTAAGCAAAAAAAAAAAATCATTTAAAAATATTTAAATTTAAACGAGAAATTTGAAAACAACCTGGCCATAGGTTTAACATTAGTGAGTGGGTGTTTTCAAGTGAGTGAAGACTCCCCTTAAAGGTGAATGTTCTGTACACATATATTCATAAATATGAAATTTATTTATTGGGGATAATTCAAATTAACTGACTAGAGAAATAATTACAGCTAAAAAACCATAGGTTTTTTGTATAATTTCGACTCTCTCTATTTGCAAAAAGATAAATATTAGTGGGTCAGTATGAGATACAATAGTAAAATACAATATTTAAATACAGCTAAATGCTTTTATTTTTCATCTTAGTGCAGTTTCAGCTCCATCTCTCCGAGAACCTGCACATTTTAAATTAATAGATTAAAAATGACATTATCTTATCACTTCTAATATCCCCATTGCAATGAGTATTCTGCTGTTATTATTTTGCTTTTCTACAATGCTCGCTCTTTTTTAAGTTGACAACTGAAAATTGATTTGTAGATAGACAGGTAGTAAGAAAACTCAGGGGAGATAATCTTTAACCACTATAAATTCTAAAAAAGAAAGATATTGTAAAAAAAAAAAAAATATTGTGGATAATAAAGTCAGATTCTCGCAAATGTTACGTTTTTTAACATTTTCATATTCGCAAATAATCAAAACTTGCGAACGTTGAGGGATTACTGTACTTATTTTCAATACTAACCAACCAGTATTACTCTATTGAAAATAAATGAGGTACCTTCATACATGTATGATCTATATTAAAATATTTTACATATCTAATTGGACACTTGTTAAACTTTAGTGTTAATGAGAGATGAAAAGAAATTTTTTAGTAAGGAATTTTTGGGTGACTTTTTATTTGAATGCAAGTCAAAAGTGATCATTAATGCTGTTATTCCATATTCTATTACTATAGTACATATAATCTAAATATATATATATTGTGATAAATAATACTGACTATCAGCTGTTAATTTCTGGCCTTATTCGGTAACTATATATAAATCTATTTTTGTTTGCACTACCTTCATATGATCTATGAGATGTTAATATCAATATTGTAAGTGATAAGAGAAATTTACACAAAGTATATTTCCTAACAAAATTAGGATTTTGTTGATGTTTAGATTCTGTAGACACTTTTTAAGTTCTCAAAATTCTTTAAATCATGGTCATGTAAAATATTTTTCGCAACAAAAAACAATTGGCACACGAATGTAAGGTTCGCCATTCCTGGCCTATAACCTATTTTCCAAATGGAAGATCCATCGGAAGAACCATTTGGCAGTTATTGAGTTCACTCACTCCCATACACACATAAATCACGATTACATTACATTTCTTATACCATGTGTTCAGAAAATAAAAACATATTTAATCTACATTGAAGTACAAGACATCAATTGTTTTTGAATTACTTAAAACAATATTTTAAAGTCTTTGGTGTGTGATTTTAAATGTATTATATGTGTAGTGTCAATCTTGCATATGTTTTTCGTTATTTTATAGAACAGTCTTAACATTGCATTTAGTTCACAAATGAATGTGTTACTTATCGTGCTCTTCCAATAATGGTATCTCAGGCCTTCCTTTTCCCTATTAATTTGTCACGTTAGTCTTTAGTTATAAAATAACTTAACCTTTTGATTACGAGCTACGATTGGCGACTATTTTTATTGGGTCATCTATAAAGTTCTGTGGTATACTTCTGTTGAGATAACGCTGAAATGATTGAATGTTATCAGAAGTTACAAACAAATGTATTTCAAAATAAGTAAAAGCAGTTTCCTCACATACATTAGCAAAATGTTATTCAAAAATTTCAGTGGGAATGTAGCATTAACATTTATGGATTCAAAAAATTTTAAAAAACCGCAGAACTTTCCGGATGACCTAATATATTCACCCACACCATAATTTATAAAATAATTTCTTTGTGGTAGATTTCTCTTGAAAGTATCCTAGTATAAGTGTATGGCAGAGATTATTTTTTAAAAAGTGGTGCAAATAGAATAAAGAAATAGTTGCTGGGACGACATATGTCCCAATTCTGTAATCAAAGGGTTAATAATAGGTAACTTTTAAATGCTTCATATTTTAATTAGCTGTTCTCGCTAATTTTACAAATAAATTCATAATTAGTTTATAAATTGTAAATGTTTTATTCTTTAAGGAAAAAAAAAGTTTAATGCTACTAAAATGAGCTTTAGCATTCAAAGTGGGAAAATCAATTTTGAGACCCTGTTTTATATTGTACATATATTTTGCTGCACGTATCAGTAATTCAATTCCTAACAGAATTTTTAAACATATTTTTTAAAGCAACTGTAGTCCATGCAAATCTGTGAAAAATGTATCTAATAATACTATTTGAATTTGCTAGGCACCATCTGATAAAAATGAAAATGTATTTATTGAGAGTCAAAGTATTGCTAACAAATATATAGAAGATATTATTTATTGAAAAACCAAAAAGTGAAATTTTATAAACATTTCTGTGATTGCATATAGTTGTTCACTTAAAATAAAAATAAAATACTTTCTAGAAAAAAGATGACATATTATATTTATGAATGATATATTTACAGCAAATCTAATATTTTCATATCTGAATGAATTATTGTACATAGGAAATTTTCATAGTATGCTAAAACAGAAGAAAAAGTTATTTATCCTTCAGGAAAATCAAAAGTACCAGAAACGTTTCAGATATCGTTGATGCAGTGCTGTACTCAGGCATGAAAGAGTTCCTCCTAAAGGAGGAATTCCACCTTTTTAAAAGTAGTTTTGGATATTAACTGGATTCATACAAAAAGGCAAAGAAAATATTGAAAGCATATGAGGGGGGGGGGGATTTAATTCTCAGACATCCTGTATACATACACCCTTGGAGTTTCTGAATTGATGTACAGAAGAGCTATCAAATCAAAGGTCAGCTTATGTTATGAACATCTGAAAATCATGTTAATGAAGTTATTTAAAGTGTCGATCCAGAGTGAAGTTTTTTTAGTCTTTAAAAGGGAAAGAAAGTTTGCATAAGGTTATTTTTGAAATAGTATATTTTGTCCCATTTATACACTTTGGAGTAGTTTCAGTAATGTATTCCTGAACCAAAGGTCACTTTGTTGTGCATATATTTAGCATGGAAAATATTTTTCTTAGAAAAGAAGGGTGGGGGAATATTAAGCAGTCAAAAACTACCCAGAATAATATTTGTTTTGAAAAATTAATAGCCGTACTGCACGTAAATTCATCCATTATATTTGGATTTACATTTTTAGCAAACTGCCTACCATTCTTTTTTCTTTCTTCTTTTTTTTTTTTTTAATTCATTGAACTTATACATTTTTTGTTAGTTGAATGTACCATTTTTAATATTTTCTAAATTAATTTAAAAACTAACAATCATAAGTACAGTTATATTTCAGTTTATTGTGTACACACTTCTTAAAATGTGTCTAAATTACATCAATTTACTGTCGTTATATAGATAGAAAAATTTTCCACCTTTAATCCTATTTCTTGCTTTCATGCCTGTGTACTACCGAATTATAATAAACATGTTTTATATTTTTTGCTAGTTCATAGTTAGCTTTTCATCAGTAGGAAAGTTTCAAAATACTTCTTTGATGAACCTGTAAACTAAAATCAAACTTTTATTTCTCAATGATAAAAAACAACCAAGAAATTAAAATTCTGATTAACAAAATTCTGAAGACTTCCTTTTCATACTTGAAACAAAAAGCATTTTATACATATGTGT
Organism: Maratus michaelseni; assembly: GCA_963931845.1. Taxonomy (NCBI): domain Eukaryota; kingdom Metazoa; phylum Arthropoda; class Arachnida; order Araneae; family Salticidae; genus Maratus; species Maratus michaelseni. The sequence continues at coordinate 288,867,786 of OZ007597.1, read as the reverse complement.
TGTTTGTCATTATTCCACGACATATTCATTAAAAAATGGTTACTGCCATTTGTTATGACATTCCATATAACAAGCTTGTTGTTCATTGTTGCTTTTAGCATTTATACTATATCAATACATTCCTGTTCAAGGCACAGTTTTATATATTTTTCTGAAATTAGAAAATCAAAATGTCTTAAAAGTGATCCATAACATCTTTATGGGGATGCTTTTTAAGTTATACAGAAATGCCAGTTTTATTATAAAAAACACACCAAATTTAATTCAAGAATGTTTACTTGCTAAAGCATGCAGGGAAAGAAAAAAATATTAAAACACCCTTTCATAAAATTATTACTATAAGAATATAAATATCTAATATCTGATTTTCATAAATATTTATATAATGCATGTGTGATATAAATAGAGAAAGAAAGAAATACTGGCATATCTGTATAGTTTATAGTTTTGTGTGTAAAAATCTGTTTTCAGGCAATTTCTATGCATGTTTTAATGTTTTATGCAAGTGTAGATCAAGAGATTTGTATTTTGAGTTTGTACGGCACAAAATTGTTGATAGTATTTTGAAATAAAAAATTGCTTTGTTAAGTGAAGTTGTCTCTTGAATTATTTATAATCAAATGACTCTTGATTTTGTTCTAGTTGGAAAATTAACACTACAGTGTGAAAAATTTATGTCATGTCACATCTACTGTGTTGAGAATGTAGTAAATTATGAGACATTTTCCTCAGAAAAGTGCATTAATTCACATATTTTCTATACACTCTGTAAAGAAAATAGTCGAGTGCCGGTGCCCTCTTCAGGATGGCGAGGCAAAAACTCGTCGCATCCGACGGGTGATGTTTTAACAGAACTTCTCTTCGATCGTCCCATTTTTTTTTTTTTCCGACGAACCTCATCGTTCTTTCCGACACAATCAAAATGCGTTTATGAATCCGGTTTGTCTGTCCATGCTCTAACTCAGTAAATGTATGATGTACCTTATGAAGGTTTATCACAGCATGTTCAGTATTGAAAATCGAAGCGTTAATAGTTCATTTACAGGGGTACTCAAAAGCATTCTGTTTACGTTGTGGAGAGAAATCATTCGCAGTGTATTTTAATTGCAGTCAAACTCAAAAGTTATAATTATGGTCTACATGAAAAAATCGTTTATGTCAATCGTTATCGTCGGCTTCTTTTAATGATATTACACTATTTCAAACATGATAAAACTGATACGCGTTACTGAAGTTTACTATAAGATGTTTGCAGCAGAATATGATGTGCATCACATTTATCATTGGGTATATAAAACTTCATAAGTTATCAAATGGTAAAGTTTTGTTAAAAAATTCTGGAAGTGTTTTATAATCTATGCTTGACGCATATTTTTTAAAAACTTTTTTTTATCTTTAGAAGAAGAAAATATTGGATTCATGAAAATTTTTGACTTCCGGTTTTTGATGGATTTATACGTTTTAGAAGGTTTTGAACAAAATTTTGATGATTTTTAGAAAATGTCTGCCTGTGACACTGTATGTGACAAAAATTTTGTGGGTGCTCTATTTTATGAACTAATGCGCGGAATTTAATAAAACTTTATATTCAATTAGTCCCTGATATAAATTGGTGCTGATTAGTTTTTGGTGAAAATCGCCCAATAGGTGGTGCTGCTATACTGCATTTTCTGCAATAGCTCTATCTCAAGAACTAATGCACTTATTTTCATCAAACTTCAGATTCAGTTAGACCTTGACATAAATAGATGCTGATTACGTTTTGGTGTAGATATCCCAAAAGGTTCGCTGCTAAACCACTTTTTTCATGATTTTTACGATAGCTATATCTCAAGAACTGATGCACGGAATTTCATCCAACTTCAGAGTCTGTTAGATCTTGACATAAATAGATGCTTCTTATGTTTTGGTATAAATAGTCCAACAGGTGGCGTTGCTATGCTACTTTTTTCATTATCATCACTATATCTCAAGAATTAATGCACAGATTTTCAAGATTTTAACAATAGTCCTATCTCAAGAACTAATGCATGGAATTTAATAAAACTTGAGTTTCAGTTAGACCTTGATATAAATTGGTGTTGATTCTTTTTAGTGTACACAAAACCTGTATGAGATATTTAATGAGTAAGATAATGAGTAATAATTTATGAGTAAGAAAGTTTTGGGATTGGCACATCCGACTAGTTTACTTTTTTGTTTTATAATCATTTATGAAATTCACACTTACATTGTCCCTTTCCCCTCAATATTGGATTTGTCTTTGATTTCAATCCACATTTGTAGTCTTCACAAACTTTTTAAATCACATTTGACTTTATTTCTTTCTAGGACATAGATTTTTTTTTTCCATTTCAATCAATTTCATGTTGTTTTTTTTTTCACTAAAATTTTTATACCTAATTTTGGTTCATCTAATTTTTTATGCATAATTTATTTAAACCAGACTCTCACACGTACTACCTCACTGTTTTTGAAAATTTATATTAGAATCCCAAACTTGACTATAATTTAAAAAAAAGGTTTGAGGCTCATTGGTATTTAAATTTATAAAAGGAAAATGAATTTCTATTTTTTTTAATTTTATTATTAAATATTTATGTGTATAAAACAATATAATATAAAAGTATCCATCTGTTTTGTATGAGCTTTACACTCATTTTTGGTAATTTTGTAGCAGCTCTGTGAAAGTCCACTCTGGCTCATAAAAGAGCCAACTTGTGCTCCCCCCCCCCTGCTCTACTACTTTACATGGTGTTCCCAGTGCTTGACTGAGACTATCTGGGGCCGCAGGGCAAGCATCATTCTGGGGATCCCCCTTCTATCTGTCCATAGAAATTGTTTGGGAATTATGTTGACGTGCCTAGTGTTAAACTTCATACCTTCATACATAAATTTTGAACCAAGTACTATTTACATCCGTATACAGGGTATCACAAGAAAGATGGTTACAACTTTAACAGATGACAGAACACTATTTTTTTGTATATGAATATAACGACTCATATGAGCTTTTGAAGTGTAAACAAGAACGAAAAATCATGCATCAAGCATAGATTATGTAACACTTTCCAATGCTCCCAAAATAATTTTACAAATCATTACCGTTTAATAAGCTGAAATGAGATAAAAGATAACATCAAAATAAACAATTTGGAAAACACATAACATATTTAAAAACGTAATTTCAGGAATTTCCAACATATACAATATTCGGAAAAATATCTGAATACTTTTATTCAGCTCTGTATATGATCTATAGATTTGTATATATACTACATAGGATGCTAAATTTTAGTTCAGTTAAGAAACGCGTAGCACAATTTAAAATTCTCCGTCTGGAGTTTCTGTCAATAAACGGAAATGTGTTTGTGAACGTTTGTGCTTCCCTGTATATGATCTACAAAATTTATACACACCACGTAATAAACAAAAAGTGAGTTAAATTTAAAATCGCGTTCAGTAACTAAAAACGCACTTCCAGGAATTATTGTTAACAGACAGTAGAGAATTCTTTTGTGTGTCCTGTAAATGAACGATGACTGCTATACACACAATATTCTGTAATACGCCTCTTGTATTGCACCTTAGTGATATATATAAATTTCAATGCATTTAAAATAGAGAAACATTATTTAAATAAACCGCAGACGGTTTTTCTCCATAGACGTAATGTAACGGAATTCTTTTGACTCTCCCTGTAAAGTAACTATAAGTGCTATGCACACCTTATTCCATATTAAGCTTCTTGTAATGCACTTTAGTGTTATATATCAATTACGATGTGTTTGAAATTGTGTAACATCATTAAAATGAACCGCGAATGATTTTTCCCCATAGACCGTAATGTAACGGAACTCTTTTGAGTGTCCCTGTAAAAAAACTATAAGTGCTGCACACTTCAGTTGAAATAGGGAATATGCTATAGATAACGACAATAACATATAAAAATTGCAGAGTAATCCGAGCATATTTGCGGGAGTTAGAGCACGGCCATACGACCGGACAAACCGAAGTCATAAACACTTTTCAACTAGGTTGGAAAGTGTTAAAAAGATCTTTCAGTCACTCTTTGTTATTTGTTATAATATAAAATTTTCTACCACATTATAAAATTTAATCTTTATATTGCATCAGCTCAGCATGCATTTGGGTGATTTCATAATATGGAAAGACAAGCGCAGGCATGCACAACTCTGTTTTATCCACGTTGGGTGAATTGATCTTGGTCAAGATGGTTGCTTTGAATGAGTTGTCTTTCATGACATGATCATAATCGATGTCATCAAAATTGATTAACGTAGGTGCCACACAACCTATATATTCCTAGTTGATGTGAATTGTTTGGGGAATACCCTCAAACAGATCGGTAAATCTCAGATTCATCGAACATTCAATACCTATATAATATAAATGAATCTTTTTAAATTGGATGTTTCTCTCTTTTAAAACAGAATGACATTTTTCAATGTCAGAAGCAGTTATGTCTCCATCTGTGAAAATATATAATTCAATGGGATTATCAGATAATAAACATTCAATGAAATACCGAGGTTTCGTACCTCCATCAGGCTCGAACCAGGAAACGTTTTTATTGATTCTGTGAAAAGTTTTACCTTCTACAACTCTATAATTCCAATAAATTACACGAATTGGTGGATTTAATGAAGCTAAAACTCGAAATATTGTGTCTTTATAAAGCTTTTCATAACTCTCTGTAGAATAGCTAATATCTACCGCAGCAACAATCATGTTGAAATTGTAATATGATAATTGTATTAGTTGAAAATTTTACAGTGTATATACAGATACTAAAATGCTAAAAAAAAAAAAAAAAAAAAAAAAAAATTTTTTTTTTTTTTTTTTTTTTTTTTTTTTTTTTTTAATGTTGTAAAAGTTGGATTTACTACAAATTTTGTATGTGTATAATAATATAATATAATATATAAATTACTCCATACTCCTCCCCTTAAACACTTTTCCTAGCCCACCAAATTCTATTCTTCTCTTTATGCCAAAAGCTCTTCCCTTTTCACTTGCGCTTCGCCTTCTTTTTATTTTTTACCGGTAATGGTTCAATGGGAGAACCATTCCAGCCATTTTTCAGAACGTTTTCCAATTGTAAAGCTGAATTTCCTTTAAACCGATCTGGTCGCTTTCGTATGACGATTACATCTTTTGTGGAAATTTCATAGACAGAGCCTTCTTCCGATCCCTTTACTAAACATTTTATTCTACCATTCGGTAAGTAAAAATAACCCTTGTAATACACCAACTCAATCAAATGATTCGTCTTATACTTCAAAATAACGTCTTCCATTACATCATGAATAATGATGAACATGAATGATACCGTCTACCTTGAATGAGGGATTCGGGTGGAGGGCGAGGGCATCTCTCACTAAAACATACGTCTGCACAAAATACCCTTCGATCAAATCGAGTTGGGATAAAAATTTCAACAAGATTCCTCTGCTACACCAGCCTACTGTCTCGTGACCTCGAACTTGGTAAATGTCGAGCAAGTAAACTTGTCCTCCTTCCAACTGTTCGGCGGCAAACACCAACCCTATGCCCAACGTGAGTCCCTTTCGCATGACACATTCATACCCTTCCCACTTTTCTTTTAATCCTGTTGCCGTAACTGTATACTAATCCAAACGTTCCGTCCAATTTATGAGCGTAGACATATGGGTCCCCTTCCGGAATGGACTCGATGCAAGTGACGCGTCGCCAAGTCCCCATTTCGTTCAGTTTGAAAGTGGGCAAAGAAAACCCTCTGATGAGATCATATATGCGTTTATATCGGTTCAAGGCACCCAGTAATGTGACCGAATCGAAATGGGTCAAGGGTTTACTAAACATCCTGTGCTCCCATTCAAAAACGAGCCTGTAAGTATGGGGCATAGATAAATAATAACAAGATAGGACAGTTACAGTAAAAACTGTAATGGCAACAGTGCTAGTGTCACTACTGACAAGGGGAAAGAATTAACCAGCCTCCGTAATTTACCTATGTCGTTGAAATTTGTTAATGATCTATGTTTTGTATATCTATTTTTCTTCCGCGAGGCCGAGACAAATATTCTTTACAATTGATCTTTGGCGTGTAGTTTAATAAGTGTATTTTTAAACGATTTTATTTTTATTCTGTCTTTTATATTGAAACAACAGTTCTTTTCAGAATTTTCTCAGCATACAAATAGAAATTCTAGAGATCTGTCATTTTTTGCTTTTCCTGAAAACATAAAACGGTAAGTGATGTTTATTTTACTTATAAGCATTTGAATAAAATTTTCTATATGTTTTGCAAAAAAAGACAAAGTTGTTTACTACACTACTTTAAGGCATTTTATTTATTTTTGTAGGTTGGAAAAGTGGTTGACTAGTATTAAATTGAAGCCAAGTTCTTATGTGCTGACCATTTCCCTATGTTGTGTTTTACAAACACATTGAGACATCGATTATTTCCTGATGCTGTGCCTATATTCCAAATAGCTGGCATGTACGGAATTACTAATTCTGCTACTGTTGAAAAGTAAGTACACTGTAAAATAGATTGATTTTGTTAATGCATTAAAATTCGTTTTTATATAATTTTTGCCTGATATTTATAAGGTATCCAAAAGTAGATCCAGGGAACATCTGAGGCTTATTTAGAACCCTTTTACCTGCCTTTAAATTCTCTATTGTCTTTATAACTTTTTACACAGATTAATTTTATAATTATATTACAAATTTTGCATTTTTTAAAAGTATACTGGTTAATAATTGCTGTACAAGTTAGCAAGACACACTGACATATTTTTTTTGGTTTCTTGTGTGCGAACCCCAATAGAGAGTAGTTAAAAGTGGGTTTCTCAAATCATTTTATTATTATTTTGGGTACTTTTATGTTAGCTGGGCACCAGTGAGATGTATAGATACACTACACACACATATTTATGTGTATATATCACTGGCATGCCCAGCTAACATAAAAGTATCTTATTTTGATAAATCTATAAGTTAACTGCACCCAGGGCCAGCACCATCATATATTATTATAATGTCATATATGCTTTATAATTTGGTAATAAATATCGGTTGCTTGGCGATTCATCCTCGAAGGGCCGCTATAACATAAAAGTACCCAATTTTTTTTCATCAAAATGAAATACAGATTTTTTTTAAAATATGAAACAGTTTTCATTATTCAAGGAATTGTTTAAAAGGTACACAATAAATGAAATTTCAAAATTTAAAGTTTATGTTAAAAATTATGATTAGATTATATGCTCAAGATGCATGTTTAATGTTTATTTTATATATATATATATATATATATATATACATATATATATATATATATATATATAAACACACACATAGAAGTGTTACCACTAAGCACACTTCATGTTCACATCAGCAATTCTTACACACTTTCTGCTCGGCCAAAGCACTATTCGGTACACCGCATATGTACTTCATAATGAATAAAAGTTTGACAATATGACTTATGGGTTAAGTATGTTTTATATGTAAGCACTTTTTGATGTTTTTTTCTTTCTTTTAGGTTACCTGTGAATATTCAAGTGATTTCCCCCTGTACAGGACACCAACAGTCTAGAAAAAAATCACCATGGAGATCTTGCTTTGCGAATTATTACCTCCATGGTTTAATATTTTTATGACTCATTATGAACCTGTGTTTATTTATTCTAATGAATTTGGTTAAAATATTTTCCATCTCTCAAACAAACATTTTTTTTGAACGATCTTTCTAAAAATGTAACTTTTATGTAATTTTATTCGTAAAAATAATTTTGTATAAAAAGTGCCGCTTGGCATATGAAACAAGTTGGAAATTGTACGTCAAACGTGACAAATGAGGTACGTTCGTACTATAACTAGTTTCAGAGAAATGTTATGATTCATTTCCGTAATAAAATGAGTACATTTTTAAGTTGCCAATATTTTATCATTTGTTGACATTTACTGAAAATTCCATTGGGAAACTTAAACCTAGCATTGAAAATTTCAGAACGTGAAATCCATTTTTTTCTATTTAATATCTATTTCTCTGAAAACATCTATCTAAAAACTGTCGGTACATTATAGAATTCTATAATTAAACAATTTTAACATACAAATTTGGTTTTTAAATTCAGCAATACAGAAGACTCCATCTTAAATAGGATGTAATCACCATGGCAACCTAGTATCATTACCTATTCTGTGATATCATTGAATTACTTACATATGATAGGATTTAATAGAATGATACATCTCGTTCGCTTAGCTTTTAATCCTCAGAAACTGCTATAACAAAGAAGTACCAATTGTTAAAAAATTCAAATTATTTAATGAATATTTTTTCTTTTTTAAGTTTTGATTCAATTTTCATAAAATTTGTAATGACTCGACAAAATTCTGCATAGATTATATATATTACATTTGAAATCATTTGGTTGGCGCTGTTATATGAGGACAGACCAGACAACGACTATAGGTGCTACGTATTTATATAATTACGAACGTGCCTAAACAGATGTAGTTAGCCCGTATTTGCTTTCCTCGGTCGCATGACTTGAGTCGTTGTTCCCCCTCTTATAAATAACCAATAACCCCTCCCCTCCCCCCCCCCCCCAAAAAAAAAAAAAGAACTAATCAGGGGAGTGCCTTATTGCGATGAACTTATATTCAAAATTTGAAGCAAATCAGATAATTCTGCACGAAAAACACATTTATCTAAATTAAGGGGTGGTTAGCCCCCGTCCCTTCACCTTTACACTTAACCAATGACCCCACACACAAAGCAATAGTCACAAAAATTAGTTAAATTTAAAAATGCGCGTCACAACTGAATATGCACTTCCAGCAATTATTATTCGTAGACGGTACTGTACTGAATTTTTGTTTGTTTATCCCTGTAAAAGAACGATGCACTCCATAATTCATAGTAATGCACCTCAGTGATAGACATCCATAATGCATGCCACAGAAAACCTTAATAACATATATCAATTGCATGACAGTCTGTGTATATTTACGCGAGTTAGAACACGAACAGACACACAAACCGAAATCATAAATACTTTTCAACATTGTTGGAAAGTATTACAAATATTTGAGATCATGCTCTCAATCTGAACATTGATACTATGAAATGTATTTTTAATGATTTACGAGTAGAATTTCAGTAAACCTCTGAAAATAAAATTACTGGGTTCTGGAAAGCAAATTTTTTCACCTTCAGAGCCTACATCAGCCATGCGAAAAAATGCACAAGCTAATGTTAAGTCTATGGGAAGGTTCTTGGCAGATTTCTCGCTCGCATTTTAATATTTTTAAATGATTTTTTTTTTTTTTTTTCATAGAATAGCTGAGGTTGATCTCTAATGTTGTTAGTTTTTTACTTTTTCGATTTTTTATATAAGGGTACTTCCACTTTCAGAACCGGTTCCAAAATTGAAAATGTCCGCTTATAAAAAAAAAAACTGTAACCAAAATCGAAAAAGTAAAAACTAACAATGTTAGAGATCAACCTCAGCTATCCTATGCAAAAAAAAAAAAAAAAAAAAAAATTTAAAAATATTAAAATGCGACCGAGAAATCTGCCAAGAACCTTCCCCATAGACTTAACATTAGCTTGAGCATTTCTTCGCGTGACTACCGTAGGCTCTTAATGATAAATGCCATTATATTCTACTACAAAGACCTCATACTAAACCTCATTAATGCATATCAATTGTATTATGCTTGAAATAACGAAAAAAAAAAAAAAAAGAGGGAGTTTCATTAAAGCAACACCTGTCAGACGCGACAATGTTTTGCCTCATTATCTTAACTATTGCGTCGGTATTCGATTATTTTTTCTACACAGTGTATTTCATAATGTTAGTATTAAATCTTTGACATTCTGTTTTACTATATCTGATGAAATTAGAAAAAAAAGTAAGCATAAATATATTAGCCGTTACTTGTTATTTAAAAAATGCATTTTTATTTCTGAAACTTAATTTTTAAGAACCTATTTATGTGGCACTTCTGCTATACCTATTGTTTTTGATATACGCCAAGATAAGACATCACACCTAAATAAAAACTGTGGTTTATATTATATTAATGGAACTTTAATGAAAATGTATTTAAACAAAAAAAAACTTTTAATTTATTCCAATTTATTTATTCCTTCTCTTAATCAAGGCTCGTACAGACTCCTTAGACTGCTTAAAAACTCCTTAGAAATGAAAAAGTTCCAAGCAGTGCTTAGAACTTCTTAGACACACAAATTACTCCTTAGAAACTCCTTAGAATTTCAAGAAGCAAAATCAAGTGACTTCATGCACTTAATTGAAGTATACACGATTAGAAAATAGAGACGTACCTCATACACTGAATAATATTGCCTTAATTAATCATCTTTTTTAGATATGTCATGAAAGCAATTCACTTTTAAAGGAAGTAAAATAAAAAATCTTTTTCATTTACAAAAGTAAAATTCAAATGATTAGTGTGATTACAAGTTATTTTCTTTCTATTCAAAAGAGAAAAAAAAAAAGTTACCTTATTTTTTCATATGTTCCATGTGTTTTTCCCCTCCAAAATTTACTTTAAAATTTTAAGTTCATGTGAGTATTTGGGATTTGACTGGCCTCTATGTATATGACCATTTTGGCTATTGCATAAAACAAAGGACTCGAAATTTTGTATTTAAATGTATGAAACCAGTAACATTGTGAATATTATGCAATTGTAGCACTGAAATTAAATTCTAATAGTATACAAGATATTTTGGAATACTTTTCTGTTAATATTTTATCTTATTAAAAATTGTGCATGTTACATAAGAGGACAGTGTACTTAAAAAAAAAAAAAAAATAAATCCTTTAAAATTCTTAGACTCCTTAGAATTCTTCTAGACTCCTTGGATTTTTTCTTCAGAAATCCACAAAGCGATTGGTGGCAACTTGTGCAATTTTTTGTGTATTGTTTTAGCTAACTATAATAAATTCTTGTGTACGTAACACTTATTTTATTATTTTTACTTTCTTTAAAAAAAAAAAAAAACATAAAATAGTTCGTAAACTCTAAAATGTGTTTCATAATATTTTATTATTTTAAACAGATCAAAACTGTTGTTGTGAATACGTGCCTTTTGCTATCATCGATCAGTTTTTATTGCAACATTGATGGAATAAATGAGATGATACTCTGAATTGACTAATGCTTTTTACAGATATTTTTATTTGAAGTTTAAACCTACATCTAAAAAATATTAGATATTGCAAAAAAATATTAGATTGCAGTGCAAAATCCTCGCACGGTTCTGCTGGTAATTTTTATTGCTGGAAAGTATAATTACATTTTGTGAACATATGTTGTGAATCTGCACTCAGTCAAGGAAGATGTGTGTATCTTGTTTACTAGATTTATTACCAAATATTTTTGATACAGTTTGTTTGGATAGAGTTATATATATATATATTAATTCCTTTTTTTCCCAAAACTAATATGATATTTTGAATGTTTTCTTTTTTTAAATATACATATCTCTATTAAAATAAACTGTATCGAAAATATTTGGTAATAAAACGTAAAATAACGTTTTTGCTTAATACAGATGCAAAAATAATATAAAAAAAAATATTGTTACTTTCAAATATTTATCTTATGAAATAATGCTTCGCGAATTCAAACAAAGCATGGTTTTTTTTGTAGTATTATATTTTAAAGACAGTAATCTTGTCTAGTTTTACGTCACGAAAGCAAAAGAAAGCAAAAAAAAAATTATCGAAGATTGTATTACTTCAGGGGGAAAAAGACCTTGACTGAAAAAAACACGAGTATATTTCAGTGTCTCATTTGTAAAAACTAGAATTATTAATCTACATTCACTATCCATCTTGAAAAGAAAATAAGTGAAAAATATCCTTCGCTGAGATATAAAAACCTGTTTGGAATGTAACTTTCTTCTTGTGTGTGACATTGAAACGTATGTTCCACTTTGATCTAACGAAGAATTATCCCTTAAGCAATGTAATACATATTCACTTTCTCTTTTCCTTTTTTTTCCAAAATGGAATCTGTGTGTTCTAAATTTTTTTCTTTATAATTGGTATTCACATTCAAAATTAAAAAAAAAAGAAAAACTTATTCAAATTTATAAATATTGTTGGTTAATCATTTTAATAAAAGGAAAAAATATGAAACTTTATTTTACATATTTTATTCAATTAACAATATATAAAATCAATACCACAGAATATTGATAACTTTATGTCGAATACATATCAGCCAGTTATTTTAAATCATATTCAATTCTACTGGGCATTTTTAAAATGTCATTACACGTTTTGTTAAGGATGGATTGATTCTGTTTGTAAACTTTTTTGAGATGTTGCAGTTTTTTTAAATCCTTGTCTATCTGTAACTTTATGTTTTTCTCTTTTCTTTTTGGGTGGAACTGTGTGGTCGTTTCTTCGGTCTTCTACGAAGAGTTGAAGTCGATTCTTCAATACTGTATCTCTCTAGAATGACAATAGGACTGGCCACTGCCTGATCGGTTGCAGGTTCGAATTGGGGGTAGGTCGCAGGGGCGTGTTGTCCCGTAGGGGCCGCTGCCTGATCGTTTTCCTGCCACCGAGAAAAGACCTCCAGGATCGTCACAGGGACGTCACTTTCCGTGGTCATTAACGGTGACAATGGGGGAGAAAACACTGACCGCTCGACTGCCAACGACCCTATTAAATTTTGAGATGGGATATTGAACGTTTCCCCGTCTTCGGGAATTATATTATAAACTGATTGGGAAATCATAATAGACTCGTCTACAGTACCAAATAACGAATGATTTAAGTTTTCGACATCAGTACTAGAAATTGATGTTTTATCGGTGACAATTTCATTATTTTCATTTTCAATCCAACCCCAAAACAATGTTCTAGGGTTGGATTCTAAAATTTCGAAATCGAGGATGACCAATTTTTGAATAGAAAAAGAGGGATCATCTGGCAATTCTGAAATTTGCAAGGGATCACTCGTTGCAATAATTTGGTCCGAATTAAATTTTGAAATACAGACTTTAATAATCGAGTTTTCTCCTAACTCCGAAATAGGAAGGCTTTGTCTGTAAGCTATCATTCTTGTTTCTACCTTTAATTGGTTAAATACATCATTTTCAACAACGTAGTTGCAACAAGGGCATCAAAGTTCGTTTCTGTTGTCGCATTTTAAAATGTTTACATATTCCCTCAAACATTTTCTATGATATTCGTGTTGACAGTTAAGCATGTATCGTTTATAATCTGCTAATGGATCACCACATATGACGCAGATAGGCACTGTAGTTGACAGTGGATTCATCTATTTAAAAAGGGTAATATAATGAATAAAAAATACACTATCGTTCACATGTTTAGCTAAATTTTTATCAAATTAATTTTATTTTGTATAAAATTTGATAAAACCATTTGAAGTATTTATATACTATTCAATAATATTTTATATGTGCGATAGGTTTTATTTTAAATAATAAAATGTAATTTTTAACATTTCTTGTTATGTTTTTATAGAAAGCGAAACAAGTATGTTGAAAAAAAATATTCTTAGAATAACATTACTATAATTTCATTAACTAAATAATTTTATAGGAAAATACCCTTATCCCATTCAATTTAATATAAGTTAGCTAAAGAGTGCAGAACAACTAAAAAATATCCATTAAATTTTTTTTCAAATAACTTACAAACGCGAAATTCTATAAGGGAATAATTTAATAAAATATTTATAAAATGACTTACCGTTCTTGAATTTGGACGATACGTAAAAGACTTTAAAATAACTTACACAGCTCAAATCGTTGAAATCTATAATAAAACCTGTCCGGAATATTATATACTTTAAGAAAAGTAAAATTAAACTTACCAAATTGGTTTCACAAATTCTGTAAATATATAATTATACCTGGTTAATAAGTGTTTTAAGGAACTTGACAAAAATGGTCTATTAAATATAATTTCCAAAATATTATAAGAACTGAACTTGTTTGATTATGTAATCCTTTTACAATCAGTCTCATTTTACAAAAATCTGAATTTTGTTGATCATTTTTGGATTTTTCAACACTAGAACCGCTAGGTTAAGTCATTTTAACCTTTTTTTCATTTAGGTCAAGTGAACAGTAGTCGCTTCAAACCACACAGATGACTGAAATTAAATTGCGTATCGATATTATAGAATTTAGAAAAAATAGCGTATTAACCGGGTTTGATGATATATTTAAAAAAAAATTAGACTTACCAAACTCAGGGGTAGTACTTGTCCTGAAATTCTTGAAAAAAAATAAAAACGTCCTGAAATATGGTAGTCTGTCCTAATATTCCTGAAATTTTGCAAGTTTTGTGCTATATCGGTATTTGGAATCATCAAATAGGGGGTAGGTGTACCTTTTTACTGATGCAAAACGATCACGAAAGTTGCAATTTTCTTCAGTCTATCATTAAAAATAGTAATTTTCGTCGATTTGCAAAAAAAAAAAAAAAAAAACAAATCGCAATTTTTGGTGATCAATTACCAAAAATCATTTTTTATCGATTAGTTATTAAAAAAAAGTTTGCTATTTTCATCTGTCAGTCACAAAAAATCACAATTTTTACCAGTCAGTTACAAAAAAAAAAAAAAAAAAATCGTTTGCAATTTTCGTTGATCAGTGAAGAAAAAAAAAATCGAGATTTTTGTCTTTCAGTAACGCAAAAATTGCAGTTTTTTAGCAGCTCTGGTAAAATTACTTTTCTTTTAAATGTATACTTTTACAACAAAAAAATTGTGTATATAGTGTACTATTTATGATAATAAAATGTATTGAACAGGGAGTTAAGAGTTTTTTCGGTTTGGTTTTCAATCAAATGTGTCCTGAAATATCGTAAAAAGTATGTCCTGAAATATTTCCTGGGCTAGTACTACCCCTGCAAACTGGATACAAATGCACAGTTGTACTATAATAACACTATATCTATTATAAATTAAAAGTATAACTACTTGTTAATCTTAATTAGAAAGTACTACAGTACAGGTCCTCAAATCCGGAACGCGATAGAACCAGAAAAAATTTATTTCCGAAAACACGTATAGATGGCGCTTCGTGCGCTCGTATCACAGTTTCCAGATGAGTTAAACGAAAACTACACTCTTCTGAATATTTTTTTATAATGTTTTTAATCTAAATTACCGTAAAATATGAAAAATACCCCCCTCCCCAATTTTCAACAAATTTCATTTTTTTTCTTTTTCTTCCATACCAAAAATGTATTGTTGGAATATGTTTTAACCCATCCTTTAAACCGGATTGAATTTCTAGAAAACTTGCCTATATTTCTGAAACAACATTATCCTACATTTAAAATTCAAAAGCACACTTATTTATGCATAGATTTTATTTTCAAGTTATGCCGGGACATATTTTACTGATTTTTGTTCGGGCCAGGAAAAAGTCTGTCCCGGCGTATCCCGAGTCTGTAGTAAAAAATTAGGAATGAATGAAGACCAGGCCCGACCAGATTACCGCGAATTCATGAATAAATAAGGTCCCGGAGTTGTGCAGATTTCTATTTCATGCTCCCCAGTGTTATAGTTTGGCTTTTTCAAAGGACGCCGTACCCTGGCGTTTCTGTTTTAACAGCCGATGCTCTCTGCTCTTTTTAGACTTGGAAAATGTACTCTGTCCCTTTTCAATGCATTTCATTAAGACCACTTTTTTTTTTCTTTTTTTCCTTCCTGTAGAAAAACACATGACATTGGAAAACAGAAACTGATTTATAAATCTTATATGATCAAGATAAGATTATTTATCTGTAATGAAACAAAACTATTCGCCACAGAATCTTTATCATTTTCTAGAATGATTAGCTAAGCATAGTAAAACATAAAATATCCTATTTTGGATGAATGCTTTTGTAAGTTTTTTTTTTCTTTAAGGCCGTTCCCAAATCCAAAGTGGCTTCTTTCAGACATAAGTTTTAATTAATTTTTTTCAGAGACTCATGAAATTGGCATGTGTTCTTCAGAAACTATGTAATCGAAACACGTTTTTCATTTTTTGGTAAAAGTAGATTTAAAAAAAAAGAAAATACTGTCAAAGTTGGGGATTTGAACCTAATTCTTGCTTCAGTGTTCCGAGCAAGGGAAAACGCATGATATCACGTGACATGAATCGCTTATAACTAGATAAGTAATTTATTTATTAAAAAATGGAAAACTCATTTCGAATCCAATCACTTCAATAGTCAGAACTACCAATTTTATGCTTCTGCATTTAAAAAAGGAGTCAGAAAGATTCATGTTAGTGACCAGATCATTTAAAAACAGACTTAATAATAATTAAAAAAATCCCTGACGGCTCAGCCTACAGGCACAGGTAGATTTCGAAGACGCAGACCGTGGGGCGTCTGTTTGTTGGGAATTGCGGAAAAATGACCTTTTTGCCATGATGCGGCAATTGGAACCGCCTACTTCAAAACCTAACTTGTTTGCAAGCAGAGCCAGCAGGGTTTTTTTTTGTTTTGTTTTAAGAGTTTTTCCTATAAAAAACTTGTCAATATAAAAGTTTTAGATAATATTAAGAGGATTTATTATAAACTAGCTGTTACCCGTGACTTCGTTCACATAACATTAAAAGAAAAATAAATGTACTAATCAAGCAAAATATTTCACTCCCGATAATTAAAAACATAAATAATTAACTAACTCTTTATCACATTTCATAGAAGATAATACGATATTTCTTTGTTATAGGGGCTTTGACATAAATCAGTTTAAAAAAGGTAAAATTTTGTGCCAAATAGCCGCGGAAAAAGGACGGCCAAATAAAATCGCGTAAATCGACGAATTGGGTAAAAAGAAATGTCAGTTTTACCTGATAAACCATTTTACTTTTAACGACTTTCAGAAACTTTTTAACAGCCATCATTTAAAAATAATTCATTTGAAATAGTATATGCTTTTTGTTTAAATTCAATTCTTGGGAATAGGGATGAATAGTTCTACACCTAAATGCAAGGAGCTTCAATTGCAAAGCTTTTTGCAGCCCAAAATTACATGCAAACGTAACACTTAAATTGCAAAGCTTTTTGCAACCCAAAATTATATGTAAACATTCCTTTTGCATGTAATTTTCATTGCAAATTAACATTTATTACGGTTCAAATTAAAATTAATTTGGGTGCAAGTTACATGTAAATGTTACGTTTGCATGTAATTTAGGGTTGCAAAAAGCTTTGCAATTGCAAGTGCTACGTTTGCATGTAACAGCAAATTTGTGTCCTTGGTTTAATCTATAGCTGAAACAAATCTTGATTTCTTGACAATATGCTGACAGGCGATTTTTGCTCTGCAGAATAAATTGATTCATAAAGTTTGAATATGTGGAAATATGTTTTTATTTTTCGGAAATTTTACTGTAATCAAGATTTTTTTTTTCACCAACTATTCAAATTGAAAATAAAGTAATTTTTTCAGTTTTAATGAGAAAATGGCATAAAAATATATTAATCCGTTTTATTTCTCCTTTTTTATCCACAAAAATGGAGTAATTTAAATACCATTTTTAGAGAAATTTCGTTAAAATTTACAAAAAAAATATTAATATCTCGGAATCGAATTCAAAATTTTAAATTCTCAGAGTTTATATGACATCCTCGAATCAATGATAACCGGTGTTAAGTATATCTCGTTGCATTAAGAGGAGTAGTTGCGATATACACACAGTCAGATTTTAACTTAATAGACTTGTGTTCAATTTTCTTTTCCTAAGAATCTTACTGATGCTTGTATTATTAATCACAGAGTTCAGAGAATAAATAGAGATGAAATGTTCATGTTTGGCGTGATGCTGAAAATGCAACCCTACAGTCGCCCCAAACAACTGGCGGCTTGCTTTGAAAACCTCACCCCGTCCAATCAATCCAGTCACTGTTCCACGTGCAGCCTCTCTCCATCCAATGAAGTCAGCCCTTGGGCCTAATGATTTGAGCGATAACCGGCTTCATATTGCAAGCCGATTTTACAGTTCATTACCTCTCTATTCTTTCACTGTACTCAGTGATTATTAATGTATGAAATTGATACACGCTCCATTTGAAACATATTTAAAAAATCCCGTTTTATTATGACGTCACTTTGATCCCAGAGAAATCTCTTTTCAATGATATAATTCTTGTTAATTTTCTTTTCCTGGCAATAATGAAGTGAATTTTAGCAGAAAACTCACATCTGTTTGTAACTGATATTCAATCTTCTTATTAATCAGTATCAAAAAAATATTTCAGTTATTCATCTTAAATACGATGTCTATTATGTATATACTTTTATTATACACTGATAGTCATGCTCTTTGTAGTATTACGAATATTTGAAAATACATGTTTTATTTATGACGTCATATTTGTTCAAGCCAAGAAGGATCCTTTTCATAGTTCCATGGTTCAAACGAAATATTTTTCTTAATAATATAATTATTGGTAATTCTTCTTTCTAATTATAACGCAGTTTTTGACAGAAAAAAATATTTTTAATGTAACCGATATTCATACTTCATGTATAATAACAAATACTCCATATTGTTGTTTCAAATATCACAGAAATTCATCTTCTTTTAAATTACTTTCATTTTTCACGTGAAAATCGTTCAGTTAAAACTTAATTGTTGAGGAAAAAATATTTTTTCGCATTTTTATTTATTGGCAACGATCAAAGCCCTAGCAACGATAAAGTAAAATGGTTAAATTTTATCAAAAAATGTACATTGATTCTCTATGAAAATAATCAAATTTTGAATTATTAAGAAAAGTATTTGAATAAAATAAACAAAAAACAGTCTATGTTCATTTCCGGGTTATAATCCACCTATATGCAAAGATACAGGGCCATTAATTTCTCCATTTTGACGCTGGCTTCAGCCTAACATTTGCACACAATCTGATTTGTAATATTATTAGAATTTAAGCGGATTTGAAATCTTGGGAATTGACGAAGTTATGAATTTTTTTCTTCTAACCCCCCCCCCCCCTTTAAGCCAATATTTAATTATATCAAAAATCTGTCATACATAAATTTTTGGCCCTTCTCCTAGAAGTAATAATAACTTAAAACGGATTCGATACGTATCATAATTAAGAAATTATGGTTTTTTTTCTGTTTTTACAAAAAGCCCCCCCCTTGGTTCAATTTTGTCCATTAACGAACTTGACCGAGATTTTATGCCCCTTGATTTTATGTATCAGTTTCGAAAAGATGCGGGAGTTGGAACCGCCTACTTCCAAAAATAACTTGTTTGCAGGCGGAGCCGGCAGGGATTTTTTTTGTTTTTAATTTTTTTTTTTGCTATAACGGTTGGTCCTATAAAAAACTTGTCAATATAAAAGTTTTAGATAATATTAAGAGGATTAATAATAAATTTACGCGAATTTGATATCTTGTGAATTGACGAAGCTATGATTTTTTTTCTTCTAAAACCCCCTTTGGGCCATTTTTAATGATATAAAAAATCTGTCATACATAAATTTTCGGCCCTTTTCCTAGAAGTAATAATAACTTTAAACGGATTCGATACGTATAATAATTAAGAAATTATGGGGGGTTTTCTGTCTTCACAAAAAGCCCCCCCCTTTCCCCCCCCGCCCCCCCTTGGTTCAATTTTGCCCATTAACGAACTTGACCGAGATTTTATGCCCTTGATTTTATGTATGAGTTTGTAAAAGATTAATGCAGAATTTTTCCAGTTATCGTGGTCAGAAAAAAGTGACATAGATTATATATTTAAAGTTTTGAACTAGGGGTGGTTTTGGGTTCTGGGAGTCATGATCGGCGTAGATCTGCAAAAATTTTTCAAAATTTCCAACTTAGGTGAGAATGTAATAGGTAGTATTTCTTATGAAATCTACCTAAAAAATCTGCCCGATTTCCTTCTGCATAATGAAACATTATCCATCAAGTTCATGATCTCATTTTTATAACCTTTGACTGCTGACTTCACGGAGTTTGAATGAATAAACAAAACAAACCATTCTCCTTTATTTGCGGTTGCTCTTTAGTAGCCAATTTCATAGGGGGGGGGGGCTCTAATTTGCTAATAACTTATTATATTTTAATAAAAAATTGTTACATAGCTTCATTTATTATTATTGCAACATGCTGAAAATTTCAACAAAATCGGCAAATAAACAATGGAGATAAAAAAATATTTTTTTAATAGCAAGAAAAAAAACAGATTTTGCTTTTCGTTCTTTTTCTTTTAATAATTTTTTCTATTTCCTTGCAGTTCAATCAGTGCCTGATTTACAGCAGGATATTAGAGGCATAAGCCCAGAACTCCCGAATTTTAAGAACTCCCAAATGCTCCTCAGTGACGGATCTAAGGGGGGGTTAGCCGGGGCAGCTGCCCCGGGTGCAAAACTTGGAAGGGCGCAAAAATGAGGAATCATAAAAGATTAAGAATAAAGGAAAATTAAAAATTCACATGTAAAGATCTTCAATTTTATTTTGTTCAACGGCGGTTTACTTTCGTTGCATAAGGATCGGAAATATATATAAAATATCACATTGCCACCAGTATTTTTAAGAAATTTTTATTTATTTAAAACTCAAAGATCATCTTTTTTTTCTGATACCGTTCTATGTTGTTTTCTGCGTCTGCAGTATTTTATTACGGTTATGCCTAAAAGACATTCGGGGGATTATAACAGAAAGAAGGCTTAAAAAAGAGAAGAGGGGGCTTCACAGCTATCATCTAGTATGTCCTCATGACTTAAGGCGAGCGATATTCATGAAAGTAAGCAACCAAGTTACTTGTTACTTTCTTCTATCTTTACAAGAAGAAAGTATTGGATTCATGAACATTTTCGACGGATTTATACGTTTTAGAAGGTCCTGAACACGATTTGACTATTTTTAGAAAATGTCTGTCTGTCTGTCTGTATGTGACAAAAATTTTGTGGGCGCTCTATCTCAAGAACTAATGCACGAAATTTAATAAAACTTTATATTCAGTGAGTCCCTGATATAAATGGGTGCTGATTAGTTTTTGGTGAAAATCGTCCGATAGTTGGCGCTGCTAGCGGCATTTTTAACAATTTCAGGGCTTCCAACACTTTTTAGTCCTCCAAAAGGGGGAAAGGGGACCATTTTTATTCTAAAAGGGAACTTTGGGGGACCATTTATACTGAAAAAGGGGAGATTGGGAGACCATTTATATTTAAAAAAAGCGATTGAAAAGGGATCACATACATGTCTAAAAATACTGTTTTCCTAACACCCTATACACAAAGTTTTCCTAAATATGCAAAAAAAAAAAAAAAAAAAAAAAAAAAAAAAAAAAAAAAAAAAATTATTACCTTAGAAAATATGTTAAGTGATTATCTTTACAAAGATGTCATTAAACAATGTACATAGCTTTATTTAACACACTTAAACATCCTACAGCAAGATGGGTTATATTTAGAACAGCAAAAAATGATTTGGAATAAAATAAAAACAGTAAAAATTAATGCATCTAAGAAAATATTAAATCAATCAATTGTTAGCAGAGTTACACATTAACAATTACAAAAGTATAGTACATTTCTTGGAATTTAACATCTAATAAAATAGTAATCAGTGAATAAAAAAAGCAAAGCATAACAGCGCCTTCTGTTATGTAATAAAATTGAAAATTAGATTAACATATATATTGTTAATTATTAACTCAAACATAAAATTCAGTTCCTTTCTATACAATAGAAGCTGAGATCCTATAATGTTCATCCGAAAAAGCATAGTATGGCAACGCCCCTTGGAGAGTGGTCAAAACCAATATTGAATCAATGTTCATAATCATCTTACAGATTAAATTTGGTGAAATTCTATTCTCAACATGCTGAGATCTGGTTATCCTGAAAATCGTTAAAAACATGACCCAGTAGCGCCACCTGTTGGGTGAAATACACCAAACTCTAATCAGCATCAATTTAAGTTAACTGAATGTGAAGTTTCATGAAATTTCACCCAGATTGCCGTTTTAAAATACCGCATGTAAAATGTAAAAAATGCAGCATAACAGTGCCACCTGTTGGGCCATATATGCCAAAACATAATCAGCACCTCTATGTGCTAAAGTCTAATTAAATAGGGCATTTGATGAAATTTCATATTTCAGTTTTTGATATAGAATGGCTACAAAATGTGTACCACATACAGAGAGAGATTTTTAAAAAATTGTCAAATCGTATTCAGGTCAACCTAAAACATGTAAATCAATAAAAATATATGGAGAATATTTTCATGATTTCAATATTTTTTTCTGATAGATATTAAAGAAAGTATTTTAAAAAAATCCCTGACGGCTAGGACTACAGGCACAGGTAGATTTTGAAGACGCAGACTGTGAGGCTCCTGTTTATTGGGAATTGCAGAAGAAAGATCTATTTGCCATGATGCGGCAGTTGGGACTACCCACTTCAATTTATGAATGTAAACAAAGAAATTTAATTCTTGAAAAATGCTTCAATGGTGACAAAATTTTGAATTTTGAATTTTTTTTCATCATTTTAACATTTTTCTTATCTTTATATATAGTATTATATATCATATAACATTCTTCTTTATAGTTTAAAATGAAAGCACATTTAATTAGTATATTATTTTAAATATTCATTTCTTCATACAATACTTGTAAAATACAATTTGAGCTTTTGTGAATTTTTTTTTTTTTAATGATAAAAAATCCTTACTTAGACAATATATTTTATAATTTATTTATTTTTTCATTAAATCGTAATTATAAAATTGAAAAACACATAAAAAAATACATATATATTGCTTTTGAACTCTTACTTAAAGATAAAATTCAACACTATAAACCAAATGTCTTAAAACAGACAACAATTGATGCCATATTTAAGAAATTAAAAAAAAAAAAAATTTATTTTTTACATAGTTATTACTTTATCTATACTAGATGGAACCCGTCAAAATATGACGTAAAAAAAAAAAATACTATAACAATATCAGTAAAATAAGCTTCTTTATTATTTAAAAAGGGGTGCGTATGAAACAGCCTTTCAAATATTTTATTTTTAAAGTTTTTTTCCCCAGTCAAATACAGTACTATTTCCGATGCAAACTCCCAACAAACAATCCGTAAACAACTGTGTAATGCAAATCAGTTTGACATTGTCGCCGTACTCCCCACGCCAAGAAAAAAATTTCATGGACCTATGAAGTATATACAAATAGTATATCCCTACGGTCATATCATATTCAGTAAATAAAAGAACATAGTAAATAAAGAACACATCTCCCCCCCCCCCACACACCTGTGATAATGCAACCGAATGAGCTCCTATGCGCATGTGCATTGCATCTGCCCAAAAGCACCGTCGAAATTTGACCTTAAAAAAGTTTTAAAATGTTTAAATTAAACGTTTTAAAATGTCCTCTTTAATCATTGTTCGTTTCAAATCCATACCTTCTAAAACGCATCCATTGTTTTAAGCTAATCAGTTTTTATGTAAAGATGAAGAATTTGTTTACAGTAATAAATCAGTCGGCCGATGAGGGAGATTTTTAATGTTTTCAAGTGTAATTTATTTGTATTTTTTCTTCGGTTCCTTTACATAATCAGGATGATTATCCCTTTTCCATCACAGTCGAGGATATTTTTCCTCTTACACAGTTGGCAAATGTAATAAAATATAAAAATACAAATCCTAGCATATCCTGATATCTGATGGAACATATTCATCAACGAATTCAACATATCAATTTTATGTTCAACATAAACCAAAAATAGTCTTTTTTTTCTGACAGATTTTTGTTTAGCGCCAAAATGTTCTATCTTATGGATAATCTGATCTTATGATTTATCACTTTTTTTTAAAATTATTATTCACTTTTTTTATGATGGTTAGGGAAATCTATTTTCAATTGTGGCAACTTTCCCAGGGGCTATTTTACATTATTGAAGTAAACTGGTGGTCATTGATAAGATAGAATTGAAAAACTTTTCATGCTTGAAAATTATTTAAAAAATCGTTAAATTAAGCGGCAGTTTTCAAATAAATTTCAATCGAAATCTAATTTTTTTTCTAATTGATGATGTAAGAATTGAAATTGTAAAATGTAGTAAAAAATAGAAATTTGTAGTATTTCGAAGTGATGTAAGCGCGATGAAAGCTAAAGCGATAGCGCCTTTGTTGTCACAACTGTTGTACATTTCTAAAAATTGCCACTGTATTTTGGCTGGCGTCTAAAAGTGGAAAAACATTTTTTGACATCGAAAGAGGAATTTACAGTGAAAGAAATAGGACTTTGCGCTAATAAGGAACTGTTAAATGAACTTATAATAAATCTACCAAAATAATTCCTATGAAATATTAGTCTTACATTGTTTATTCTAACAAAAAAATACAATAATTATTTCAAGATTTTTTTCTACCATAACACTATTTTTAATAACTTTTTTTATTAAAAAAGGAAATCTTCTATCCTATAATTTAAAAAAAAAGCAATTGGTAACATGTAATCAAGGTATGCAATCAAGATGAAGAAATTAATGACGGCTCCAATTCTAATCTTTATAATTATGAATGCAAAAATCAGTAAAATTATGTCATGTTAACACAATCATATACATTTTTCTCTTTAGTTTTATCAATTTTAAAATGCACTTCAAGCTAAGCATAACGTCATTTTCACCGGCGAAAACTTTTCACATGTACTTCATATCCGTTACTTTAACGCTTAAACACCATGCATACAAATAAAAATATATTTTGCATTTAATTGGAATGAAAAAATAGCATCAACAAAGTTATAATGCATAATGATAAAATAAACCCAATGGACAATATTCTCGTGACGTCATAATAAATATGAAGTTTTACTCGCTTTGAAAACACGCGGATAAATATTTTTAGGGAAATTTAACTTGCAAATTAAAAAATTCGGCCTAAAAGCCGCGAGCTTTTAATATTCATTATTTCTCTTAATATCATCGCAACCAATGAGTTCAGAGAGTAAACTCTATGCCTTGCAACAGTGGGCGTTTTCCGATTATGACGTCATTAGCAGAAGTAAAAGTTTAATTGAAAAATACGGCTAATTAATTAAATTTTCGAACAAACGAATGCACGATAACAAATCTGTGTCCAAATATCTTTCATTTAAAAAAAGAATGATGTAATTTGAGGCAGTAGTTTGTTCTCACGGATTGTCGAAAGAAATCGCTTAGCGTTTTAAATATATAGATATTAAAATGTGTAATTTATTTATTTTTTAGTATTAGCAATCTAAATTTGTCCAAAATATGAATTTAAAAAAATGTAAACAAAGATTAAATAGACATGGCCTGTAATCCGCAAAAAGCCTCCAATCCGCAGAACACTTGTAACCAAGCTTTGCGGATTAGTGGCTTTCTACTGTATTAGGAAGATTTATAATAAATTTAAGCGGATTTGATATCTTGTGAATTGACGAAGTTATGAATTTTTTTTCTTCTGAAACCCCTATTTTCCCCTCCTTGGAAGCATTTTTAATGAAATAAAAAATATGTCATACATTAATTTTCGGCCCTTTTCCTAGAAGTAATAATAACTTTAAACGGATTCGATGCGTATCATAATTAAGAAGTTATCGGTTTTTTTCTGTTTTCACAAAAAGCCTGTCCCACAGTTTCAATTTTTTAGCCCAGTAGTGATATTTCCCCCCTTTTTTAATAAAGTTTATTCGGAATTTGTATAGTGATTTTTAAATTTTTCCCTAATTTTTCAAACAATATTTTTTTTCTTTTGTGTGTGACTTGTGGTAATTTTTTGACATTTGTAAAAAGAATTCGGCTGCAAACTTTTATATTTTGTTCTTCTACAATTGTGTTTTTTTATTTGAAAATGTTTACCAATTTTTAGCCTTTATTTTCCCACCCCACGTTCCGCAGTGATTTTTTTTTTTTTTTTTTTGACATTTGTGAAAGATTTCTGGTTACATTGTGAACAATAGTACATTTCTTCTGCGATTTTTATACATTTTGCAGTGATTTTTTGCAGAGTAGTAAAAGGAATCCGGTTTAAATTTTTTTAGCCCAATATACTAAATGTTATCCTCTTTTTAATAAAGTTTATTCGGAATTCATGCAGCAATTTTTCAATTTTGTGCAATTTACGTGATTATTAGATTTTTTTTGCATTTTGCGGCAATTTTTTGACATTCTGAAGAATTCTATTTCAATCTTTTAGCCCAGTTTAATAAATTTTGCCCTCCTTTCAATAAAATTTATTCCGAATTCGTGCAGCAATTTGAGTTTGGGCTAATCTTAAATACAATTTCAGTTTTTTTGTATTTTGCGAGGATTTTATGACAGTAAATTTTGTCTTGTTGATTTTTGAATTTTTAGTGATTTTTAATGAGATTTCCAATACGTTTTTTAATGTTTTTCTGCATTTTGCGGCTATTTTTTGACATTCATGAAAGAATTTCAGTTACAATGTTTTAGCCCATTATAATAAATTTTGTCCCCTACGATTTTTTTTTACTTTTAGAAATTTTTAAAGTTTTTTGCATTTTACGGCAATTTTTCCATGTTAGCAAATTTTTTTTAGTCATAAAAAGGGGACTAAGGGGACCAAAATGCATAAAAGGGGACTAAAGGGGACCTTTTTCTAAAAAGGGGACTTTAGGGGGAAAAAGAGGACCATTTGGGAGCCCTGCAATTTCCGCAATAGCTGTATCTCAAGAACTAATGCACTTACTTTTATGAAACTTCAGATTCAGTTAGACCTTGACATAAATAGACGATTACGTTTTGGTGTAGATATCCCAACAGGTGGGGCTGCTATACCACTTTTTTCCTGATTTTTGCGATAGCTATATTTAAAAAACTAATGCTCAGAATTTCACCAAACTTCAGATCCAGTTAGACGTTGACATATGTTGTTGTTGAATAAGTTTTGGTCTAAATCTCCCATCAGGTGGCACTGCTATTCTACATTTTGCAGGATTTACACAATTTTAGCAATAGTCTTATCTCAAGAACTAATGCATGGAATTAAATAAAACTTTAGATTCAGTTAGACCTTGATATAAATTGGTGCTGATTCTTTTTAATGTATGCGAAACCTGTGTGAGATAGAAGAAAGTTTGGGATTGGCACATCCGACTAGTTTTTTTTATACGTGCTACACCATATAATAATTTACATGTATTATTTCTGCTCTAAAAATCTCCTTTTCTGTGCAATAACTGAGTTGATATGTAAGAAAAGAATTATAAATCGTTTTTTTTTATTAATTTCTTCTAAATTTAGATATTCTTGTAAGTAACAGACATTTTTGTCTAAAAACTGAAAACGAAACTTATACTCTGTTCATAATTCGACACAATCTGGTCCTCTAAAGCCATTTCATTTATGTAGTTAAAAAGGTTTTCTATCCATGGGAATCAGTTTTATGTTTTCATTTTTGTATATCAGTTGTTAATAAGCCTTTTAAATTTTGATTTTTAAAATATCGCACCTATACTTTTTAAAAATTAATTAAATCTTTCATTGGAAATGTTTATCTAATAAAATATGTTAACTTAAGTTGTGCTTCACAGTCACCCCACTTGTACTAATTTTGAAGCAAAAAAGTACATTAATTAAATTTAAACGGCGTAGATTAACATAGCAATAAATTCAAACGTACTTTTAATCGAGATCGTCATGATTGTTTACATTTCTTGCTATGCTTATATTTTCGCTTCAAATCTCCTGTTTCTTTTTACGTACAATAACGAATAAAGTTTATAACAGCTCTACTATAATTTTTAAAAAGTTATAGTTATTTGAAAAAATGTTTCCAATTTAAAAAATTGCTTGCTTCTTTATTTTTAATGTAGTTCAATAACTAATATTTTGAAATTTATTAATGGAGTATTTACTCAGCAACCAAGTATAGCTGACAAAAAACTGAATATTATTACCCTTTTAAGAGGTAATTTCTGGCAGTCAGGCTCATGGTCATCACTCTAATTTTCATTCGTTATATAACCGTGAAAGTTGTAACAGAATATTTGGTGCGTGTTTTCAGATTTTTGTATATTAAATATTTATTTTTTAACTTTTATAGTATTAGTCAAATTTTAGAATTGTTTATGCAGTAAAAAATGAGAAAGACCAAAGTTTCCGTTTTACCAAGAAATTTTACTAAAGTTTTATAAAAATATTTTATATCAGTATTTTTATTTAAAACCATTTAACTTGCATATTAAATTTATTTTTGTAAAGCATACATGGTTGGGGCTTGTTAAACTTTGGCCTCCTCACCTAGCTGAACCTGAGAAACATACATTTAACTTATACTTATTTTATAAAGAGTTCCCTGACACGAATCGACATATATTTATTTGGTAATGATTCTCATCAATGACCCACCCAGGTAGCACAGAGATATCGGCCAATATCCACGGCAATATTGGCCAATATTTTAAATGTCGCTGAATGTCGTACGTCAAATTTACAACATCTGCCGATATTCACAGACATAACTTAAAATTAGTTTTAAAAAGAAAGCATTCAAAAGAGCTTTTTGCATTACTTATGACATCATAATACAGAAATAGTATTCTAAAAAATAAAATTTAATAATTTTGCCAATTTTAAAAAACTTGACTTTTTAATGCCTTACTTTTAATATTTGGTGACATTGGCCAATGTTGTAAAAATGATATTACTATTATAACATTCAGGGATATCTATCGACATTCGTAAAAAACAACATCATTTTTCGGACATTTCAAGATATCTGTCGACATTTAGCATATCTGACAAAGTTTGTAATCTTGACCGAAGTGATCAGAAAGTTCTAAAGCACCGCCCATTTGTGTGGTGTAGTTTTCGTCAATGTGCATTTGATGGAGGCGTTGGGCGTGAAATTTGCGCAGAAAGAAAAAGCCTATATAAAAATTTCTGTAGGAATCTATAGTTATTTTTATATATAAAAAAAGCATGTGAAAATTTATGTTTTATAAAAAACTAAAGATGATTTTATACTATCTTTATACTATGTATTTTATACTAATTTAAAAAATGTTTTTACAAGAAAAAAAAAATTATTTATATAATTTTAAAATGGATGCGTGTTTATCTTTTTAAAATTCTTTCGGATTTCCGACTTTTATAAGAATTTTATTTTTTATTATTGAAACAATACAAGTTTAGTTTCAAAATTAGGTCACTGAACTTTTAATTAGGCACTATTAATAATATGTATTTTATACAGTTCATCTAAGTAATTATTATTATTATATAATAGTAAGCTTTTGGGCGTGTTAACTTTTGTGTAGTGCATCAATTTTTGAAAAAATTTACACATATTTCTGACTTAAAATTAATAAAAAATATATATATATTTAATTTCTCACAAAGCAAAATTCAAAGTATTGGGGTTTTTAAAACTTTCTTTATAGTTTGGTGCAAGGGGGGGGGGGGGACACATGATTTTTAACACAGAAAGCTTTAAAGAATTTCTTACCTATTTAAAAATATTTTGTTACAAAATTTCCAACAAATTCAGCACTAAAAAGTGATATTTAAATAAATCTTTGCTAAAAGAATGTAAAAAAAAAAAAAATGTCGATCGTGATTGAAAAATACGAGATAATTAAATGATAGTTTTATTATTTGTCAGGCATTTTTTATTCCAGTAACAAAAAAATCTACTCCCACCAGCTTTTGTTAACAGCTCTTTATAACAAGTTTTTCCTTGCGATTCTATTGATCATATTTATTAGTACTTGGGTTTGCCTTTGTCTTGTTACGTAATAACGAGACTAGACTTTCCTAAACCAGAGATCACTCGTTTTACAATGAGGGATTTCTGCCCACCACATCTGGGGTGCGAAAAAGATATTGTTATTCAGTAATAAAAAAAAATGAGTCATTTAATATCCAAAAATGTTATTCAGGAATGTTAGAAAAGTATATCGCTCAATATCAAATCATGATATTCAGCAATGACAGAAAAAAATATTACTTAATATCAAAAAATGATATTCAGAGACGTTGGAAAATATTGGCCAATATTCACAGATGTCTAAAACTAATATTCACAAATATTATTTTAGGGGGGGGGGGGGGGGGTCATTTAACGTTGGCCAATATCAAATTTTGATATTGGCCGATATTACATTTTGATGTTGGCCAATATCTTTGTGCTACCTGGGCACTACTGCAGTTCTGTTTTAAGACTTTAAAACAAGCCTGCACATGTTGACTTGGAGACCTTTTATCAGCACCCAAGGGCGGGGCGATCGCTAAATTGCCGCTCCTTTGAATCCACCATTGTTATACATACATAGGCGTAACTAGAGAGGGGCCGGGTGGGCCGTGCCCACCCCAGGTAGTTCCAGTGCCCACCCCAGAATTTCAAGTTCACGTGAAAATTTTATGACTGCGATATGGTCAAAATATTAATTTTCAAATATTTGAATGATTATACCAATAAATTATGCTATATATTTCTGATTTGAGAACTAATGTAACGAAAACGGCGAGCACGCATATGTAAGTGTGTGTGTGTGAGGTATAAAAGAAGCGACAGAGTAAGAAAATCCTATGTCTTCTACATTCTTTGCAACAGTTGTGTGACCCGGAGTCTATAGGGTTCCAAAAGGAACAAAGTGAAATATTATCTGAAAGCTCTAAATCTGAACGCGAGTTTTCTTTTTTGTCATGAAGTGATGGGGAAAATATCAGTTCCAGATGTCAGGTTCCATATTCTTTCAACTAAGTCAAAAAATGTCATCTGCTGAGGTGAGAGCCGATGAGAGAGAGAAGGGGATAGTGGGGGGCACAGGTGCCCGAACAGTTTTTTCCTTACAAAATAATGACCAATTAAAAAAACAGGATGTAATTGACAAATTACTGATCAATTAATTGTCTGAGTGATGAGACACGGCAAAAGTCGTAAATGAGAACATCATTGCGGGATAACGACAATTTGACGGGGTATCAATCAATAGTGTGAAAGGGTGCGTCAACTACCTCTTTAACCACAAGGCTGCCAGTAACTCTAGCGGACTGAACTATTTGCATTTACGCAAATTTCTTGGTTGAGATAGTCCCTTTCAGAGTCGCAGAGCAATGATAATAAATACCACATGTTCTTCATCTTTAGAAACTAAAAATGATTATTTTAACTTCCGTAAAAGGCACTTGCACACCTGCACTCTTTCTCTGTTTTGTTAAAATATTTCCTTTTTTAGAAATCTTCTATAACGTTATCTTTTAAACATGAGTACTGAAATAGGAACAAATTCTATTTGAGACGAAATTGTTAAATTTTAAACTATTATATTAAGACTATTTTTTAAACATTATTATTAAAAGTGAATGAACTTAGGATTTATTATTAAGCTTGAATGTTGGATATTGTTTCTTGAAAACACTTACACCTGAAATAGCTGATAAAATTTCAACTAAAGTGTAAATGCTTTTAAGATTTAACACCGTTTTCACACATCTAATTAATGCCCAGTTTTTTTTTTAACTTTTATTTTATTTGCTCTTATATCTTATGTTTTTAAATAATGTAGAATGTATTTCTCACACCATCATTGAAGATTTATTAGGATAATAATAAAAACATTTTCTTTTATTATTAATTAAAGGACATGTTTTGTGCTAATACTAACCTAGAATGGATTTACGAAGACTGAATATCATTGCATCAATGAATCATTACGGATTGCATCAAAGATCTTTTTGTAAAAAAAAATTTCATTTTTTTTTTTTTTTTTTTTTAGTCTGGTGTTCAAGTAATTCCACATGTTTTAACATTCAGAGAATTTTTCAAGAAAATAAGAAAAATAGACTTAAGGTGTTGATTTACATTATTTAGACTTTTATTTCAAACATGTATTTCATTTTATAAACAGGCACTTTTACCTTAAAACATTTGTTTGAGGGAGAAGAGTCAAGGGATAATATACTACACATGAATCTGGAAAGGTGTGAATCAATTTAAACCTATTATGCTAATAAATGGAAAATTGACATAGGAATATTGTACAAAGTCACCTCTAATATACTTGTATGATTTTATTAAGTATATTTTGGACAAATACTTTTAATGATTTAAAGAAAAAAAAATACAGACTCTGCGTTATATTTCAGACATGCAAGATATTTGGTAAAAAATAAAAATATAATAATAATTAAAAACTAAAACTCAGAAAGCATTAAACTGTATAAACATGCGTAGTTACTTTATCAAGTTGTGAAATTTTAAGTTGAATAAAAAAAAGGTAACGATAAAATAATTTATGATACTATGAAAATTGATTGTTGAAACTGAAATAAAATCAGTTGACTACATAGATATTCTTCAAAAATTCTCTCAACGAAGTCATCGTTAAAATTTTTCTCAGATTTTCTGTAAATTAGAGTAATATAATTATTGTAAATTATAGTAATGTTTTTATATGACAAGCAATTTCGCCTCGAAGTACCAGAAAAATACCACTATTTACCACTTCGAATTATAATGAAAAATTGTTTCACTTCTGTTTGTCAGATTTATGTTCATTCGCACTCTGAATGTCTGAATTTCAGTAAAAATACTTGTGTAATAATGAAATTTGATTGTGTTGTAATGCTCAGATGAGCCGACATATATATGAATCCATTTTTGCTCGCAAACGCATGAGATTGGCAGATGCTGTTATTCAGAAACCATGTTGTTCGGGAACTGAATAGCTTTTCCATTCTTCGTTAAAAATAGAAGGCCTATCAGGAAAACTTGGTGAAAAATTTCGTTTTTAACAGAATTTCTGGATGCGACAGCCCGATAAAGGTCGTTGTGAGACAACAATTGCTTATAACTCAAGATATTCCTTTCTCGAAAAATGAAAAATATGTATTCGATTTCAAATCACTGAAATGTGCTAGAGTTTTGCATTATTGAATCGGGATTTTTCCCCCCCCTTCAGAAGCGCCTTAAAAGCAAGGTTCGTGATTTTTTTTTATTAAAATAAATAAAATAAAAAATAAATAAATCGATTTTTTTTAAATTCAGATTTTTGTTTTATTTAGTTCAGATTATTATTATTATTATTATTATTTAAATACACATTTTAAAGTAAATTAACCTCAGAGTAAACATACCTGTATGCTTACTCTGAGAAAATAACCTTTACAAAATCATTAAAATTAAAAACTAAAATAGCTCTTTTAAATTTATTTGAAAAAAAAAATACTCATTCACTTGGTTAATTTGAAATATTTTAATCATATGAATAATTAAATATTACAGTTACAAAAAATGGAGCAATAGAAACAGATTTAATTTGAAAAGGTGAATTATCTTTTACTTTTGAAAACATGAAATAAATAAAACGAATTATTTTGTGTTATATGATCACTTGCTTAAACTGCAATTTAACAAATATACTATTCTATATAAAATATACATACCACTTTAAATTACCCATTTAATAAATTAAAAATCATATGCACCCTTTATTACTAAAAGCTAAAAATTTTTAACCAAATTTTTTATTAAAAATCTTAAAATACAAAAGATAATTAATTATATTTATAAAACAAGAAAACAGTTATGAATGAAATTTTAAACAATATATTTCAGATCGGTACTGAATTCCTTCAAAAGCATCTATTTCAAATTATATACAATATTCTGGAATATATACAATATTCACTTAATGAATTTTGAGAATGTATTATACATACATAAAGATGATCTCTGATGATGATTATATGTTACAAATTTCAATGGATTTGAAAAAAATGTATTCTTTGTTATTAAAATATTTGAAAAGAAACCAATTTTCCAGCTGAGTTCCTGAGCAATTACTGAGTTTAGACCGAATCAAAGTTGGATTTATTTAATTTAAATTAAAAAAAAAATTAAATCAGATTTTTTTAAGACTATAAAAACTTTAGTTGTTAATTAGCTTACATTTATAAGTAACTAAAATTTAAATTATTTTTAACAGGAACAAAAAATCATGCATTAAGCATAGATTATGAAACGCCTTCCAACACAATCAGAATACTGTAACAAAACTTCATAGATTCATAAGGTGAAATGTGACATCAAAGTAAACAATTCTCGAAAACCCAGTTTCAGTAATTAAAATTAATAATTGAAAAATATCTGATTTTTTTTTTTTTGTACATGATCAATAAGATTTGTATATATGCTAAAATTTAGTTCAGTTAGGAAACGCACAGCAAAGCTAAAAAATTCCATTCTTCAATTTCGGTCAATGAAAGATAATGTACTCGACATCTTTTGCGCAGCCCTGTATATGATCTATAGAATTTATATACACCAAGCAATATGTAGAAAATTAGTTACATTTAAAAAAGCGTGCCACAACGGAAAAAACGCTTCTAGAAATTAATGTTCACAGACAGTACTGTACCGAATTATTTTGTATGTCCCTGTAAATGAACGATAAATGCTATGCTCTCTATAATCTATGATAAGCATAAAAATTGTAATATAACTCAGTGATATATATCAATTTCAATATGTTTGAGATATATTAACATCATTAAAATACACCGCAAACGATTTTGCCTCATTCGACCCCATGCGATTTCGACCGTAATGTAAAAGAATTCTTTTGAGTGTGCCTGTAAATGAACTATAAGTGCTACATACTTCATTTTCAATACCGAACATGCCATAGTTGACCTAAATGACATATATCAGTTGCGGGGAAATCCGAGTATATTTACAAAAGTTAGAGCTCGGACTGACAGACAAACCGAATGAATAAACACTTTTCAACTTTGTTGGAAAATGTTAAAAATATACATAAAAACATTTCAGACTATTACAAGCCATGAAATCCTTTTATTTTCCAAACCTTTGCATAAATAAACTTACATCAGAATATTGAACCACTTGTTATTTACATGTGGAAGTAATGAGATATCTACATAAATTTAATTAAAAAAAACTTTTGAATGGCCTATATTTATTTATTCTAATGTTTCCCATATCCTCACAGAATGTCTCCATGTTTTTGTATTAAAAAAATTACATAAGATTTAGATGTTTTTTAATAGATAAATATTCATTAATCTTTTAACGTTTTTCAGCTAAGATTCTTTATTTTTAAATTGGTATTTTTATTTTAAAGTGTGATATTTGATTTAAATAAAATTAAAAATCATGGATTTTGAGTTCTCAGTCTCTCCGTTTCCTTAAATTTACAAACTTTTTATTACTATTATTTTTTTCAAAACATAATATTTATTACAAAATATCTTGATCTAAATTTGAAATAAAATTTTTACTAAAGTTGTTTTACATCAATGATTAAAAAAAAAAAAAAATCATCTTAATCTTAATTATGATTAAAATCAATCTGATTTAAATCAACAAACCCTGCTTAAAAGAATTTGTTTCCCAGATTCAATTTAAAAAATCGAATACATTATTTTTTTTATGAATTGTTATATTTTACGTGCATTTTGAAGAGGTTATGCTTTTTACAATTAAATTAAGTAAGCTAGATTAAATACTAAAACCAGTGAAACAGAACGTATGTAAAGCGGAAAACTTTTTTAAACGGAAAATTTCATGGTCTCGGTGAAAATAATATAAACTATAAGGAATAGTGTACCTGCTAAGATGAAAACCTGTCTATAGTGGAATTTTATTCGGTATCTTGTGAGTTCGTCTTAAAAGATTTTACTGTTTAAGAGTTTTAAAATTATAAATATGCTTGAAAGAAGAGAAAAAAAAAACACATTTTAACATAGCTAAAAACTTTTTACTTCAGTTTGTCTGTCTGTCTCTGCTTCAATTTTCGTAAATATGATTGAATATTCACAAAATTCATGCTCTGATAATGAGGTTTACTATGCCATTCTTCGCTATTGAAAATGAAATGTATTTTAAAACATTTATTATTATTTTAAACGGGACATATGAACGAATACCAATACATTATCGTTTATAGGTGGTTTTACCATTTTTTCCAGAAAAAGACAGAAAACAGAAGAAAAACAGAAAACAAATATGCAATGTACTGTGTGCAGTATTTATATGTCCTAGAAAATACCTCATATATATTTTTTTAAATAATACAGTGAGCAAAGCCTTTGTCTTATATGTTACATCATATACACACAGATTTTTTTTTTTTGTTTAATTTTGTTAATGTTAATTTTGTATTTCTATATTTCCTATTAGGATAAAGTATATTAACATTACATTCATCTTTTTTACTGATTTGTTTTAATAATTATTATTTTTCAATGATTTATGTGAAAGATTATAGTTGTTTTTGCTTATGATATATATATATATATATATAGTACATTAATTAATTTTATTATCTAAAATCCCCACCCCTGCATTTTTTTTTTCTTTACAGAACTGAAAATGAAACAGTTTTCAGCAATTTAAAAGCAATATATTTTTTAATGATTATTTATTATTATTGTTTTAAATCAGTTTCGCGCATTGTTTTGTTATTATTACATAGTTAAATCAATTGACATAATATATATAGAGTAAATTCTGGCTTATTTGGAAGTGAAAAATTCGAATAAAATAAAATAAAGAGAGAGTAAAACAAAACACTAAACATAAATGACTACATTTTGCAAACTTAAACTTTCGAAATTTTACCTATAGTTTTTTCACTAATTTGACCATGTTTCAAAAAATATATATTCTCAACAAATTATGTACTTAACTTAAAAAAAAAAAAAATCCTTAATGACAGCTATTTAATTAACACATTAAAAATAACCAAAATGTAAACACATAAATAGTATTAAAATAGCCATAAATATCAGACCGCAATAGATTTCACCGAAGATAGTGTATACAGTCCATTTTAAACGTTTGTTGAAATGAAATTCATAGTTGCTAATATTTTCATCAGAATTTATCTTGAAGTGTTAAAATATTACGCTTTTAACACATAAAATATTAAATTAAGCAGATATTTCAGAAATATTTTGGCAACTAAGGCAGAAAAAAACATCTTTTAAGAAGAGTACGAAAAAAAAAAAGAAATTAAAAAATTTAATTTTATGAGATTTTTTAAATGTACGGTGCATTCTTCTACGCCCATATCTTTAATATTGGCGAGGAGAATTAGAGAGCTGACTGAGAAACCCCCTGAAGGATATTTTCAAATCCAAACTAGCTACTTTACGAAATATTTTTTAATTTACTTTTGTTCGGAAACTTGTGAAATTGGCAAGTGTTCTTAATTCAGAAACTTTGTAATCGAAAGGCGTTTTCCATTTTTTGGTAAAGGCCAAAGATCTTTCAGAAAATATAGCCAAAGTCAGCGTTTTGAATCAAATTTCCGACGCCGCAGCACAAGAAAGGAGAAAAACGTGTTGTCACGTAGCAAGAATCGCTTATAACTCGATAAATAATTTATTTATAAAAAAATGGAGGACTATGATAAAATGGATGACTATGATAAAATGGATGACAAAAAATGGATTCCAAATTGTTTCAATACCCTGCTAATTTTATGCCTTTACGTTTAAAAATGAGTCACAAAATGCTTCAGAAAGTTTCGTGCTGTTAAGCATATTATTTGAGAACCATCTTAACGGAATCTTGGGATATCATTGATGAGGAAATAAATAAACAAATGTTCTAAAAAATGTTTGTTCAATTATATTTTTTACATAATACATTTCTTGTTATTTTTTAGGCCACACGAAATTTATTATGGTTTTTGCTCATGATACAAAAAGCTGAATTGTTTAGTTATAATTTTTATAAAAGTTTTATATGCAGAATGATTTTTTTTTCTTTCTGTGATTTGCACTTTGAAAAGAGTAGAGGCTGTGGAATTTATCTACAAGAGGAACTGACATTGAAGAATGAATAATAATGTATGGGAGGGGGGTTGTGATACAGATGTCTTTTAATGAGCAAAAATGTTTCTTCGTTTTATCTCCATTCCAGGGGCCCGTATATCAAGGATTGTTTGTAAAGAAAGACGAGTAAGGATTGAATCTGGCTACCTTTCTTATTTACAAGTCGCCAGGCTGTTAATTGCTTTTTCGTCTCCCTCATTTCCCCCTACCCCGTCAAATTGTCAGTAAGTCATCATTGCAGGGGGCTTTACTTTGAGGGTTGAGATAGGGCGAATTTTTTGCAATTTGCCTGCAGCTGTAAGCGTGTGGGGGTTTTCCCTTTTCCAAGTTTGTATTCGTAATTATCAGTGCGTAAATAAATTCTGTGGTTTTGGAAATTTTTGTTTGTATTGCTGCATGCTGCTTCATGGATCGAGGCTCTTTGAATCATGTTTCTGAATGTACTTTTTGTGAGTAAATTTTTCCTTATCAATCTTTGATATTCTGAATAAATAGAAGGGCTTAGTGAAATAAGATGTTACGTAACAAAAATAAAATTCTGAGACAATTTAAATGAAAGCTGTTGCAATTTTATTTTATTTTTGTTCTTGTACCTTGTATTAAGTTAACGAGTAGTATTAAGCTCTCTCATAAAAACTTAGCAACATTTAACTTTCTAATATAAAAATTATTAATAATATTTAAGTTATTTTTATTAAAATATTAACTTTTAATAAATAATATATCAGATTTTAAAGATTAATTAAAATATTGGTATTTTACCTTTACCATATGACAGATTGTCTCATAACACCCATCATCGAAAAAATAAACTGTATTTTGAGAAAATGTAACATAACAGGTTCTTGCTCGAACCTCTTTAATTGTTATTTATTATTTAAAAAAAAAAAAAAAAAAAAAAAAAAAAACTAATTGGTAAAGACAGAAATTTATTTTTGAAATTGTCAAATTTAACCTTAAAAAAAATACTTGGAATTTAAATTGCTGTAGTAGTTGTCATTGCGAAAAGAGTAGAGATGTTAATGATGAATATTTACACAGCATATTGAGTTAAATTATCATAGAATCTTTCATTGGGAAGTAGAATTTCAATTCAAATTCAATTCAAATACCAATTCAACTCATCTCCCGATGTGGTGAAATACAAATAATTTTTCAAACGATTTTGAGTGTGGGAGGGACCTATTTCTTCAGTTTTAATACCTTGTGCAGATTAAAGCAAATTCACTGCACCCGACTTAGTTTATGGACTGTCTTTGATGGGATGAAATTACTCAATGTATGAATGAATATTTTGTTTGCAAGTTTTAGTGGATTTTAAAATAATCCGTATTCGGGCTATTTGGTGATACTATAAAATATTCTGTCAAACTGAAGATATTGTAACAATCTTTTCAACAGGCTTATTTTGCTTTCTGTGAAATATGATAGCATTACGAGAAGTGCTGGAAATTGCGAAATTTCACATGAAAACTGTAAGCTAGACATTTCATTATTCGAAATGCCAGTTAACGCTACATAACTTGAGTCCTAACCGAAATTCAGTCACTTCCAATCATTTCATATTTCATAAAAAATCAAAAGGAGCAATAAGTTTTTTTTGCCGAGTTGCCAATTGAATAGAATTTTTTTTTCTTACTGACTTACTGTTTCTTTCTGACAAATAACACTATATAACGGTAAAATTTTCCTTCTGTCCTTAAAAATTTCTTTTCAATTTTGGAATATTTATTTTAAAATATAAGGAGCTCTTATAAATTTATTTTAATTTAGAGAAAGAATTATGGAATTTAACGTTTCATTAATTACAAATTTTTAAGACCACCCTCTTCTTAAAAAATAACTCAAAGCTTTTTTTTTATTTTTGTGTGTAAAGTTTACTTGTAAAATAACTCATTGTTGTACTCATTCCTCAAAACACAAGTATTTGTGTTAAATATGGTGTACAATTTACTTTAAAGCTTATTTTTTAATACTTTTAAATCTTAAAATACAGGAATATTAAGCCTACCGAATTTTCAGCATCTGGTTTACAGATGACGAATATTTGCTATTGGATCAAAATCACTAATCGATGCATCTCTATAAGCACCTTTCAAATGTGATAGAAATGAAGAATACTTTTGTTTTCCCATGAAAAAAAGGTAAAACTTAAGCTTTTTAATTTATTTATTTTCAGCGAAAATTATTTTAGGTAAAAATGTATTCCATGCGAGTTCTCTTTAATCAAATCTCTTTCTGCTGAATTCTGATGGAGCTAATTAAATGTAAAATCAATCCACTACTATAGGAATCATCATAGTTTTACAATTATAATGTACTATTAAAATTTAAGAATATATATATTTTTAAAAACTTTAAAATACTTCTGATTCCTTTTTCTTTTTTTTTTTCAAGATTTTATACACTATTTTATGTGATATGTCAACTTTTGAAAGGACTATAACTTATACAGTATCGAATTTAAAAATTGTTCTTATAAACATATTTTGCACACGTTAAAAATTGAGGATATTTTGCAATAAAAAAGTCCTTCCGGCCTGTACCGGGGGGAAAAGGTAGCTTTCCTATATCTTCGTTTTAAAATTTTAGCTAATGTTACACGAAAACAGCAAGTTAAAATGCAAAGAAAATGTTTACAAAGGATTCGTTAATACTGAATCTGAATAAGAAATTCGCCAAATTATTGAGCAATAGCCAAATTGGCTTCATTTATGAAGACTTATTTTGGTCGCCAAATTTGGCGATATTTCGCCAAGTTTGGCGATAATTTGGCGCTAACGGATATGAATATATAGTTTTATGCTTATGATTGGGAAATGATTACAACAATGAAAATTTTTGTAATGTGCTGTCTTGTTTTAAAATGTCAGCCACCCTAGAATTTCAAACTGCTTTATCTCAGCCATTTTTTAAGATAGAGGTAAACCAAAAAATGCTCTGGAATCCTTGTATCAAGGCCTAACACGTAATTAAAAAATAAATTTGAATTTTTAACTTTTTTGTATATTTATTTTAGTTTTAAATTTTTGAATGGCCGCCATCTTGAAACAAAATGGCGGACCAAGCTGGCCAACGAACTCGGTCGAGACATTGGTGAGCTTAATACACATAATTAGTTTCATCAAAATTGATTTATAAATACTAGCGTTATCGTATGACATAGGTCAGATATATATATATATATATATATGGAGATATATATATATATATATATAAATCAACATTTGAACGGAGGGTGGTTTTGGGGTCTGGGGGTCATGATCGGTAAAAATATATCGAAATTTTCCGGAACTGCTTTCCTCCGAACGGCTGCAATAGGTAGCTTTATACTTTTTTGTATTGAAAGCTACCTAACAGTGGAGTATCGACTGAATTTTAAATAAAAAACGGATCGTTTTCAGTACCGGTTTCGAAGATGAAAAAATCCTTGTAAGAAAAAAAAACTGCAAACACATAAAAAAAAGTAAAATGCGGTCTATGTAGTGATTGACCTCAACTATCCAATGCAAAAAATAAAAAAGTCCTTCCGGCCTGTACCGGGAGGAAAAGGTAGCTTTCCTACATCTTCGTTTTAAAATTTTAGCTAATGTTACACGAAAACAGCAAGTTAAAATGCAAAGAAACGTTTACAAAAGATTCGCTAATACTGAATTTGAATAAGAAATTTGCCAAATTATTGAGCAATAGCCAAATTGGCTTAATTTATGAAGACTTATTTTGGTCGCCAAATGTCGCCAATTTTGGCACTAACGGATATGAATATATAGTTTTATGCATACGATTGGGAAAATTATTACAACAATGAAAGAAAATAATTTGTGAGTAATCGCGTTAATGTGCTGTTTTGTTTCAAAATGTCAGCCACCCTAGAATTTCAAACTGCTCTATCTCAGCCATTTTTTAAGATAGAGGTAAACCAAAAAATGCTCTGGAATCCTTATATCATGGCCTAAAACGTAATTAAAAAATAAATTTTAATTTTTAATTTTTTTGTATATTTATTTTAGTTTTATATTTTTAAATGGCCACCATCTTGAAACAAAATGGCGGACCAAGCTGGCCAACGAACTCGGTCGAGACATTGGTGACCTTAATACACACAATTAGTTTCATCAAAATCGATTTATAAATACGAGCGTTATCGTATGGCATATGTCAGATATATATATATATATATATGGATATATCTATATATATAAATCAACATTTGAACGGAGAGTGGTTTTGGGGTCTGGGGGTCATGATCGGTGAAAATATACCAAAATTTTCTGGAACTGTTTTCCTCCGAACGGCTGCAATAGGTAGCTTTATACTTTTTTGTATTGAAAGCTACCTAATAGAAAATCATTTTAAAAATATGAAAATGCAAACGAAATATTGGATGTTTTCGCGTAAGTGA
Organism: Maratus michaelseni; assembly: GCA_963931845.1. NCBI lineage: Eukaryota > Metazoa > Arthropoda > Arachnida > Araneae > Salticidae > Maratus > Maratus michaelseni. The sequence goes on along the minus strand of OZ007597.1, from coordinate 288,825,508 downwards.
AGTACCCCCCCCCCCAAATCCCCTTAAGAGCTCAATCATACATCCTCCCTTTTCATTTAAAATAAACGATTTATGTGAATACTGTAAATTAAAGGTGAGTCAAATTGAAGTCATATTTTAATTTTTCTAGTCAGAATCTCAGGCTGACGTATCATTTTTACTGCAGTTAAAGGAAACATTGTCTTTTGCTTATTCAAATGTATTCGTCCCTCAAAATAAAAACTAATCTTTTCCTTCCACTCCTCAAAATATTCCTTTTCACATTTTAGAATTTTTAAACAAATTTAGAGTTTACATTAACGATTTTAAGAAAATTCTTTTCTAATTTTTCCGTTTATTCATTCTTAAAATAAATAGATTCAGTTTACTTTACCTGCATAAAATTACAGTGATCGGAAAACTTCTACATTTTAGACAGGTTTCAGTTGTATACATTTTTGAGACATGTATAAATTATATCTATATGGTATTCGTTCTATCGGAACCACGAAATTTTTCTCAAGACAGTTTTCTGTAATATACACAGAGTGAAGTATTCCAACATTGCTGTTGAAGAAGTGGAATTCGGTAAGAATCAAAACATTCAGTTTTTTAAAATGAATTTTGGAGAAGTGATAGTTTAAGTGCTGTGTTTAAAAGAGATGTATTGGGACACCCGGACATTATGCCTGAAATTGGGTCTCTCTTGGAACTTCTAGTCATCTTAAAAATTTCAATGTCACAATGAATAGCAGTGGTGCCGACTTATATGGGCCCGTGGGGCTTTAGCCCGCACAATAATTTGCTCCCCTGACCCACCTAATTTCCCTTGTTTTATTTCACTACGTACTTATTTAAATTTTTAAATCTTTGAAACAAAATTTCATTTTCTATTTGTTGGACAAGGTTGCAGTTCGCAGCCTTGTCCAACAAATAAGAGTGAAATATGCCAGAACCAGGATATCGTCGGGATAGCTCAGTAGGGAGAGCGTTGGTACGGCAAACCAAAGTACCCAGGTTCGAGTCCTGGTCCCGACATATTTTCGCTCTGTTGGAAAAAATCTCATCTATGATACTCCAACCATTGAATATAATTTACTTAGTTGAATATACTTTCCTCTGTTCATTATGAAAATTTCATTTTGTTGACGTTGAAAAATAGCATTGACATCCGTAACAGAGACATCAAGAGCACTAAATGTTCTTCAGTACACATATAAGTATTAAATTTCTCTCAACAGTTCAATTTCCTATATACTTGATCAGCAGTATTGTTGTTGTATGTAAACGCTAGAATCATGTGAACTTTAATGACTATGCTATAGATTTGTTTGAGAAAGATAATGTATACAGCAAGTAACTTCGCCCTCCACTATACCCCTTTTGATCAGTGAGTGAACATTATCTATATTTTAGAGTCCCAATCCTGATAATTATAAAGCTCATAAATGACTGAAATGCTTTACTTCTTGTGTTTTTAATTTGTATTGATATTTATGATATTATAGTAAATATTAACGTTATGATGCAAAAGAATTCACGAATAACATAAGCAAATAATAAAACGTGCCGTGCTATGTTGCCTAAAAAATTTGGGCCCATACAATATATTTCAAAAGTTGGCTCCATTGATGAATGGCATTTCTAACTAATAACCTTGATAATAAGTTGTTTCTAATTTTAAGTCAAAATTTTCATTAAATTAACGAGTTTGGTCTCAATGCAGTTTTTAAAAATATTTTTGCACGCATCAGTGGCGCAGCCAGAATTCGGCTCTATGGGGAGGAGAGGTTGAATTGTTGATAATGGTGGTCGCTGGTTACTTGAATCACCGGCTAATCGAATCAGTTTTGCTAATGAAGTGATAATCATTTTTTTCCCTCGGAGAGTAGAATCAGTAGTTACATTGACCATAATTCATTTCAGCAACGTTTACGATATAAGAGTTAGAAAACATAAAATGCACCAATGAAATAACAAAAAACTGTTAGATTAATATAGTGTTTGAAAAATGAGGAGGCAAATTTAAAAAATGGAAGGGAATAGTACAGCAAACAATTTTTTGTACAGAAAATCAGGAATCAATTTTTAAATCAGAAATACATAGGATTTCATGTCAAGACAATCCCGAATTCTTGTTCTTAACTTTAGTAATAATATAGCAATTTTAGCAAAATTTTCAATAGACTTACTTTGCTTTGTGTCAGATGTAAAATAACACGAGAAGAGATAGAATTGATTATAATCCGCGTCCAAACAATGCCAAATTAAGTACTCCATATTTTAGGATGTAGTTGACATTAAACGCGATATCGATGACTGAATTACTGTGCACTTCCAGCACTTTATTTGGCATCTAATTTCGTATACAGTATATTGAAAATGTCGTTAAAATATCTTCATTATTATTAAAGTTCTTTAAAAATACATGGGTTCGACTTGACTTCCTATATTTTTCACTGAATAAATGGATCGCGACCTGGTTTCCTATACAAAAATCTTTAATTGTAGTGTGCTCTACCATCTTTTACAGATTGTTAAACTTTTTTTTAAGCACATTGTTTATGTGTTAAGTATGTGTGCTTTCTAGGTAAATATTACTTGTTTTTAACCTTTTTCATGATGTTGGAGAATATTTATCTATTAAAACACACATAAATAACGCCTGCATTCGAGTCTAAACATACACACAAATTTTATACACACATACAAACTATAAATACAATAAACCCAACAAGTGTGAAAAATTAGGCAGAGCCAGGAATCAAACCTGGGACCACAGTATACAAGACTAATGCTCTAACCACTGAGCTACCCCGGCCAATACCTGGGTCTGAAATTTATTAGTGAGAAATTGCAGACCCACGTATTGGCCGGGGTAGCTCAGTGGTTAGAGCATCAGCCTTGTATGCTGTGGTCCCAGGTTCGATTCCTGGCTCTGCCTAATTTTTCACACTTGTTGGGTTTATTGTATTTATAGTTTGTATGTGTGTATAAAATTTGTGTGTATGAATATTTATCTATATTTAGTTTTCTGTTAGAAACACCTATGCAGAATAAAAGATAGGTTGTACCTGCCGTCGGCCGTGGAAAAAAAAGAAAAGACATTACAATAACATTTTTGAAAAAAGAAGGCACTTGTTAACTTTCTCTGCCCCTCCCTGAAAGTAGGGACGAGAGGATCTACTTATATATACTTTTACTTAAATGAAATACATTATAGCTAAAACTCTAAAAGATATTCCAGTTTTTACTTCTTATCTAATTTAAATACGACTAATTTTTTCCACATGAAAAACAATATGTCATAATTTTGATGATATAGAGGCAGCATTATTTAAGATGTAATAAGTGTAGATCAATGTATAACTAATTTATTATTTATTAATTTCAGTTAATGCATAATTAGCATAAGTTTGTGTATAATTATAGTAAATTTTATAAATTCTATGAAAATACTTCATATTTAACGTTTTTATTTTGTAAACCTTGCTCATAGGCTTGTATCTGGAAGTCAAAGTCAATAAAATTGCAATCAGTGCTTCTTTCCTCCGGGGAACACGTGGCAATACCTCCCCGAGAGCAAAACCATCTGCAGAGATTATTCCGAGCTACCTTACTAGCTAATGAACTACACTCTTTAAATATATAGTCCCCCCCCCCCTCTCCCCGGGAACAAATTGTTCGAATGAAACACTACAATAATCTGTTCAATCAAAAACACATTTTACATTTATATCTTTATAGCACATTTTCTTAATTCTTACTTTGTCAAAGATTTTTACCTGCATCACTCACATACCTTGGTCTTAGAAATAACTGAGAGCAAAAACACAAAACAAGATGCACATGCAGAGGTCTGTTTGGGCTCGGTCCTGGCCCGAAATCGCACCAACCCACGGGCCAGTCTCCGGCCTATTTTCATTCATGGCAATTGGACTGGGCCTGGCTTACTTTTTTCCAGGCCGTGCTGAAACTGCAATTCATTCTTCCATAAAGGTCTAGACGAGTTGAAATTTTCGTGTCCTGTTTTTATCAAGCCCATATGAAAATAACTGGCCCTGCCTACCCTGGCCTGACCCATGCAAAAATCAGTAAAATTTCGATCGGCCCAACAATTTTTGCAAAAAATGCATATATTTTTAAATCGTCATTGTTTTAGAATTAAAATTTTCAATTTATTCTTTTTAAAGAACAGTTCATTTTGTAGGCAATAAAATTAAAGTACAATAAAGCGTGTGAAAAAGAACCTGCCCATGACAGAATCCTGTTTCAAACGGAAAAATGTATTTATCCATGCAAAATGAACATAATAATACGTGAGAAAAGAATGTAATATATTTACAACCGACAATGTATTTGCTAAGAAGGCAACTTTCCTATAACGCTTATTTCTGTTCTCCTATGCGATTCCGTCTTAGAAATTTTTACGATACTATAAGAATTTTCAGGTTTTTAAGTCTCCAAGCCATGGAAAATGGATTAAAGTTATTAATAACAACTGAGTCCTTTGCGTACAAATCGAGATCCAGTAACAAAATAAATATCTCAGTGCAAAGCGTTTTTTAAAAAACGAAGAATAAAAACAACATGAAAAGAAAAACTAAAATAAATATTTTTGTCAGAACTCCTTGTAGAAGACAATTTTTAACCATACCAGTGTAAAAATATGTTTTTTGTTGAAATTCAGGCGAGATGGGAAGGGATAATTAGGTTTTTGAATGAGCCGGGCCAGGCTCGGGCCGAGATTCTAGCTTTTATACTGGGTCGAACCAATAAACTATGTGCATGGCCCGGACCAAATTCGAGTCTAACTTTTAGCTTTTTTATTTTTTGCCAGGCTGGCTTAATATACACACATATATTTTTTACGATCCGGATCGAACTTTTAACTTTTATACCCGGCTGAGGGGCAAAATTTTTCTACAAGTCGGGTCGTGCTCGAACCTAGAAATTTCTCCGGTGCAGACCTTAACAGAAAGTCTGAAACTGTGAAAGACCTATAAACATATATTTTATGTTTTTAGAAGTTGATGTCCATTATCCTTTTGAACATGGAGCAAAGACAGAAATTCAATTTAAAAACTATCCACTGTATAATACTCAAAGCGTATGACGGTCGAAATGATCATTCTTTTGCTCTAAGATGTCTCAAAAATGTAATTGCTACCCTTTTTCAAAACAAATGACAGTTTTCACTTAACCAGTGCATCTAAGATCTAATATACGCTTCCACAGTTTAAATATAATATTCGCGGTCTAATTGAATCACTTTGTTGAATATAATTTGATTCAACAAAGCTGCGAATTTCAAATAAACTAAAAAAACTTAATTTTAACTTTAGTTTTGATTCATAAAAGCGTCTAATTTGCTTAACTAATAATGCATATAAGCGGCCATTAAAATATTTTTTTTAGCTCAGGGAGGGGTTTTACCCCTCTCCCCCCCATTGGGCTGTGCCACTGGACGCATATACACATACAAAGGACTTATGAAGTTGGGGGCCTGTGCACACCCCACAAAATAGCTCTAGTTACGCCTATGAGCAAACCCTAACTGTAAATGACCAAATAAAAGAGTTGGTCCTTACCAGACAAAATTTTGACTGCACATTAGAAAATATAATAGCGGAATGACGTCATTTTTCAGTAGTGTGGAAGGATATTGCAGGTAAATATACAGATTGCTTTCAAATACAAGGTCAAATTAAACGATATATTTCGTTTGATTCAAGATTCATTTGTGGAAACTGACTAGCGCAGCAGGCGTAGCTTGCTAGTCGGAAAATATGTGGGTAAAAAGGCTTTATAACTTTCCACGTCCCATTGTTTACGAGAAAAAGTGTTTTGACAGATGGACAGACGGCCACAGGAGTGATGTTATAATGGTTCCGTTTTTATTTTTTCAGTACAGAACACTAAAAATCATCTTAACATGTAGCTTTTAGGTAGATTTCGTAAGAAATACCATCTATTACATTCTCCCCTATGTTGGAATTTTTGCAGATCGACGCCGATCATGACTCCCAGAACCCAAAACCATCCCCAGTTCAAATACTTTATCTTATCTATCTATCTATGTCACTTTTTTATGGACACAATAACTGCAATACTTCTGCACAAATCTCTTCCAAACTGATACAAAAAATCAAGGGGCATAAAATCTCGGTCCAGTTCGTTAATGGGCAAAATCAAACCAAGGGGAAATTAGGGGGGGAGGGGACAGAAAAACCACCATAATTACTTAATTATGATACATATTGAATCCATTTGAATTTATTATTACTTCTAGGAAAAGGGCCGAAAATTTATGTAGGACAGATTTTTGATATAATTAAAAAAGGCCCAAGGGGGGGGGGGGAAAGGGGGGGATTTAGAAGAAAAAAATTTATAACTTCGTCCATTCACAACATATCAAATCTGCTTAAATTGATTATAAATCTTTTTAATATTATCTACAACTTTTATATTGACAAGTTTTTTTTAAAGGACCAACTTTCACAGCAAAAAAAAAAAAAAAAAAAAAAAAAAAAAAAAATCCCTGCTGGCTCCGCCTACACGTAGAGGTATATTTCGAAGTAGACGGTCCCAACTGCCGCATCATGGCAAATAGGTCTTTCTTCTGCAATTCCCAATAAACAGGCACCCCACGGTCTGTGTCTTCGAAATCTACCTGTGCTGTAAGCCGAGCCGTAAGGGATTTTTATATATATGCACAAGATTTTGGTAAAAAAAGTCATATCTCATAAGCTATATAAAATATTGTTATACAAATTGCATTACATTTCCAAATTCAAAAAGAGTCATAAAATTAAAATTTATCATTCTCTTTTATTTCTGTTGTCAACATCCCTTTTTCTATGCATTTACAAAACCCGCAACAATGAATAAGGTATCATTTGAATGGTTTTTGAACCGGTTTCTGACATGGTACACTCACATTGTATTAAAACATGTTTTTTGATTAAAAATTACAATTAATTAGAAATTAAATCTGCATTTTTTTCATAAATGAAGAGTAAGGTTTTCTCAAATGAATATTGTCACAAAAATAAAATGCTGCATTATATCGTGCCCAACAATGATTATAAAAAGAAATAAATAAAAGTGAGATGTCTCCACATGGGTTTATTTTATATTTATAATTAAAGAGCAAAATTGAAATTTGAATGTTTATAAGAAAAAGACACCATCGATCGATCAAAGCAGTGATATTTCACGTGGTGCCTAAAATGTATGCTTTGTTATATTAAATTAAACTGTATTTTATATGTATTCAATTTATTTTTCTTTGTCTCGTGTTTATCCTGAAGCGGATGGAGTCATCCTCTAATACAGTTAAAATATGATTGTTCATTTTTTTTCCTCCTGTATAACAAATGCCTTTTGCTATCTTCAATCAGTTTTTAGTGCAATTTCAATGCAATGAATGAGGTGATATTCTGGCTTGAATAATGTTGTTTGCAGATATTTTTATACTTAATTTCTCTTTAAAAGTTTAAACCTGTATCTGAAAAATATTAGACTGCAGTGGGAAATCCTTGCATGGGTCCACTGGTAATACAAAATTGACTTTTTTCTCATTAAAAGACATAAAAGTGAGAAATAGGGAAAAAAGTGGAATTTTTTTTTCATCTATACAATTAGTCAAACTGTTATAATTTAGACACATTTTAACAGTTATTTATATAATAAAATGAAATATAACTATACATATGTTTGTTATTTTCTTTTCATAACTTAAAAGGTATTAAAAAACAAAACAAATTTAAACTAACAAAAGTTGAACTAACAAAAGCAGTTTATTGAATAAAAAAAACTAAAGACAGTTTGCTAAAGGTTTAAATTCAAATGTATCAGATGAACTTACGTGAAGTACAGTGATTAATTTTTCGCAATAAATATTATTCTGGGTTGATTTGGTTGTTAAGATTTTTCCCTTTCTTTAAAAAGAGAAAAAAATTCTCCATGCTAAATATATGCAAGTCCAATTCATTTTTGTTTCAGAAACACATCTCTGAAATTACCCAAAAGTGTTGTATAAATAGGACAAAATATATATTTTTTCTATTTCAAAATAAAGGTGAAAATAAGCACTCGCCAATCAGCGATTAAACCTGAAAAACTGGTGATTAAAAATATGGAAAGAACCGGCCATATGCAGTATTTTCCAATTTTCTTTTTTCCCTAAATTTGATGATTTTTATGCACACAATCGACGAAATTCATAATTTTTATGCACGCAATTGATGAAATTCATGATTTTTATGCACCCGATGGACGAATTTCATGATTTTTATGTACCTGATGGACAAATTTCATGATTTTTATGTACCCGATCGATGAAATTCATGATTTTTATGCTCCCGAATGACAAAATTTGCAATTTTTTCCAAAATTAATAGGCAAAATACACACAATTCCTGATTTTCTGGAGATGTTGCCTGCTGGCCACAGGTTCTGCATGTATAAATGTTGTGAATTATTATGTAGTGCATAACATACCTATTTTATTACTGTCAGATCTTAATTCTAGACAAATAATTTTTTTAATAAAGGTACTTATGTAGTTAGCTACATAAGCATGTTGTCTATATAACTTTGCTGTTAACTTATTTTAAAATTTAAAATAGATTGGAAATTAAATTAGTATTCAAGTTTATTCAAAACAATATTAAATTAAAATATTTTTATTTAGTACATAAATTACTTGTTTATTGTAAACTCATTATACATTATTTTTTAAATTAAATATTCAGTGACATAAATGTACTTACTGGCTAGGCTATTAAAGAAATTATTCTCACTAGCCAGTAACTGGCTACAAAAATCAACCTACCGGCCAGTGGCTACTAAGCGAAATTCGTTATTTTCACCTTTTAAAGTCTAAAGAAATTTCACCCTTGAAAGACATTTTAAACAACTTCTTTTTCATGACTTTCAATTCAGAAACAAACTCTACTGATCTGAGTAGCCAAAATGTTGGATTATTAAATTTTACAGGCACCCCCTCTCCTTTTATATGCTTCTAATATTTTCTTTGCATTTTTACTTCAAACCAGAGAATATCCAAAATTGCTTTAAAAGAGTTGGAATTCTGGAATTCCTGCTATAGGAGGAAGTCTTTTATGCCTGCATTAAAGAAGCCTCAAAAGGGAAAGTTAAGTACAGAAGAACCTCGATTATCCGACGTAATTGAGACTGAACCTACATCAGATAATCAAAAATTTATCAATATTAATATGTAACATCATCATCAAACTGCTATTATGACTATTTAAACTGCTAAATAAATACCTAAATTCAAATTATACATGGAAATAAATTTATTTTGAAGCAAATTATTTTATTTGGTAAGCGTGCCAATTGTAAACAAACAGTAAGCAAGTGCTTAGCAAAAATATGCCTTTCTCCTGCCCCTTTTGAAATTCTGCAGCTGTGAAAATTTCTGTTTGTGAAAAGATGACAAAAAAGGGTTTTGTTCCCTGCACTTGCTTACAGTTAGATGGTGCAATAACATTCAAATATTGTGGCACTCAGCAGTATGGCCTTACAAATTTCGAAATCGGGAGTGTTTTTGTTTAGAACAGGGACATGTACACAAGGCGTCGGGGTGGGGAAAGAGTACACTTATACTGAGATCAGAGCTTGTGGAAGCTCAAGCTCATTTCAAAGGAATTCTAAGAAAGAAAACCAAAATATTTATCTGTACTCGTAATTCAGAAAGAACCACTTGCATTTACAAGGAGCGTAAAAGTAAAAAAAAAAAAAAAAAAAAAAAAAAAAAAAAGATTAAGAAACCAACATTGGTTTATGGAGAGTTCTGGTTAAGCAACGGTTGGATAATTGAGTAGTAAAATGATGTTGCCATTATATATTTCATTACGAGAATATTGTAAATATGTCAAACATTAAATAAAAATAACTCAAAATAAAAATTTGTACACAAAATAATATAAAATATACAGATGCATTCACTGTGGTAAATATTTTATTCTAAAATGTGGGGAATCAGAGAGTGGAGACGATAAAGGTGATGGTACAGATCTCTGGTTGGTTGCATAGGGTTTAATAGAACAAAATCCCTTTAAGGACATGCTGCGCCAAACTAGGAATTATAAGAAAACACAAAATTCTCCAAAAAATATCATGATAAAACAATGTCATAAAAAATAGGAATATAAAACAAAGCTGAATGAGAAAGGTTATCTGGATGGGGTTTCTCACCCAGATATAGTCATACAAGTGCATAAAACAAAGATTTTTTTAAATTCTAAAACAGCAAAGCATAAACTCAAAATCAGTACAATAAGAAATACTATCTGGATGGGTCCACCACTAGTGTGGACATACTAGTGTAAATGAAAATCATTAATTGTTAGAACAGTGAAATACAGAAATAACTAAATCTCAAAATAAAAGCCTGCATGCCGTAGAAAATTAGAGTAACACATGGGGTGTTTCCCCAATAAGGTTTGTCAAAGTGGGTGATGATGAATTAAAATATAATCTATACAAGTGCCATAAGGCCTGGACAGTCAGTTAAAATGACGGTACAGATGGAAGCAGTTGAACATAGACGAAGCAGCACACACGAAAGATGTCACATGATGTTAAATGACGATGAAACAAAGTCAGAATTCGGTGAGTAAAAGTCACACATCTGGGTAAATAAGTCACGATCAGGAAGCAGTGTCTGGAAATTATGTTATTTCTTCTGTATGAAGAGAATGTTCTTGATCTTTTCACATAAAGACAACCTGAAAATAATATTTTAAAACATAATTAAAAAAACATTTTTTGTATCTCCTGTACAAATTGCAATAAATTTTGCTCTATTTAATTTAATTCTATCAACCATTAAAAAAAAAAAAAAAAATTGAAGATTTCTTCTGTAGATAAAATTTTACTGAAAAGTTATATTTTTATTTATTAAATTTTTTTTATATTCTAATTTATTAGGATTTTTATTTTTTATAGATATTTTTTATGATAGGAGGTTAATATATAAACAAATAAATCAGAGTGAGTATAACTCATACTCAAAGGGTTTCATACATTGAATTAATTAATAAACATCTACTACCCCTAATTTTTTCATAATTTTACATTCAGTAGATTTGAAAATAGGAGGGTGGGAGGCATATTTTTGCAGTGTATTTTCAACGATATCTCTGAAAATATACCTAAAATTAAAACAAATATATTTTTGAGTTCGATGCAAAGAGATCTATAGAACGATGCCCTACGCGTTACATAAAAATATTTTTTTCAAGTAACTTAATATCTTGGCTCATTACAGACAGTTTAAAAAAAAAAATCATTATCAAATATCCTTGAATGATTCTGTATTGATAGATACCTCGAGCACCTGTCAATTTCCCTGCTGACTGCCCAAAGAGTAAAGTTTGGGTGTAACGGAAAAATGTGTTTTTCTCAAAAACTATGTTACCTAGGAAATTTTCTTTAGTTTTTCTGCAAGATTTAAATAAACTTCTAGTACCCCTAATTTTCTCATACTTTTAGTTTCAGTAGATTCGGAAATAGAGGGGGGGGGGGGGGTACATAATTTTGTAGTGAATTTTCGACGATATCTCTAAAATATATAAAAATATATACCTAAAATTAAAATAAATATATTTTTGAGTTCAGTATTACGAGATCTTCCACATGATACATAAAAATAAAACTTTTTTTTTCAAGTAACTTAATTAACCCCCTAAATTTTTTCCTACACATATTTGTGACTGGCTAATAATCTGAAACTATGTGGGTAAAAAGGCTTTATAACTTTCCACATACCACAGTTTATGAGAAAAAGGGCTCTGACAGACAGACAGACACAACACAGGAGTGATCTTATAATGGTTCTGTTTTTACTTTTTAAATGCAGAACTCTAAATAGATAAAGATTAAGACAAAAGGTTTGTAAAATGAATGAAAAATCTTTCAAAAGAGACCGATTTTATATTTTGACATTTTTTAAATGAATGCTTTAGCTAGAAAGGATCCTTTTATAGAAAAGAAATCATCAAATTACAGGTTTTTAGTAGAATTTTGAGGTAAAGCATAACTACTATGTGTAAAACCCTTAAAGTACAGAGTTGGTAAGTCAAAATCTTTTAAAATAATGTCCATCAAAACTGGGAAGAACATGTTTAATCATTCAGCCATAAACTTAATAAAAAAAAAAATATATATTGTTTGATGATACAAATTATTATAAAAACATATACAATCCCAGTTCATTATTCCTGTAATTTTTAGTTCAGTAAATTTCTATTATTTTTGCATCTTAAGTCATCATTTTTTACATCTATTCCCTGAACTAAATACTTTGAAACCACAGCATGATCATTTATCCAACCATAAATACCGTCAAAACAAAGTCCAGGCAGGGGCAAGTTTTTCCAAACAGGTGTGTCCACTGCCAAGGTCTCGTTTTTAGGTAGATTTCATAAGAAATACTAACTATTACATTTTCCCCTATGTTGGAATTTATGAAATTTTTTTGCAGATCTATGCCGATCAGGACTCGTAAAACCCCAAAACCACCTCCAGTTCAAAACTTTATATATCTATATCACTTTTTTATGGATATGATAACTTCCATAATTCTGCACAAATCTCTTCCAAACTGATACATAACATCAAGGGTTGTAAAATCTCAGTCAAGTTTGTTAATGGGCAAAATTGGGCCAAGGTGGGTGGGGGGTGGGTTTTTTTTTGTGAAAACAGAAAAACCTTAAATTTTTAATTATGATACAAGGTCAAAGTCAAACCGGGCATGGAAGCCTACCTTTCGGTTTAAGCTCAACTAGCCCTGCCCACAACAATTATGATATAGAATCCGTTTAAAGTTTTTATTACTTCTAGGAAAAGGACCAAAAATTTATGTAGTGTTCACTCTAGAAAAAAAAAGGGCAGGGCGCTAGTGACAAAAAGGACACTATTGAAGCATAAAAAGAGCACTAGTTTCAGCGAAAAAGGACATTGTTTCATAAAAAAAAAGTATACTTATTCGGAACCAATATAAGAAACTCATTGTTCATCATATACTCATCAATGTTTGTACACACATTTAGTAACATAAATTATAGAAATAAATTTTTATTAAATTGATATTTTAAGGTAAGTATAACATATGTGGATATAAAATTAGCCGACTCTAAACTATGAATTTTAAGGGGGAAGCAGAAATTACGAACTTAAGATGACTGATTTAGTTACCTTACTAAAGATTTAAAAATAGGACAAAAAATTTTAAATAAAAGAGTTTTAACTTTAAATTTCGTGTGTTTGGAAAGAAGGGGTGGACATCAATTTTGGGTGAGGGTGTGGAAAATTACTTGATCGATTATTTGCTATAATAAAGTGACAGAGCAGAAAAAGTAAAAAAAAAAAAGATAAGGCTTTTAAGCTTGGTGAGCTGAAGATGATTTTTTTCCCCCATGGTGTTGGGGGGGGGGGGGGGGGGGGGTTGCGTCCCTTTGACGAAATTTGTTTTTTTGCTATTTTTTTAACGAAATGTGCCATTTTTCGTGATCTGTTGAGAAAATTTACCGTTTTTTTCGCAATCTTTTGATGAAATTTGCCGCTTTTCGCAATGTTTTTGACGAAATATACCGTTTTTACGCGATTCTCCGACGAAAGTCACGTTTTTCCCGCGATCTGTTGACAAAATTTGTCGTTTTTTCACGATCTTTTGACGAAATTTGCCGTTTTTCGCAATGTTTTTGACGAAATTTGCCGTTTTTTCGAGATATTTTGACGAAATTTGCCGTTTTTCCGCAATGTTTTTGACGAAATTTGCCGTTTTTTCGCGATTATCTAACGAAAGTCACGTTTTTCCCGCGATTTGTTGACAAAATTTACTGTTTTTTCGCAATCTTTTGACGAAATTTGCCACTTTTTGCAATGTTTTTGACGAAATTTGCCGTTTTTACGTGATTTTATGACGAAAGTCATGTTTTTCTCGCGATCTGTTGACAAAATTTGTCATTTTTTCGCGATCTTTTGATGAAATTTGCCGTTTCTCGCAATGTTTTTGACGAAATTTGCTGTTTTTTCACGATTATCTAACGAAAGTCACGTTTTTCCTGCGATTTGTTGACAAAATTTACTGTTTTTTCGCGATCTTTTGACAAAATTTGCTGCTTTTTGCAATGTTTTTGACGAAATTTGCCATTTTTACGTGATTCTCTGATGAAAGTCACATTTTTCTCGCGATCTGTTGACAAAATTTGTCATTTTTTCGCGATCTTTTGACGAAATTTGTCGTTTTTCGAGGGTGCATTTTGCCGATTTTTAAAAGGGCAGGGCGCTGCGCCCTTAAAAAAAAGCCTAGCGGGAACACTAATTTATGTATGACAGATTTTTGATATCATTAAAAATGGCCTCAAGAGGGGTGGGGGAATAGGGGTTTCAGAAGAAAAAAATTTATAACTTCGTCCATTCACAAGATATCAAATCTGCTTAAATTTATTATAAATCGTTTTAATAGTATGTACAACTCTTATATTGACAAGTTTTTATAAGACCAACTCTTACAGGAAAAAAAAAAAATAAAAATAATAAATACTTGCCGGCTCTGCTTACAAACACAGGTAGATTTTGAAGGGAGCAGTCCCAAATGCCGCATTATGGCAAAAAGGTCATTTCTTTCTCAATTCCCAATAAACAGACGTCCCACGATCTGCATCTTCGAAATCTATCTGTGCCTGTAGGCTGAATCGCCAGGGATTTTTTAAAAATAAAGTAATATACATATGAGATAAGCAAAACTAAGAATATTGTGTCAGAATATCCTGCGCAAGATCATTTCTAAACATATCAACATAAATAGCAATGCATAAATGTAACAAATAATAAATATTAAAAATCTAAAAATAATCTTCTACTGTCGTTTTTAGGTAGATTTCGTAAGAAATACTACCTATTACATTCTCACCTAAATTGGAAATTTTGAAAAATTTTTGCAGATCTACGCCGATCATGACTCCCAGAACCCAAAACCACCCCCAGTTCAAAACTTTATATATCTATCTATCTATCTATCTATCTATGTCATTTTTTTCTGACCACGATAACTGGAAAAATTCTGCATTAATCTTTTACAAACTGATACATAAAATCAAGGGGCATAAAATCTCGGTCAAGTTTGTTAATGGGCAAAATCGAACCAAGGGGGGGAGGGTGGGGGGGCTTTTTGTGAAAACAGAAAAAAACCCATAATTTCTTAATTATTATACGTATCGAATCCATTTAAAGTTATTAATACTTCTAGGAGAAGGGCCGAAAATTTATGTATGACAGATTTTTGATATAATTAAAAATGGCTCCAAGGGGGGGGAAAAAGGGGGGGTTTTAGAAGAAAAAAAATCATAGCTTCGTCAATTCACAAGATATCAAATCCGCGTAAATTTATTATTAATCCTCTTATTATTATCTAAAACTTTCATATTGACAAGTTTTTTATAGGACCAACCGTTATAGCAAAAAAAAATTAAAAACAAAAAAAAATCCCTGCCGGCTCCGCCTGCAAACAAGTTACTTTTCGAAGTAGGCAGTTCCAACTCCCGCATCTTTTCGAAACTGATACATAAAATCAAGGGGCATGAAATCTCGGTCAAGTTCGTTAATGGGCAAAATCGAACCAGGGGGGCGGGGGGGGATGGGGCTTTTTGTGAAAACAGAAAAAAAAACATAATTTCTTAATTATGATACGTATCGAATCCGTTTGACGTTATTATTACTTCTAGGAGAAGGGCCGAAAATTTATGTATGACAGATTTTTGATATAATTAAAAATTGCCTTAAGCGGGGGAAGGGGGGGAGGGGTTTAGAAGAAAAAAATTCATAACTTCATCAATTCCCAAGATTTCAAATTCACTTAAATTTATTATAAATCCTCTTAATATTATCTAAAACTTTTATATTGACAAGTTTTTTATAGGACCAACCGTTATAGCAAAAAAAACCCTGCCGGCTCCGCCTGCAAACAAGTTATTTTTCGAAGTAAACGGTTCCAACTGCTGCATCTGTTCGAAACTGATACATAAAATCAAGAGGCATAAAATCTCGGTCAAGTTCGTTAATGGGCAAAATCGAACCCGGGGGGGGGGGGGGGGGCTTTTTGTGAATATAAGTAAAAATTGCCTTAAGAGGGGGGGGAAGGGGGGTTTTAGAAGAAAAAAATTCATAACTTCGTCAATTCCCAAGATTTCAAATCCGCTTAAATTTATTATAAATCCTCTTAATATTATCTAAAACTTTTATATTGACAAGTTTTTTATAGGACCAACCGTTATACCAAAAAAAAAAATTAAAAACAAAAAAAATCCCTGCCGGATCCGTCTGCAAACAAGTTAGGTTTCGAAGTAGGCGGTTCAAACTGCCGCATCATCGTAAAAAAGGTCATTTCTTCCGCAATTCCCGACAAACAGGCGCCCCACGGTCTGCGTCTTCGAAATCTACCTGTGCCTGTACGCTGAGCCGTCAGGGATTTTTTTTTTCTATAGATTTTTCTCTTTTGTCGTTAGAAAAGGAGGTGGATCAGGAAATCCTCTCCCCAAACTCTGTTAAAGATATTTTTTTAAATAAACATTAAATGTAAAACAGTACTTACATTTATTTTCCACAGGACAAAAAATCCTTAGTTCCATGTAATGTTTAATTGTTTCAAATCAGCCTAGATGAATAAATTTAATTACTTTTTTTTTTCAAAATTAAAAAAGTGTGATTAAATAAATTTGAAAATTTAGGGAGGTGCAAATGTCCCTTGCCCTCCTGCCTCTCTTTCCTTCCAGTGTCCAGGTCCCTGACAATATGTCTCATCTTTTCCGAATAGTTGTGCTTTTGAAGCAGTGTAAGCGCATTCAATGACGTTTATTCAAACATAATTTTATTTTGCTTCTCCCTTAATGATAGGACACATGACACTTATTTTCTGCTATACATAAAAGATTGCCAAATGCAATTTTATTATAAAGTATCATGTTTCCTGATGGTATAAGAAAGTGGAACAATTTTGTCCATTGGCTAACATTTAAAATTGATTTTGGATTATCATATGCTTGTTTTAAAAAGGAAAAAGCTTTGGAATTAAACTGCCACAAAAGAAATTATAAGGAATTTTATAGTATTTTGTTTTTTAATAAAAATCGTAAAAAATATTGCTATTTCTTTTTTTAGTTCTTTTTTTCATGGAATGGTAAAATTAAATTGAGATAAGATGTTCTTTACCAAATTTAAAAATTCCTTTTTTTTTTAAACTTTGGTTAAAAATACATTAAAAATAACTAATATCTATTAAAAACATGATAATATTATCAAGAAGACATTCAATTTATTGTATCAGTCAAAATAATCAAATTCAGTATAAAATGAGAATGTTAGTCTGATTTTCAAAGTAGACATTACAGAAAAATTTAACGTTTAATGTCCCACTACAATTTCTGAAGGTACAGTACAAAGTCCAAAATCCGGAATCCTCTGGACTTCAGCGATTCCGGATCATTTGCAGTTTGCCCCCCCCCCTCCCCGTTATTTATTTATGACGAACGCATTTCAATACTGAAAAATATTGTACTGAAGCAAATTAAATATTTTAAAAATGAATATATTTTTAAAAAGGTAAAAAAAATAATAATAATCTACACCCCACCCCCGTTTATTTTACTGAAATAAGGTAAAAATAAAGCAAATATTTCAATAGAGGATATATATATATATATTTTAATTATCACAACTTCAGGAAATTTTACTTACAAAACGTAATTTTTCTGTTAGGTAATTGAATATGTCCGTTATTTTACGCTGCTTTATCAATTATAAATCATTTGCAGTTATTAAAAAACACACACACCGATTTATTTACATCAGGAAGGCATTTGCAATGCTGTATAAAGATACACACTAATACAATATTCCAATAAAATAATATATTTTTTAAAAGGTTTAAAAAAAACGTTATTTGCTTTTATGCTCCCTATTGTTTCCATTTGATGTTCTCAAAGGGTGCTCCTTTTTTTTTTTAAAGTGTCGATGCGCCCTGCTGTTTTTAGACATGAAAAATGTGTCCTGCCCCTTTTCCATGTTATCTTCTTTACGTCGTCTATTTTTTTTCCCTTTAAAAATATTTTTCCTTTATTTTTTTCGTGCAAAAATAGAAGAAAACAGAAGCTTTGACTCACATGTCATCATTCCTAATCCGCTTAACAACCCTAGCCTAATAATAATAATAAAAAAAATCTGTGCATGGTTTCTTTCTGCATAACGAAACATAGTATCTACTGAAAGCTAACGATCTCATTCAATTCAACTTTCGAAAGTTACCGACTAAAATAAACAAAACAAACAGCCAGATAATTCAATCCTTTCTTTTTCTTTTCAGTTACTCTAGTGGCCTTTTTTGTGTGGTGCTCCGATTTTGGAATAAATTATCATATTTTGATAAAATTTGGAAAACAGCCTAATTTGCTATTATTGCAACTTGCTGTAAATTTGAACATAATTCGTCAAATAACGACGGATATATTTATTTATTTATTTATTTTTTATGGTAAGGAAAACGTTTTTTTCATTCTTTTCTTTTAATTACTTTTTTCTGTTTTCCTGCAGCTAAATACAACTATGAATGCGGCGCTTCCTATGGAATATTGGGAAGTCGTCGATAAAGATTATCAGACATCTATATCACGGCTTCAATTTATTGAAAAAATTGATGCAATTTTCGGAGATTGGTGAGGAGGGGAGGAGTAAGGAATGATCGAACAAAAGCGTAAAGATATTAAATTGGAAAATATATGGAGACAAATATAACAGAAGCGGGAAAAACGATTCAGTCCAAGACATATATAAATAAATATTTAAAAAAAAAAAAAAAAAAAAAAAAAAAAAGCTAGTTTCCAAAATGTCTGGATTTTGGAGAATTCCGAATTTAGGATGTCCGGATTTGAGACTTTGTACTGTATCTATATATATTTTATTTGAATAGATGGGTACTTATGCATTGTCGGTGCCAAGTCAAATCCAATGTGCTAACAATGGTGTTGAAAATATTAATTACAGCAACCCTTATTATTATTATTGTTTTTTGCTTTCTTCATTTTAACTACATAGTTAATATTATATAGTTTCCTAATTAAAAGCAAGGGCAGAAGTATTTATATACCTATAACTATATAATATGATATGCCATGATATAGATATATTATATTTAAGAATAGAATACAGAATATATTTATAATGAATTGAAATTCGGCAACATATTTTCTAACAATC